>CM035442.1:104529368-104569368 GCA_020310875.1 Ceratopteris richardii | reverse complement strand
TTGTATGAGAACAATGATCAAGAAGGAGCGTGCATCCCAAGAGATCTAGAAGTCACCAATGTAGAGATAGATATTCTCTATGCATCAGGTCTCCAAGAGGATGCTAGAATAGAGGATTTCTGAAGCAAACACTTATAGGTACTAATTTTTGTTTACTTTTTTTGCTACATTTTTTTGTACACTACTATTTTTCTATATTACCATTATTATCGTATGCTAATTATTTGAGTTTTCTTTTGTAGATCTTGATGGGAGATAGTCCTCTGGTCACTCCACATTCCATGACATAGGAGAAGTTCTTAGAGTTTATATCTCAAGAACCTCCCGATTATAGGTCTATCCTGTCATAGTACTAGATCGCTCCCAGTAGCACTCCCTCATACCTCACTCTTGCTAGCCTCACTCCCATCGGCCTCACTCATGCCTGTTGGAGCAAGTCTATGACAAGCCTAAGTATTGGCTTGAGTCTCACAAAGTCTTAGAAGAAGCTTTAAAAAGAAGACTATGTAAAGTTCACTTGTGAACTACCTCTTGTAACTTTTGAAGAGTTTACTTAATGTAAAAGTAAGAGAATCTTAAGTGGTTGAATCCACTTGATCAAGAATGGAAAGAGGAGCCACGAATTCATGATTTGTGGTAGGTAGAGAATCAAATCAATCATTGATTGATTGGAGAGTGATTGAGGGAAGTTAGCCTCCCAAACTCAACTATAAATAGATGGCAATTTTAGTCGTGGTTAGAGAGACTTATGTGAAGACCTCCAAGAGCTGAGCTTTATGCCATATCAAGGTGTGATTACAAGGCACACATATGTATCAGTAAGTCATTGTATTGTACAAGCAATATACTTTCATTTTCATGATTATTTGGTTTCATCTTTCCATGTTCTTGTGAAGTGTACTACTCACTGCCATTACTCTCAGTTTTCTCAGTCAGCTTGCAAAGATGTTTTCTCTGAGCTTGGTGCATCATTTTCAGTGATTTAACTTGGTAAAGTTAGCTCTATAAGTCTACTGTATGCTCACAAATTTTCATGTCATTTGAATGTTGCAATCTTTAGTTATGTTCATTTGAAGTCAACAGGGTCTGTTCATCTTCACTTCTCTGTCAGGTACCCGACTTTTTCACTCATCTTGTCAGAGCCATTTCTCAGTGGTTACTTATTCAAATTCAGTGCTTTAATGCTTGTTGGATTCAGCTTACTGTCTAGTATGACCATAAAAATTTTCATAATCATTGGATTTCTACATTTTGAGTTATGTTGATTTTTCTACTCACTAGTCTATTTCTGTAGCAGCCCATGAAAATCGGGATGATGTCATCACTTGTTAAAACTCATTCTCAGTGTGTGGTTCATTATTTTTTATGAGATTACTCTTGAAAGTTAGCTCTTTAAGTTGCCTAGACTTCCCCAAGAGGAATTGAGCTAATTGCTGCTGTGCTCAGAGAATTATGTAAAACACTGGACAGGTGTATGAACCAAGAATAGCAAGTTTTCACCTCTGAGCTAACTCCAACTTATCTGTTTTGATCTATCTTTCTGAGAGTGATCTTCCAAGGTACATAGGGTGTCTAATACATCCATTGGCAAGCTAAAAGGGTCCACCATATACTCCTGGAGTTCATTTGGCTGGTGTAGATCAAGGATTTTGCAACATCTCTTCATCTTCAAGCACATACCTATCCATCTCTTCACAGTGGTATCAGAGCAAGGTTGGACAACATGGCAGATGGATTTCCTTCATCAATTGACAAATTAGACAGAGGTAACTACTCAGCTTGGTCATTAAGAATGGAAGCCTATCTCCAAGGTAGAAGTTTATATGGTTATGTGGTTGGAGATGAAGTTATGCCAAGTTTCAGGAAACAAAAGTCAACCAACACAAGAAGAGCAAGAAAGATTGAGCACATGGTGCTCCAAGGATGCACTTGCAAGGTCTTATCTCCTCAACTCTATCTCAGATTTTTTGTTGCCTCACATTAGAAGTTGTAAGACATCTCAGGAAGTGTGGGATGCACTTGAAGCTTTCTTTTCTTCAAGTACCAAAGCTAGGAAGCATCAACTATGGCTGGAGTTCACAACTCTCAAGAAGGCTCCCAAACAAAATGTGACTGATTTTGTCACAAAGCTCAAGGACATAGCCGATCAGTTGGGAAGCATTGGAGAGGTAATAGATGAAGAGCAAATTGTAAGGCAGGTCATCAATGGCTTGAAGGCAGATGATAAATGGGAAGCATTCACCACAGCTATGGATTTGTACATGGACATGCATGTACCTGATTTCAACACACTCATTGGACAACTACTTACTCAAGAGGCAAAGCTTATCAAAAATGGAGAAAGCTCTAAAGGTAATCAATCTTCAGCTTTATATACGGATAAAAGCAAGTCTAAAGATAACAAAGGAAAGGCAAAGAAAGTGGATGATGAAGCAGGTACATATCAAGCTAACTATGCAGGTAGAGGAAGACATGGCAGAGGTAGAGGAGGAAGACATGGCAGAGGTAGAGGAAGAGGAGGTAGACAAGGCAGGGGGAGATCCCAAGACTCCAACTCATGTTCTATTTGTGGATTAACTAATCACACAACTGAAAATTGCTTTAGGAATTCCAGGAATCAAAGAGGCAGAGGATACAATAGAGGAAGTTATGGCTACTCAAGAGGAAGGTTCAACAACTACCATGGCAACTACAACAACTACAATCATTCAAACTATCAAGGAGGCTACAAAGGAAGGAGAGACTACAATAACTACACAGAAGACTCAAACAAAGAGGATTCATTATTGATCATGAACATGGCTATGCCACAAGGTAAATCTGATGAGCATGTTTTCTACATAGATTCAGGTTGTTCAAATCATGTGGCAGGAAATGTGGCACTCCTATCAGATTTAGAAGATCCAAGGAATAAGCATGAGGTACAAACAGGAGATGATACAAAACATCCTGTGGAGAAAATAGGCAATGTCAAAGCACCCGATGGAAACATCAACCTACTCAGTAAGGTACTCTATGTCCCTACCATTACAAAGAATTTGATAAGTGTTGGGCAGATAGTAGAGAAAGGGTTGCAAGTCAGGTTCACAAAAGCAGGAGCATTTGTTGAAGATCCAAGTCAAGGATTCAGAAGAATTGCAAAAGGTGAAAAGACAGGTAGATTGTTCACATTTGAATTACAGGACACTAGAAACATTGCTCTCTTTAATTATGGTAGTCGTCTACACTCACAGAATTGGAAGTATGGCACAAAAGGTTAGCACATATTGGTGAAAGGTCATTAAAGCAAATCTGCAGGGACCAAAGTGTACTTGGACTTCCTAATTTGTCAAAACAACATATGATTTATAAGTGTAGTGCATGTCAATTTGGAAAGTCTCACAGGTTACCATTCATGAAGAAAGGTTATATGCATGGAGATCTCTTGGAGTTGGTTCATACAGATGTATGGGGACGTAACAAGGAAGCTTCAATATCTGGATCAAGGTATTATGTTTCCTTTATTGATGATTGTAGCAGATGGACTTCCTATTCTTTATGAAACACAAAGATGAAGTTTTTTCATGTTTCAAAAGATATTTGGCTCTTGTGGAGAATCAAACAGGTAAATCACTAAAAAGGCTAAGGTCAGATGGAGGGGGAGAATACTTCTCCCATGATTTTGATTCTTTTCTTCAAGAAAGAGGAATCAAAAGAGAGGTAACTACAAGGTACACTCCTGAGCAAAATGGAGTGGCAGAAAGGAGGAATAGGACAATTGTTGAAGCTGCAAGGTCTATGTTAAATGAAAAGCATTTACCTAATTACTTATGGGCTGAGGCTGTATCTACAGCCACTTACTTGATTAACAGGTTGCCTTCAAAATCCCTTGATGGGATGACTCCATATGAGGCTTGGAATGGAAGAAGACCAAGCTTAGATCATTGTAAAATTTTTGGATGTATTGCTTTTGCTCATGTTCCTTCACAGGTTAGAGGCAAGATGGATCCAAAGGCAGAAAGGTGTGCATTTATTGGATATGACAACAATCAAAAGGGCTACAGGTTATACAACCCTACCAACAAAGGATTCTTGGTAAGCAGAGATGTAGTTTTTGATGAGAACAATTCATGGTATGAAGATTCATGCAGGAAGATCAATTTACCATATGATCTTGAAGAAGATTTTCCAAAGCTTGGTAGAGAACAATCAAAGATTGAAGAACAAGACACCTCAGAGGATGATGAAGAATCTCACATGGAAAAGATCAAAGCATGGAAGTCTAAAGGTAAAGCAAAATTGCAGGAACTTGGACATGAGGCAGAATCATCACATCATGGCCTAAGAAGATCTATGAGGGAAAAGAAAAAACCAGAAAGGTATGGGTTTGACACCTCATTAGTAACTAAACATTCTATCTACATAGCACAGGACATAAACCAAGAGGAGCCATCATCATTCGAAGAGGCCAAAGCAAAAACAGAATGGAAGCATGCAATGAAGGAAGAGATTGAAGCACTTGAAGAAAACAACACTTGGGATTTGGTGCCCAAGACTTCATCCATGAAGGTAATAGGCTCAAGATGGGTCTATAAACTGAAGAAGAATTCTGATGGTTCAATTAACAGGTATAAGGCAAGGCTTGTGGCAAAAGGCTTTGCACAAACTCAGGGAATTGATTATGAGGAGACTTTCTCTCCTGTGGCAAAGATGCCTACTATTAGGGTTTTGCTTAGTATTGCCTCTTCCAAGAATTGGAAGATACTTCAACTAGATGTAAAGAATGCATTCTTGAATGGTTGGATAACAGAAGAGGTATATATGGCACAACCACCTGGTTTTGAGAATCAAGTTTATCCTGATTATGTGTGTAAACTTAACAAAGCATTGTATGGTCTCAAGCAAGCTCCAAGAGCTTGGAACTTCAGGCTTGTTTCATTCTTGCAGGACAAAGGCTTTCAACCAAGCAAGGCATATCCTTCACTCTTTAGTAAAAAGAGTAATTCCGAGGTCATCTACCTATGTGTATATGTAGATGATATTATATTGACAGGAAATGATGCAGATGGTATGAAGAAGATCAAAGATCAGATGAGAGAAGAGTTCAAGATAAGTGATTTGGGTTCACTTACCTACTTCCTAGGTTTGGAAGTTGTCTACAAAGATCATGGTTTGTTTCTCACTCAAAGGAAGTACATTAAGGACATGTTGGCAAAATTCAAGATGCAAGATTGTAAGATTGCAGGTACTCCAATGGAGGTCAATCACAAATTGAGCTCACATGAAGGTGAACTCATAGAGGACATCACATCATATCAAAGTCTAGTGGGTAGTCTCAACTATGCCACATTGACAAGAGTAGATATATGTTACAGTGTGAGTGTGCTAAGTCAATTTATGCACACACCAAGGAAACCACATATGGATGCTGCCAAAAGGATTCTCAAGTATCTCAAAGGAACCATAAATGAAGGACTTTATTATCCTTATGTATCTGATTTAGGTTTGAAGCTATTTTCTGATGCAGATTGGGCTGGCTCCAAGGGAGATAGAAGGAGCACTTCAGGTTATCTTACCTTTGCAGGTTCAAAGCTTATTTCATGGTCATCCAAGAAGCAACCCACAGTTGCTCTCTCTTCTACTGAAGCTGAATATAGAGGTCTTGCCATAGCTACACAAGAAGCTATGTGGATGAAGACATTATTCAAAGATCTTGGATTGGAGTTTGGAACTCCAACTATTTTTTGTGACAATATGAGTTCTATTCACTTGGCTGCTAATCCTATTTTTCATGCAAGGACTAAACATATTGAAGTTCATTATCACTATGTATGAGAGAAGGTTCTAAGCAAAGAGATTCAAATATCATATGTGTCCACTCATCAACAATGTGCAGATATTCTAACCAAAGCATTGGATGGTACAAAGCTTTGCAAATTCAAGGCTATGATTGGTTTAGAGGTAATCTTGGTAGATTGAAGACCTCAAGCATACTTGGCTTGAGGGGGAGCTATTGGAGCAAGTCTATGACAAGCCTAAGTATTGGCTTGAGTCTCACAAAGTCTTAGAAGAAGCTTTAAAAAGAAGACTATGTAAAGTTCACTTGTGAACTACCTCTTGTAACTTTTGAAGAGTTTACTTAATGTAAAAGTAAGAGAATCTTAAGTGGTTGAGTCCACTTGATCAAGAATGGAAAGAGGAGCCACGAATTCGTGATTTGTGGTAGGTAGAGAATCAAATCAAACATTGATTGATTGGAGAGTGATTGAGGGAAGTTAGCCTCCCAAACTCAACTATAAATAGATGGCAGTTTTAGTCGTGGTTAGAGAGACCTAGGTGAAGACCTCCAAGAGCTGAGCTTTATGCCATATCAAGGTGTGATTACAAGGCACACATATGTATCAGTAAGTCATTGTATTGTACAAGCAATATACTATCATTTTCATGATTATTTGGTTTCATCTTTCCATGTTCTTGTGAAGTGTACTACTCACTGCCATTACTCTCAGTTTTCTCAGTCAGCTTGCAGAGATGTTTTCTCTGATCTTGGTGCATCATTTTCAGTGATTTAACTTGGTAAAGTTAGCTCTATAAGTCTACTATATGCTCACAAATTTGTATGTCATTTGGATGTTGCAATCTTTAGTTATGTTCATTTGAAGTCAATAGGGTCTGTTCATCTTCACTTCTCTGTCAGGTACCCGACTTTTTCACTCATCTTGTCAGAGCCATTTCTCAGTGGGTACTTATTCAAATTCAGTGCTTTAACGCTTGTTGGATTCAGCTTACTGTCTAGTATAACCATACAAATTTTCATAATCATTGCATTTCTACATTTTGATTTATGTGGATTTTTCTACTCACTGGTCTATTTCTGTAGCAGCCCGTGAAAATCGGGATGATGTCATCACTTGTTAAAACTCATTCTCAGTGTGTGGTTCATTATTTTTGATGAGATTACTCTTGAAAGTTAGCTCTTTAAGTTGCCTAGACTTCCCCAAGAGGAATTGAGCTAATTGCTGCTGTGCTCAGAGAATTATGTAAAACACTGGACAGGTGTATGAACCAAGAATAGCAAGTTTTTACCTCTGAGCTAACTCCAACTTATCTGTTTTGATCTATCTTTCTGGGAGTCATCTTCCAAGGTACATAGGGTGTCTAATACATCCATTGGCAAGCTAAAAGGGCCCACCATATACTCCTGGAGTTCATTTGGCTGGTGTAGATCAAGGATTTTGCAACATCTCTTCATCTTCAAGCACATACCTATCCATCTCTTCACAATGCCGACCTCACTCTTTTTGATGTCACTCCTGCGGGCATGTCTAGTTTTGTCAGAGATACTCTTGGCTTTATGACTCCACCACGATTGCCTTTGCAATCATCCCCTAGTGGCTCCATAGTCGACATACGCATCTGACACCTCAACGCAATACAGGTGTGGGCCCATCTTGTCGATCGAGGTCACGCTGTAGAGAAGGAGGTTTGAGAAGTGGATCTACAAGTGGCTCTAGAGGAGGTGGATGTTGTGGAGGTAGTCAGACAAACATTATGTCTCCCACTTCTACTCCTAGAGCGAGTACCTCAGTTGCACGTATACCATGTGGTACACCACATGGTACACCACGCACACCTTGGGGTGCTCATGACCATGATGACTCCAAGGTGTATAGTATACATGATGGAGCTCCAGTGATGGATGCAATCAGAAAGTTCCTATATGGGAGTGCTTTGCCACATTTTGTATTTGGGTAATATATGGCAATAGTTTGCCACACTTTTGTACATGGTTCAATTATGGAATATATATCTCTTTTGTACATGGTTCATTTATGGGATACTTCTTTTGTACATGGTTCATTCTACTCATCTCTTTTGTTTCTCACAGTGCTTTGCTTTATCAAATCATGTTTTGGTTTCCAATCATCAAAACACTAAATCGGCAACCACCAGAGTACGTCACATGTACTTGGGTTTTTTTGGGTAGAGTTTATTGTCTTTTGCTACACAATGCCATGGTAATGTTGCTGCAACAAGAGACAACACACTCTGGTCAAATTTTTTTTTGCAGATATGGTTTTTGTTGGTGCAAAGTCCAAGCCCAAACATTTGACTTGAAGTTCATAAACACATGAAGCTCCATGGAAACCATTGATAGTAGAAATTTATCCTTTTATATTTGTAAAATTCATTTATTTGACTTGAGAGAATATGTGTAATCACCTACCAAAAACTCGTGGACTTGTTAGTTTGAAAAACATTTACTTCATTGAGGGAATATTTCCTAGATTGAAGGACTACTTTTAGAGAGAAAAGTTGAATTCAAACTCAAATTTGAATTAACATTGTAGCCTACACTACTCTCCATCATTAGGCTATGATTGTCAAGCCTATGATCTTGTACAACATTTTTCATTAATACATTACATCTACATTGTTCATCTATGATCTCTCTCTTATAGTCATTAATATCTATCAACTTGTGTTGCTCATATCTCAGTCAATTCTCCACTATTTTCAATAATCTATAGCTTCTTGGAGCCAACTCTAAGTTATCTAGAAGTTGAAAAATTTTGAAGTAAATCCATTCAGCCAATTCGGAGAAAAGTGCATCGAAGCACTCACTGGTCAAACTTTATAGAGGTCCTAAAAAATCGGGGGTAATGATTCATTAATTAAATTGATTGCTCTGTGTATAGTCCCTCATTTCAAGTGATTTCACTTGGATTCATTAGCTTAATAAGCTAATTAGATACCTCTAAAATTAATTTTTCTAATTCCTACTGTACTAGTAGCATTGAGCATAACAAGCATTAGGTATATGATAAAAAATAGAAGGTTCTAATTGATTCTTCTATTTGGAAGTAGTGTTGGGTGTGTGTAGAAGTGCGAGAGACACACAAGAAGCACACACAAGGAACACAAACGCAACAAGAAACATGGAGAAGACGATGGCTGGAATAGCTCTCTCTATTGATCAATGAAGTGAAATGAAGTAAGAGCTGAATGATATCCCTAAGTACAAAGTACCACCACATATGAGAGTATCAAGTATGTGGTAACATGGGGAAAAATCCTCTAGCCGACACTAGAGTAAAAAGTGCCCATGTATAGGGAAAAGGTTCACATCAAAGCTACTCGAGGAACACATAAGTGTAACAAACCCCCCTGGAGCGAATGATGTGAACACATACAGGGAGTGACAGATCAGCCCCCACAAGGTAACAAGCCTAAAGCTTTGCGAAAAGCTTCAAACTTTTCTCGTGGAAGAGCTTTGGTGAATATGTCTACCACATTATCTTCTGTAGGCACATATACCAAATCAATATCTCCTACATGAAGGCGCTCTCTCACATAGTGATAATGCACCTCAATATGTTTGGTCCGTGCATGAAACACTGGGTTTCGTGCAACAGCCAAAGCACCCTGACTATCTGTGAGAATATACGTAGCAGCATCAATCTCCATGCAAAGATCCATCAATAGGCGTCTCAGCCATATACACTCCACTGTCGCTGTGAAAACTACCCTGTACTCAGCTTCACAACTCGATGTCGCCACTGTAGGTTGCTTCTTACTCAACCAAGATATGCATGAGTCTCCAAGGAAAAAGCAATTACCACTATTGGACACGCGAGTATCATAACAACCAGCCCAATCACTATCTGTAAAAGCATGCAAGCATGGCTGAACATCTCTGCCATAAAAGAGACCTAAGCTCAAAGTGCCTCGAAGATATCTAAACACACGTTTCATCGCTTGCCAATGCTTAGTGCCAGGGCTATGCATGAATTGACTCAACTGGGAAACTGCATACTGTATATCCGGCCTTGTGTTGCATGCATATATAAGACATCCCACATCTTGCTGATAAAGAGAAGTGTCAAATGCATCACTGGAATCTTCAACTGAGAACCTGAATCCTTTCTCAACTGGTGTGGAAATTGGCTTACAATCCTCAAAGTCAAAACGCTGAAGTAGTTTTTCAACATACTTGGCTTGATGCATAACAATTCCCCCCTCAACGGATACAAACTGGATGCCAAGATAGTAGCTCAAAAGAAGCCAAGAGCAATCAAGTGCTTATGTATTTTGTCATACAATGCACGTGGAGCTTGCTTGAGACCATACAAGGCTTTATGCAAGTGACAAACCATATGCTCTTTCCCTTTCATAGCAAATCCAGCAGGTTGCTTCACATAGACCTCTTCTTGCAAATCTCCATTCAAGAAGGCTGTTTTTATGTCCAATTGATGCACTTTCCAACCTCGATGGGCAGCCAATGCAACCACAGTACGAATGGTAGTCATGCGTGAAGTAGGTGTAAAAGTTTCCTCATAGTCAATGCCATATTGTTGTGCATATCCTTTGGCAACCAATCTAGCTTTGTAGCGATCAATGCTACCATCAGATTTTCTCTTAATCTTGTAAACCCACTTTGTACCAATGACATTCTTTCCTTTTGGCAATTCACATAACTCCCAAGTACCATTCCTATGTATGGAATCCATTTCTGATTGCATAGCACTCATCCATTGTGGATCGTCACATGCATCTTCAAAAGAAAGTGGCTCTTCATTACATGTTGTAACAATAAGAGAATAATCCACAAAATTACTTGATGCATGGTGAGAGCTTGATCTTGTTCTACCAAGTAAAGGTGCACTCAATTTGCTGTCTTGCAAAGTTTGTTTCAGCCACTTTGGCATAGATTGTGCACTCTTGATAGACATGCGTTCATTATGTAAAACATCTTCAATATGTACATCATGTGTGGGCTGAATTTCATGCTCAGTTTCAGCCATATTTTGACGCAAATGTTCAACCATATGTGGCTAGAAATTTCCAACAGTTTTGACAATTTTTGGATGAATTTTTTCAGCCATGTTTGGCTGGAAATTCTCTGCATTTTCAGCCCTATTTGGCTGGAATTTTTCAGCCCTTTGAGCCTCAGTTGGCTGGTCTACATGGCCATAGTCAAGCGCACCATTTTGGAACAAAGGCATGAGTGTATCGAACACATCTTGTGAGCTAATTATTGGCAGTTTTTTGCATTCAAGTAGAGGGAAAACTGAATTTTCAGCAAATACCACACCTCGACTCATAATAATCGTGTTCGTCAATGGATGGTATAACCGATATCCCTTACTTTCAGCACTATAACCAGCAAATATACATTTCTTTGCCTTGTCATCAAGTTTGACGTTGTTGTGATGGCACAAGAGCATATGCCAAACAACCAAACACACGCATATGACTAACCATAGGCTTATGACCATTCCAAGCCTCATAAGGAGTGATGACTCTCAATGCTTTTGTAGGGCAGCGATTCAACACATAGTTTGCATACATGACCGCTTCCATCCAAAACTTATGAGGAAGATGCTTTCCTTTAACCATACATCATGCCATTTCAAGTAAAGTTCTATTTTTACGCTCGACAACACCATTTTGTTGAGGTGTATATGGCACCGTACATTGGTGTGAAATACCTCTTTCACGAAGAAAAGCATTAAACTCATGTGACATGTATTCACCACCACGATCCGTGCGTAGAGTCAAAAGCTTTTGTGAAGAAAAATTTTCAGCCATAGCTAAAAATGCTTTGAAGCAAGAAAATACCTCATTCTTTGCTTTCATAGGATACACCCATGTATGGCGAGTAGCATCATCAATGAAGGTAACAAAATATACATGCTTCCCAAAAGATGGAGTCTTGACCGGACCACATACATCACTATGAACAAGTTGCAATTTTCTTGTAGTGTGTGTGTGACTATCTTTTGGAAAAGAAGCACGATGCATTTTTCCAAGAATGCAACCTTCACATGCATGCTTTTCAATGGACTCAAGTGTAGGCAAGCCAATAACCATGTCCTTCTTTTGCAAGTAGAGCAAACTATTGAAGTTTAAATGACCAAAACGAGCATGCCAAAGCTCCATTTCAGCCATGGAAGAAGTATGAGCAACTAAGGCATTCAAGGCAGTCCTCTTGTATGTATCCATGCGATACAAACCATTACATAATGTACCAGACATCACAATAACATCGCCATTGCTGAAATCATGAACCATACACTTATCATCAACAAAGTGTACATGAAGTCCAACTTTGGCAATCAACGGAACTGAAATTAAGTTCTTCTTGATACCGGGCACATACAATGCATTTTTCAAGAGAATCACACCTCCATTTGCAGCCGTAAGCTCAATTTCTCCTACTCCAATGATAGGATAAGAGGCATTGTTTGCACACACCACATGTCCTCCTTTAGGTGCATCTTTCAAAGAGGCAAACAATCTTTTGCATGATGTTATGTGCTTTGAAGCACCACTATCAATGAACCAATCCGAATCAGCCTCACTCACAAACATACATTTAGAATGTAAAGAAGCATCATAATGACATGTAACAACACATGCCCAAAAATCTTGAGCCATGTTAGCTTCATCATTCTTTGCATTTGCTGAATTTTCAGCAATAGACATGCTCGATTCCTTCTTCTTTTCATTGCGTTTAGCAAGCTTTCTACACTCATCAATAGTATGACCAGCCTTCCGGCAATATTTGCATCTCTTCTTCTTTTCCAAATCACCATCATTAGAGGAATGAGTGGAAGAGTAAGCTTGAGGCTTTGGTTTTGATGAACCCAAAGCTAAACCATACTTGCTTTTCCCCTTTTGTGAGATAGCAAGTGCTTGCGTTCCCTCAATCAAACCACTCCTATTCACTCTAGATTGCTCTTCTTGCAAAAGAAGAGACAAAACCTCATCAAATGCATACATATTAGGATTTCCTTTTGCAACCAAACAGAGTGTAGTAGCAAAGCTTTGAAAAGATTCCAGTAATCCTTTCAACAATGTAGAAATGAGTGATGCATCCGGAATGATCTCATCTATGTTTGCCAATTGCTCTTTCAAGTCCTTGATGCGTGTCACATACACATCCACCGACTCATTTTCATCCATACATACATCCTCAAGTTGCTTCCTCAAGTATGCAACACGTGCTTCATTACGCACGGCATCCAAAGAAGCAAGAGTGTCCCATGCCTGTCGTGATGTAGAACATGACCGAATGTGTGGAACTATATGACGCTTCACTGAAAGCGCAATCAAAGCATGAGCTTGAGCATCTTTTCCATCCCATCTAAGCTGCTCCTGTGTAGGTGGAGAAGGAGAAACCACTGTACTCGAAGAAGAAGCTCCATCTGTGACAGTAGACTGTGAAGTAGAAGCACCTGCCGGTCTTCGATCTACATCTGCCAATATGTTCCAAAGTTGTTTTGCAACAAGAACATGCTTCATCATGTAAGACCACAACGGATAGTTGGTCCCATCAAGCTTATCTTCAGCTTGAAGCATGCCAAACAAGTCATTGCTGCCCGCCATTTCACTAAGGAACAAGAATGTGATAAAATCTTCACTTCGACAAAAACTGAAATGAGTGCTGAAATTTCAGCTCACAAACCATCACTCTGATGGCAATTTTGACTGCACGAATGGCTTCGAAATGGGGGTAATTTTGGTGCATATCAAGCCTCCACACATTGGCTTGGACTCATGGAAGATTAACATGGATAAAGAGTTATCAAGGCTTCACTTGAACCAAAGCTCATATGAACATATGCTTATAAGTTCTTATCTCTTTACCCCTTGTAAAAGTCTATATGACTTGGCATTTATTTGAAATCACTTGAAGTCATTCACCTACCTCATTAGTCGTGGAAAAGAGAATAGTTAAGTGGACAGAATATCTCCCTACTTTTAGAGGAGAGATTCTAGGGAGCCTTAGTTTGAATTTCAAACTCAAATGATCACAAAACTCCTATAAAAGATGAAGTGAAAAAGTCGCGGGTAGTTCACTCATTCTAGCTCACTCCCCGAGGCATATCTTCATTGTAACTGAGTGTGTGTTAGTGCTACTCCATAGCCTACACCACCACACCTCAATTAGCTATGCTTGTCATGCTATTGAGCTTGTACAAACTTATCAATCAATAGATATACACACATTTATCATTTCTGGTTCTTTGTGTTATCTTCTTCAAGTCTGTCAACTTCAACAGGGCATAACTCAAGATCTACTGAACCAAATCAAGAGATCTATAGCTCATTGGAACCAGCTCAAAGTCTACTACAAGCATACAAAATCTCAGAGGATTTCATTCAGCCATTTGGGAGAAATCAGCTTCGAAGTGCACACTGGTCTGTGTCTGTAGAGTTCCTAAAAAGTCGGGGGTGATTATATTTTTGCTAAACTTATTTCTCAGTGCATAGTTTATCAATTGAAGTGATTCCACTTGTGATTGGTAGCTTACTAAGGTACTTTAATACTCCCAAAAGGAATTGTTCCAATTTTAAGTGTGCTGGTCACACTGAGTAAAAGTCTGAGCAGGTATCACTACAGGAATAGAAAGTTTTTCTTGATTTTTGAAGTACCAAGTTATCTGTTTTGGTTTGATCATTACCCAAACCATTTCCAAAGTACATATATGGTTTCTTTGTGTCATTTGGAAGATAAGCAAGTGTACTAAGCATAACTGAAGAGAAAAGAGGGCAGGTGTGAAGCAGGTTTTGCAGCACCAACTGATCTTCTGAGTGCATCCAGCCATCACTTCCAACAGTGGTATCAGAGCATAGAAGGTAAACATGGGTGATGGTTTCCCTTCATTCATTGACAAATTGGATAGAAACAATTATCAGGCTTGGTCATTGAGAATGAAGACCTATCTACAAGGGAGAAGTCTATTTGGATACATATCAGGAGATGAGGAGTTGCCCTCATTCAAGACTAGAGGACTACCTGCAAAGGATGAACATGAAAGGCTCAACCAATGGTGTGCAAAGGATGCTTTGGCAAGGTCTTATCTCTTAAACTCTATATCTGACTTTCTTTTACCACATGTAAGGAACTGTAAGACTTCCCAAGAGACTTGGGAAACCTTGTCAAATTATTTTTCTTCCAACACAAGGGCTAGGAAGAATCAATTATGGATTGAGTTCACAACCCTTAGGAAGCAGCCCAAGCAATCAGTTTCAGAGTATGTGACAAAGATCAAAGATGTGGCAGACCAACTAGCAAGCATTGGAGAGGAGATTGAAGAGGAACAAATAGTCAGGCAAGTGACAAATGGACTCAAGGCAGATGATAAGTGGGAAAGTTTCACCACTGCAATGGACCTCTATATGGACATGCATACCCCTGATCTCACAACACTCATGGGCCAACTATTTACACATGAAGCAAAGTTCACCAAGGCTGGAGATCAATCAAAAGGTAATAACCCCTCTGCTCTCTATACTGATAAGAAAGTTAAAGATAAAGGCAAGAAGAAACAGGATGAAGAAGGCTCTACCTCTCAAGCTAATTATGCAGGGAGAGGTAGGTCATCTAGAGGAAGAGGCAGAGGAGGTAAGTCAGGTAGGGGGAGACCCTACAACTCATCACCATGCAACATTTGTGGATTGTCCAATCATACCACAGATGAATGCTACAAGAACTACAAAAATCAGAGAGGAAGAGGCTACTCAAGAGGTGGATACTCTCAAGGGAGAGGCAGATTCAACCAACATCAAAGCTACAATGGGTACAACAACCAATACAACAACAACCACAATGGTAACTACCAAGGTGGATTCAGAAATAGAAGAGACTACAACAACTACACAGAGGAGCAAGATCACTCCCTATTGATCATGAATATGACCTCCAAGATAGGTACAAATGATGATCATTTATTTTACATTGATTCAGGATGTTCTAACCATGTAGCTGGCAATGTGGCACTACTTTCTGATTTGGAAGAGCCCAAGGGCAAACATCAGGTACAAACAGGTGATGACACTAAACACTCTGTTGTCAAAATTGGAAATGTGAAGACATGTGATGGTAATCAGAACCTATTAAGCAGGGTACTCTATGTACCAACAATAACTAAAAATTTAATGAGTGTTGGTCAGATTGTGGAGAAAGGTTTGCAGGTCAGATTCACACAACATGGAGCATATGTGGAGGATCCAAAACAAGGATTCAGAAGGATAGCCAAAGGGGAGAAATCAGGTAGATTATTTACATTTGAGCTAGAAGATACAAAAAACATTGCTTTATATAATTATAAGGATCAGACACTTTCAGAATTAGAGATATGGCATAAGAGATTAGGGCACATAGGAGAAAGAACTCTAAAGCAAATGTGCAGGGATCAATGTGTGCTTGGGATACCTAATGTATCCAAGCAACATATGATTTACAAATGTGGATCATGTCAATTTGGTAAGTCTCACAGATTACCCTACTCAAGGAAAGGTTTCATGCATGAAGACTACCTAGACTTGGTACACACAGATGTTTGGGGACCTAGCAAGGACCCTTCCATTTCTGGTTCAAGGTATTATGTGTCCTTCATTGATGACTATAGCAGGTGGACCATTTTATACTTTATGAAGCACAAAGATGAAGTGTTTAATTGTTTCAAGAGGTATCCTGCACTTGTTGAAAATCAAACAGGTAGAAGCTTGAAGAGGCTAAGGTCAGATGGTGGAGGAGAGTACTTCTCCAATGAGTTTGAAGATTTCTTACAGGAAAGAGGCATCAAAAGGGAGATCACTACAAGGTATTCACCTGAACAAAATGGGGTAGCAGAAAGAAGGAATAGACTTATAGTAGAAACAGCTAGGTCTATGCTTAATGAGAAAAAGTTGCCAAATTACCTATGGGCAGAGAGTGTATCCACTGCCACTTATCTCATCAATAGGTTGCCATCCAAATCACTTGATGGCATGACACCATATGAAGCTTGGCATGGTAAGAGACCCTCTCTGGATCATTGCAAAATCTTTGGTTGTGTAGCATATGTGCATATTCCCTCACAGGTAAGGGGAAAGCTAGACCCCAAGGCTGAAAAATGTATCTTCATTGGTTATGATTTGAACCAAAAGGGATACAGATTCTACAACCCCACAAACAAAGGGTTCAAGGTAAGCAGAGATGTCATATTTGATGAAAATGACTCTTGGGATGAGAATGAATGCAGGAAAGTGAGTCTACCCTATGACATAGATGAAGATTTTCCAAAGCTTACTAAGGAAGAGCCAACTCAGCAAGAAGATTCAAGCTCAGATGATGATACAATAAACCTTGAAGAGTTCAAGGCTTGGAAGTCCAAAGGAAAGATGAAGATGAAGCAATTAGAAGATAAGCCAGAAACTTCTACTCAAGCAATGAGGAGATCTCAAAGAGAAAAGAAGAAGCCTATCAGATTTGGGTATGACACATCACTTGTAACTAAACATTCTGTATATCTTGCAAGAGACTTGTTGAATGAAGAACCAGGTACCTATGAAGAAGCAATTACTAAACCAGAATGGAGAGAAGCCATGGATGAAGAGATAGAAGCTCTCAAGGAAAGTGATACTTGGGACTTGGTACCCAAGAAGGACTCTATGAAGGTGATAGGATCCAGATGGATCTACAAACTAAAGAAGAATTCAGATGGAACAATAAACAGGTATAAAGCTAGGTTGGTAGCCAAGGGTTTTGCACAAACCCAAGGCATTGATTATGAGGAGACATTTTCTCCTGTGGCCAAGATGCCAACTATCAGAGTTATGGTGAGTGTAGCTGCATCCAAAAATTGGAACATGTACCAATTGGATGTGAAGAATGCATTCTTGAATGGATGGATATATGAAGAAGTCTACATGTCACAACCACCTGGCTATGAAGATCCAAAAAAGGTACATTATGTTTGTAAATTGAAGAAGGCTCTGTATGGTTTGAAGCAGGCACCTAGAGCATGGAATTACAGATTGACCACCTACCTCCTAGACCAAGGATTTGTGATGAGCAAAGCAGACACTTCTCTATTCATAAAGAGAAGTAGTACAGAGGTAATCTACTTATGTGTTTATGTTGATGACATCATCATTACAGGCAATGATGTCAATGGGATTAGACACATCAAAGCACAGATGATGAAAGAATTCAAGATCAGTGATCTTGGACTATTAAAGTATTTCTTAGGTCTTGAATTGGTCTACACAAATTCAGGTATCTACATCACTCAAAAGAAGTATGTACAGGATATGGTCAAGAAGTTTGGTTTGCAGGATGCTAAGGTATCTACTACTCCAATGGAGGTTAATCAAAAGCTAAGTGCTCATGAAGGAGAAGAAATCAAAGACATCACAGGATACCAAAGTATGGTAGGTAGTTTGAACTATGCTACCTTGACAAGAATTGACATAGCATATGGAGTAAGTGTGCTTAGTCAATTCATGCACAAACCAAGGGTACCTCACCTAGAGGCAGCAAAGAAGATCTTGAAGTATTTGAAGGGAACACAAAGTCATGGTTTGTACTTTCCTTATACATCAGATATTGACATAAAAGTTTACTCAGATGCAGATTGGGCAGGATGCAAGGATGATAGGAGGAGCACCTCAGGTTACATTTGTTTTGCAGGGGATAAGCCTATCTCTTGGTCAGCTAAGAAGCAACCTACAGTGGCATTGTCATCCACTGAAGCAGAGTATAGAGGGCTTGCCAATGCTACTCAAGAAGCTATCTGGTTGAAGCTTCTATATACAGAGTTAGGTCTACTCACAAGACCACCTATTATCTTTGGAGACAACACTAGCTCTCTTCACCTTGCAGCAAATCCAATTTATCATGCCAGAACCAAACACATAGAGGTTCATTACCACTATGTGAGAGAGAAGCTACTTAGCAAAGAGATTCAATTGACATATGTGTCTACTAATATGCAATGTGCAGATTTACTTACAAAGGCATTGGATGGAAACAAGTTATGCAGATTCAAATCTATGATTGGATTGCAGGAAGTAATTGAAGAATGAAAGAGAAGACTTAAGCCAAAGTGTTTGGCTTGAGGGGGAGCTGTTGGTGCATATCAAGCCTCCACACATTGGCTTGGACTCATGGAAGATTAACATGGATAAAGAGTTATCAAGGCTTCACTTGAACCAAAGCTCATATGAACATATGCTTATAAGTTCTTATCTCTTTACCCCTTGTAAAAGTCTATATGACTTGGCATTTATTTGAAATCACTTGAAGTCATTCACCTACCTCATTAGTCGTGGAAAAGAGAATAGTTAAGTGGAGAGAATATCTCCCTACTTTTAGAGGAGAGATTCTAGGGAGCCTTAGTTTGAATTTCAAACTCAAATGATCACAAAACTCCTATAAAAGATGAAGTGAAAAAGTCGCGGGTAGTTCACTTATTCTAGCTCACTCCCCGAGGCATATCTTCATTGTAACTGAGTGTGTGTTAGTGCTACTCCATAGCCTACACCACCACACCTCAATTAGCTATGCTTGTCATGCTATTGAGCTTGTACAAACTTATCAATCAATAGATATACACACATTTATCATTTCTGGTTCTCTGTGTTATCTTCTTCAAGTCTGTCAACTTCAACAGGGCATAACTCAAGATCTACTGAACCAAATCAAAAGATCTATAGCTCATTGGAACCAGCTCAAAGTCTACTACAAGCATACAAAATCTCAGACGATTTCATTCAGCCATTTGGGAGAAATCAGCTTCGAAGTGCACACTGGATACCAAAGTATGATAGGTAGTTCGAACTATGCTACCTTGACAAGAATTGACATAGCATATGGAGTAAGTGTGCTTAGTCAATTCATGCACAAACCAAGGGTACCTCACCTAGAGGCAGCAAAGAAGATCTTGAAGTATTTGAAGGGAACACAAAGTCATGGTTTGTACTTTCCTTATACATCAGATATTGACATAAAAGTTTACTCAGATGCAGATTGGGCAGGATGCAAGGATGATAGGAGGAGCACCTCAGGTTACATTTGTTTTGCAGGGGATAAGCCTATCTCTTGGTCAGCTAAGAAGCAACCTACAGTGGCATTGTCATCCACTGAAGCAGAGTATAGAGGGCTTGCCAATGCTACTCAAGAAGCTATCTGGTTGAAGCTTCTATATACAGAGTTAGGTCTACTCACAAGACCACCTATTATCTTTGGAGACAACACTAGCTCTCTTCACCTTGCAGCAAATCCAATTTATCATGCCAGAACCAAACACATAGAGGTTCATTACCACTATGTGAGAGAGAAGCTACTTAGCAAAGAGATTCAATTGACATATGTGTCTACTAATATGCAATGTGCAGATTTACTTACAAAGGCATTGGATGGAAACAAGTTATGCAGATTCAAATCTATGATTGGATTGCAGGAAGTAATTGAAGAATGAAAGAGAAGACTTAAGCCAAAGTGGTTGGCTTGAGGGGGAGCTGTTGGTGCATATCAAGCCTCCACACATTGGCTTGGACTCATGGAAGATTAACATGGATAAAGAGTTATCAAGGCTTCACTTGAACCAAAGCTCATATGAACATATGCTTATAAGTTCTTATCTCTTTACCCCTTGTAAAAGTCTATATGACTTGGCATTTATTTGAAATCACTTGAAGTCATTCACCTACCTCATTAGTCGTGGAAAAGAGAATAGTTAAGTGGAGAGAATATCTCCCTACTTTTAGAGGAGAGATTCTAGGGAGCCTTAGTTTGAATTTCAAACTCAAATGATCACAAAACTCCTATAAAAGATGAAGTGAAAAAGTCGCGGGTAGTTCACTCATTCTAGCTCACTCCCCGAGGCATATCTTCATTGTAACTGAGTGTGTGTTAGTGCTACTCCATAGCCTACACCACCACACCTCAATTAGCTATGCTTTTCATGCTATTGAGCTTGTACAAACATATCAATCAATAGATATACACACATTTATCATTTCTGGTTCTCTGTGTTATCTTCTTCAAGTCTGTCAACTTCAACAGGGCATAACTCAAGATCTACTGAACCAAATCAAGAGATCTATAGCTCATTGGAACCAGCTCAAAGTCTACTACAAGCATACAAAATCTCAGAGGATTTCATTCAGCCATTTGGGAGAAATCAGCTTTGAAGTGCACACTGGTCTGTGTCTGCAGAGTTCCTAAAAAGTCGGGGGTGATTATATTTTTGCTAAACTTATTTCTCAGTGCATAGTTTATCAATTGAAGTGATTCCACTTGTGATTGGTAGCTTACTAAGGTACTTTAATACTCCCAAAAGGAATTGTTCCAATTTTAAGTGTGCTGGTCACACTGAGTAAAAGTCTGAGCAGGTATCACTACAGGAATAGAAAGTTTTTCTTGATTTTTGAAGTACCAAGTTATCTGTTTTGGTTTGATCATTACCCAAACCATTTCCAAAGTACATATATGGTTTCTTTGTGTCATTTGGAAGATAAGCAAGTGTACTAAGCATAACTGAAGAGAAAAGAGGGCAGGTGTGAAGCAGGTTTTGCAGCACCAACTGATCTTCTGAGTGCATCCAGCCATCACTTCCAACAGGTAAAACCCCAGCGCACCTGATGGAAATGTTTCCGGGCTGCTAAAATTCATAGTTCTATGCTCCGAAGTCGATTTGCACTGTTAAAGTGCGCGCGTGTCACGACGCGAAAGACCAAAACTTGAGAAGAAGCTGAACTTGCTTTGATACAACAGTTGGGTGTGTGTAGAAGTGCGAGAGACACACAAGAAGCACACACAAGGAGCACAAACGCAGCAAGACGCACGGAGAAGACGATGGCTGGAATAGCTCTCTCTATTGATCAATGAACTGAAATGAAGTAAGAGCTGAATAATATCCCTAAGTACAAAGTACCACCACATATGAGAGTATCAAGTATGTGGTAACATGGGGAAAAAACCTCTAGCCAGCACTAGAGTAAAAAGTGCCCATGTATAGGGAAAAGGTTCACATCAAAGCTACTCGAGGAACACATAAGTGTAACAAGTAGTCTGTTTTGATTCAATCTTTTCATACATCATTTCCATACATAGACACTTGTATAGTGTCATTGGAAAGCTAAGAGGGGCCACAACTCAACTCTAAAGCTACAAGAGGTTGGTACTAAGCAGGATTTGGTAGTACCTACTCATTTCTTGGAGTGTCCATCCATCTTTCCAACAGTGGTATCAGAGCAAAGCTAAGGTAAAATGGGAGATGGTTTTCCTTCTTTCATTGATAAATTGGACAGGAACAGCTATCAAGCATGGTCCTTGAGGATTAAGACATACTTACAAGGAAGGAGCCTCTATGGATACATCTCAGGAGATGAGAAGATGCCCATATTCAGAAGCAAAGGACAACCTACAAGGGAGGAGCATGAAAGACTTTACACATGGTGTGCCAAGGATGCATTAACAAGGTCCTATTTACTTAACTCAATCTTTGATTTTCTTCTTCCACATATTAGGAATTGTAAGACATCCCAAGAAACTTAGGAAACATTGTCTTCTTATTTCTCTTCCAACATAAGGGGCAGGAAGAACCAATTGTGGATTGCATTCACCACTCAAAGAAAGCTAGGTATCTCAGAGTATGTGACCAAAGTCAAAGATGTAGTAGATCAATTGACAAGCATAGGAGAAGAAATTGAAGAGGAGCACATTTTAAGGCAAGAAATCAATGGTATTAAAGCTGATGACCAATGGGAGAGCTTCACAACTGCCATGGACTTGTACATGGACATGCAAATTCCAGACCTACCACTCTCATGGGGCAACTATTTACCCATGAGCCAAGCTCAACAAGAATGGAGATTCATCAAGAGGTAATAGCTCTTCTGCCCTATACACTAATAAAAGTAAATCCAAAGAGAAAGGGAAGAACAAAAGGTTGAAGATGAAGAAACTACCTCCCAAGCCAACTATGCAGGGAGAGGTAGAACCTCAAAAGGAAGGGGCAGAGGAGGTAATCAAGGTAGGGGGAGACCTTATAACTCCTCACCATGTAATATTTGTGGATTATCAAATCATACTATAGATGGGTGTTTCAAGAACTTCAAGAATTAGAGAGAAAGAGGATATCAAAGAGGTGGATATACACAATCAAGAGGAAGATTCAATCATCACCAAGGATACAACAACAACTACAACAACTACTACAATAGAAACTACCAAGGAGGTCACAAAAAAATGAAGGATTACAACAACTACACAGAAGAGCAAGAAGATTCTCTTCTGATTATGAACATGACTTCAAAAGCAGGTATAAATGATGACCATCTCTTCTACATTGACTCAGAATGCTCAAACCATGTGGTAGGCAATGTAGCTCTTCTCTCTGACCTTGAGGAACCAAAGGGTAAGCATCAGGTACAAACAGGTGATGACACCAAGAACTCAGTGATTAAAGTAGGGAATGTTAAGACCTCTGATGGAAACAAGAATCTGTTGAGCAGGGTTCTATATGTACCAACAATTACCAAGAATTTGATGAGTGTTGGATAGATTGTGGAAAAGGGTTTGCAGGTTAGATTCAACCAATATGGAGCATTTGTGGAGGATCCCCAGCATGGGTTCAAGAGAATTGCCAAAGGAGAAAAGACAGGTAGATTATTCACTTTTGAACTTGAGGATACAAGGAACATTGCACTTTATAGTTATAAAGATCAAACATTATTAGAGCTTGAAATTTGGCATAAAAGATTAGGGCATGTTGGTGAAAGAGCCTTGAAACAAATATTTAGAGACCAATGTGTGCTTTGGATACCTAATGTATCCAAGCAACACTTGTCAGTTTGGAAAATCTCACAGGTTACCCTTCTCAAGGAAAGGCTACATGCATGAGGACTACCTAGAGCTTGTCCATACAGATGTATGAGGATCAAGTAAAGATCCTTCAATTTCTAAATCAAGGTATTATGTATCTTTCATTGATGATTATAGTAGGTGGATTGTATTGTACTTTATGAAGCACAAAGATGAAGTATTTAGCTGCTTTAAAAAATAACTTGCACTTGTTGAGAACCAAACAGGGAGAAACCTAAAAAGGCTAAGGTCAAAATGAGGAGGTGAGTACTTCTCAAATGAGTTTGATATATTCTTGTAGGACAGAAGAATCAAAAGAGAAATCAAACAAGGTATACCCCTGAGCAAAATGGGGTGGCAGAGAGGAGAAATAGATTAATTGTTGAAACAGCTAGGTCAATGTTAAATGAGAAAAAATACCTAACTACATTTGGGCAGAGAGTGTATCTACTGCCACTTATATTGTAAACAGTTTGCCATCCAAATCACTTGATGGGATGACCCCATATGAAGCATGGCATGGTAGAAGACCTTCACTTGATCATTTCAGGATCTTTGGATGTGTAGCTTATGTGCATATCCCTTCTCAAATAAGAGGTAAGCTAGACCCTAAGGCAGAGAAGTGCATCTTCATAGGGTATGATCTAAATCAGAAAAGATATAGTTTCTACAATCCTTCAAACAAGGGATTCATAGTCAGTAGAGATGTTTTCTTTGATGAGAATGACTCTTGGTTTGATAGTGAATGCAGGAAAGTAAAACTAACTTATGACTTGGAAGAGGAGTCTCCAAGCCTCACTAAGGAGGAGTCTACTCAGAGTGGAGACGTCAACTCAGATGATGAGGACATCATCAATCTTGAAGAATTCAAAGCTTGAAGTCCAAAGGCAAAATCAAGATGAAGAAATTGGAGGATATACTTGAATCATCTAACCAAGCAATCAAAAGATCACAAAGGGAGAGCAAGAAGCCAATCAGATATGGGTATGACACTTCTCTTGTTACTAAGCACTCTCTTTATTTTGCAAAAGACTTGTCAATTGAAGAACCAGCATCATATGAAGAGGCAAAGACCAAGGCAGAATGGAAGGAAGCTATGGATGAGGAAATTGAAGCACTCAAGGAGAGTGATACTTGGGAACTAGTACTTAAGAAGGAGTCTATGAAGGTAATTGGTTCTAGATGGATCTATAAGACCAAAAGGAATTCTGATGGATCAATAAGCAGGTACAAAGCTAGACTTGTGGCTAAGGGTTTTGCACAAACCCAAGGAATTGATTATGAAGAAACCTTCTCATCTGTGGCCAAGATGCCAACCATCAGGGTATTGGTAAGTGTGGTTGCATCAAAGAATTGGAACATGTATCAGTTGGATGTGAAAAATGCATTTCTAAATGGTTGGATTTTAGAGGAGGTGTACATGTCACAACCTCTTGGCTATGAGCACCCAAGCAAGGCAACATATGTATGTAAAAGCTCTTTATGGATTGAAACAGGCACCTAGGGCATGGAACCATAGGTTGACTACATACCTTCAGGATCAAGGTTTTGTCATGAGTAAAGCAGATACTTCTCTGTTCATTAAGAGAAGTAATTCAGAGGTAATATACTGTAATAAAGTAAGTCTATGATCTAGGGATCCGATGGCTTCAGACAGATCTGAAATCGGATATCGTTTGGTCACTCGTTTGAAGGACCAAAGATCTCGAGAGTAGACTCAAGCATAAGTTCATGTGCTCTCATATTCAAGTAATCCACTTAGCCTAGTGGTTAAGTCTCATGGTTGTGAAGGAGGAGGTCTTGGGTTCAACTCCCATGGGGAGCATGGGGAGAGAGTTTTGCCCAAAGAGCTCTAGAGCCTTCTAACTCAAGTTAACGTGAGTTAACTTGAGTCCAGTGGACTTAACTGGAGAGGTGAGTACACCAACCACTAGTGGACTCTAGTGGAAGGTAGGAAAGGAGTGGTGGAGATTGCACATGCATTTGTGGACTATAGTTACATTTGTGGTCCTCATTGATTCAAGCAGCTATATATAGAGGCATTTGGTTGGGAGGAGAGTCATCTCTCTAGTATGTGGTGGTTGTAATCCTTGTTCTCTTACATTGGTATCAGAGCCCTAGGCAAGCTTTCATGGTGACCTTGCTTGGCTCATCATCTTCCTTATGCTTCCATGTATACCTTGAAGGATTTCATCATCTTTCTTTCCATTAGTATCTCCAGGACAATCAGTATTTTTGTAACATCCAGCCACTTGTGCGTGGAATTCTTAGCTCGAGAGTTTGCATATATTCTTCCCGAAAAAGTTACGCAACCCGAGTTTCTTTATGTAGCAAAAGAAAATTATTCTTGAGTGAGTTAAGGCGCAGACATCTTCAGGAGTCGAACTCTCGTGCCCGGGTTAGAAGACGGTTCACCTATCCACAAGGCGAACAGACGTTCGCGGAGTGTTCTGGCTGCTGACTCTCTTTGTCTTTTTGAAGAGACGAAGACTTGAGCAAAAGAGAACAACATCTCTGCCGTCACACGCAAGAGACTTGAACACGGGACCTCATGTTAAAAGAGCACTAGCCTATCCACAAGCCTTCGGCTGCTCGCGATGTCTTTTGAAGGCGGACTTTAAATAAGATAACTGTGTACATCTGTACTCACCGCTGAAGATCGGAGCTCAACAGTTACAGCCCGGAACCCGAGGAGCACTCTTCTTTAGCCAAAGAAACAAGCAAGGAAAGTTAAAGTTTGAGCAAAGCCTGAAGGAAGTGGAGCTGTGGAGTGAAGATCCGGAGGCCTAACTTCGTCGACCTTGACGGACCAAATCATCCAGGACTATTTCTTGATGAGGAAGCTTCAAGAATGGTGAATAGCTCCTCGCAAGGATCAAGAGGATGAATCACTCTTCCAAAGGATCAAGGGATGGACGAAGCTTTGATCAAAGCTAAGTATTTTCCAGTTTTTGCTTGGCCTTAATGCTTGATTTATTTTGTTTTCATTATTCTATACTTAATCCTAGATGCACATTGAAATAGCCAAGATTTCAATTGATTAAGTCTAGATTAGAATAATGAATTAATCCATTTCTCATTCCAAGCATTAGTTTGCATTAAGGAAAGACTTGATTTCAAAAAGATCCTTGTGCATCAAAGAATGTATTTTGGTAGTTTAAATACAGATTTCCTTTCCATTGAGTAAGTTTTCTATTGCACCTCAAGGGTATTTTTTTTTATCATAGTGCATTAAGACAAAGGAAAGGATATACATGCATCAGGATTGCATGATGTACATTCTTAGTACAAGAAAAAAAAATCGTGCATCAAGCTCATGCATGATTGTTGCATTATTTTTTGGGCATGCAAAAAACATGCATGCATAAGCATGTGAACATATGCTTTTGCATGTAGATACATGCATTTGCATGGTAGAATGGAATGTTGTTTGCAAGTAGATATGAGAATGTACTCTCTTAGTATTTAGCTTACTTTATTAAGCTCGCAGTTTGACATTAGGGAAGACCAAGGACTAGTTAGTTGCAAAGACATACTAGTTCTAGTTTGCAACTAGTAATTAGTCGATTTCTTCCCAAGTCGATACTCTGCTATCAAAGATAAATACTTAATGACAATTAAGTATATTAGATGTCTCGCTAGGTATAGGTAAGCACTAAGAGAAAGTTAAGTAATAAATTTTCTTGATGACCAAGAAAATTTAATTACTTGCAAACTCTTTTGTGATTATGATGACTCTAAGTCCCGGATGTACTTAGAAAGTCATATCGGTAAGCTTTAGTTGATTAGTTATACATTTTATGTAACTTCTCAAGCATCCCAAGGTTGGATGAGAACATCAACTATATTTCCAAGTTCCATGAGTACTCTTCTATTTAGAAGACTTGGAAAGTTTAAAGAAGTTTCTTTGTGGTTTCAAGATTTGTATCTCATGATGAAACCTCGGTAAGTAACTTTTTGGAATTGAGATATGAAATAGTCAAGCCTTCTATTTCATGTGAGATCATTCTCCTACCATGTTTAAGATGAATTTATTTTTGGGAAGGTAGATGTTCCAAGTAGAGGATCTTAATTGATTCATGAACTCTTCCCAAAATACACATAAATTCATATTATATGATAGGTCCAAGAAATGATGAAGGCAAAAACCTCTTTAGAATATAAATGTTTTGCCAAGATATAAAGGTACCAAGCTTTTATAAATTTTCATTTGATTTCATCCCAAGGGGTGATGGAAATCAAAGGTTAAACCTCAACATCAATTGATCCTTGACGTCAATAAAAGGATGTTAGGTTCTATAGTTGCATCTCTGGTAAATGATGCAACTAGCTAAGCAGTCTTTAGGAAATAATATAAGTCCCTAAGGACTTGAAGCAAGTGTGAACTTTTCATTTAGGAATAGAAAGTTCCAAGAAATGGATCTTAAATCCATGAACTTCTCCTAAACAAGTTATAAAGTTCAAAGTGGTCATAGTTGCATTACTATTGGATCAATCATCAATAGATGCTTGGACTTTAAACATAAATTTGATTAGTGAAATATGTTTAAAGGACTTAGTAACATCTGAAGATTAACCAATAATAATGAGTCTGGTATCAAACTCAAGAATAGAAGTGGATATCACATAAATGAAAGTTCAACTTAAACTTTCATAGTGGCATGGGAAACCATATCCAAAATGTGATATTTCGTCTCTAGTTTGATACTCAGGAAATGAATACAATTGAATCAGTAAATTTTTTTGGATATTATTTGAAAGAATTTCTTTCAAATGTTCTTTTAATATTGCAAAAGATTCCAAGATGAATCATTTGCTCAAGTTATTCCTTAGAAGGAATCTCAAGTCTTTGAAGAAATGACATTCTTTCAAGTATTGAGAGTGAAATTCTTCATACTCTTTAAACAATAAGTAAGTAGTTCCCGGACATCCCAAACCACTAGAAGTGGTATTTCAAGTCCTATTTGTGATATAACCTAAAGGTATATCAAAGATTCTTAGCTTTGGAATCTGAGAGGCATAAGTGTATGCTTGGACTTGAGAAAGATCTCTAAAAATCCTGCAGGTAAGCAAAGAAGCTTAAAGATAGTTTAAGAGATCTTAAGATAAAGACTATAAGTCTTTATTTTTATCGCAAGATCAACCAGACTTGATCAATCTTGGCCATGATTGTCCAAGTAATGTGCGATTAGAACTACTTTGTAGATTGCCCAAGTATTGGCAATAAAATTCCTTTTGGGAATTATTCACTCAAATTCCATTTATTCGATGGAAAAAGAGTAAGTTGTTCCAAGTCTGAACAGAGTAAAGAAATTCCAAGAATGTAGTCTGCAACCGTGAAAATGGTAATTAAGTCTGTGGAAGGTAAAACATAAGTGTTTACCTATCCTTAAAGGGATTTTGGTACAAATCCAGAAAGCATGAGCGGATGCTTAAGACTTAAGCAGTAAAGAGATTCCTAAATAAAGTCCCCGGGGTAGGTACCTAAAGCAACAGTAATCAAAGGAATCTAAAGACAAGAAGTCAAAAGCTCTTGTCGCTACAAAATTGGTCAAGAATAACCAATTGAACTTGAATTTGAGAAATTCAAGAACTTGGAATTTTGATTGGTTTTCATTTGAAAACCCCAGTAAAGAAGAATTGATATTCTGTCAAAAGGTTTTCAAGTTTCCAAGGCAAAGCACATGATTAAGAGGTGATCATGCCAAAGAATCAAAACCTAGGAAGGGATGGAATAAAGTCAAAAGCTTCATAAGAATCAGTGAGGACTGGAAGTGGGCGGCCGGAATCAGACAAAACGACTCTATCTGGTTCCCGATACATGGCATCCGGAGTGTGGAGTCGTGGAACATTCAAAATGCCAAGAAGTTATGGAACAAAGGATTCAAAAAATGGAAACACCTCTGGAAACATGACACCAACAACTGGATCAACTTCGAGGATATCGACCCTCACATAAACATCTCCAACGAAGAATGGTACACTTTGCAAAGCAGATGCCTCGCTTGGGATCGCCACAAGACTCGCCTCCTCATGGGACACGATACACCGAACTCGCTTGGCCTCAAATGGCACAATGGAAATAGCTTACTCAAAATCCCGAACATCAAAGAAACGACTGACCTCCAGATCAGCCTCAACAAGAAGTGGTGCCTGTCCTGGACGCGGCTCCGATGGGACATGAAATTCATGGGTATCTGGCACCCCTTAATAGAGATTAAGAAATCGGTCCTCTTGTGGCAAATCCTTCATCGAGGAATCTGGACCAACCACAAGGCTAGCAAGTTTTGTGGGATCCCTCCTTGGTGCAAACGCTGCCACCGTGCTATCGAAGATGTCCCACACATCTTCCTTACTTGCCCCAACTCCTACAAAATCTGGCAGACGGTTGGAATGAAAATCAAACTTAAAAAACAACCTAGTTGGAAACAAGTCCTTTTGGGAGAAGCGATCGGCTGCTCCGCGTCTCTCTGGAACGCCATCAGAGGGGAAGCCCTGTGGAAAATCTGGCGGGAGAGGTGCGCTCTCAATTTCGGAGATACCCCCAGGGAGTGGTCGATTGAGAAAACACTATTCCTCCTTGGCAAAAGGATTGTTAACAGCAAGAAATCCCCCCCCTTCAGGCACCATCAAGTACTCACTTTGATCAACAACAAGCTCAAACCCAAGTGGGCCCCGCATGAGGGCGATGAGAGGGTGATCAACCTTCTATGTAATGCAACCTAGAACTCATTCAAGCTTCCCCTGCTTTGTGGGATTTGGGGGGTCCCGAGGGCACTAGTCCCCTTCTTTTGTACCTTTGCTTCTTTATTTAATTCAAGTCCAGGAGAGTAGGCTATTGCCGAACTTCCTTTATATAAAAAAAAAAACCTAGGAAAATCTAGTTAGAGGTAATGCCTGAAACTTCCAATTCTTGTAAAAGAATTGAAGAAATAAGGTACTCTATCAAGAGATGTTTAGACTTTAGGATAAGAATCACCCACACATTAATGTGAATATAAAATAGGGTGGTATGGGACACCAGATTTTATACTCAGATTGATGTAGGAAAGATGGAATGGGACATCGGACCGTGGGATGATGATTATCTTTTAGTCCTAGTTTGGATTTTGAAGTTAGGTTTCATCCTCAAGGGAATTAAGACTTCAAGGAAAAGTTTAATTCGTAAAGGATGAAAGTAGTATCTTACGATACTTCAAGGTAACTTCAAGATTAAGGAAACTGAAGATATGAAGTAAGTAACTTCCAAGATCTTCATAGAACACTTCAAGTTTAAGTGTTATTGATCAGAAATATTTGATAAATTTCTGAAAGAAGTTGGACTTTGATTTTGAGTTGATCTTTTCAACTAAAGATTTAATTGACTAAGTCAAGCATCAAGTTCCTAGTGTAACTTGATAAAATTCACTCTTTTAGACTCAAAGAAATGCACAAGAATTGCATTCACGGAGTCAAAAAGATTAAATGTGACCTGAACTTAGTCTCAAGTGAAGCATTATTTGAATACAAAACTCATCAGCGTAACCTCAGTGGGTCGACACACTGATGTTGGTTACCACACTAGTATCTTGTGGTTGGATGATGTTTTTTATTTGCTTTGAATCTTTTTGAGAAGCTAGCTTATTTCTCTTAAAGATAAAGTCAATGCTTCAATATCTTATTGAAATAGATCGTTGAGAAGTTAAAGTCCTGAGTCAACTAGACTTTGACTCATAGCAAGTTTATGTATATTCGAAATTTGAATTGGTTGTACAGAGTCTTAGTTATTTATTTCCGCTTTCCAAATCTTTTGAAATTGACTCAGATAAGGTATCTGATTCCTTTTGCAAAAGACCAGGGTTAGCCGGTTAGAATAAAATAACTAACTTGAACATCCTAGATAGATGTTATGTACAAGAACCTTTTCAATCTTGAAAAGATGATAAGTCTAAGTGGACTTATTCATTTGAGTTTGCTTCAAGTTATAGCATAAATGATTTCCTGGAGTCCAGTATACTCTAGAATAGGGAAGTTAGGAATTGCTCATCAGATTGACAATTCCCAAGAACTTTCAGTTAAAAGTCTTTGAAAAAAGTCCTAAGTTGGACAATTTTCATTTTGAATTTGAATTGGTGAAGTTAGTATGGTTGATTCCACCGGAATGGTAAACTTTCTCCTACACTTTACATAGGATTTTTTCAACTCATTGGGACAGAGTAGTCCTCTAGTCGGGTGAAAAAAATCAAGTAACTGTTAGATAAAAGTAAACCATTGTACAGACATCTAAAGTTAGATGTATGGGACAACCAAACTTCAAGTTCTCCAAAACAAATTCAAGTGAATCAAGAATTCTCAAAGTCTTGCGAGGGATAAGAATCCCACCTTCATTACTAAGCCCATGCACCAGTTATGCCTAGAAATGGACTAGTAATTTGAATCCACCTAGTTCACATGTTTGTACCTAGATCGCACATCCAGAAACTGTGAATTAGCCAGGGATGTCATTAGATCCACCCTCATTATTCTTCACTAGTTTGTACTTTGTCCCGTTCATCAAAGTGCAAACCCGGATAGTATTTTGAATCATTTGGGCAGGGATGCCACCACAAGAGATGAGACATGTTCTTCTAGTTCTAGAACATGACCATGTTCTTCAAGTTTTAGAACATGAGGCTCGGGGGTTGCCTACAGTTATATATATATAGCTTTATTTTCGAGGACGAAAATCTTTCCCAAGGGGGGAAGAATGTAATAAAGTAAGTCTATGATCTAGGGATCCGATGGCTTCAGACAGATCTGAAATCGGATATCGTTTGGTCACTCGTTTGAAGGACCAAAGATCTCGAGAGTAGACTCAAGCATAAGTTCATGTGCTCTCATATTCAAGTAATCCACTTAGCCTAGTGGTTAAGTCTCATGGTTGTGAAGGAGGAGGTCTTGGGTTCAACTCCCATGGGGAGCATGGGGAGAGAGTTTTGCCCAAAGAGCTCTAGAGCCTTCTAACTCAAGTTAACGTGAGTTTACTTGAGTCCAGTGGACTTAACTGGAGAGGTGAGTACACCAACCACTAGTGGACTCTAGTGGAAGGTAGGAAAGGAGTGGTGGAGATTGCACATGCATTTGTGGACTATAGTTACATTTGTGGTCCTCATTGATTCAAGCAGCTATATATAGAGGCATTTGGTTGGGAGGAGAGTCATCTCTCTAGTATGTGGTGGTCATAATCCTTGTTCTCTTACATATACCTATGTGTATATGTTGATGATGTCATATTTACAGGTAATGATGCTAATGACATCAAATAGATCAAGAATCAGATGATGAAGGAGTTCAAAATTAGTGACCTTGGATCACTAAAATATTTTCGTGGACTTGACTTAGTCTATACTAACTTTGGAATTTACATTACTCGGAGAAAGTACATACAAGATATGTTAAAGAAGTTTCATTTGCAGGATGCCAAAGTTGCAAGTACTCCAATGGAGGTAAACCTAAAGTTAAGTGCTCATGAAGGTGATGTACTTGAGAACATTACAGGTTGCCAAAGCATAGTGGGAAGCTTGAATTATGCTACTTTGACAAGGATTAACATTGCTTATGGAGTAAGTGTTCTCAGTCAGTTTATGCACAAGCCTAGGGCACCTCACTTGGAGGCTGCCAAAAGGATCTTGAAGTACCTTAAGGGTACTCAACATCATGGTTTATATTTCCCTTATACATCATACTTGGACATCAAGATATATTCAGATGTAGATTGGGCAGGATGCAAAGATGATAGGAGGAGTACCTTAGGATACCTATCCTTTGCAGGTGATAAGCCAATATCATGGTCTTCAAAGAAGCAACCTACTGTTGCTTTATCTTCTACAGAGGCAGAGTATAGAGGATTGGCCAATGCTACTCAAGAGGCCATATGGATCATATTGTTGTATACAAAATTGGGTTTGCATACTACATCTCCAATAATTTTTGGAGATAATACAAGTTCATTACACCTTGAAACAAATCCTATTTATCATGCTAGGACCAAGCATATAGAGGTCCACTATCATTATGTGAGAGAGAAGCTATTGAGAAAGGATATTCAGTTGGCATATGTATCAACTAACATGCAATGTGCAGACTTGTTGACTAAAGCATTAGATGAGACAAAACTTTGTAGGTTTAAATCAATGATTGGATTGCAAGATATTCATGAATCTTGAAGATGAAGACCAAGCCAAAATGTTTGGCTTGAGGGGGAGCTGTTGGTGCAAAGTCAAAGCCCACACATTTGGCTTGAAGTTCATAAACACATGAAGCTCCGTGGAAACCATTGCTAGTAGAAATTTATCCTTTTACATTTGTAAAAGTCATTAATTTGACTTGAGAGAATATGTGTAATCACCTACCAAAAACTCGTGGAATTGTTAGTTAGAAAATTGTCTACTTCATTGAGGGAATATTTCCTAGATTGAAGGACTACTTTTAGAGAGAGCCAAAAGTTGAATTCAAATTCAAATTTGAATGTAACACTTATAAAAGATGGCTTGAAAAAGTCGCGTGTAGAAGAGTCACTTCCCAAGTTCTCCATAGTTATTTTGTTAGAGTGTAATGCCTACATTGTAGCCTATACTACTATCCATAATTAGGCTATGATTGTCAAGCCTATGATCTTGTACAACATTGTTCATCTATGATCTCTCTGTTATAGTCATTAACATCTGTCAACTTGTGCTACTCATATCTCAGTTAGTTCTCCACCATTTTCAATAATCTATAGCTTTTTGAAATCAGCTCCAAGTTATCTACATGCTGACAAATTTTGAAGAAAATCCATTCAGCCAATTTGGAGAAAAGCACATCAAAGCATCACTGGTCAAACTCTGTAGAGGTCCTAAAAAATCGTGGGTAATGATTCATTTGATAAATTGATTGCTCTGTGTGTAGTGCATCATTTCAAGTGATTTCACTTGGAATCATTAGCTTACTAAGCTAGTTAGATACTTCTGAAAGGAATTTTTCCAATTTCTACTATATTGGTAGCATTGAGCATAACAAGCAGTAGGTGTATGATAAAAAATAGAAGGTTTTCATTGATTCTTCTATTTGTAAGTAGTCTATTTTGATTCAATCTTTTCATACATCATTTCCAAAGTACATAGGCACTTGTATAGTATCATTGGAAAGCTAAGAGGGGCCAAAACTCAACTCTGAAGCTACAAGGGGCTGGAACTAAGCAGGATTTGGTAGTACCTACTCATTTCTTGGAGTGTCCATCCATCTTTCCAACAGTTTTTGATATAGTCACCGGTATGAGCGTTGGTATGCCGAGGGGTATACTGATGCCTATACTGATAGTTGAATACTAACGCTTATACCAATACTTATACCGAGGCATATACGAGCACTTATATTGAGATTTATACCGGTGCTTTCATGCTGTCGCCTATACCGGTGCTTACACCAACATTGGGGCAAAATGGCAGCCATGCATTTGCACTGATAGAAGCCGTGGTATACCCATCATATGTTGTAGTGTATGAGCGGTTTTTCTATATTTTTGAATAAATTTGAAACTTATAATTCACTTGAATTTGGTTTGGAAAATGAAGTGTAACTTTAGGGTTGACCAAAGCATCAAAACTCCCATATTTTTAACGTGTGCCTCTTTTTAACAAACATTTATTGAATTTTTCATAGACTTGAAGACTACATTCCAAAAACGTTGTAAAGACTTGGTAGAATGTAGGAAAAAGTGTTCCTTACTTTTGTGCCAACCTTTACTTCAACTAGAACAAAATTGGTAGCTTGCAAATGTTTGCATCACAAGAGCTTTCCAGATCTTATGTTTGAACTATACTTTATCTTGGAAGTTTGAAACGATTTGATGGAATAAGTATCCATCATTATTTGGTAAGGTTTTGAAAAGAAAAGTAACGTAGGCTCAAGTGGATTGAATTTCCCATATTGAACATCTAGTGGTCTTTACTCAACCAACTCATAGTGACAAGAGATTATTCTTGTGTTCAGACTCCTTTTTTGACTCAATTATTAAGTGACTACCCTAGGTCTTTCCAAGAATCCCTTTATTGCTTAAGCCTAAGCATCTACTAATGATTCTAGATTTCACTCTTAAGAAATACTGTTAACAATGGGTAAACTTAAGTTATATCCTCCACATACTTAATTATCATGACCATGGTTGCTAGCTACAAGCTTGGATCTTCAAACTCTTTTGAATTTAACACTTCATTCTAGAAGACTGGAAGCTTTGGCATGCTTTATCTAACTCTGTGGTTGCAACGTCTTCTCAAAGGTATTGGGATCGCAATTTTCATTAACTGAAAAAGTTTCCATTTGGCAAACTTACTACTTTACTAAGCATCTATATCCTAATGACACGTTTTTTTTATACACTCTAGCCCATCAATTGCAGCACATTTCTCTATTTGATGGGTGTGTCCTTTCCAGAAAGGTATACTAGAAAAGAGATCTAAACTATCATCACATGATAGATTCAATCTTGAACTAGACATCTTCTATAAGAACATCTTTATTTAGTTGTCCTAACATATTCATTAACTTCTACTTGGATTTGCAAAAGCTCATGGATTGATTTCTTTAGGAACTATTTCATCTTCTAAAATAGCGTATTTAGGTTTCATGGAAATCTATTGCATGATGTGACGAATAACGCTCAAACTCTTCTAAGAAGAAGGTGGATTTAAAGTTTCATGATTCCTTCACACTATGCGTCATTATTATGGATGCAACGATGAATTAAACATTTTATTAAGGTTCAAAGCTCAATTTGTGTTTAAGTTCAATTACTTGTACTTGATTTCTATCATTCTGATGGATGGAATCAAATTAGAGCTCTCAAACAAACTTTTCATGAAACCATGAGGAGAGGTTTGGGACTCCAAGGCCCACTTTATTTTCCACATTAGTGGAAATGGATGAACTCTAATAATGCTTTGAATTTATACTTAAGTATGCGTGGTAGAAGAATAATATGTTTATTTAATATCTAAAAAAGTGAATAAGTACCACACACACAAACACTCTCTCTCTTTTAGATCCTTCTCTCATTTATTTTTTTATACTTAATAAGTGTCCTCAACTTTTCAGATTTTGTGGTAGATTTGATGATAAAATTTTGGTTCTCTCTAAAAGAAAATTTTTAGAACCTTTTTATCTCGTTTAATGCTAAAAACCTTATAAATGTCCTTTTTTTCTTAAAATCTACAAAACATTCCTAGAAAATCGAGAATGTCACTACTAAGATTCTATGACAAGATCTACTTTTTGGTCCCTCTTTTTTCCTTGAGATTTCTCCTCTTGCCCGCATTCACTCTCTTTCTCATTTCTTCTCTATCCATGAAATTAAACTTATTCTATGATGCCCAAGTGTGACCATAATCTTCAACATTGTTTTCTTGTGAGAAAAATTTTCACATAAAATATATGACTTGAACTAGTAGATTCAATCCACACCTTGATCTAGTGAAAGATTATGCATGCCTAGGAAGCGAAGGCATCAACAAGAATGAAGCCAAGATCACCCAACTATGACTACAAGGATTTTAGGCATTAGACCTATGGAGAATTGGTACATTATATCCTCCTCGCACCCTTACAAGTCATTCAACATCATTTCAAAAAAATTACAAATTCTTGTGAAGTTTTCTTGATGATTTCAATGGTATAATTGGATATTGCATGTGATTACACCATTGCGAGATGGAAGCATGAAAGAAGAGTTATGAAATTGATTTCAATGGTATAATTGGATATTGCATGTGATTACACCATTGTGAGATGAAAGCATGAAAGAAGAGTTATGAAATTGAACTTAAGATAAAGAATATCAAAAGAAACATGAATTTTCTACAAGGAAGGTGTTATAGAGTCAATTCTATGATCTAAGTGTCTAGGTGTTATAGAGTACAATCTATGATGTGAGTGTCTAGCCATTTTAGATAGATATGAAAACAAAGAGCATTCGGTCTCTAGTATGTTTGACCAAAGATGTCGAGAGTAGAATTAACAATAGGTTTAATATGCTCCAAAAGAGTGGTTCTCAACTATATTCACGTTTCTAAAAAGTGGTTTAGATTCAAAGGGATTGAGTCCTTAATAACTGTATATATAAGGCTTGGTTGGGAGGAGAGAAGACATTCATTCATTAGCTAGAATTTATGGAGACTCTCTTACGACAGGTAAGAGCTTTGACAAAGGAGAATAATGACCTTGAATTAAGGAATGAGAAGAGGAATTGCGTAGAGCATATTGAAAAGATATATCAAAATGTTTTCTAGCTAAGGACTATGGCACACAATATGCATTGTCGTATTGATCATTTTACTAATTTGCCTATGGATTGTAACCTACTAAGGACAAAACCTTAACACATAAAATCTATTCCCAAAACTCAAGGAACCATGAAGCTTAGACTATGAAGAGCAAGGGAAATGTTGGATTTATGTTTTATTGAATTTTTAAATACCACTAGAGTGATACTGACAACACACATACAATAGGTATCCAACAAAATCAATAATGATAATACATTATTCTCTAGAGAGAACAAGAGCTCAAATTCTTAAATATACAATGTCAAGATTCAAAACATTTTCTTGATGGTTGAAAACCCATCAAATAGTCATATTTGGTAGGCATTGAAGCATAAAGTCTACAAAGAATTTGTGGCCTTGATAAGACCATATTAAATATTGGAAGTTATGATGCAATAGGTATAAGGTAAAAGTGGTACTCGACATTTTTTGATAATTCTACCATTACACATGAGTCAAAGGAATTCATGCATCCTCTATTCATATGTTTTGGTAGTGATGTGTGTGAACACACTTAGGACTCCCATGGAAACTTTTTCCCTTGTTAGGAGGTTTTCTCCCCCATGTTGGAGATATGCCTATAACCCTAATGGGTCACTTATCTTTGTATATTTGCTTGGTAATACATTTAATATTGTGTTTTTCTCCAAACTTATTCTTCTTCCTTATGTGTTTGTGTGCCTTCATCGTCTTTGAACTCAAACATTGGTATCAAAGTAGATCACCACTTTCTCTAGGGTGTCTTCAACATCCCTTCGATCATAGTCCTAGAATCACACAAACATTGATGATCATACTCAAGGGGATAATTACTTCAAGAATCAAGACTGTATTGATCTTCATCTTAAATGGACTCATACACAATTAGCATGAGGAATTCCTTTAAATTCGATTCATAACCTAATTTTCAAGGATGTTGAACTACACGAAAGGGATTCACCACGTCATATTACAATAAAATGCCAATAGAATATGTGGATTAAGTGAAGAATAGTATGTTACCAATCCTAAAATAAACATTTCTCAATTATATACCTATGTATGCATGCACAATAGCATTTGATGGATGGACTAGCTATCACATGAAGCCACTGATTTATGCCATGGTGATATGTCCAAAGGGAAGCATGTTTTTGGATGCAATTGATACTTCTCTTAAGGAGAACATTGTTTGTATTGGATGCAACATTTCAACTCAATGCTCAAGCATCAAACAAAGAAGTCATGGAAAATTTCAAAGTATCATGTCAGTCATTACTTCTAGGCTCACATTGCTAAGATGCATTTCATTAGAGGATAGCTGATGTAAATTGAGAAAACGGTTTTGGAAATCTGTGGTACATTGAAACGATTCAAAAGCATCCACCTCTTGTATTGTGAAAAGAGTATGGAGGTGAAATGATAGAGTTACAAAATATAGCTATGAGAGTGCTTTGAATCCTTCAAGCAAGAGTTTTGATGGAGTGGATATGATTCTCTTCATTCAAAATCAAGAATCTCTTAAGTGCATCATGTGCCAAATGAGTTGGTATATGTTTTTTGTAATATTATTTGTTACAAGATCCAACCAACATAGCTTCTATAACAACACAACAAACCTTTTGAAAGGTTAAACCTCATGAAGGTTTAGCAACTGATCAATGGAGTGACCAAAAACTAGATGCACACCACAATGATGGTTCAAACATGGACGAAATAAATGACATGGTACCTACAATAGATGATGATATACAAAATGAAGAAAATGATATATTATAAACAATTTGATTGTATACAATTGCAAAAAATATTTCTTTAGTATAAAAAGATGATTCATTTATACAAATATGTTTCTATCATGAAAATTTAATTGTAATACAAAAATTGGCTTTTGATTATTTTTTGGTAAAGATTTCTCAACTTGAACCAAGTGTCAAAGTAAAAAGTTTGCTAATCATTTGTGTTGTAAGCCTAATAGCTTTAATGGTGTTGTCTCTTTTACTCTCCCTATAAATCAAAGGAGGATGTTAGGAACAAAGTAATTTGGGCATAGTTTCTTAACTTCTTTCATAGGTAATGG
>CM035442.1:104481868-104509368 GCA_020310875.1 Ceratopteris richardii | reverse complement strand
GACAGACTGATAGATAGATAGATAGACAGACTGATAGATAGATAGATAGATAGATACATAGATAGATAGATAGATAGATAGATAGATACATAGATAGATAGATAGATAGATAGATAGATAGATAGATAGATAGATAGATAGATAGATAGATAGATAGATAGATAGATAGATAGATAGATAGATAGATAGATAGATAGATAGATAGATAGATAGATAGATAGATAGATAGATAGATAGATAGATAGATAGATAGATAGATAGATAGATAGATAGATAGATAGATAGATAGATAGATAGATAGATAGATAGATAGATAGATAGATAGATAGATAGATAGATAGATAGATAGATAGATAGATAGATAGATAGATAGATAGATAGTTAGATAGATAGATAGATAGATAGATAGATAGGCTTTCGAAGGTTCCAAGCCTCAACACCTTTGATACCCTTAATAGGGAACCAAATAGAATCATTCTGTCTAATACCAACTAGTCATTTCCAATCTTCATTGATCTTGATAAACCATAACACCTTGTTCCAACTCTTCCATAGAGAGCAAACTAAGCTTGAGCCTCTGGGAGTCACTAGATAGGGGGAGGACGAAAGCGTGAAAAGATTAAGACCCTTCCACCTAGGAAGGCCCACAAGCGTAAGAGTGCTCTTGTTTCTAAAAATCATTTTGGTCCATGAGGTATCCTTGTTGCTCCATGTCTGAATTAATCGTTTGGCCGCCAACTTATTGGCCATTCCTTCAATTTCTAGAATGTCCAAACCACCTTCATCTTTTGGTTTACATAAGTAGCCCATCTAATTTTGGGGACGCCCCTTCTGTTGGGGTCAGCTATCATGAGAAAGTTTTAGCAAGTTCTTTTGAATTTGACAATCTCTTGGTGCTTCGGTCTCCAACAAGAACAAAAGTAAATAATCGAAGAAAGAAGGAATCTCTTAATTATCATAGCTTGCCCTGCTAGATTGATTTGCATACCTTTCTAGTATGCCAACTTGTTATCAAGCTTAGAAAGATCCCAATTCCATGGTTGATGCATCGAAACATCAAATCCCAACGGAACCTAATAGGTGGAAGATTTGCCCCCTAGGGATAAATTGATAGCCATGGTCAACCGAAATTTGAAGTGAACGCCGAAGGGTTTATTTTGGAGCTTGATGCCTCAGAAAATGTTTTTAGGCAACACCAAAAGGTTTCAATGCTGGCCAAATCATTATGCACAAAAGCATTCATGCCATTATCAAAGAGTCTCATCATCATCATATTTTTATTGAGTGGAAAAAAGAGGCGTTGAATAAGACCTAAGCATGCTTGACATTTAACAAGGGAGTTGAGACCATCGATAGAAATTCCAAAGAGAATAGGGGCCAAGGGGCATCCTTGCCTCATAGAGCATTTTAATCGAATAGCTTGAGAAAGTTGGCCATTAATGTTTATGAGTTAACACATTTTCGAGCAACATTGAGATTATCCTAATGAGTTTTTTACCATAGCCCAAGTCTTTGAGAGATCGAGCATGAAGTCCCACTCAACTCCATCATAGGCTTTGTGGAAGTCAATCTTAAGGAAGAGAACATCTCGAGTAGATTCTTCAGTGAAAACCAGTCATTCCCGAACATCAGTGATAGCCTCATGGATGGACCTCCCCTTATGAACCCTTTTTTATCTTCATTGATCCAATTTTGTAAGTGACAAGCAATTCAGTTAGCAATAGCCTTAGCAAGGATCTTATAACTAGTTTCATAATTGGATGCAAGTTTTCAATCTTGGTTTTGCTATTTTTTTTTTTTTGTGAATAAGATTGATAAAAACTTCATTGAGACAAATGGGTAGCACACAGAAAGATATGGCCTCTTGCCATACCAGACATAACTGAGTTACCACATTCTTGAAGGTCTTGAAAAACTCATTGGTGAGGCCATCCAACCCTAGGCCTTTTCCAATAGGAAGTGAATCAATAACTTCAAGAATCTCATCATCTAAAATGGGAGCTTCAAGAAGAAACTTCATATCTAGGGGAATTCTTTTGGTTTTGACTCTAGAGATGGTCACCATGCAATCATGCCTATGATGAGAAAGAGTCGTAGAACCCCCAAGAGCTAGGTAAAGTGATTGAAAATCAATGTACTATTTTCTCTATTCATTTTTCACTCAACCCCATCGATATCCATCATGAAAGGGATCATTTCGTTGGATTGCTTCCTGTAAATTCTTTCTTTGAATTTCTTTTTTGTATCTTAGCATGCTTCTATTTTTTTGGAGCCATGTCTCATGTGGAGAGCAGCCTTGGTTTACCTCCTCAAGGTGCCTAAGTTTTTAATAAAGTTTTTCCCTTCTAGTTCGATGAATGTTTTGAAGATTTTTTTGAGTCTTGACCAAGATGTGTTGAGTCTTCAAGACTATCATCCTCCAACACCTAGCCGGTAGGGACGTGGTACAAAGGCCCAATTCTAGGTAGTGGTAATCTCCTGTTGGAGCAAGGGGAATGAGACGGTTGTTGGATTGGCATGAAGTGATACATATATAGATAGATAAATAAATGAATTAATAGATGGATGATTGGATTGACAAAAGACAATGAAAAAATAGATAAGTAGTGGGATATATAGATAAGTGGACAGAAACATAAAGAGAAGGAATTGTGATAATGAGATATCCCCAATAGTTTATGTACACCTCGTATACTATTTATGATTCTTGTCAAATAAATCTATATTAGTATTGTGAAAGTTAGAGTCAAACAATTAGACAATCACAAAAGTTTTGTGAACTCCCTATTCTATGTATGATTCTCCTCAAGCAAATGTATGTGACTATTGTGAGAGTAAGAGGCAAACAATCACACAATCACAATAGTCCTTATACAGTCCCTATGCTGTTGAGACAGTAGGAATTGAGGTGGTGCTTCAAAAAATCTCAAAAGAGCTAATTTCTATATCTGTATACTATTGTCAGAGTAAGAATCGATGTAGCGAGACAGAAAATCACAACTTTTTCTTTTTTTCATTAATTAGTCAAAGTGTACATGTAGGAAATGCTTTCACGATTCATAACTTGTTATGATTATTGACAACAATATAAATAAAAATTACACACACACAAATCACACATATGTAAGAGATGCATATGCGAATCATAATATATGTATGATACATAACAAAAATAATAACATACAAAATAATAAATGAAGAAAGAAACAATACCTCAATGTTATGCTGAAGTAGCTCATAGGGCTCTACTTTTTGTTATGTTTTTTTCTCTGTTCTACACTTTTCCTTCAAAGAAACTCGCTCGAATGAGTGAATTTTGATCGACTGTGAAGCCATATACTTTTTTGGTTTAAGTAGCTTTTCAATTGAAAAGCTTTTTGATCGAAAACGCTTTCGATCGAAAATATTTTTTATAAAAACAATCATCCAATTTTCTATTTGGAGATATTTGGAAATCCCTGAATAAACCAACTAAATTCAGTAATTGTCTATTGTTTGATCAGATAAATGATACATAGTTCACATTATCATATTACTTTCAAAAAATACCAAATGTTACATTGGTCTTACCCTATTGGACATGCTCTTTTTTCTCTCTCCTATAAAAGGCCCTCTAGTTGATCTGAATTAAATACAAGAGCTCCCTCTAGATGCTCTAATAACATGAACATTAGGCCGCAACACTTTACTTGTTTTAAACACCACAACACCTTATAATTAAGTTAAAGTTTGAGACTTTGGGTCAACACTAGACCAAACCCAAATGATGTCAGATTTTAGATCTATTTGAGCCAATCGGACACTCATGTCATAGCCTTACTTTATGAAAGAAAGGGTAACAAGCCTTAAAATAAGAACCACACCTTTGTTTGGAGTAGTAAGTGGGAAAGGAGAGGTGGAGATAGTTCTACACCCCCTATGGGTTGTTATATTAAGGAGGCATGTGCACTTGATGCATACTTTATGTGTAGGTTCTCTCTCAAGTCATGCATGCGTTCCTTCTGTTTTCTTCTTAAGATTAGTAGCACCATTGTAAAATAATTATTTCTTATCAATATTGAGTTCTTTTAGAAGATGAAATTAACACATTTTCTCTTGCAGTTATTCAGTCATTGTATCCTTTAAACATATTAAACCCACTAGTAAGACCATATATACAATGAAAACTAGAATTCCACTACTTATCCTCTTAACTCTTAATACATGAAGTTTATAGATAGGATCTTTACTGTCTTGTGGGAAGATTTATTTTCCCCTTTGAGAGGATAATTGAAGATGATGCCTATTTCTAGACATTATATTATTGATGTATTCCTTTGGATCATAAGTCCATTTTCTTTTCGCCATTAAGGAAAAATACTAATCAGGAATTAGTCTTACCATTCCATACTAGTGGATTCTTCATCCAATCCACAAAACTGCATCTCTATACTTGTGTATATACACCACAACTAATATTAGAAGATTTTCAAGAATATTTGGTTATCCATTTCATGTGGTGTAACTAATCTCATAAAACTTAAAGTTTTACTTGATCTTTTCCCTACTTAGGCCTTTTGGCTTTTCTTCACTTCTTTAACAAAATAATAGATAAGACTAGATCCCTTTATAGATCTCATGTTTAATGTTTTAGCTATGGATTTTATTTGGGAATCTGACTTTTATGCTTCACTTAGGAAACCTTTTTCCTTAGGTCTTCACTATGATAATCTGCAACTTATGATGTGTTATCCATGAAGCATCAAGATACCTTAGGATATGCTTTATAGTTCTTCCAACTTTTTTTCTAAAGAAAATATTATTTCTCAAACTCTTATGGTTTATGACTTACATCAAGCTTCCTTGAGAACTTCAAATTCTCGAGAATCTTGTATAGATTGGAAGATACAATGAATATAGTGTGAAGCACTTGACTCTAGGGAAGTACTCCAACTCCATCTATTTCTTGCATGTCCTTACCTTGAAATACCTTATTTGATCTTTGTTAGAGCATAATTTGTGGGTTCTTGGGGACTTCCCCCCTCATTAAAGAATTTTCATCCTCGAAAACTACCTAAGGGTATACTGAAAGTGGTGCTCTTTCTATTACTCTTTATTAGAGTTTGAAAGAGTTTATTTATTTTCAATCTTTTATTGTTCCCCTCGTTTAAAAGAAATATTTAGAGATTTTTTCTTCATTTCCTCTAAGGTTACTAAATATGTATCCCTAAGTTCAAGCTCTCATTACCTATAAATCGGACATCCCATACCACCAAACCACTTCAGTGGTAGTGTGAGCCTAGATGTCCCATACCATCTAGCTTATACTTGCACTTTAGTGAAGGTAACTTATTCTTTAACCTTGGGATAAATCCTTCTTTTAGTCTAATCAAGTTAGATCTATTAATTCTTAGACTGTTATGTATTAGTTCCATAGGATAGCATGTCTCTTGCTCATGTCACAATGAAATTTGAACTTACCAAGTCTCAATTGTGATTACAACTTGAAAAGACATAACCGTAAAGTTTCACTTATCAATGATTTATTTGTTGAGATGTACTGAAAAAGACTATTGTTATTTCATTTGATAATAGAGCCTTTTTTTTGTCTCAAACTAGGTATTATCTCTTGACATAACGAGAAAATTGAACTTAAAAGAATAATTGATTTTCCAATTAGATTCTTAATTTTGAAGAAGATGATAACACCTTTTACCTTTAAAAACTATTCCTTGAAGTACGTGGTATTTAGCTTGTCTCACAACCCTCTAGTCTGCCTCTTCTTCTGACCTTCCATTTTCTTGGAAGAGTTGTGAAAAGTTCCAAATAGTTCTTTGATCTCACAAATATAGAACTTCCTTGAAGAGAGAAATCAATACATACATCTTTGACCACTATGTGGATTCTCGTATTCCATATTTTCTCTTCCTTAGAGCTTGAGAATATTTGCTCTCAATTACCACCATCATATCATGGTTTATGATGAGAAATTTGTTTGACCTATCACTTAAGTCCTTTGCCTTGCTGATCAAAGCATAATGGTCTTACAGAATTTAAAGTTCCGTTAGAGCTAATTTAAGCTTAATTTATCCTACTAATGTACTTATTACTTGGATTATAATAATCCAACCATCTAGGAAGTGATTGGTAGTTTTATAATGTCCAATTGGCTCTACTACCATTATTCTTGTAGTGGGAACCATAACAAAACTTAAGCTTGAATAAATAAAAGCTTCTTGTAATCCCACAAACCCATTTAACTCATTCCATATGCATACCTAGTGTAGGAAAAGATGTTCGCACCTTTATGAGAAGAGATGTGGCATGCATAAGGTAAAAGAGTTCAACCCCTCCTTAAAGCATGCAAATGTTCCAAGTTGGACCTTTGTTTGTTCAAAGGATGGTGCAAATTTCCATGCAACTTTGTATATGTAAATTGCTTAAATGTATCTAAACTATGACCATGATCATGCACAACTAATATTTCTTTTTTATAACCATATTAATTTGATGCATATTGCAACTCATTTCCATGAATAATTGTGTATGTAAGCAAGAAAATTAGACCACTTGAATCTAAGCATCCACTCTTAATTTCATATCTAAAGTGATATCCAGTGCATGTTCTATGGTTTTAAAGGAGAAGAAAAAGGGCATAGACTCTTATGTGTGAATTAAGCTTCATCCATCCCTTGACTCCATTTGATTACTTCCATGGTGATATAGGCTTGGGCCATCACGCTCCTTCCATTCCTTCTTGGCACTACTTACTCACTTTGTGTGCCTGAATAAGTGCATCTAGTTTTCAAATCATGAATTTATGCATGCATACTAAAGAGTGGATCCTTTATGCATGAAAAGATTTCAGGAACCTCATATGCCCTTAAGAAAGTCATGGATGGCATATTATACAAATTGAGAAGGAACTTTAGTTGAAAGTGTCTCAAACTTTGTTCTTTATGTGCATCTTGAGAAGAGACTTCTTATCTTTATCGATCTCTTTTATCACCAAAGAATAGAGGTGTGCCATGCCTTATTATAAAATGAAGTCACCATCTAGGAGGAAATAGATGGTGGTTAAGCATGTAGGATGCTTATAAAAAATACACCAATAATGTGTGAAATGAAGGTCATAAGAAAAAAAGGGACTGGATTTCTATGACTTATATGCTCTTCAAATGTTTATTTTGTAAAGAGAAATGAGCTCAAATGAATGCAGACATAAATTTCTAGGTTCTTTAATGTGTGAAGAAAAGGATAACCAAAATGTCCAATGAGTGACATGATAGGGAATAATCCTGTATGCAATGTGTGAAACATTGCAAAAAATAGTATAACAAAAGAAAAAAAACGTATCTTCATTCTTTATCTTCTTGAAGTTGAAAATAATGAATCCATAGTCTTCCTTCGATTTCCATATTTTTCCCATTATTTTCTTCATCCTCCACAATGAACCTCTCCATTGCTTACTGGAAAGATTAATTCATTCTCCTTCAAAAAAAATTCTTCAAATTAGTCTTGTAGCTCTTAGATGGGATGAGTGTGTAGATGAGTCGATGTTGCAAAGAGAGGGAGTGATGAAAAAACTCGTGGGATGTTCCTTGTGCTTCCTTGAAATCCCATACGTAATGTAAAATGCTTCTTAGGTAGGCTATAAGAACCAATCCTAACTCTCTTTCTTTACATTCCTCAAGGGAGAAAGGATGTAGTGTTGCTAGACTCCTTCTCCTTTCCCCCTTTTGAAGAAACATTCTTTTCTTCTACCCTCTTGATGAGATAGTCATGAACTCTATGCCCTTTCTTCTTATAACTGAAGCATTATCACTTGAAGTTCTTTTTGTAGTTCTTCCCTTTGTCTTCATATTTTGAAGAGTATGTCTCCTTTGGCATTTTCTATGAGTGCAACATCTTTTTCTAACACTCACTGCCTTAAGTAGTGCTCCATCCTCCATGACTAAGACCCTAAAATCTTCACAAAAAACATAGACTTCACTCACTCCACAAAAATTATTGAAGTAGGAGGAATGGGGTAAGCTTTCCCTAACGTCCACTTCAATGAAATCAAATTAGTAGATAGACATGTAGAACATCCTCTTGAACTAGTGGAAGGAATCATACTCTCTAGGTGTGGAGTTGAACTTGAGCATACATTGGCTATTTGTCAATTTGGAAAGGTTTGAAATTATGAAATTATCTTAGGTAGACCTTTCATGAGATAATTCAAAGTGATTCAATACTACGGACCAAACTCCTTATACCTGCAACACTTCAATGTGATGCTAAGATACATATACACTTGTTAGCAAAGGCCTCTTGATGAGTTATCAAGCACCCTGTCTCTTTGCACCATAAGTAACCATGCCCTTAAAGGTATGCATGAATAGGGCTAAATTACTCAGTGTGGGAGCACTATGTTTGGATGAAACAAATACCTTATTACCTCATCCTTATTCAAATAATTGACCTTGTTACCTCATGTTTCAAACATATGTTGATGACACTAATGTTTTGTAACAAGGAAAACTATTTGAAAACCTTCTAAATTGCACTATAGAACTACTACTCAACTAGTGGATCTGTTATCAATCACAACAAAACCCTAATTATTTTTTTTGGAGACCCTCTCCCTAACTTCATTATCAATGTCAATTGTCATACCATTGTGAATAGAAAAATCTTTTGGCTGCCTGGGATTCCACTGGGATCAATGTTTCCGCCAGTGCAAGGTGGAACATGGACTTCATGCTTGTTATTTGGATCTTCCAAGTCTGAGAGTAGAGCAACATTTCTTGCCACAAGGTTTGAGCATCCAAAATCTATGTAGAATACATTTTTATTAGAATTACCTTCCTTCATTGTTATGTTCATAAGTAGAATTGAATCGTATTGAGCTTGATCATCTATGAAATTGTTGTAGTTTGTTTGTCCTTTCTATCACTCTTGTATAGTTTTTGTTCTAGGAATTGTTGTTGTATCCATAAGAGTTTTTGGATCTTTATCTTGAAGTTCCATAGCCTCCTCTATTGTATCCTCTTCCTCTCTGATTCCTTGGGTTTCTGGAGCAATTCTCTATGATGTGATTTGATTGATCACATATGGCATAGGATGATGAGCTTTGATCCCTCCCCCTGCCTTTTCTACCTCCTCTGCCTCTTCCTTTTAAACCTCTACCTATAGAGTTGGCTTGAGAGTCACTTTCATCATTATCAGATTTCTTACCTTTTCCTTTTTTGTCCTTTGCTTATTCTTGTTTGTATAGAAGTTAGAGCATTAGTTAACCTTCTGGTTGTCATCATTCTTCATGAGCTTTGATTCACATGTAAAGCATTGCCACATGAGTGTGTTGAAATCAAGCCTTTGTGTATCCATGTAGAGATCCATGGTTGTGGTGAAGGCTTCCCATTTTTCATAAGCGTTGATCCCATTGATGAATTTCCTCACAATATGCTCTTCATCAACGATTTATCCAATGCTCCTAATTTGATCTGCAACTTCCTTCATCTTGGTGACAAAATCAGTTAGAGTTTTCTTGGGCATCTTCTTGAGTTATGAAACTCCATCCATAGTTGAGTCTTCCTTGCTTTTGTACCTAAGCAGAAGAATTCTTCCAAAGCATCCCATGTCTCTTGAGAGGTCTTACAATTCATAACGCGAGGGAATAAACCATCATAGATAGATATGAGAATGTATGACCTTGCCAAAGCATCCTTTGCACACCATGCATTCAACCTCTCCTACTCCTCTTGGGTTGGTTGGCCCTTGCTTCCAAGTACTTGCATCATCTCATCTCTTGAGATATATCCATACAAATTCCTTCCTTGTACATAAGTCTCCATTCTTAGAGACCATGTTGAGTATTTTCTTCAATCCAACTTGTCAATAGATAACGGGAATCCATCACCCATAATGCCTACTCTTTGAGTAATCTCTCATACCACTATGAAGAGGTGATGTGTAGAATGCAAAGGTGAGATTGTCTTGGAAAAAAACTACTCAAGGCAAGCCTTGTTAACTTCAAAGTAAGGTAATAGAGTCCCTAAGCTTTGAAGGATTGGTTAACACATTCCTCCTTTCTTTGATTATTTACTTTCTCTCCTGTTGGTTAACACATTCCTCCTTTCTTTGATTATTTACTTTCTCTCCTGTTGGAGACCGAAGGACCAAGAGATTATCAAATTGGAAAGAATGTGCATGAACTTTCTTTGGAATGGTGACCCTAAAAGATGGGGTATTCCCAAATTAAATGGGCTACTTGCATTAGCGAAAAGATCAAGGTGGTTTGGGCATTCTTGACATTGAAGGAATGGCCAATAAGTTGGTGGTAAAATGGTTAGTCAAAGCTTGGAACAACAAGGATGCCTCTTGGGCCAAGTTTATTTTTAGAAACAAGAGTGCTCTCAAGCTTGTGGGCCTCTCAAGGTCAAAAGGTGTTGACATTTTCACCCTTTTGTTCTCACCCGTTTCACTAACCCCTAGGGTCTCGAGTCTAGTTTGCTCCATGTGGAACAGTTGCAACAAGACCAAACAGTTCCTTAGGATCAATGAAGATTGGAAATGGGTAGCCGTGGTTAGACAAAATGATTCGATCTAGTTTCTAATCAAAGGCATTAGAGGCATGGAATCTTGGAACCTCTAGAAAGCCAAGAAACTTTGGAACAAAGCTTTTTATTTGTGGAAGCACATCTGGAACCAAGAAATTGGCCAATGGATTAGATTTGAGGAAATTGATCCAGCTTTAAGAGTGGACTATGAAGAATGGTGCTGCTGTAGAGCAGATTCAATGCTTGGGAGTGCTTGAGGACTCACCTCCTCATTGGTCACGGCTCTCCCCACCGTGAGGGTCTTAGATGGCATAATGGCAATAACCTTGATAACATTCCGAGATTCAATAAGAACTTGGGTTTTTATGTCATGCTCAATAGGAAATGGTGTTTGGATTAATTGGGCTTGAGGTGGGACATTAAGTTCCAATCCCTTGGGCACCCCCTTATCGAGATAAAAAAATATGTGCTTATGTAGCAAATCCTCCACCGGGGAATTTGGACCAATGTAAAAGCTAACAAAATTTGTGGGGTTCCCCCTTAGTGCAAACGATGCCTATGTGGCAATGAGGATTTGGGACACCTCTTCTTTTCATGCCCCAAGTCAATTTCGATCTGGCATACCCTTGGGAGAATCATGTTGCTACGCAAACAAATAAATTGGAAGCAAGCATTGTTGGGTGAAGTGACCGATTGTTCCTCAACAATGTGGACTGTTATAAGAGGTGAGACCCTCTAGAAGATTTGGAAAAAGAGATGTGGTGTTAACTTTGGAAACCCTCCTAAAGAATGGTTGATTAAAAAATATCTTTTCCTTTCAAACAAAAGATTTTCTGATTGTAAGAAGCCCCACCTTTTAGACATCATAAAGTGTTTTTCCTTGAGAACAACAAGATTTAACGAAAGTGGGCCCCACATGAGGGAGACAAGAAGATTATCAAAGTCCTTTGTAAAATCCTCTAGTAATGCATTCACAACCCGTACTTTGTGGGATTCGAGAGGTCCCATGCGTACTAGGCCCGTTCTCTTGTATAGCTGGCTTTTCTATTAATTAAAGCTTGGGAGAATAAGCAATTGACGAAATTCCTTTTGAAAAAGAAAGTATCACGAACCATTACATCAATTTTACGTGGTGAAGTTTTCATTCACTTCAAGAAAGAGGTAGATACAATCACACTTAACAATTCAACGGAAGATATCCAAATCATGGCGGCACCTAGTTGGAGGCTTGCATTCGAGTACAGATTCAAAAGTCAGCGCCACAAGAAATGGAGGCAGAACCTAAACTTGAACAAAAACATGAAGAAGTTGAAGGTGGGTATGGGATATATGTTTGTTATCTTCTAACAACACACCAAAATTCGACCATACTTCATGTTGCACCTCACGAAAAAATTGGTTAAAGATATATCTTTGCAGAAAGTCGAATATGCAACATGAGTACATTTTGAAGGTTGAGGAGCTTGCAAATGCCCTAGGTTCAATTGGAAGCCCAATTGAGACTAATGGCCTAGTTCATTACTCCCTCGATGGATTGAGAAAGGATGAAAGATGGAGAGAATACAAATCAATATACGTGAGAGATTCCTTTCCTGAATTTGATCATTTTGTGGCATTGACAATGACTAAAGAGATGTATGAGGTGGTTCGCAATCAAAAGGAAAACAAGGACATATTTTCTATGTTAGTAAAGGAAGAGGCAAAAGAGGTGCGAAAAAATCCCAAAAAAGGAAGAGAGGAAGGAAAAACTCAAGATCAAGCAACCAAAATGCCTCCAAACAAGGCTATGGATCAAGATGAAGAGGAAGGAGGAAGAGAAGAGGAGGATCAGGAGGATGAGATCCATCCAATGGAGAATGCTAAAAATGTGGAAAGTTAGGATATTATGGTAAAAATTACTAGTCCAAAAGGGGAGGAAATCAAGGGAAAAAGGATTCAAAGAAATTTTGCTTGAATTACATCAAATTCACAGAGTGATAACTTTATTATGATGTAGGATTCAAATGAAATTTTGTTTAATTTTCACTCAAAAACCACTCAAGGCCATTAAAAGACAAGTGGTTACACTAAGGACAAGATATAACACATGTAGGATATGTTCCATTGAATGGATCTCAAAGTGCCAAAGTATCAAAGGATGTGTTGCATGTGCCTGTCATCACCAAAAGCTTGGTTTCAATTGGATAAATGGTTGTGAGAAGATATCAAGTAAGGTTCAACCAAGGATGTTTTCTTCAAGACCCTAAGTAAGAATACAGACTCATAGCAAGAGTAAAGAATCAAGGAAGACCCTTCACCATGGAGGTAAATCCATCAAACCATCACATTGTCTATCTAAGAAGACTGGAGAGATTGGTTTGTGCCACAACAAGATTATTAGACTTTGGAGTGGCTAGAAAATCCTTCGGGTAAGTCAATGGAGTTTCATACATTGAAAAATAGTTCTTAAGATGATTATTGATAACTTATCACTATTTCCTATCAACATTATTTGAACAGGCTTGGAACAAGATTATCCATGTGATTGCAATTGGAACTACTATAAACCTTTCTAAGGTAGTAAGATTTTGACAGATATGAATCTAACTTTTTCTCTTAACTAAAGAGTCTTAAGTAGGGTTGGACTAGATGTTGGAGAGATTTTTCCAAGGTAGGTTAAAAGTATATATAGATACCCTATAAGTATAAGGGATCAAAACATTCCCAAGGAATTGATAACTTAAGTTAAGATTAATATTCTAAGCTTAGAACAAAGGATCTTAAGGTTGACGATAAGAAGTAACCTTCTATTCTTTAAGTCAAATGATGAAAAAAAATTTGGAGCAAGACAATCATCAACTAATGATTACATGAAGCTTAGGAGTGAAGAAATGAAGAAAAGGTTGAAGCTTGAAGTATGAAGTGAAGTGGAGGTTCGGGGTGAGATGATCTTTATACACATGTACATTAATCTTGTAATTACCTCACATATACTTTGAAGTAGTGTCGAATCCATAGTCATATATATATATATATAATATATATATATATATATATATATGACTATGGATTCGACATATACATTAATCTTGTAATTACCTCACATATACTTTGAAGTAGTGTCGAATCCATAGTCATATATATATATATATATATATATATATATATATATATATATATATATATATATATATATATATATATATATATATATATATATATATATATATATATATATATATATATAAACTTGTATATGGACGTGATATGTATGAGAGGTGAAGAGTAGATGAGAATTATAAGATTAGATCATAAGTTGAATGCGTAACATCCATCAGATGTACTTCTTGTTGGTGCATATCAAGCCTCCACACATTGGCTTGGACTCATGGAAGATTAACATGGATAAAGAGTTATCAAGGCTTCACTTGAACCAAAGCTCATATGAACATATGCTATAAGTTCTTATCTCTTTACCCCTTGTAAAAGTCTATATGACTTGGCATTTATTTGAAATCACTTGAAGTCATTCACCTACCTCATTAGTCGTGGAAAAGAGAATAGTTAAGTGGAGAGAATATCTCCCTACTTTTAGAGGAGAGATTCTAGGGAGCCTTAGTTTGAATTTCAAACTCAAATGATCACAAAACTCCTATAAAAGATGAAGTGAAAAAGTCGCGGGTAGTTCACTCATTCTAGCTCACTCCCCGAGGCATATCTTCATTGTAACTGAGTGTGTGTTAGTGCTACTCCATAGCCTACACCACCACACCTCAATTAGCTATGCTTGTCATGCTATTGAGCTTGTACAAACTTATCAATCAATAGATATACACACATTTATCATTTCTGGTTCTCTGTGTTATCTTCTTCAAGTCTGTCAACTTCAACAGGGCATAACTCAAGATCTACTGAACCAAATCAAGAGATCTATAGCTCATTGGAACCAGCTCAAAGTCTACTACAATCATACAAAATCTCAGAGGATTTCATTCAGCCATTTGGGAGAAATCAGCTTCGAAGTGCACACTGGTCTGTGTCTGCAGAGTTCCTAAAAAGTCGGGGGTGATTATATTTTTGCTAAACTTATTTCTCAGTGCATAGTTTATCAATTGAAGTGATTCCACTTGTGATTGGTAGCTTACTAAGGTACTTTAATACTCCCAAAAGGAATTGTTCCAATTTTAAGTGTGCTGGTCACACTGAGTAAAAGTCTGAGCAGGTATCACTACAGGAATAGAAAGTTTTTCTTGATTTTTGAAGTACCAAGTTATCTGTTTTGGTTTGATCATTACCCAAACCATTTCCAAAGTACATATATGGTTTCTTTGTGTCATTTGGAAGATAAGCAAGTGTACTAAGCATAACTGAAGAGAAAAGAGGGCAGGTGTGAAGCAGGTTTTGCAGCACCAACTGATCTTCTGAGTGCATCCAGCCATCACTTCCAACACTTCTTATCAGAATAGAAGAAGTTTCACCTCGATGTTTCTCTTCCTTCTTCTTCTTCTATGCTTAATCACTTGAGAAATCCTTTTGTGTGTTTCTAAGTCTATAGTCGACGCATCTATGGTCAAGTTTTGAGAGTCTAATTGTAATCAAGCTGAGAGAATTTTGCGTAGGAACATTCATATGTGTAACAGGTGATAAGTGACTCCTAAAACAGGTGCAATTTTGATGGTCAAATATTTGACCAGATCTCAGTCTACAGTGTAAAGTTTTGCAGAAGTAAGCATTCAAAATTTAAGTTGGAAGGTAAGAAACCAATGTCTAAAAGCATTTGATCAAATGGCATCTAGATTGTGAGAACTATGTCTTTAAAGTTGCATATGTGAAAGTCTCTTGCAGAGAAAGCCTATTTCAGACATAGGTTTACTTATTGAAGTAAATCTAAAGTTTTGTAAGTTCTTTTGAAGAATTTTCACTTGGCATAGTTGCACAAACATTAGGAGAATGTCTTTAAAGTTGGATATGTGAAAGTCGCTTGCAGAGAAAGCCTATTTTAGACATAGGTTTACTTATTGAAGTAAATCTAAAGTTTTGTAAGTTTTTTTGAAGAATTTTTACTTGGCATAGTTGCATAAACATTAGGAGAATGTTGTGTCAAAGTTTCATAGAATAATTTAATTATTTCATCAGTCAATGAGTGAGTTTTGTGAAGCAGACTTTTCTAAGTAAAGCCATAGTTCACAGAAGTGTTGGTTGTTCATAATTTGGTAAGGATTTCCAAAATTGAAGGAGGTTTTGAGTTATAATTGATATAGAGGTGTTCTAAATTCAAGTATAGCTTGTCTTTTGGAGATTAATGTTTTCCATTAGTGGTATCAGAGCAGGTTTTATCAAAGTTGAAGGAAAGGAAGATCCCAATTGTTGCAGATATACAAAATTCAAGATCTGAAGATTCAAAAGGGCAAAGTGTGAAGAAAAAGCTAAAAGGAGACACATGGGAGCAATAAAAAGCATCAGAAGGAGTAAATTTCGAAGCAAAGGCATATTCATTACTCATAAGGTTAGTACATGTCAAGAAAGAATGCGAGATAGTCTTTGAATTGAGAAATTGGATAGAGAGAACTATCCAACTTGGTCTATGAGGATGGAAGCTCATCTTATGAGCAAAGATCTGATAGGATACAACACAAGAGAAGAAGAGAAGCCAAAATTTAAAGATCCTAGTGTTCCAACTAGGGAGGAGCTTATAAACTTGAAGGTTTGGATAAAGAAGGATGCTCAAACAAGGAGCATTATCTATATGGCAGTGAATGATTACTTGCTTCCTCGCATCAGAGGACTTGAAAGTGCAAGTGATATATGGAATGCTTTGGAGGAGAATTTTTAGAATACAACCAAATCAAGAAAGACATCACTATGGGTTGTATTTACCACATTCAAGAAGAAAGCCTCACAATCAATATCTGATTATGTGACAAATGTTGATATATTTAGGTAGTGATGTGTGTGAACACCCTAGGACCTCCTGGGCAGTTTTTTCCCTCTATAGGAGGTTTTTTCCCCCGGCTTGTATATACACCTATTGCCTTAATGGGCTACTAATCTTTGTACATTCTCTAGTAATACATTCAACATTTTGTGTTGTGCTCCAAGCTTCTTCTTCTTCCTTGTGCTATTTGCGTGCTTCCGTAGACGTCTAACTCCAACAATTGGTATCAGAGCAGGTCATCGCTTCATCTAGGGCATCATCTACACCTCTCTGGTTGTAGTCTCGAAATCACATGAATTTGGTGAGCATACTCAGCATGTTTCTGAGAGGTCGCTGCGATCTGAGCTCATTTCGGCCTCCGAACACACTATCACACTGCTTTTGCAAGCTATTTTGTCTTTCTGTGCCAAAGGTATATACCAATTTTGTTTTGCTAGTATAAGCATCTCAAAGTCTACTACAGGTCTAGTAGAATTCGTCTGGGTAGTCTGTTCAACTTTCTGAGATACAGTCAATTTTTTGCATCAAGGTATTTTAGTCACCAGCCATGGTTGAAACTAGTGATGTATTCCATATGTTGGTTGTTGAGGATAAGTTTGATGGTACCAACTACCCGTTATGGGCTTATATGATGCGACATGTATTGGTTGCAAAAGGACTATGGAACATTGTGTAGGGTGTTGAAAAACATCCTATCACACCTACAACTATTACAACTGCAAGTACTGAAGCTGATGGAGAAGGTGTTGAAGATGATGATATTCTGCATATTCCTATTCGTGCTGCGGTTTCTGTTGCACCTATTGGAGAGCAAATTCGTTGAGATGGCAGAGATGCTCAGGCACATGCATTGATAGCTTTGTCTGTCAAACATGCCATTATTCCTCACATTCGCTCTTGCAGAATAGCTAAGGATGCTTGGATACACTTGCCACATTGTACCAAGCTAGGAATGAGGCTCGTGTTGCTTACCTCCGAAAATAGTTAGAGAGTGAGCACATGAATGAGGCTGATTCTATGGACAATTTTCTAACAAAGATCAAAGGCTTGAAGGAACAAGTGATTTCTCTGATGAGTTTATACCAGATAGCTCACTTGTGTAGACCGTTCTGAGTCGTCTTCCATATTCATATCAGAGTTTTGCTTCTACTCTTCAGTTGATGATGAAAGGAAATCCAAATGCCTTGTCATTTGAGGATTTAGTCTCTGCTCTATTGTAGGAAGATCAATCCATGCAGAACAGGTCCATTATGCATGTTGAAGATCAAGCTTTCTTGGCTAGTCAGAAGGGCAAAGGAAAATGGAGCTCTTCAACTAGTAAGCAGAAATCTACTAATTCTGCACAATCGAAGAGGGAAGACAAAGATGAAAAGAAATCAGAAAAGCAAATATTGTTTTGCAAGTACTGTAAAGGAAATGATCAGATCATAAACAACTATCCAAAACTGGCTGCTAAAGAGGCAAAGAAGAAAGAGGCTAGAATGGTTGTTGTAGAGACATCTACACCAAAAACAGAGTCTGCTAATCTTGTGCAAGAAGAAGAATGGGCGTTTACTACTGTTTGCAGTTTTGACCCATCTTCTCATGAGCAGTGCATGACTATAGTAGACTCATATGTTTGGTACTTTGATAGTGGGGCAACCAAACATGTTACCTCGCATCGCAGTTTCTTCTCTTCACTCAAGCCTTCCTCTACAAGGAATACTGTTACATGCACCTACAACTCCTCCTATCCTATTATGGGATTTGGTAAGATCATTTTGACTAGTGCTGATGGTAGTTCTTTCACTTTGTCAGATGCTTTATTTGTGTCAGGGATCAAGAAGAATCTGTTATCAGTTTCAGCTTTAGTCAAGATTGGCTTGGTTGTGAAATTTGTTGATGATAGGCGTATAATTCATGATCTGTTAAATGGCGATGTGATTATTGCTTCTGGCATTTTATGTCATGGGCTCTATAAGCTCATAGACTATGAAAGATCTGTGAATGATTTGGCATGTGTAGTACATGATTCTCAGGCTATGTCAGATGCAAAGCTTTGGCATGCATGCTTTGGTCATCTGAATTTTGCTAGTTTGCTATGCCTGCAAAAATCTGAAATGATGTCCTCTTTGCATAAACTTGAGGCACCTAGAAAACATGTTTGTGAAGGCTGTATTTTGGGCAAAATGTAGCGTTCCTCATTTCCAAAAGATGGTTGAGTTCGGGCTACTCAAAAATTGCAGTTTGTACATAATGATGTCTGTGGTCCTATGCAGGCATCTTCTTTTGGAAATTATCTTTACTTCGTGACTTTCATTGATGATTTTTCCACGCATGCATGGGTATATCCATTGAAACAAAGTCTGAAGTGTTCATGTGCTTCAAACAGTTTTTGGTTTTGGCTAAAAATATGTCAGCATGTAAAATGGGCTTCAACCCTCCTTGATCGAGGGGGGGAATATATGTCTTCTAAGTTTAATGCATTTTGGCTGAATGTGGGATAAAACACTAATGTACAGTGCCATATACACCTCAATAGAATGGAGTTATTGAATGAAAGAACAAGTCACTCATGGAGATGGTGAGGTGTATGGTCAAGAGTCAGGCTTTACCACATAGTTTCTAGCTTGAGGCTGTCATGTGTGCATCATATGTACTTAAGAGGTGTCCTAGTAAAGCATTATAGTCTATCACTCCATATGAGGCTTGGCATGATCGCAAGCCATCTGTTGCTCATCTGCGTGTTTTTGGTTGTTTGGCATATTCATTAGTGCCTGAACAACATCACAGAAAATTGGATGATAAAGCAATAAAATGTATTTTTTTTGGGTACAACTCTAAAAGTAAAGGATATCATTTGTATCGTCCATAGACTAAATGCATTTTGGTTAGCCGTGATGTTGTTGTTGTGGAAGATTCTATTTAGCCAATCTGGTACATTCAGATTTGGAAAAGCCTAACTACACCTCTAGATAGAGGAGGAAAATCATGAGAAAATGAGATAAGCAAGCAAGGGAGCTACTTGCTGGAGTTTATGACTTCACAAAACTAAGTGGGAAACTCGTGGAATGCATACAACTCAAGAAACAAAGGTGGGATGATGCTTATATAGAGTTTTACCAAGTAGTCCACAAGTCTTTTGTTCCAAGCTCTTGGGGCTTGCTTGAGTCCATAAAGAACCTTCTTTGGCCTGCATACATGATGTGGAAACCTCTCATCTTCAAAGCCTTGGGGCTGATCCATGAAGAATACCTCTTCAAGCTCTCCATTTAGGAAAGCATTCTTCACATCCAACTGGTACATCTTCCAACCTTTTGAGGCTGAAATTACAATCAAACTTCTGATGGTGGACATCTTAGCTACTGGACTGAATGTTTCCTTAAAGTCTATGCCATAGGTTTGAGCAAAACCTTTGGCAACCAGCCTTGCTTTACTCCTAGAGATGCTCCCATCTGCATGCCTCTTTACCTTGTACACCCATTTGTTGCCAATGACTTTCATATCCTTTGTTCTTGGCACCAATGACCAGTATCATTTTCTTTAAGTGCTTTGAATTCCTCCTCCATGGCTTCAATCCATTCCCTATGCTTATTTGCTTCTTCAAAAAAGTTAGGTTCTTCACAAGCTATAACTTGACTCATGTAGGCATAGTGTCTTGCAATGAACGAGTCATAAGTTAACCTTTGAACAGGGTATTTACCTCACCATAAGTTAACCTTTGAACAGGGTATTTACCTCACCATTAGGTGGTAGGAATCTCCCCCTCCTTGGTTAAGATGCTTTAAATCCTGGAGTTTCTAATTTTTCAATATCTTCATCACTTGTAGATTCCATGTCTACCCATCGATGGTCTTCGTCATTTGCGTTTTCCTTTCTTTGCTACTTCCTTCACTTGAATGAGCTTCATTCCTTGTCCTTCCATGCCAAGCTCATGTAATACTCTCCTCTGATGGTGTGCTTGAAGTGGTTGGACCACTTATCTCCATGCTTTGTTGTTGCTCTTTGAACTTCTTCTCGGCTTCATATGCATCGTCAACCTGTAACACATCTTTGCTACCATACCAAGGCAGCAACTCATCAAATATTACATCCCTAGATACCTTAAGCTCTTGGGTGCAAGGGTTATAGCATGTTAAACCCTTTTTCTCTGAAGAATATCCAAGAAATATACACCTATCTGCCTTTGGGTCTAACTTGTGTCTCAATTCTTGAGGTATGTGAACATAACACACACAACCAAATACTTTGAGATGTGAAAGGTTGGGGTTCTTACCACACCAAGCTTCATAAGGTGTAACTCCATGTACTCTTGAGGTTGGACACATGTTCATAATGTGTATGGCTGTAGTTGTTACATCAACCTAATAAGAGTTAGGAACATTCATTTCATTTAACAAAGATCTAGCCACTTCTGCTATGTATCTATTCTTCCTTTCTTCCACCCCATTTTTTTGAGGTGTATACCTGCAAGTGAATTGCCTTTTGATCCCATGTTCATGTAGAAAATCTGAAAATTCATTTGAAAAATACTCTCCCCCTCCATCCGATCTGAGAGTCTTTATATACTTCCCTGTTTCCTTCTCCACTAGGTTTTTGAACCTCTTGAAGTGGTAAAACACCTCTGATTTTGACTTCATGCAATTCATCCAAACAAACCTTGAATGATCATCTATAAATGTGAAAAAATATCTATTACCTCCAATGGATGGCTCCCTTGTAGGTCCCCATACATCTGTGTGTATGAGATTCAACACTTCATTGCTCACATGTGCTCCCTTCTTGAATGGCAAACTGCTTTGTTTTCCTAATTAACAAGCATGGTACAAATGTTGCATATTCTGAGATGTAAGATCAGGTAGATCACTCAGCAAGCCCTTCCTTTGCATGTCCTTCATCCTTTGTAAGTTTTTGTGCCCAATTCTTTTATGCCATAAGTCAATTTCTGCAATCTGTTTATTTTCAATCGACAAGTAGACAGTGTGAGGGGTTGATGGCTTTACCTCCATGGTGAAGAGTCTTCCTTGCTTCTTTCCTTTTGCTATTAGCTTGTAGTCCTGCATGGGGTCTTCAACAAAACATCCTTGCTCATTGAACCTCACCTCATAACATCTTTCAACCATTTAACCTACCGAAACCAAGTTCTTTGTGATGGTTGGAACATGCAACACATCCTTCAATGCCTTTGAGCTTTGAGATCCATTCAATGCAACATCTCCCACATGTGTAATCTTGTGCTTAGTGTCATCCCCTGTCTCTACATGTCCTTGAGTGATGGGTGAATGTAAATTAAAAAAAACATCTTTATTGCAACATATGGTTGCTACAAACACTATCAATGTACCATGTAAAATCTGAATTGACTCTTTCACTTGAACCATACATCATAAGCAAGTTCTCATTTTCTGAATTTGTTGAAGTACTAGCATAATTACATTGGTTCCTTTTGTATCCTTGATTGCCTCCTCCTTTGGACCAACAATCTCTTGCATAATGGCCCCATTTTCCACAATTGTAGCATTCTCCATTAGATGCTTCTCTTCCATGTGATCTTAGTCCTCTTCCTCTACTCCTTCCTCTTCCTCTTGATCCATAGCTTTGGTTGGAGCCTTCTTGGTTGCTTGAGCTTGAGCTTGACCTTCCTCTCCCTCTGCCTTGGGATTTTTTTCCACCTCTTTTGCCTTTGCCTCTACCTGCATAGAAAACTTGGGCTTCACTGCCCTTTGATTGTGAACCTCCTTGGTTCATCTCCTCGGTCACCATCAATGTGACTAATTGATTGAATTCTAGTGGGGAATCCCTGACATAAACTGAGGTGGTGAATGCTTTCCACCTTTCATCCCCTTTCAAGCCATTGAGAGTGTGTGCAACAAGGTCATCGTCTTTGATTGGGCTCCCAATTGAGCCTAAAGCATTTGCAAGCTCCTTAACGTTCAAAATGTACTCATTTATGTTAGTACTTGGTGATTTCCTAAGATTATTCAGCTAATTCTTGAGCTGAATCTTCCTTGCCTTGGTTGATGAGGATTACAATCTCTCCAAGGTCTCCCAAACCTTCTTGGATGTGTCCAAGTCTTGTATATGCCCTATCATGCTATTGCTTATGTGTTTTGATAGAATGAATATGACTCTCCTATCCCTTTCTCTCCATTCATTACGTGCATTGAACTACCCTTGAAGTGGTGGATCATGTACATGAGGCATTGGCTCTGTGCCGCTCACTAATCCCCACAATCCTTTGCCCATAAGGTAGTTGCTAACTCTAAATTTCCATGGTTGATAATTAAATTTCTCTAACTTCTCTATTTGTGCATTATACTCAGTCATACTGAGCTCTAACATGCTCCTCTAGCTTCTCCTCAAGTGTTTGTATCCTTTAGAAGGTGTGGATATTACCTTTTGATAGCTTCTCCCTTGCTAACCTTCGACTAGTTGAGATCTCGATCGACGTAGCCCCCTTTTGATGTCGTCTTGCTTTGATGAGTCCTCCTTGTGCTTCCACGAGTTGTCTTGATCCCTTCAAGTCTTCAGTATGATGCCACTGATGTCTCCAAGCCTCCAAAATGGCTCTAATACCACTGATGGGGGATGATTCTAACACCCCAATGCAAAAATGGAAGATGGTTGCCCTCCACTAGGTCTACAAGCAATGATATATGCTCACTATTCTAAAATATTCTCTGCACCAATATAGAGACTTAATATGAACTTTTAGAGACTTGTAGTAGACTATAAGAGCTACCCAGTTGGGAGAACCACCCTCTGCAAAATAGGCCTGTTTGCAACGCTCTCTGCCTATGTGTAGAGATATACCTTCACAAAGTTGGCATTTCTCACAAATAACTCAGCAAAATAAATTGAAACTTTGAAAAAGTTTAGGGCACAATATGAGAGACCAAATGAAGCGAAATCAATGAAAATGAGTACAATGATAGAGAAATCAATGCACTGCAATCTGGTACAATCATATTTGGAAACCTAACTACACCTCTAGATAGAGAGGAGCACAATCATGAGAAAATGAAGTAAGCAAGCAAGGGAGCTGCTTGTTGGAGTTTATGACTTCACTAAACTAAGTGGGAAACTCGTGGAATGCATATAACTCAAGAAACAAAGGTGGGATGATGCTTATATAGAGTTTTTCTTTTCCTAAAATCTGGCTAACCACCCACCAATCAGTGTAGATGCACTTTTTGGTTGCTAATTTTATGAGATTTGATTCTTCTGCTGCAACTAGTAGTGGATATAATCCATCAGTGGTATCAGAGCTCATCATTGAGCATTGAAGACATCAAGAGGAGGCCTTGAAGTTGCTTGAGAGCCAAGGATTGAAGCAAAGACCAACAAGATTTGAAGAAGGATTTGAAGCAAGGGGGAGCTTCTATCATCATCGAAAGTCCACGACAAGTGGAGACTCTTGTGGGAAGGTAACATATCATTCTTTCTCACATCTATCACAATCCAAGGAGGGATTAGGATCCACATATAGTCTCATACACAATGGGAGACTATAATACTCAGATTGAGAAGCTTGAAAAAAGCAATTACCAACCTTGGAAGTTTAGAATCTCTAACTTCCTCATGGGAAAGGGTCTTTGGGGGTTGGTTAGTGGTATTGAGGTGAAGCCATACATAGATCCACATACACCTACTGAGAATCAAAGGAGAGCCATTAGAGAATGGGAAGAAAGGGATAGGAGAGTGATCTTCATTCTTTCTCAACACATAAGTAACTCCATGATAGGTCATATCCAAACCTAGGTACATCTAAGAAGGTTTGGGAGTGTTTAAAAAGGTTGTACTCTACCTCTACAAAGGCTAGAAAAATTCAGCTCAAGAATGAGCTCAACAACCTTAGGAAGTCATCAAATCAGAGCATTAATGACTTCATACTCAAAGTAAAAGAGATCTCGGATGCACTTGGTTCAATAGGATGTGTTGTAGATGATGATGACCTAGTTGCCCACACACTTAATGGGCTTAGAGAAGATGATAAATGGAAGGCATTCACAACCTCTGTGTATGTAAGGGATTCATTACCAGATTTTGAGCAACTTACTTCTCTTATGGTGACTGAGGAGCTCAACCATGGAGGCAACAAGTCAAAGGGCAGCCAAGACCAACTCTTCTATGCAGGCAAAGGAGGAAGAGGCAAAGGCAATAGAGGTGCTTCAAGAGGAAGAGGTAGAAGCAACTACCAACAAGGCACCCAAAGCTATCAAGGGAGTCAATCAAGCCAAGATGAAGGTCAATCATCAAGAGGAAGAGGAAGAGGAAGAGGTAGAGGAGGAAGATATGGAGGTCGAGGATACTCCAACTCAAATATATGCTTCAATTGTTGGAAGCAAGGACACTATGCCAAGGACTGTTGGCAAAAGTAAGGTGGGAACAATTACAAAGGGCAAGGTAATTATGCTAACTCCTCAACAAATTCAAAAAATGAGCATTTGCTAGCTATGAAGCATAAAAGTGAAGGTCAACCACATGATGAGGTGTGGTATATAGATAGTGGTTGTAGTAACCACATGTCAGGTAAAGAGGAGTACTTCAGCAATCTTCAAACACCCAAGCAAAGAGGATTTGTGGAGACAAGAGACAACACAGAGCATGAGATACAACAAATGGGAGATGTGAAGCTTGAAGGCAACCACAAAGCAAAAGGATTATCTGAGGTATTGCATGTTCCCACTATTACAAAGAACTTAATCTCTGTTGGACAGATGGTTGAAAAGGGATACCAAGTCAAGTTCAACCACAAAGGATGCTTTATTGAAGACCCAAGGAATGGCTATGAGCTGATAGCCAAAGGAAAGAAGGAAGGAAGAATGTTCACTCTTGACATTGGCAAAGAACAAAGCAACAAGGCAATGTTCATCACCTATGGCGATAAGAAGATTGGAGATTTGGATTTGTGGCATAAAAGGTGTGGTCACATCAACATTCAAAGGTTGAAAGACATGGAGAAGAGGCAATTGGTAAGAGGTTTACCACATTTTTCATTACAAATGTTGCATGAGATGTGTGAAGCTTGTCAACTAGGCAAGTCTACTAGGCAGCCCTTCAAGAAGAGTGGATATGTAGCACATGGTGTGTTAGACCTTGTGCACACAGATGTGTGGGGGCCAACCAAAGAGCTCTCTCTTGCAGGTAATAGGTACTTTGTAACCTTCATAGATGACTACTCAATAAAAGTATGGTTGTATTGTATAAAGCAAAAATCAGATGTGTTTGATGTATTCAAAAGATTCAAGGCACAAGTTGAAAAGGAGACATGTTGCTACATCAAAACCCTAAGGTCCGATGGAGGGGGAGAATACTTCTCCCATGCTTTTTGTGATTTCTTGCAGGACCAAGGTATAAAGAGGCAAATCACTTGCAGGTATACTCCCCAACAAAATGGGGTGGCAGAGAGGAAGAATAGGTATATTGCTGAAATTGCTAGGAGTATGTTAAATGAAATGAATGTGCCTTTAACATATTGGGCAGATGCTGTATCTACTGCTGTGTACTTGATGAATAGGTGTCCCACATCAGGGGTACATGACATGACACCTGAGGAGGCATGGAGTGGAAGGAAACCAGACCTTTCACACATTAGAATCTTTGGTTGTGTATGCTACACACATGTGCCACAAGAGTTGAGAGGTAAGATGGATGCAAGGGCTGAAAGATGTATGTTTATTGGTTATGCTATGGAGCAACAAGGTTACAGGTGCTACAATCCTAATACAAAGGAGTTAAAGGTATCTAGAGATGTAGTGTTTGATGAAATCAAACCATGGTATGCTTCCAAAGCTCCATTGCAGGATGAAGATATTGAAGAAGCAGAGAGAAGATATGAAGCTAGGTTTCAAGATAGCTTGGAAATCAGTGGTCCAAGCATACAAAGGAGTTCAATCAATCAGTGAATAAAGGAAATGCAAGATTGGTAGAGCTTGATGAAGATGGACATGAAGTTGAAGACTTTGAAGAACTTATGTTAGAAGGGGGAGCTACATCAAAAGCAGAAATCAAGGCACCAAGGCAAAGAAGGTTCATTCCACCAAAAGGAGAAGAAAGGAGGTCAACAAGGGTAAAAATCCAATCTCAAGGCTTGTTTATGATAGTTATATTGCTAGGCATTATGCTTTCATGACTAAGGTTATCAAAGATCATGAACATTCTACCTATGAAGAGGCCAAAGACACAAAGGAGTGGCAAGAAGCTATGGAAGAAGAGTACAAAGCCCTTGAAGACAACAACACATGGAGTCTTGTTCCAAGACAAGAAGGGATGAAGGTAATTGGCAACAAATGGGTCTATAAAGTGAAAAGAAATTTTGATGGTTCAATTGCTAGGTTCAAAGCAAGGCTTGTGGCAAAAGGATTTGCTCAATCCTATGGGATTGACTATGAAGAAACATTCAGCCCGGTTGCAAAGATGACAACAATTAGGGCAATCATTGGGGTTGCTACATCTAGGAGGTGGACAATCTATCAATTGGATGTAAAGAATTCTTTTCTTAATGGTGATTTGCAGGAGACAGTCTATATGACTCAACCATTAGGGTTTGAGAACCCTAAATATTCAGATTTTGTTTGTAAACTTAGAAAAGCATTGTATGGTTTAAAGCAAGCTCCTAGGGCATGGAATCAAAGGCTTGTGGAGTATTTGTGCAGGTGTGGATACAAGCCAAGTGATGGAGATCCTTCCTTATACCTCAAGAAGGAGGGAGGACTAGTTGTCTATGTATGCATATATGTGGATGACTTGATTATAACAGGAAGTGATGATGCAAGTATCACATGGATCAAGGCCAAGATTGGAAATGAATTCAAGATTTCAGATCTTGGAGTTCTTAAATACTTTCTTGGGATTGAAGTTATTTATGTAGAAAATGGTATTTACCTTGCTCAAAGGAAATACTTGCTAGATGTACTTTATAAGTATGGTATGAGTGGATGTAAGCCACTCACACAACCTGTGGATCCAAACACTAAGCTATGTGCAAGTGAAGGAAAACCTCTTGAAGATATTTCAGCATATAGAAGCATAATTGGAAGCCTTAATTATGCTACCATCACAAGACCTGACTTGTCTTATGTTGT
>CM035442.1:103899368-104476868 GCA_020310875.1 Ceratopteris richardii | reverse complement strand
TCATGCCATGGTGAACATCCTTTTTTCTTTTATTTTTAGCTCACTTTTATAAGTACTTTCATGTAGGTGTATGGTACAAAGCTCATGCCCAAATTCCTCGAAAGTTAGGATATGTCAAATGAAAACTCAAGTTTCTTGCAATCAATAAGAGCCTTTGAGATGCTTCATCTTCCATTAGGATCCTTATGATCCCATAACCCTAAGACTAAAGGGAAAAAAATGTTTTTCATGGCACAATCAAGATGTGTTTGACCAACTCAAATCAATCTTGGTTGCTCCATGATAAACACTTCTTTTTTTTATAATTTTAGTTGGTTTTATGATTCACACATCATAAGGAGCAAAAACGAATTAAGAAAACAATAGATATTACATGTTTCTTGTGGCCTAGGATTCATTTCAAAGTCCTATATATGTTGGTCATTTAAATTTTGCCAACACAATCACAACATTTTCCAAAATTAAAAAAAGAACTTCTGATACAATAAAAGAAGAAAACACTAACATAAAAAGGAGCAAAACACTATAGTATATTTATTCATCAAAAAATTACATGAATATGTTTACAATCATCATGACCTTCTAGGGAATTTTGTTATTCTCTCAAGAGCAGGGAAAAATTTGCGTATTTCTTTGGATACTCTGATGGGATCATCTAGCCATAGGGATAAGGTTTGCGAGCATCTATTTCATTTGTTATCTTCAAACTGGCAATAAAAAAATAATAAATTGTCTTCCCTACCTACTATGATACATTTATTTGCCTTGGATGTACGTGTATCATTAAAGAGGGATCATGACCATGCTTGGCACTTCATCATCCCTCGTTCCACCTATAGTAAAAAATCCATGTGCTTTTTTCATATACGTTCATCATTAAATGACTTCATATAGTGCAGATAGAATCATCTTCCAATGCTTTCTGTTGTAATGCCACCTTTTCTTTTCACGAATAGATCCACGTGAAGTAGAGACTACAAAATAAAATAAAATATTTAAAAATTAGTTATATAATTATATAGAATACAATTAATTTATGTATACTTTGATTCATTCATTCATTTCCATGATTCCCTACTTAACGACAATGATGATCCTAATAAACTTATCATCAACATGATTCAATACATGTGGAATGGGTTGATGGTAAAAGTTTTCAACAATAGATTTTGCCCTTCGAAAGTCTCTATCAAAAGTAGGTTCCTTCCTAGTACTAATTCTATATCATGTTATCATGACGGCAGAGAAATAACTATGTATCTATTACCTTACAATTTCATTTCCAAAATAGCAAACCCATTGCCTTCACTCAATCCAAGTGGTTTACAAATATCATCTAAAAATAAAAATGGAATACTATCAATTACAATGGGATCGAGAAGTCTACCATCTGTGTCAATGGGATTGAGAAGTGCAACATCCGTGTTAGGGAGATTCTGTGACACTTCATCAACCTCTATAGATCTTTGAATTTGTACATCTTCTTGCATGGGCATTTGTATTGTTAGCATTTCCTTGATCACAAGATAACTAGAATCAAAAGCTTCTAATCACTTAAAAATAGCAAGGGAGAGAAAAAATGTAGAACTCGAACATGATAAGAAATGCAAAAGTGAAGGCTTTTTACCAGAATATGCTTCTTGAGGAGTCATCCCCTTCAGTGCTTTTGTGTAGCTTCGATTGAGGATGTAGACTGCTGTATTGACTGCTTCTGCCCAGAATGAATCAGGCATATCTCGAGCCTTTAACATACAACGAGCCATTTCAACTACTGTCCTATTCCTGCGCTCAACAACACCATTTTGTTGAGGTGTATGAGCTGTGGTAAGTTGCCTTTTCACACCATGCTCTTTACAGTAATTATTGAATTCTGTTGACAAGAATTCACCTCCTCTATCTGCTCTAAATTTCTTAAGTTTCCTTCCTGATTCATTTTCCATATACTTATGCCACGTTTTAAATTTTTCAAAAGCATCAGCCTTCTCTCAAATGAAATAAACCCACATCTTTCTACTATAATCGTCGACTAACAGTAGAAAGTAGAAAGATCCTCCTAAAGCAGGTATAGACATTTTACCACAGAGATCAGCATGTACCAACTCTAGAGGAGATTGAGATCGATTGCTGGTCTCTCTTGGAAACGCCTTTCATTGTTGCTTGCCCATCATACAAGCTTCACAAGGTTCCTGCAACTCTGAAAATGCAGGCAAATGAGCAACCATCCTTGTTCTTTGCATCTCCTTCAAAACTGCAAATCCGAGATGCCCAAATTGTTGGTGCCATAACCTGCTTACATCTTTATCTTCTGTAGCAGTTAAAGCACTTAACTCATACAAGTTATCCTGTCATATGCCTTTACCTACAACATTACCTGATGAATCCATTATTTCTGCACCACTCTTATTGAAGTGAACTTCGAGTCCACGATCTGTTATTGCAGAAAGTGACAACAAATTTCTTTTGAGTGTAGGTACATAGAGAACATTGGATAACTTTTTCTCAACACCTGGAGAAGTGATAAAAGAGATGGTTCCAGTTCCTTCGGTTGGACACTTGGAGTCATTTCCCACCACTACATTGATGGATTCCTGCAGAGGCACTAGGGAACTATACCAATCCTTTTTACTGGTCATATGGCGAGAAGCTCCACTATCTAAAATCCATGGTTCATCAACACGAGCTTGAGCAGATGAACATACCTCATCAATAGCTACCCAAAGTTCTAGCTCTGTGTTGTTTGCAGACTCTTTGTTCTTCCATGATGATTTTACAGTCCCATTCCGTTCATCAGCTTGCTTCTTTCTGCAATCCTTGATGGCATGTGCTTTCTTTTCACAATAGAAGCAACTTCCTGTGAACTTTTTCTTCTTTGGCTTCTTCTTTGATACATCAAAAGAGCCTTTACCTTTTGCATTTGCTGAAAATGCAGCATCACTTGTACTTTGCCGATTCCTCAACCGCATCTCTTCTTCTAAAAGCATAGCACAAAACTCTTCAAATGTGAGGGGATTTGGTCTTACCTGAGTGTTAAGGGTTGTTACGAATCCATCATACTTTGCTGGAAGAACACGTACACATCTTCGAGCAAGCTCTTCTGGTGTTATAACAACACCAACTGCAGCCAATTGGTCTTGAAGATGTTTTATCCCTTTGATAAAATCTTCAGCCTTTTCAGAATCAGAATGTCTTCATTTGCCAACTAATTTTCTAAATTTTGTATCCTAGTGTGGTTCTTAGTCTCATATTGTCCAACCAATATGCCCCAAGCCTCATGTGCTTTAGTAGTATGTTGAACTAAAGTAAGCACAAAATCACTTACACTAGTGACAATTGCACATAATGCATCAGCATTCCGCCTCTTCCAAGCTCGTAGAAGATCTGGATCTAGCTGAATCATCAATCTTGAATTTGCTCGATCTTCAACTGGTATAGGCTCTGGATCCAATCCCATCGGTCCCATGACAGTGTGAAGTAATTCATAGGAGTCCAAAATTGCAAAAATTTTGAACTTCAAGAGTGTATAGTTGGTTCCATCCAGCTTCCCTTTAGTGAATGCAGGTGGTCGAATTCAAATAGGTGCAGCATTAACATTCGCTGAAGCACCAAGACCAGTGTTCGGCGATGAAGCCATCATGTAATCACTCGAATAATCTACTGATATTCTAGTCTGCTAGTAGGCTAAAATAGTGATACTTCTCAAGCTATTCGAACCTTACGACTCTGATACCATGTAGGAAAAAAGTTACGCAATATAACACAGGAGCAATAGCTGAGAAGATAACAGATATAGGAGAATCTCAACAATTTTGTACTAGCAACAAGTACAAAGATGATGGCGTTGTCCACCCGTGCGCTCTCAAGGTAGAGCTTAAATGGTGATCTACACAACTCTAGACAGGGAGATACAAGGTAGAGGTATGCTGGCTCAACTTGATGTCTCAGGTAATGCAAAAGTCATGTATATATAGGATCATGGGTGGCCTTCCGTGGACGGCTATACATGGGTGGTAGAGCGTGGGCGGCCACCGCCCACGTAATTGACATACACGGCTTAGACCAGTTGAACCGACCTAACAAATATAAATGATTTCTGACTCCGATGTCGGAGAGATTCTCTCTCCTTAACCGGATATCTCAATCTTTTATTTTGACATAATAATTGTCGAACTAGTGACTAGGATTATCGAAGACATTCGGATGGTGCGAATAAAAAGTTCTGTAAACATACGATTGAAATGTTCTTTCATACATACAATGTTTGAACATGATAATTTTCATGGAGCAAACAATGAAGCTATACGTGGATATGAAGATATAGGTGGCAATAATGATGGATGCTTCGAATACGGGAAGAATCAAGAAGTAAATATTTCAAGATATCTTTTGTGAAGAATATTTTCCCTAAATCAGCAACGTTTTATTTTCATACTATTGTGAACTACAATATTTAGTGGATGCTTCATTCTGTTGTTCCTCACTTACGTGGAGGATGAGCAGAATAGAAACCACTACATGCATTAGTATGCATGATGGCACATATTACTGTACTTCAACTTCTTGATCACGAATCAAAGTGGGAGTTTTTGCATGGAGGAGGACGGATGCGTCCATTCACCACAAAAAGTACTCGAAGCAAAAAGGGAACGGGAGGGAGGCGTGCATGCATTGGAGGAGGACGCTAACAGATAAGAGAATGCAGTGAAGGAGAATGCATTCGGAGGGCGCTAACAGATAATCTCTCAGTTTTTTAGGACATACTCTCCGCGAGATATGGGGGGCTGGCTCTCTTCTTTTGGGAACAATTCAGAGGAATAGAAGGGAGAAGGGAGAGGATAGCACACTTCATCCGAGAGGAAGAGCACTGAGGAAGCTTGCAATGACCCTATACTTGCATTGAAATCTGGACATGCACCCATTTCTTTCGAATGAGTTTTGTAACAAAGCTTAAAGAAGCTTCCTTTTGAGTCACCTATCCAGCTCAATCTGAATTTGGGAAGATGAAGCAAGGCACCTATGTTAGATCGGAAGTGCACTTACAAAATATGATTGAAGAACTGGTCTTGGTAACTTCAGATATTTAAATATTCGGCATGTCAGATAAAACTTTGTCTATATGCATATAGAGTTTTCATTGTTCTGTTATTTCATATTATGATTGATGTTTTATGTTCTGGCTTCACGCGTATAAGCGCACTGAGAATCTGATTCTTTGTTGACTTGATAGATGTTGTTAAGCAGATCCAATCTGATAATGTTCTCTTGCAATTTATGGTTTCTCTAAACTTTATACAGATTCACATTCACAGGATTCTGAAACGTTTAGCTAAATATGACGATTAACATGCGCTGCTCAGTTTGTGGGTAAAGTATAAGAATATTGACGTTATTGTTCGGTTTGGAGCTTCTCTATGTTTCTAGCATCTGTTAAGGACATTATCTGAGGAGAAATCAAGAAAGGAATAAAATAGGGCTCTTGGATCGGAAAGACATAGAGAGCCCCGGACTGGTCATAACTCTCGGAAGGGGGGGAAGGTGCAGATCAGAGGACTGGAAGATAGATGATTCGACTTTCATGATCTGTCAAACGTTCACGATGTTTTATTTACGGTTTCATGCATAGCTTTTCATTGTAGTTCATGTATTGTCCTCTTCAAAACATACCGCACTTTAGACCACACATATGAGATCTTGCTTTTGGGTAAGGTTGAGATGGTGACTGTGCATGAATCATGAGAAGATATTATGGTGTCAAGTCTTTGTTTTATATATATAAAAAAAAAGCTTTCGAATTTAGTTTGGAACGAAGTGAATCAATTGATATGATTAGTTTTGTATGCATGATACATTGTGACTTAGTAGGAAGGATGAATTGATATGCACACTTTGTTGACATTTGCTACTTCAAAACCCAGAGCTGATTCTAACACCAGGACATTTTTTGCATGTTTTCTTTAATCATATAGAGAGAATAAAGAGGTTTATGCGTTAGCGCAAATATCTGAAATTATGGATTTCGATGCACCAGAGTTTTAAAAAGTTCAATTAATAAAGATTGTTGTTCCAGCCTATTATATCATTCGACTTGTGACTTTTAAAGAAGAAGACTTCGGAAATGAGCAACTATTCTCTTGTAAATGAGCAACTATTCTCTTGTAATTTTTTGGATGTGCATACCTATATATGCTTAACCTTCTGTACGATCGTAACTTCTTTGATGACAGAGTATAATTAATCATTTGACCTATTGATAAATCTTTATGATTTGCTGAACACCAAACACGGAGAAAGTACACACAACATATGTTTGAAAACATCGAGCTTTTGCGTGAGGCTATTTCTTTACAAACTTTTGTTATATTGGTTGTGATGAGATTGTCATATATGCAACGTGTTGATGAAAATTGTGTTGGTTGAAATTGTTTCTTTGGCTGAGAGGAAAAGTACCTGCAAGTGATTTCTATGCAACCAACGTTGTGAATCGTATTGTGGTTAGAACCTTTATTTGGACATTAAAAATTGTGGGTTTAAATAGTGTGTGTTGCACTACAAGTCCATCCTGATTAATTATCGAACCGTGAAAATATCAAACACACTAGATGATGGGATCGCACATGGTTGAACTTTAGTTTACTTAAAGGTCCCAAAAATGCACACTTTTGTTATTCAATAAAGTTTGTGTTTGGACTCCCTTAGACTATGAAGAGGTTGTCTAGACATTAGTAGAAGTTGTGATATGATATTTTCCTTCATCTTTTACAAAACTGCTCACCTTGGCATTGATCTTTACATTGTTAAATTGAGTTTTTTATTCGACTCAACATCTCTTCATTTTATACCAATGAAAGTTGATCCATCATTCTTGAAGATTTGAAGATGCATAAGCAAATTGAATTTATATATGCTCCTTGAATCTTTCCTTTACCTGAGTTTGCTAATACTTTGTTGGATCTCAAAAATCGAAGAGCTTCAATCTACGAGTTAATTAATTTTCCTTGAACTTTAGTGCCTTCTTTGGGAAATTCAAGCCTTTGATTTTGAACTAATTACATTTGTTGAGTTTGATTGGCTTTTTGAATCTTCATCTTATCTGAGTTTGCTCTAGTCACCCTGTGTGCGCCGTATTTTTGGCGGTCGCCCTGATCCACCGACCGTCGCTTTCGCGCCCACACTTTGAACCCGACGTGAAACCAACGGCCTTGCAGCTCAGGTATATGTTTCTGGATTTTTTTCTCAAATTAATGCCAAGTAATGTATGTTTGATGTACGTATAACCTCATAGCTTGTTTTTCGTTTATGTGGTGCTTCTTTGATATTCAAGTGTGAGTTATGGGCAAAAAGCAGCATACAAACATGAAAAATATACATCAATGTAAAGAATCTTTTGAAATTAATTTACAAGAGCATAATTCAACGAGTATTGTTATTGATGAAGCATATGTGAACGCATTGATAGATCAACATTTGAGAAAATGGGAAGATAAATTCATAGAAAGGGAAAATAAGGCCAATGAAGCTCTACAAAAAACATTTAGAATGATTTTGAGTTTAAATGATACGCTTAAAGCTATGCCAGAGACTTTACAAGTATTAAGAACTAGTCTTAGAACTTGGAAAGAGGAAATGAATGCTGAGTTTCAAGAAATGAACCAGAAGTATGAAATATTATCTAAACGAATACAAGATTTAGAGCTAGCTAAATGTGAGCATGAAAAGGAGGGAATGAGCCAAAGTTTGTTTATAGATCCTTCATCTATAGCACATGCTAATGATTTTAGTAAATCTAGTTGTAGACATTCATTAAGACCATCAAATAGGACTCGAATGAGACCTTTGCAGTGTTTTTGGTGCGATCAATATGGCCATGCATTTTGGAATTGTAGGTCGTACGAAGATGCACGAAAATAGAAACTAGTGGTTTAATTTGAAAGGAAAATTTGTAATTATCAGGATCGATCACCTTTAAAATTAAATCTAGGAAGGGGAGGAATGAAAGAACTATTTAAGGAGATTCAAACTAAACCTAATCCATGTGAAAGTAAAAAAGTATGGAAGCCTAACATACATATGAACATTCAAACAAAAGAAGAAATAAGAGAGAGGACGTCAAACCAAAAACAAGAGTTAAAAGAAGAAATCAAAATGATAAAACTAAAGGAAGAAGATCAAAAATCGATTATAGAAGAGCAATTGGAAATTGATCTAGGTGATTTTGAACATGAAATACAAATAGGAGCAATGAAACTTAATAATGTACAGATTTCACTTGATCCAATGCTCCTTTCTAATGAGAACTTGTTTGATCAAGTCAAGCTTAAACAACTTCAAACTCAATTTCACAAACATGAATATAATCAATTTAAAGAAGAAGGAATTAAACAAGAAGAGACCAAACAAAGTATTATGAATCAAAACAAACAAACAAATGAAATAGACAAGCAACTTCTTGATCATATAATTAAACAAATCGAAAACAAAATGAATATAAATTCAAAACAATCAAAACCCTTAAAACTTAACAAGAAATGTACCATTGAAAAATAGAAGAAATGATTAAATTAAGAAATGATTTCACTAAGAAATGATTTCACTAAGAAATGATTAATATATTTGATAAGAAAAGATGAATCAAATTGATTTGGTTTTCTTATGAAAAAGGAATTTGATGAGAAGTTTTTTTTTAATTATTATTGCATACAGATGACACGTTCAAACCGAGAAATAGTCCACATTCTTTCTTATGAATAACAGTTTATGAAATTTTGTAAATGGTTCCTATCCATGAAGAATATTTATATGAGAGTTGCAACCTACTTCCTCATCAAAAAGGTATGTATATGGATTTTGTTGAATTTCATTAATGAATCAAATATGGCTTTTCTAATCAATGTTTTGAGTGATTTAATGCAGATCAAGCAGGAAAGGATGAATTGATGGAAGCTCCAAAATATGACTTCATATTACTTCGGCTTTTATAGATGGATTATCTAAAAGTTTTGAATTGATATATTTTGGTTTAAATATGCTAATACTTATGTTGTTTTCATGAGTTTGTTTTCAAGATATTTTTCAGGTTCAAGATGAAGAATGGGAATTTATGGACAACCAAGATTTTCTTCAAGAGTAGAATATGAAAACCTTTTACTTCCAGTTTTGCACCATTTATTTAAGCGTGCATTTCAAGTATGCATTAAATTATGTATAAACACATATTGAGTTTTGCCCTTAGGTGCACGTTCATTTGCACCATTATCAAATTGTAAAAATGCATTATGAAATCTGTGAAAAAGTTCTAAGTATAGGAGATAGAAAACCTCTTCATCAAAAGCTCTTACCTCATATGCACCATAATTTTGAAAATGCACATAAAGTATGCATAGTAGGGTCACACTACATGACCATGCATTTAGGCACAGATTGAGTATTACCCTTGCACATAAGAGTGATTGTAAGGATTTATGTAATTCCACATTGCTATGTATGTGAGTGAGTGCACAAGCCTCACCATTAGAAGCCATTCTCTTTGCTAATTACGCAGCCGTGCATAAGGCACTTTGACTTTAAAACCCATGCACATATTCTGCTATGGAATTGATGTTATTATTAAGCAGACAACAGGTTCTCAGGTTGGCGCATCCGGAGGATGCACAGGTTTGGTGGGGGCGGATGTCGGAGAGATTCTCTCTCCTTAACCGGATATCTCAATCTTTTATTTTGACATAATAATTGTTGAACTAGTGACTAGGATTATCGAAGACATTCGGATGGTGCGAATAAAAAGTTCTGTAAACATACGATTGAAATGTTCTTTCATACATACAATGTTTGAACATGATAATTTTCATGGAGCAAACAATGAAGCTATACGTGGATATGAAGATATAGGTGGCAATAATGATGGATGCTTCGAATACGGGAAGAATCAAGAAGTAAATATTTCAAGATATCTTTTGTGAAGAATATTTTCCCTAAATCAGCAACGTTTTATTTTCATACTATTGTGAACTACAATATTTAGTGGATGCTTCATTCTGTTGTTCCTCACTTACGTGGAGGATGAGCAGAATAGAAACCACTACATGCATTAGTATGCATGATGGCACATATTACTGTACTTCAACTTCTTGATCACGAATCAAAGTGGGAGTTTTTGCATGGAGGAGGACGGATGCGTCCATTCACCACAAAAAGTACTCGAAGCAAAAAGGGAACGGGAGGGAGGCGTGCATGCATTGGAGGAGGACGCTAACAGATAAGAGAATGCAGTGAAGGAGAATGCATTCGGAGGGCGCTAACAGATAATCTCTCAGTTTTTTAGGACATACTCTCCGCGAGATATGGGGGGCTGGCTCTCTTCTTTTGGGAACAATTCAGAGGAATAGAAGGGAGAAGGGAGAGGATAGCACACTTCATCCGAGAGGAAGAGCACTGAGGAAGCTTGCAATGACCCTATACTTGCATTGAAATCTGGACATGCACCCATTTCTTTTGAATGAGTTTTGTAACAAAGCTTAAAGAAGCTTCCTTTTGAGTCACCTATCCAGCTCAATCTGAATTTGGGAAGATGAAGCAAGGCACCTATGTTAGATCGGAAGTGCACTTACAAAATATGATTGAAGAACTGGTCTTGGTAACTTCAGATATTTAAATATTCGGCATGTCAGATAAAACTTTGTCTATATGCATATAGAGTTTTCATTGTTCTGTTATTTCATATTATGATTGATGTTTTATGTTCTGGCTTCACGCGTATAAGCGCACTAAGAATCTGATTCTTTGTTGACTTGATAGATGTTGTTAAGCAAATCCAATCTGATAATGTTCTCTTGCAATTTATGGTTTCTCTAAACTTTATACAGATTCACATTCACAGGATTCTGAAACGTTTAGCTAAATATGACGATTAACATGCGCTGCTCACTTTGTGGGTAAAGTATAAGAATATTGACGTTATTGTTTGGTTTGGAGCTTCTCTATGTTTCTAGCATCTGTTAAGGACATTATCTGAGGAGAAATCAAGAAAGGAATAAAATAGGGCTCTTGGATCGGAAAGACATAGAGAGCCCCGGACTGGTCATAACTCTCGGAAGGGGGGGAAGGTGCAGATCAGAGGACTGGAAGATAGGTGATTCGACTTTCATGATCTGTCAAACGTTCACGATGTTTTATTTACGGTTTCATGCATAGCTTTTCATTGTAGTTCATGTACTGTCCTCTTCAAAACATACCGCACTTTAGACCACACATATGAGATCTTGCTTTTGGGTAAGGTTGAGATGGTGACTGTGCATGAATCATGAGAAGATATTATGGTGTCAAGTCTTTGTTTTATATATATAAAAAAAAAGCTTTCGAATTTAGTTTGGAACGAAGTGAATCAATTGATATGATTAGTTTTGTATGCATGATACATTGTGACTTAGTAGGAAGGATGAATTGATATGCACACTTTGTTGACATTTGCTACTTCAAAACCCAGAGCTGATTCTAACACCAGGACATTTTTTGCATGTTTTCTTTAATCATATAGAGAGAATAAAGAGGTTTATGCGTTAGCGCAAATATCTGAAATTATGGATTTCGATGCACCAGAGTTTTAAAAAGTTCAATTAATAAAGATTGTTGTTCCAGCCTATTATATCATTCGACTTGTGACTTTTAAAGAAGAAGACTTCGGAAATGAGCAACTATTCTCTTGTAAATGAGCAACTATTCTCTTGTAATTTTTTGGATGCGCATACCTATATATGCTTAACCTTCTGTACGATCGTAACTTCTTTGATGACAGAGTATAATTAATCATTTGACCTATTGATAAATTTTTATGATTTGCTGAACACCAAACACGGAGAAAGTACACACAACATATGTTTGAAAACATCGAGCTTTTGCGTGAGGCTATTTCTTTACAAACTTTTGTTATATTGGTTGTGATGAGATTGTCATATATGCAACGTGTTGATGAAAATTGTGTTGGTTGAAATTGTTTCTTTCGCTGAGAGGAAAAGTACCTGCAAGTGATTTCTATGCAACCAACGTTGTGAATCGTATTGTGGTTAGAACCTTTATTTGGACATTAAAAATTGTGGGTTTAAATAGTGTGTGTTGCACTACAAGTCCATCCTGATTAATTATCGAACCGTGAAAATATCAAACACACTAGATGATGGCATCGCACATGGTTGAACTTTAGTTTACTTAAAGGTCCCAAAAATGCACACTTTTGTTATTCAATAAAGTTTGTGTTTGGACTCCCTTAGACTATGAAGAGGTTGTTTAGACATTAGTAGAAGTTGTGATATGATATTTTCCTTCATCTTTTACAAAACTGCTCACCTTGGCATTGATCTTTACATTGTTAAATTGAGTTTTTTATTCGACTCAACATCTCTTCATTTTATACCAATGAAAGTTGATCCATCATTCTTGAAGATTTGAAGACGCATAAGCAAATTGAATTTATATATGCTCCTTGAATCTTTCCTTTACCTGAGTTTGCTAATACTTTGTTGGATCTCAAAAATCGAAGAGCTTCAATCTACGAGTTAATTAATTTTCCTTGAACTTTAGTGCCTTCTTTGGGAAATTCAAGCCTTTGATTTTGAACTAATTACATTTGTTGAGTTTGATTGGCTTTTTGAATCTTCATCATATCTGAGTTTGCTCTAGTCACCCTGTGTGCGCCGTATTTTTGGCGGTCGCCCTGATCCACCGACCGTCGCTTTCGTGCCCACACCGACAGGGAATATTCCATGGAATATTCCCTTTACCATGGACCCCCCAGCCAGGGGGCCCGTTGGTCCCCTTGGAACCCGAAGCCGGGGCTGCTCACCGCTGCCCCGGACCCCACAATTGGGGACCTTGGTAACTCCCTTTCCTTACAATACCTTACATGGTCCAATATGACCTTCATCCAACATGCAAGTTGGGATTCCCATCAATTGCATGCTTGGCTTCTCCTCATAAAGGGGGCCTTAAAAAATGTACATACAATCATGAGGGGTAGACATTGAACATATACTAACACTTAAAACATGATTCACAAAAACTTCACAGAGACACTTTTATTCTCTCATGTATGCTCTATGTTTCTCTCATACAACCTTTCTCTTAATTCTTGCATCTTCATATTTAGTTTTCAACTAGAAAACATGATGCCAATAAGGTTTATAAAGAGAATATGAAACTTGTCATCCCTAAATATTGCCTACATGCATACAATGACCTAATTATTCATTCTAAACATTATCACCACAATGTAATTCTAAAATTTCAAAATGAATGATTTCACTATCAAAAACCCTATTACAATTCTTTCCCCCCTTTTAAGAACTTTGTCCTTAGAGTTGGAAAGAAGGATAATGTGCCAGAAAATCATATAAGTTCACCCAAGTCAAATCTTCAACTAGATATGAGTGCCATTTCACCAAAATATCTACTAAAGATCTATTTCTAAGTAATCTTTCCCTCTTGTCTAATACTATTTCAGGCCGAAGCTGAAAAGATCCATCATCTTTTAGATTATAATTATCCTACAAAACATGAGCAACCTTAGGTACATATCTTTTAAGTAATAAGTAATCTATGTGAGGGAGTGGGTAATTATTTAATATTTTCTTTTATTCAAGCCTCTATATTCAATACATAATCTACAAGAGCTATCTTTATTCTTCTCAAATAAAACAGGTTCACCCCAAGGTGAAACACTCGATCTTATCAAGCCTTTCTTCAAAAGATCATCTAATTGAATCTTAAGCTCCTTTAATTCATCTATGTTAAATCTATAGGGTGCTCTAGAATATAGTTCACTCCCCAGATATAGGTCAATGGCATGGTCAATCTGCCTAGGTGGAGGTATATCAGGCAAGTCTTCTAGAAATACATCTGCATATTCTTTCAAAAGATTTTCTACATAATTTGGAAGAGCTTCATCATTATCTTCCTCTGGAGATTGTTTTCATACACTACAGATGTTCTAAAACCATCACGTATGCCTCTAATCATCTACATAGGAGAAATGAGAACAAGCTTAGGATTATGCACATCACCTAGAATGTGGACAGATTCATCATCTATCCTTAAAGTAAGTGTTCTTTGTTTGTAATCAGTTGTTGCTAAATTTTGAACTAAACAGTCCATGCCTATACTTGCATCACTGTGATTCATTTCAGTCACATGGAAACTCATAGAAAAACACTTATAAAAAATTTTCAATGCAAGGTTTTCAATGTATTGTTTCATATAGTGTAATTGTCTATTGGCCATCCTTACATGTCTTGTTATTTGCATATTTAGGGGTACCCTTGAATTCTATACCAATTTGAAAGATAGAAAACAATGTGTACTACCCGAATTGATAAAAAATCTGATTCTATGCATAGAAATCATACCCAAAACCGTAATTACAAAAGCCCTTGGGAAATAACTAGCCACCATGCAACGTAAAGTAGAGTTAGGGCACTTACCTCCATCATCTAGTTTCTCAATTGTTGCACATTCCTCAATGATTTTTATCATTTTTTATTGTGCAGCCCAAAAGATTGCCTTGTTCGGGCATTCATATGTCCGATACCCTTGCTCCCCACAATAGAAACACAACCGGAGTCCTTTTGCCCAGTCAATAAAATGAGGGTCTTTCTGCCAATGGAGAGGTTGATGGAGCACCCTATTCACCTTCTTGATGTATCTCAGGTAATCCTATTTTCAATCATCAGTTCACAATTTTAGCTAATTAGACATATTGAAGACTTATCTAGTAATATCTAACTAAACATAAACTAACTAATATTGAATTTAACTATTAACAAGTTAGTTAGTAATAACTACTATGGCAACAATATAATATTTAATCATAGAAGTTATACATACCTAGTTAACAAGTAACAAGATAACAAATAATATTCAAAGCTATGCATACCTAACTAGATACTAAAAAGTGAATTAGTAGTAGTTGATTCAGGAAAAAGCTATTTCATAATAGCTAATTAATAACAAATGCATAAGATCAAGCTAATTAGTAATAGCTTCTTAGTAGATAACTAGTAACAAACTATCTAGTAATAGATAATTACAAAACAACTAACCAAGAACCAGCTACTTCTTAATGGCTCACTAGTAACAAGCTAATTAGTAATAGCTCGCTACTAATGACTAACCAAGAGCTAGCTACTTAGTAATATCTAACTGATAACAAGCTAATTAATAATAACTATATACAAACAACTAACCAAGAACCAACTACTTAATAATAACTAACTAGTAACAAGCTAATAAGTAATAGCTAATTATAAACAACTAACCAAGGACCAACTACTTAGAAATAGCTATTTGAACAACTTCTTATTCATTGTCTTGCTTGTCTTTATTAATCTTCATAAACACCAATTTGTGATTGGTATGCACCAATAGCTCCCCCTCAATCACTAATTGTGATTATGCTCTTCTTCTTTATTCTTGCCATTTCTTTGGACCTCTGTAACTTAGATCCATCTAGACTCTTGGTTAACATATATGGGACATGTTATTTTGTTGGATTCTATATGACTTCAATTTCTTTATCAAGTACCTTTTCCCTATTGAATCTCAATATGTTTAGTTCTAGCATGAAAAATAGGGTTAATTTCCAAATAAGCAAACTCATGTTATGATTGGAATCCCTTGCTCAACTCCAAGACTCTTCATCAAATTCTTCATCCATATGACTTCTTTTGCTACTTCTACCATTCCTTTGTACTCAAATTCTATATATGAAAATGCAACTGTGTGTTTCTTCATTGAACACCATGATACTAGCTTATCTCCTATATAGCATAAGTATCCATGAGTAGATCTTCTATCATCTGTACTTGTTGCCCAATCTGCATCGTTGAACACTTTGATTCTAGTATTAGAAGTAAAACCATAATACAAACTTTCATTAGAAGTTCCTTTGATATATCTTAGCACTCTTTGTGCTTCAATCCAATGAGTTTTCTTTGGGAAATGCATGAATTGTGATGAAACACCAACTGCATATGATGGATCTGGTCTTGTCAAGGTAGCGTAAATTAGACTACCTACCAAACTTTGATACAGCTTCATGTCTCTGAAATCTTCACCTCCATACCTGCTTAGCCTATGATTTACCTCTAGTGGGGTTGTTGATATTCTACAATTTTCAATTTCAAACTTTAGCAGAATATTCTTCAAATACCTTTCCTGTGTAACATACACTCCATGTTGAGTGTAAATAATCTCCATGCCTAGGAAATAGGATAATTTTCCCAAGTTATTTATTTCAAACTCCTTTTTTGTTTTCTTCATGGGCCTTTGCGTTCCTTTGATATCTGATCCTGTAAGTATAATTTCATCAACATAGATAAAAATGTATATGTACCCATGTTCACTTGCTTTCACTAGCAAACTACTATCTACCTTTTGATGCTTGATATCCGAGTATATTTAAGAACTTTACAAGCCTATAGTTCCAAGCCCTTGGGGCCTCCTTCAATCCATATAAAGCTCTTTTGAATTTACAAATAGAATCTGGTTCATTTGGATATTTGAATCCTTCTGGTTGCTCCATGTATACTTCATTTGCAATATATCCATTTAAGAATGCATTCTTAACATCCGATTGTGATAGCTTCCATCCTTTGCAAGTTGTAATAGCTATCAATGTTCTAATGGTGGTCATTTTAGCTGCTGGACTATAAGTTTCATCATAATCCACACCTTGTGTTTGAGCATATCCTTTGACCACAAGTCTAGCTGTATATATAGACACCTTACTATCTGCAAATCTCTTAGTCTTATACATTCATCTAAATCCAATTACCTTCTGATTCCTTGGTCTAGATACCAGATTCCATGTATCATTCTCAAGTAGAGCATCATGCTCTTCCTTCATTGCTCTTTTCCCAATGATCTTTACCTTTAGCTTCTGCATATGTTGATGGATCTTCATCTCTCTTCAATATGTATGCATAATCCTTAGTTGTGATATAAGAAGTATCACAGCTATACCTTATAGGTTGCTTTCTTTCTCTTGAAGACCTTCTCATTTCTGCACTCCTTGAATCTTTTGCCTCATCATGCAAACCTTGGTCTATCATCATCATCATTTCTACCATCACTTTCATCTTCATATGTTTGCATCTTTGACTTTCCTTTTCTTGTCTTCATGATTTCTTTAGAATCTGCATGAATGTTATTTGATCCTGTATACCATGTATTTTGCTCATCAAGGGTCACATCTTTAGAAACAAGAAATTTCTTTGTGAATGGACTCCACAATTTATATCCCATTTGTTTATCATCATATCCTATGAAGATATACTTCTCTACCTTAGGCTCTAACTTATGTCTTAACTGTGATGGAACATAATCATATGCAAAACATCCAAATACTTTATAATGATCAAGAATAGGTTTCTTTCTCCACCATGCTTCATAAGGATTCATACCATTCAAAGCTTTACAAGGCAACCTATTGACAAGATAGGTAGTTGTGTTAACAGCTTCAACCCACAAGTAATTAGGACAATTCTTCTCCTTCATCATGGATCTAGCAAAATCCACAATTGTTCTATTTCTCCTTTTTGCAACTCTATTTTGTTGAGGAGAATACCTGTTACTTCTCTTTTTATAACTAGATTCCACAAATAATCATTAAACTCTTTGGAGAAATATTCTCCCCCTCACTCTGATCTCAACCTCTTGAGCTTTTCTCTTGTAATCCTTTCTGCATATGCATGATAATGTTAAAATGTATTAAACACTTCAGACTTGTCCTTGATCACATAGTGTAATCCATCTTGTTGCATCGTCGACAAACAAAACATAATATCTGGATCCATTGACACTATAATCCTTTGAAGGACCCCACACATCTCTGTGTATCAATTCAAGCTTGTTTGTATGCATAAATCCTTGCTTGTTATATGATTGTTTGTGTGCTTTACCTAGCTGACAAGCTTCACACTTATATGCCATGTGTTGACCTTCAATATTGGGTAGACCTATCACTGAACCATTTTTTGTCATATTCTTTATACCTCTCTCATTAAAATGTCCTAGTCTTTTATGCCATAGGTCCAATTCAATTATTTTTTGACTTTCTTAAGTAAACAAGGCATGTCCCACATTACCTCGTATCTTGAGAGTAAATAGTCTACCTTCTTTTTGTCTTATAACAATTCTTTAATATCCTTGATTTGGATCGTCAACATAAACTTCACCATTGGTAAACCTGACTTCATAACCTTTCTCAACAATTTGTCCTACACTGATTAAATTCTCTGGAATTCTAGGAACATAAAGTACCTTATTAAGAAGTGTACTTCCATTATTTGTCTTTACTGATCCAACGCTCTGCACTTTATGTTTAGTATTGTCACCCGTTTAAAATATATGTCCATTGACCTTTTCTTCCATGTCTATCATCAAAGCAATATTACCACTTAGATGATTACTACATCCTGAGTCAATGTAGAATACTCATTGATCTTCATTTATTGCTTCATGTGTAGCATTCATGATGAGTGTTGAGTCGTCCTACTGATTCGATGCATAATTATAGTATGTGTTATTGTAGGAATAACTTTGGAAGTTTCTTCCACTTCCTCTACCATATGAGTTCCCTCCAACTCTACCTCTAAAATTACCTCTTTGATTTCTTCCTCCTCTACCTCTTTGATTGTAGTTTTGATTGTAAGTACCATTGTTCTAATTATTATGCCAACACTCATTGGCCAAATGATTTGTTTTGCCACAAATCCAACAAGTTCTACCATTATTCTTATTCTTTCCTCATCTTCCTCTACTTTTGCTAGTTCCTTTACCTTTTGTAAAGTTAGCTTGGTTTGAGATACATTCATCTTCATCTAATTTTTGCTTTCCTTTAGCATTCTTCTTCTTATCTTTTGAGTACGTAGCTTGTCGTGTACTTTTCTCATTCTCACATTTAATATCCTGCTCAAATGTTAGCATATGTCCTAACAATTGTTTTAGGTCTAGAGTGAAGTGATCTAATGATAATTCAGTTGATAATATAAAAGGCCTCCACCTTTCATCTCCTCTTAGTCCTGTAAGAATTTGTCTTACCAATTTATACTCTTCAATATCTTCATCAACTTCTCTTAAGCAATCTGTAATGTCTTTCATCTTTGTTATGTAATCACAAATTGATTGAGAAGCTTTCTTCTTGAAGGTTGTAAATTCTACCCATAGTGACGCCTTTCTTGACTTAGTTGTATTCAGGAAATGTTCCTCCAAAGCATTCCAAACATCATTTGCACTCTCTAGCCATCTCATATGTGGCAAGAGATGATCATGATTGACATGTAGATGATACTTCTTGATTGAACAACCTTCTTCATCCAAGTCTTTAAATTTGCAAGTTCTTCCCTAGTTGGAGGACTAGAATCTTTAAACTCTAGCTTTTCTTCTTCTCCTGTGATGTATCCCATCAGATCTTTTCCCATAAGATGAGCTTCCATTCTCATAAACCATGCTAGATAGTTTTCTCTATTAAGCTTCTCTATTTGGATGCTTTCTCCCATCCTTCTATTGTCTACGTTTTAAAAAATAAGTCCAGCAATTAGAGCTTTACCTTTTGACTTGATTCTTTGCTTCTTCTAATCCTTTTGAATGTCCTTTATATCACTCTAAAGTTCTTTTGAAAAAATTTAGCCTTCCAATCCTTTCTTTAGCTTCAATTTGAAAATCTGTAGTAGTCGCGACTTTCTTCTTTAATCTTTTAGCTTGATCTTCTTTTCTAGCTCTGATATTACTGAAGTCGGAAATTTCTCCTTTTGTCTTTTGACTTGATCTTCTTTTCTAGCTCTGATACCACTATTGCAGATCTTTGAATCTCCAATTTCATGTCTGTCTTGACTTTAGAACACTTCTATGACAAGTATAGAAAAGACTTTAACCAAATACCTCAAAACTTTTAAAGTCCAACACTGAAACATACTTCCTTGATCAGATTTTAAACTTCAGTTCTTCTTCAATAGCTTGTCTGAATTTTCAGCTTCATTACCTGCAAATATCATGGATGACACTCCAAATTATATAGGAACCTTTACATAATCCTTGAACAACCTTCAGAAATAGTAGACCTTTGATTCAACTGACTAATTCCCTAATTAATAACCAAGATCAAAAGTATGTCTGAAACTAATGTTCAAAAATAACGACTTTGACATCACTGACTCTAAACACTGATTTCTCACAAACTAAAAACCATTTTTCAAAATTCTTTATTTTTTCATAGCTTCCTTACCTCTGAACTTAGATTTTGAATGTTTAAACACAAAAAACTTTACACTAATCACTGATATCTAAGCAAAACATTGATCAGAAAGATGTGGTATTTTTAGTCTGTACTTCAGAAGTTTAACATATGAATGTTCCTATGAATCATTCACTCAACACAAAAGGAATTGGAGTAAGAAACTTTAACCATAGATTGCTTGTCTCTTCAATTAGAACTCTCTAGAAGGATTTATAATCCATGTGATCATCCTGAGAAAAATGTGAAATAGAATAGAATCTAAATCTATAGATTTCCCTTCATACATCTACCTACATCAACTCTCTTACATCACATCTATATACATAACAAACTCTTTCTTATATATAGATTTTCAAAGTCTCCTGATTGTTATAAATCAAGCTCTTTTAAAAAACTTTATTCTTATGTCTTTCCAATACTATACCGGTGGTTTTCTAGTATTGTTTCGATGGCTTTCTGGTACTGTTTCAATGACTTTCTGATGACTTTCCTATCAGATCTTTTTCTGAATTTTTTCCTTTGAACAACTTCTTATTCATTCTCTTGCTTGTCTTCATTAATCTTCATAAACACCAATTTGTGATTGGTCTGCACCAACAATTAGTAATAGTTACTTCATAATAGCTAGTTTGTAATAGATAATTCATAATAGCTAATTAGTAATAGCTAATTAGTAATAGCTAATTTGTAATAGCTAATGTAACAGCTAATTCGTAATAATTGATTAGTAATAGCTAATTCATAATAGCTAATTAGTAATAGCTAATTAGTAATAACTACTTAGTAATAGCTACTTAGTAATAGCTAATTAGTAATAGTTACTTAGTAATAGCTAATTAGTAACAAGCTAATTAATAATAACTAATTATTAACTAGCTAACTAAGAACCAGCTACTTAGTAATAGCTAATTGGTAACAAGCTAATTATTCATAGCTAATTGATAGCAACCTAATTATTAATAGTTAATTTCTAACAATTAACTAACGTCGAGCTACTTAGTAATAGCTAATTGGTAACAAGCTTATTATTAATAACTAATTACTAACAAGTAACCTAGAATCAACAACCTAGTAATAGCTAGCTAGTAACAAGCTAATTAGTTACAAACAACTAACCAAGAACTAGCTACTCGGCAATAGCTATTTAGTAAGAAACTAATTAGTAATAGCTAATTACTAAAAACTAGCTAAGAACCAGCTACTTAGTAATAGCTAACTGGTAATAAGCTAATTAGTAATAGCTAATTTGTAATAACTAATTACAAACAACTAGCCAAAGACTAGCTACTTAGTAATAACTAACTGATAACAAGCTAAATAGTAATAGCTATTTACTAACAATTAAATACGAACTAGCCACTTAGTAATATCTAATTAGTAATAAGATAATTAGTGATAACTAATTTCTAACAACTAACCAAGAGCTAGCTACTTAGTAATAACTAATTACCAACAAGCTAACTTGTAATAGCTAATTACTAACAAGCTAATTAGTAATAACTAATTACTTACAACTAACTAAGAACAAGCTACTTAGTAATAGCTAATAGGTAACAAGCTAATTATTAATAGCTAATTTGTAACAAGCTAATTATTAATAGCAAGTTGGTAACAAGCTAATTATTAATAGCTAATTTCTAACAACTAACTAATAATCAGCTACTTAGTAATAGCTAATTGGTAACAAGATAATTACTGATAGCTAATTACTAACAAGTAACCCAAAATCAGCAACTTAGTAATAGCTAACTAATAACAAGCTAATTAATAATAGATAATTACTAACAAGTAACTAAGAATTAACTACTTGATAATAGGTAGCTAGTAACAAGATAATCAGTAATAGATAATTACAAACAACTAACCAAGAACCAACTACTTAGTAATAGCTAATTGGTAGCAAGCTTATTCGTAATAGCTAATTACTAACAACTAACTTAGAACTAGCTACTTAGTAACAGCTAACTGGTAACAAGCTAATTAGTAGTAACTAATTACAAACAACTAATCGAGGACTAGCTACTTAGTAATGTGATAGGTATATAGATAGCTAATTAGCATCTATTTATCTACTTACCTATCTATCTTGTGAAGAGATGGATTTGTACTTTATGAAGATGAAGTGGTGCTGCAAAATCTTTGCACTACACCAGCCAAAGAGACTCCAGAGACATGTGATGGGCCCTTTTAGCTTGCCAAAGGATGTATTAGACACCCTATGTACCTTGGAAGATCATTTTCAAAAAGTTGAATCAAAATAGATAAGTTGGAGTAGATTTAAGAACCAAGAACTTGCTATTTATGTTCATACACCTGTCCAAAGTCTTGAAGAATTCTCTGGCCACAGCAGCAATTAACTTAATTCCTTTTGGGGAACTCTTTTAAAATTAATAAGCTAACAATCATGAGTGATTTTATACAAAATGATGAACCACACAAAGAGAAACAAGCTTAGCAAGTCATAGGATGACCCCGATTTTCCTAGGCTGCAATAGTACTCAGACCCATGCGTAGTAAAATAGGGTATCTCACGATTAAAGAATCCAATGCTCATCAAAATTTGGAGACATATAATAAGACAATATGAGGATTTTAAAGAGCTTTAAATCATGGAAAATAGTGAAGTATGCACTGAGAAACAACTCTGCCAAAATGACTGTTCTGAGAGAGTGCTAGCAGAGAAGAAGAAAATGAGGTGACACAATTGACTTCAAATGATCATAACTAAAGATTGAGACATTCAAATACAATGAAAATTGGTGAGCTTATAGTAGACATAGAGATCTAACTTTATCAAGGTGAATCACTAAAATTAATGAATCGAGCTCAGAGAAATCATTTCTGCAATCTGATTGAGAAAACTGAGAGATATGGCAGTGAACAGTACATTTCACAAGAACATGAAAGTATGAACTCAAGTGATCATGAAAATGAAAGTATATTGATTGTAAAATACAATGGACTTACTGATACATATGTGTGCCTTGAAACCACACCTTGATATGGCAAAAAGCTCAGCTCATGGAGGTCTTCTCTAACCACGACTAAAACAACCATGTATTTATAGTTGATCTTGGGAGCCTAACTTCCCACAATCACTCTTCAATCTATTAGTGATTGATTTGATTGTCCAACTACCATCAATCACAAATTCGTGGCTTCTCTTTCCTCATTTGATCAAGTGGAATCAACCACTTAAGATTCTTTCACTTTTACATCAAGTAAGACTTCAAAAAGTTATAAGAGGTAGTTCACAAGTGAACTTTACATTGTCTTGATTTTAAAGCTTCTTCTATGACTTTGGCGGACTCAATCCAATACTTAGGCTTGTCATAAACTCCCCTCAAGCCAAGTATGATTAAGGTCTTCAATCTTCCAAGATTACCTGCAAACCAATCATGGCTTTGAATTTGCAAAGCTTTGTACCATCCAATGCTTTGGTTAGAATATCTGCACATTGTTGATGAGTGGACACATATGATATTTGAATCTCCTTGCTCACAATCTTCTCTCTTACATAGTGATAATGAACTTCAATATGTTTAGTCCTTGCACGAAAAATTGAATTAGCAACTAAGTGAATAGAGCTCATATTGTCACCAAAAATATATGGACTTCCAATCTCCAAACCAAGATCTGTGAATAGTGTCTTCATCCACATAGCTTCTTGAGTAGCGATGGCAAGACCTCTGTTTTTGGCTTTAGTAGAAGAGAGAGCAATTTTGGGTTGCTTCTTGGATGACCATGAAACAAGTTTTGAACCTGCAAAGATAAGATAACCTGAGGTGCTCCTTCTGTCTTCCTTAGAGCCAGCCCAATCTATAATAGAGAACAATTTCAAACTTAAATCAGATACATAAGGGTAATATAACCCCTCATTCATGGTTCCTTTGAGATATCTGAGTATCCTCTTGGCAGCCTCCATGTGAGGTCTCCTGGGTGTGTGCATAAATTGACTTAGCACACTCACACTATAACATAAATAAACCCTTGTCAATGTGGCATAGTTCAAACTACCCACAAGGCTTTGATAACCTGTCACATCTTCTATGAGTTCACCTTCATGTGAACTCAATTGACGATTAACCTCCATTGGAGTACCTGCAATCCTACAATCTTGCATCTTGAATTTTGCCAACATGTCTTTAATGTACTTTCTTTGAGTAAGAAACAAACCATGATCTTTGTAGACAACTTCCAATCCTAGGAAGTAGGTAAGTGAACCCAAATCACTTATCTTGAATTCTTCTCTCGTCTATTCTTTGATTCTCTTCATGCCATCTGTATCATTTCCTGTAAGTATAATATCATCTACATACACACACAAATAGATGACTTCAGAATTACTCCTTTTTATGAATATAGTGATGGATCTGCCTTGCTAGGTTGAAATCCTTTGTCCTGCAAGAATGAGACAAGCCTGTGATTCCAAGCCCTTGGGGCTTGTTTGATTCCATATAAAGCTTTATTAAGTTTACACACATACTTAGGATATATGTGATTCACAAAACTAGGTGGTTGTGCCATATATACCTCTTCTGTTATCCATCCATTAAGAAATGCATAATTGAAGTATCTTCCAATTCTTGGAAGAGGCAATACTAAGCAAAACCCTAATAGTAGGCATCTTTTCCACAGGAGAGAAGGTCTCCTCATAATCAATTCCCTGAGTTTGTGCAAAGCCTTTTGCCACAAGCCTTGCCTTATACCTGTTAATGGAGCCATCTGAGTTCTTCTTCAATTTGTAAATCCACCTTGAGCCTATCACTTTCATTGATGGAGACTTGGGAACCAATTCCCAAGTGTTATTCTCGTCAAGAGCTTTAATTTCTTCTTCCATTGCATGCCTCATTTTGATTTCTTCTTTGTTTCCTCAAATGTTGAAGGTTCCTCTTGATTTATGTCCTGTGCTAGATAGATTGAATGTTTAGTGACTAGAGAAGTATCAAACCCATACCTTTCTGGCTTTCTTTTCTCCCTCATGGACCTTCTTAGGTCATGATGTGATGATTTTGCCTCTTGTCCAAGTTCCTGCATTTTTGCTTTACCTTTACAATTCCATATTTTGATTCTTTCATACTGAGTTGCTTCATCATCTTCTGAGGTATCCTGCTCTTCAACTTTAGAAGAATTATCCTTAACAAGTTTTGGAAAATCTTCTTCAAGATCATAAGTTAGGTTGACTTTCTACATGAATCTTCATACCAAGAACTATTCTCATCAGATACTACATCTCTACTCACCAAGAATCCTTTGGTTGTTGGGTTGTATAATTTGTGGCCCTTTTGATTGTTGTCATATCCAATGAATACACACGTTTCTGCTTTGGGATCCATCTTACCTCTAACCTATGAAGGAACATGAGCAAAAGCAACATATCCAAAAATCTTACAATGATCCAAGCTTGGTCTTCTCCCATTCCAAGCCTCATATGGTGTCATGCCATCAAGTGATTTTGAAGGTAACCTATTAATCAAATAAGTGGCTATGGATATAGCCTCAGCCCATAAGTAATTAGGTAAGTGATTTTCACTTAGCATAGACTTGCAGCTTCAACAATTGTCTTATTCCTTCTTTCTACCACTCCATTTTGCTCAGGTGTGTACCTTGTAGTGATCTCTCTTTTGATTCCTCTTTCTTGGAGAAAGGAGTCAAATTCATGGGAGAAGTACTCTCCCCCTCCATCTGACCTTAGCCTTTTTAGTGTCTTACGTGTTTGATTCTCCACAAGAACCAAATATCTAAAGACTTCATCTTTGTGTTTCATAAAGTATAATATAGTCCATCTACTGCAATCATCAATGAAGGAGACATAATACCTTGATCCAGATATTAAAGCATCCTTGCTAGGTCCCCATACATCTGTATGAACCAACTCTAAGAGATCTCCATGCATATATCCTTTCTTCATGAATGGTAACCTGTGAGACTTTCCAAATTGGCATGCACTATACTTATAAATCATGTGTTTTTTTGAAAAGTTAGGGAGTCCAAGTACACTTTGGTCCCTACAAATTTTCTTTAATGATCTCTCACCAATATGTGCTAACCTTTTCTGCCATACTTCCAATTCTATGAGTGTCTGACTACCATAATTAAAGAGAGCAATGTTTCGAGTGTCTTGTAATTCAAATGTGAACAATCTACCTATCTTTTTCACCTTTTGCAATTCTTTTGAATCCTTGACTTGGATCTTCAACAAATGCTCCTACTTTTGTGAACCTAACTTACAACCCTTTCTCTATTATCTACCCAACACGTATCAAATTCTTTGTAATGGTAGGGACATAGAGTACCTTACTGAGTAAGTTGATGTTTTTATCAGGTGCTTTGACATTTCCTGTTTTCTTCACAAGGTGTCTTGTATCATCTCCTTTTTGTACCTCATGCTTGTTGTTTGGATCTTCTAAATCTGATAGGAGTGCCACATTTCCTACCACATGATTCAAACAACCTGAATCTATGTAGAAAACATGCTGATCAGATTTACCTTGTGGCATGGCCATATTCATGATTAGCAATGAGTCCTCTTGATTTGATTCTTCTATGTAGTTATTGAAGTCTCTTCTTCCCCTATTGTCTCCTTGATAGTTTGAATAGTTGTAATTGTTGTGGTTGCCATGGTAATTGTTGAACCTTCCTCTTGAGTAGCCATAACTTCCTCTATTGTAGCCTCTGCCTCTTTGATTCCTGGAATTCCTAAAGCAATTTTCAATTGTATGATTAGTTAGTCCACAAATAGAGCATGAATTAGAGTCTTGGGATCTCCCCTTGCCTTGTTTTCCTCCTCTACCTCTACCTCTACCATGTCTTCCTCTACCTACATAGTTAGCTTGATGTGTACCTGCTTCATCATCCACTTTCTTTCCTCTTCCTTTGTTTTATTTGGACTTGCTTTTATCAGTATACAAAGTTGAAGATTGATTACCTTTGGATCTTTCTCCATTCTTGATAATCTTGGCCTCTTGAGTAAGTAGTCCTATGAGTGTGTTGAAATCTAGTACATGCATATCCATGTATAGATCCATAACTATGGTGAATGCTTCCCACTTTTCATCTGCCTTCAAGCCATTGATGACCTGCCTTACAATTTGTTCTTCATCTATCACCTCTCCAATGCTTCCCAACTAATTTGGTATGTCCTTGAGCTTTGTGACAAAACTAGTCACATTTTTTTTGGGAGCTTTCTTGAGAGTTGTGAAGTCTAGCCATAATTGATGCTTCCTGGCCTTTGTACTTGAAGAGAAGAAGGCTTCAAGTGCATTCCACACTTCGTGAGATGTTTTACAACTTCTAATGTGAGGCAACAAAAAATCTGAGATAGAGTTGAGGAGATAAGACCTTGCAAGTGCATTCTTGGAACACCATGTGCTCAATCTTTCTTGCTCTTCTTGTGTTATTTGACTTTTGTTCTTGAAACTTGGCATAAATTCATCTCCAGCTATATAACCATATAAATTCCTTCCTTGAAGATAAGCTTCCATCCTTAATGACCAAGCTAAGTAGTTACCTCTATCCAATTTTTCAATTGATGAAGGAAATCCATCTGCCATGTTGTCCAACCTTGCTCTCATACCACTGTAAAGAGATGGATTTGTACTTGGTGAAGATGAAGTGGTGCTGCAAAAACTTTGCAGCACACCAGCCAAATAGACTCCATAGACATGTGGTGGGCCCTTTTAGCTTGCCAAAATATGTATCAAACACCCTATGTACCTTGGAAGATCATTCTCACAAAGTTGAATCAAAATAGATAAGTTGGACTAGATTTAAGAGCCAAAAACTTGTTGTTTATGTCCATACACCTGTCCAAAGTTTTGAACAATCCTCTTGCCACAGAAATAATTAACTTAATTTCTTTTGGGGTTCTCTTATACACTTAATATGCTAACAATCATGAGTGATTTGATAAAAAATAATGAACCACACAAAGAGAAACAAGCTTAGCAAGTCATAGGATGACCCCGATTTTCTCGGGCTGCAATGGTACTCAGACCCATGCATAGTAAAATAGAGATATCTCACGATTAAAGAATCCAATGCTCATGAAACTCTTTAGGCATATACTAGACAGTATTAGAATTCTAAAAAGTGTTAAATCATGGAAAATAATGAAGTACACATTGAGAACTAGCTCCGACAAAATGACTCTTTTGAGAGAGTGCGGGCAGAGAAGAAGAAAATGCGGTGACATAGTTGACTTTAAATGATCATAAATGAATATTGAAACATCCAAATACAAAGAAAATTGGTGAGCACATAGTAGACTTAGAGAGCTAATGTTACCAAGTTGAATAACTTAAAAGGATGCATCAAGCTCAGAGAAATCATCTCTGCAATCTAACTAAGAAAACTGAGAGATATGGCACTGAACAGTACACTTCAAAAGACCATGAAAATATGAGCTCAAATGATCATGAAATTGAAAGTATATTGATTGTAAAATACAATAAACTGCCATGTATTTATAGTTGATCTTGGGAGCCTAACTTCCCACAATCACTCTTCAATCTATTAGGGATTGATTTGATTCTCCAACTACCATCAATCAAAAATTTGTGGCTTCTCTTCCTCTTTTGATCAAGTGGACTCAACCACTTAAGATTCTTTCACTTTTACATCAAGTAAGACTTCAAAAAGTTACAAGAGGTAGTTCACAAGTGAACTTCACATTGTCTTCATTTTAAAGCTTCTTCTATGACTTTGTGGGACTCAAGCCAATACTTAGGATTGTCATAGAATTGCTCCAACATATCTATCTATGTATTTATCTATCTATCTATGTATCTATCTATCTATTTATCTATCTATCTATCTATCTATCTATCTATCTATCTATCTATCTATCTATCTATCTATCTATCTATCTATCTATCTATCTATCTATCTATCTATCTATCTAGCTAGCTAGCTAGCTAGCTAGCTAATTAGTGACATAAAAAATTGCATACAAACATAAATTAAACTCAAAAAGTGATAAGAAGCCACAATCATGGATAAAAAGCAATATTGTTAATATGTTTGGTATTTCAAAAGCCTTAACCATAACTAAACATCATTAGGTTAATTCTTAAAAAGCTAATAACAATGCTATAATTAATCAACTCGACAAGATTAGATTTGTCAAATTTGAATGTGCCATCAAAGAATCTAGAGAATGTTTGCCACATATGTTGTGGTATTTCAATACCACATTCACTTGAACAATTGATTAATATATGACAATGTGCTACAAAATAAATGTAATGATATGAATGGTTGCATGGCATAAGGTGCACCAAGAAACTCACCCTCTCCTCAATATATCAAACCACATGCTATGCACATGGATGAAACACTAAGTGAGAGGGATGATGGTAACTGTGGGGAAGGTAATGGCAATGAGGGTGACAAGTCATGTGACTCCATCATGCTTAACCTGTTCTTTACAAAGGATAGATGTCAATTCGCATTCTTGGGCCGATCCTCATGCAACTTGTATTCAGCCTATGTATGTAATAATCCAAGTGATCAGTATTCAACCTTTCAAAAATCCCCGAACCAATGTCAATAAAGGTAAATATTACATTTAGTTCATGCACCTTATCGTTCGTATTTAGTTCAACCCCTAACAGCTCAAATTAACAGTATATATCTGAATTTGCATCTCCAACTGAATCCTCCTCTCGGGAGACATTCCCACATCACATTTCAATTCCTCTAGAGATGCTTGTAACTTTTTTCTCATCTCAATGATTGTTGTCATCACTTTAGACTCAACTGCCTTTGATAGCTTGGCTTGATCCAAAGCAAGCTTGACCCTATCCAACTTAATCTTTCCACTATCAATTAACAATTCTAAGGTACATATAAGCTTGGTACCCTCCACTTGCTTAATGACAACAATTGTCGTACCTTGTGGAACAAGTAACTCAACATCTTGTTTCTGTGCCAATTGCCATCTAGAGGCTCTAAAACTAGTGAAGCATCATCATTCAAAAAACTATAAAACATTTTCATCTTAAATCCTAGTGTACCCATCTTCTTGCATCTCTCAATAGATTTTCTACAACTACAACCCATGCCACTTGGTACATAGCTGGATTTGTCAATATTTGAGCAGTGGTGCAGTTTTCAAATGCAAAGGCTCTAGCAAACTGTACACACATTTGTAGTTTATTGTATCTCCTGGTACACCTTCTTATGCAACACCATTAGTGCATCATACATGTTTCACGTTCATTTTTCCCTTGAATCGAGATACTTTGAACACGAAAAACCAATCTGCCTCGCTAACCGATCTGTCTGATATAATACCTAGATCTATACTAGGTCATACACAATGTTGAATTCCTCTTTTTGTTGGTTGAATATGTTGTGGTTTAGCACTTTTGAATATGTTGGATATATCCACTTGAATGAACAAGGTAAATTATTACTTATAAATGCAGTTAAGAAGTTGTAGGTTGACTAATAAGCTGAATTAGGTTGATGGATTGGGGGAACCAGTAATAGACCACATGAGGGGGAGAAAGACACCCCTCAAATGCAATTTGGATGAGGATATTACAACCACAAGGAAGGAATCTATTGAAGTTCAAGGTAAGGTAAAGCATATTGGTGATGAATTTTCTTTTCCTATTCAAGAAATCCTTGTAGGATGGATGCAGGACAAAGAGGAATATATTGAAATTCAGAGTACACCCACTTATGAAACAATGTGGAAGAAAGTATTGGAAGAACACATAATTTGATGCGAATAGGGTGACACATTGGTGGATAGAAACCCAATCAAAGAAGTTCAACTAGGCACCCAAGAAAATAATCGCCCAATTTTAGTGGCTAGTTGGTTGTGGAGCTATCATGAGTTGCTTGAAAAGGTAAAATCTTTCTTGATACCTTATGCAAATTTGTTTGCTTGGCATTACAAAGACTTAGAATGAGTGCCTGGTAGTTTGAGAGAGCACAAAATTCCTCTCATTGAAGGAGCTAAACCAATAAGAGGCAAAAGTTATAGACTAAATCCAAAATATGCTAAGGCTTTTTATTTAGAGATATAAAAAATGGAGGATGCAAGAATCATCATCCTTGTGGAACACTCAAAATGGCTTTCACCCATGGTTATCGTACCAAAGAAGAATACCAACAAAATTTGGATTTGTATGGATTTCAGAGCATTCAACAACATAATCATTCCAGATGGATTCCCCATGCCTTTTGTAAAGCAATTCATCGAGGAAGTGGATGGACACACATTATATAGCTTCATGGATAGCTCTAGTGGATATAATCAAATATGCATTCATCCAGAGGATCGTGAAAAGATTTCTTTTATCACACCATGGGAAACATATATTGTATATGTAAAAATGCCATATGTATACATTCCAAAGCTTTCAAGGAATTCAAGAGTAAATGTATGAACATGTACTCAAATTTAAGCTAATTTTCCAAGTACAAACATAGTTTGGATTCTCAAGGAATTCATCAAATACATCTATGGGGAATGTTAATGATTCAAGAAATAGGTTTAATAAATCTTTAAAATACCTAACAACATCTCTTTTTTGTGAGGTTTCATAAAATATTATGATGGAGATTTTTTATTGTCCTATTGGGAAAAACTTCATCACTAGAGAGTTGTGTTCTATTGCTTTTTGCTTAAAGTGAACCCAAATATAGAATAAGGCAAATATTGGAGAATATGTGATCAAGTGTTGGAAGATGTAATAGGCTTTTCAATAGTGAAATAAGTCATCTTTAACTTTTCAATTACATTGTGGGTATCATGTTTAAAATGAATAATTAGGTCATTTTATACATGTAAGCAAAATTTAGGGATGACAAGTCTCATATTATCTCTCTTAAGGTTATCCGCATCATGTTTTCTAGTTGAAAATTGAATGTGAAGATGCAAGAAATAAGGGAAATGTTGTATGAGAGAAAGATAGAGCATACATAAGAGAATAAATATGTCTCTATGAAATTTTTGTGAATCATGTTTTAAGTACCTTGTTTAAGGCTCTACATTTAGTTCACTGTAAGAAAATGCCTTGATTTTATTCTCTCTCTAGAATTTCTAAACGTAAAGGACTCAAAAGTGATACTTGGAGGTAGGTCTGGATCTAGATCATCTCTAGCACTATTGTGCAGATAAAAAAGTTGAGAACTTTTGTTTCTCACAAGCTTAAGCTAATTCTTCACTGTTTTTGAGTTAGAGGGATCAGAAAAAGTGCCATTTTTTTTATACTTAAAGAAAAAAGTGGGCTTCTCTATTTCTTATTTGGATCCATGGTGTTGAAGCATATGTGTTTCCATGCACACTTACAAATATCTTCGGATATGTCTTTTCATTGGGTTTCTTCTATTTTGGACATGTACAACTAAAGAAAGCACTTGACTACTAGAAACACATGCTTTTGGGTGAAAGCATGTTAATATGAACACTTTTTTGGACTATTTACCACTTTTAAGAAAGTTGAAATTTATGTATTTCATAAATAGAAAAAAAACTAAATTCATAATATCCTCTGCTCGATGTACGATCATTCATGTGAAAATGATTTTTGAATATTTTCATTAATCATGTGAAAGAAGGCGACCCAGGGGTATCATGACTTGAACATCGAGCGTAATTATCATTACTCGTCACGTATTGCACAAGGTCCCTATCCATGGAGTCTACTCTAGTGGAACTTAGAAGGTATGAGTGACATGCATGCATGCATGCACCATTTAGGTGCTGGCATGGATAGGAGTATTTTATGTAAGAGCTTCCGTTTTTGACAGAGGAGAGGCATCATCCGTTAGGTCCATCATTGAAGTAGAAGCAACAGACAAGGTAAGCCCCTCATTGATTCGATTCCTTCATAACCTTCTTCTGTATAGGAATTATTTAGAAAAACTCCCTAACAAGAGAAAGAATTGCTAGCTTGGAGCCAAGTCAAAATCACTTCTTCCTCTTCGAACTCTAATTGCAGTTGGTCCACTAGTTCTTGTTCCATGCAAATGCCAACTGATTGCATCATGCTAATGTTTCCTTGGTGGTCTCGACCCTCTTCCAAATAAATTTTCTTAAGTTCTTGTCCCCTCTATTGTACCCACATAGTCTCTTTGCCCCAATCATGGGCGACACTAGCATGCCTTAGCCACGGTCTTCTAATTAGGATGGGAAACCCGCCCTCTACCTAGGGCAATCTTAATATCACAAAATCTGAATAGGTTACCTTGTACTTCTAATGGAACTCATGGGATCACTCCCATTGGCCTTACTTTGCTTTGATCTACCAAGGTTACGATGAAGTTGGTAGGTATGGATGGTTGAAGGCCAAGTTTCTTCATAGTATGTTCGGGCATCAAATTTATGCCAAAACCGCCATCCACTATAACTCCTTGTAGCTGGTATCATTTTATAGTTACGGTCAACTGTGGACTCTTATAATCTATGAGAGGGGCTTCGCCTACACTCTTCTCTTGACTCATAGCAGCAGTCTTTGCCACTAAGGTGGTTGAGGAGGCCTCATCAACAATCTGCAAAACTTCATACCTGAATTTTGCATCCATATTTATTAGCTTAAGAATTCTAACCTCTATTTTGATTTATTTGAATAATCTTGAAGCTCCAGATTCCCTAAGATCATCTTTTATGTTTGATTTCTCAAATTTGTTGTGGGCCCAATTGTATGCATTTCCAATGACATCATTGGTATCTATAAAATCTGCTTTTTCTTTTATATCTTCACATGTAATCGATCTTTCTTTCTCTTGTCTTGTATCTTCATATGTGTCTGCTTTGTTCTGATGTATCCTCTTTTCCTTATAACTTCTAGTAGTACTTGACACTTGGCTTGTTTCTTCTTGAATCTTCCCTTTTTCCTTGTCTGCATAACCATGGAGTTGATTTCTTCTAATTGTACTACTCTAGTGGATGGTGATTGTACAACATTGACTTCTTCTACTACTCTTTGTTTATTCATAGAGATCATTTGGATGTGGGCCCCCGATGTGGAAGCTTTGTTTTGTGGGCAATAATTTGTGTAATGATCTCTCGTGTCTGGGTAATTCATGCCAGGGGGGCATTTTCTATAAGAGTACATTTACTTTGATAGTGCCCATACTCTCCACATCTGAAACAAATAATTGGCCTTCTAGGCCCATTTCCAAAATTACCCCTATGTTGTTGGTTATAATTGTTATCTTGGTTGGGGCTTGCTACCATCACATTGGTTAATAGTTGAACACCTCCTTCTTCCTAATAAGGTTGAGCAAGCATCCCTCTTGAGTGACATTCTTGAGCCTCATGACCAACTTTCCTGCATAACTGGCAAGTTACACTTAAAAGTGGACACTCACTTACCCCATGACCCTATTTACTACACATGGTGCACCATAATCCATTTTTTATGCCACCTCCCCGGAGTTCCTGTAACTCCTGTCGAAGTTGTGCCAACTCTTCTGCTTGCGCTTCCTCTTTTTTTCATATCTTTAAGGCCTCAATTTCTTACGTCAGTTGAGTTACTGCACTTTCCTCCTCTTTGTGGCATTTGTTCCTTTTCAAGCTCTAAAGTTCCTTCCTTAGCTAAATTACTAGGTCCTCAGATTTTGCAAGATATGATAAATTAGAAGAACATGTCCCATATTGATGCCTAATCTGCTCCAATCTTGTGGTTGTATTAATAAACTCTTCGTTGTAGGTAACACTAATTCTTTAATTTTACACTGGCTTGAAATTGGAAGTGGTTTAACCAACCATTTCTTGATGAAGAAGTCATGGGGAGGGTCTAATAATTAAGCCATCAACACCTCAGCTCTGGTGACAAATTTTGAGAAATGGCTCGAGGACCTAGTCATAGATTTTCTAACTCTTCAATAATATTTTTTGTTGTGTTCCCTTGTTGGAACTGTGTCTTAAATACTTCCTTCATTAGGTCCCATGTAATGAAGTGATTATCTGCAAACTAACTAAACCATTTTTTTTACTAACCCTTTTAATGTGGCTGAGAAAAGAGTAAAAATGCATCTTCTCTTCCCATCTCACCCCTTGTCTTACATAAGGCCAAAAATCTCCTAATATGTTCATCAGGGTCTTCTTGTGCTAATCCTTTGAAAGATGGAAATTTGATATTTAACCTGGAGGGTAGAGTTTCTAAATCTACTTGAGCCACCATGTTCCTTACTTATGATGTTGATGATAAAGGGTTGGTTGACCTTCAAACAACTTTTCTTCTTGTTGCTTTCCAAGGAACCCTCAAGGTTTGAGACCCGGTTGTGTTCATGAGTTGCTCATACTCCTCCTAGGCTAAGTGAATTCCAAATAGAAGAAAGATTACCTCTCAGACTAGCACTGTCGATATCCTTGCACTTCTTCTACACTTTGCGATTATTGCTTCTACTATGCTCAAGGCTCCTTGAGGTCCCACCAGGCATGCCAAATTTTGCTGGAGGATTCTTTGCAAAAAGGAACTTGAGTGTTTGTAGGAGAAGGAAGAAGAAAAGAATTGGAACACAGACACCAGAAGTTTCTGTATATTTATTACCAGTAGGAAAAATACAATAATGATGCCCAAACAAGACCAAGTGATCTCTATGCAGAGTGTTTAATCCCAATGAATACACACACACACACAAGGTTACAAGATACCCAAAGTTCTTTATTCCGTTGACCTTCTCTGCACCAGACCTCCACCTTCTCTAAGAGCTTGCTCTCGTGCACACCTTGCACTTAAGCTTCCAATAGGGTAGGAGGGAGAGGAACACTTTCTGTCAAAGTGCACACCTCCTCAATGGTCCTTGTGCCACCTTGGTTGCTTTGATTATTGGCTCTTTGCACACCTTCTCTGCAAACACTAGATCACCCTTCTTGCACACTTTGTCTCACACTTGTTTCTCTGCATCATGCACTAGTTGAATGTTTGTTGCTCTTCTCACTTAGTGTAGACTATGCTCTCACTTGCTTAGTCTAAATCCAAGAATAATACACTTCCTTGAGTTGAGTGTCGGCTCACTTATGTACACTCCCAACTGATAGCATATCTTGGTGCTCACTTTGATGCCCCAAGAATGTTTAAAAGTGTGTACAACCAACAACTCCCTATTTTTTCTTGTAGTGATGTTAGTACAACACCAAAATTTTAAATGGGGGGCCATACATACACTTCGTGCACCGCTTCCTCTCCACATGAATTCACTTTTTCCCTTAAATTCTTCAACTGTGTACATAAGGAAGGGTTCACCTGAACCTTCCAAATACTTTGAAAACCTTACAGAAAGAGAGTCTACAACGTGCATCCACTTTCTGCAAACTATAACCATTGAGAACAATTGAATGCACTACCTGTGCATCTTGACCAACTTGACTTTGAGCATGTTGATGTTGACTAACTTGACTTTGACCATTTTGACTTTGATCATTTTGATATTTGATCGACTTGACTTTGACCACTTTGATTTTGATGGCTCAACACTTCTTTAAAACTTCATGAGCTCCTCTAGTGTTTGTTCTCATAGTAATCCAAAGATCTCTCTTTAACATGGATTGTCCAACTTCCAGCCTCGTGCAAGTGTGCTTTCTTCAAAGACTAAGTCCTTCAGCTTGACCTTTTCTATATTGATGAAAACGTCCTCCTAAATTTATTAGAATGATGGACTCCATCATATTTTTAGATTTACTTTAGGTTTCTTTGTTTTGATTATCCATTTTCTGTGTATTTGATTCATGTTCTACTTTCTAAGAGAACATAAATCTACTTTGTGTTACTATATGTGAGATGTTCAAGGACTTTTATTCAGGTCAAAATCCCTTGAGAATGATTGAAATGAATCATCTTCATCATCATTTACTAGGAAATTATTTGATGTAAGTCCTTTATCTATCTCCATACTCTTAGATACATAGTTGTTTTGTGGACGTTTCCTCGCCAAACACAACGTTTCACTTAATCCTTCCATGTATCTTCCTAGGTTCTTTGTTAGTTTGATAAATGTCTCATATTATATCCAAAGAATTCTTACGATTATTTGTCTTCATAATATTTTTGATAATTCTGTACAATAAACAAATCATAGTATGATTAAAGAAATTTGTTATCTTTCGTAATAATTAATAAGCCTAACTCATATCCAACGATCTATGTTACTTGAGAATCATTTTTAGGTTTTAAAATGCGCATATGAGCTGAAACATTATCAACTTAATGGTCTAGAAATTTAAAAAGAAAAGGTTGTATTGCACTGTTTGACTACCTTTTTTCTATATCTAAACATTTTAAGTAAAAGAGAGTCATTAAAGATTGAAGATTATTTTTCTCTTAGGTTTGAAGACCTGGAGTTTAAATTCTTTTGCTTTTTCTTTTGGTACATGCCTGAATATTACACATCAGATGGAGTCAAGCTCACATGGGAAATTCGGAAGCAATGCCAGAAAAGATCTAGCATGCATAATCAAGCTTTTGTATGTACGCACTGATCATTGGTGAACACGCATACACATCTGGCAAAGACGTCTTTTTATATGTTGGAAAACAAATGTTTCTATCAACTTCAATTAAAAAATCGCCCAAATATGGCATGGTAAGGGATAATGGGAAAGTTAGATTCAAGATGGACATAGGATTGTGAGACTCAGGAATCTCTTAACAGATATTATTCTTTTGTTGTATGGAACTAATGATTTAGGCGATCTCCAAAAGGAGAGTTCCAGAAAAGTCATACGAACTTTCAATAAGTAAATTACGAGTGTTGCATATCGCAAATGTGGGGCAATTGACTTACCAAATCAGGTTGACTATTTAAATCGATTCGGAACTCATGTTTCTTAAATGGCATCTCCAATGATTCGACCATTTCAAGCTAGCATATACCTACTCATGGATAGAGGAAGACTTCTTCTATATATGCTTGAATCCATTCCTACTAAGCGGCCCTCACTTTGTTTCGAGGTAAGATAGGATATTTCAAAATGGAAGACGTTACAGATTTGACCCCAAATAAAAGTTTTAATATCAACATTAGGGGGCATGTGGGCAGCCGGGATTAGGCAAAATGATTTTGTTTGGTTTCCTATTATGGGAATCAAAGGAGTTGACTAAGAGAACCTCCAAAGAGCAAAAATCCTATGGAACATCTCATAAAAGCAAAGACAAAGGATTTCATAAGTGGAAACATCTTTGGAACCAAGAGAGAGGATGGTGGACAAGGTTTGAGGACATGGACCCGATTAGGAAAGTTGACTATGATGATTGGTGTTCACGAAGACACAAAATCAACTCTTGGGATAACCCGAAGACTCGTCCCTTTCTTCGAAATGATCCACCCTCGATTGAAGGGCTAAGATGGACCAACAACAAAAAATTGGATAAAACTTTGAGGTTCCATTAGCATCTTGACTTCGATATCTCCCTTAATAGGAGATGGTGTCTGAACTAGTCTAGGATCAGATGGCCTTGTAAGTGCAGAGACTTGTGGCATCCTCTCGTTGAGAACAAAAAATTGGTTCTTATGTGGCGAATTCTCCATCGGGGAATGTGGACCAATGCCAAAGCTAATAAAATATGTGGGGCCCCTTACTAGTTTAAGCACGGCCTATGAGGCAGAGAGGACCTTGGCCATCTCTTCTTTTTATTTCCAACGAGTTGTTTGGTTTGTCACTCCCTTACCATGATTTTGAGTTTACAACGGAAAAGTAGCTAGAAATAAGTTTTACTGGAGAAATGATTGGCTTATCTTTTGCCTTTGTGGAATGATATTAGAGGGGAAGGGCTTTGGAAGATATAAGAAGCAAGATGTGCGATCAAATTTTATGGCCATCCAAAAGAATGGTCATGGAAAAAACAAGATTAAAAGCAAGTGGGTCACTCATGAGTGCAATGAAAAAATCATTAGCCTGCTCACTAACTCACTTTAAACCATTAGTAACCCTCTGAATCTGAACATCGCAACTATTATGCCTCTAGTTCATCCTTCCCCTTCTTTGTGGGATATAGAAGATCCAAGGGCATTAAGCCCATTCACTATATAATTGTTTTTTTAATTAATTCAAGCATGGGAGATGAGGCTCGGCTGAGCTTCTTTTTTTCTTTTAAGTAAAGTGGCCATGCAAGGACAGAACTAGAATTTTAGCAAACTAACGAGAAGATGCAAGAAGATTAAGCTTTACGGCCTATAGACTTCTCCTTTTGCTGAAATTTCCATGAGTCCCCTTCCCGAATTGTTTTCTATACGGCTTTGTAGAGCCATCCGCGACTTCTCTATAAGCTGCTTATTCCCAAGACGATTGTCACTTACTACCCATGCTTTCAAGTTTAGGTCCTCTTCATAGTGAAATAAAGCTAAAGGAGAAGAAGATGTGAATTAAGGGTGCATTTAGAGGAGGAATCAAAGAAACATCCTTGCGTCTTCATGACTTGAGATTTTTCACACAAATGCACATGAATTTTGGGCGTATCCTTTTGTTTGGCAGTATCCTCCCTCAAAAGGAAAACGAGATGAGACGGCACTTGAAAGTGATTAACTCTTGCTCTCTCAACAGCAATGCACAAATTCCTCCATGTTGAACCCTCCTTTTCTATCGCCCATTTGTTAAAATACTGCAGTGCCACTTATGTATTTAATCTAAAACCAAGTTTCTCCTACCACGTTGCTAGATCAAGACCTAATCTTCCCCAAAGATGCCGGGTAAATTCTCTCTTCTTTTAGAGGGGCTAAATAATTCAGCATATGTTGGGTTTGTAGCTTTGGCTTTTAAGTATAGTTGTGTGGAAATGTACACCACAAACATTCTACTGAATTTGCGCTCCTCTTCGATTCAACACACGTCGGATAAGATCCATGCCCGAAGAAAAAGAATGGGAAATGGCGGTTATTCACTACGTTCTGACCTCAAAACCTATCATTTCCGCACATTACGAATATCAACGTGAATCTCATTGAAATAGAGAATCTTCTAGTACACTAAGCATTTCGATTTAATGGACAACGGCTTTTGGATGAAGATTTCTCAGAATTCGGAAGAACTTAAATAGATAGGCATTGAGGAAGAGCGTCGGCTTCACCCTTTGTGGCGCACATCAGCAGTGGATAGTCTATCATTTAGGTGGAGTTGATAATAGACCAGTTTCTTCGTCTGTTGGTAAGCCAGGTGTATCTGATCCATCAGTCTCACTACCTTCCTTCTCCTGCTTTCTATATGCTTCGTAAGAAGAAGATAATGATGATTCTTTTACAGTTGACTGCTGGTACATAACTCCACCAACAAGGGTAAGGACGAGATAAAAAAGCCCTGACTCACTAGCATGCTTATCCCATATGAGTACGTTTAGGATGACAGTAAGAAACTTGTTCACAACACCCGTGACTGTAAAGGCAGTTGCGGATATTTCTCTTCTGCATGCAAAGCCGAAGAAGCTTATTGCCAGGCCAAAAGCACAGGAAAGTGACACCGACAAGATTGTATCAAGCTTAAGGAGCTCTCCTGGTCTCGTGAAAGCTTCTCGAACCTCACTGATCTCATTACTCACGATAAAGAAGATTGGAGACATGATCAAGGAGATGAAGTTGTTATACAGAACAAGTCCCCATGTGTTAAGCCCTATACTAGATACGATATGCTTGACGTATACCATTTCAGTGGTGATAACGATAAGATAAGCCACAGCCCATGAATAGGCAGTTATGCTGAATGCTGAATCTGATAAGACATAACCAATGGCACCTGCTAAAATGAGAAATAGAGACAGAAATGTGGACCTCGATGGCCATGGTTGTTTGCGGAACACAGTATCAGCGATGGCAACAAGAAGAGGAGTAGAAGACCTGAAGACTATGAAAGTATCGACATTGGCATGCTTTAGTAGATTTGTATTTGTGAAAATCGCCATGTAGAATACGACAGCAGCAGGCAACAAATTCTTCGCAGAGGACCATGTAAATGCATCGTGGTACAGGAAACCGAGCTTGCCTAATGCCCATACACCTGCAGCACTCGTAGCATACTGAAGTGCAGTAAGAAGGCTCGGATAACTGAATTTTGTAATAGCGTACTTGTTGATAACGGCTAGCAAGCTCGAACAAAGCGCGTAGCCCAACACAAGAGGAACTACCATCGCCTTATTGGATTCTGCCCGAACCGCCATTGATCCTGCGTCCGGGACAAAGATCGGAAGATTCGCCTGTACTTTCTTCGCTGGACGCAACCGTTTGAGACTTTGTAAATGCTACTTATAAACGGGCAGCTGCAAGGAACACAAATAGGATCGACTGAGATAGAAGCTCACAAACATGTAAAACGTGTTGGCAAAACTGGGTTAGCGTTAGCAAACACTGTCAGCAAAGGATAACCTTCATGGAGCATGATGGTCTCAACCTAACCGGGGCGGCTGAGGTAGAACCTGCAGATCACGCAAGTCCGCTCACAAGGCCACGCCTATCCATGGATTGGAACTTAGTTGGAAGGTCGTAGACGTTGTGCAGCTCCAATCGTACTCAGTTTCTAGGACTTCATGGAAGTTAGAAAAGGTCGCGGCTCACGTTCTCCTTGCACCCCCATTCACTTTCAATACACAGGAAAGCACACAGATTTTGTACCTTGTGAGCCAGCAAATAAGGAAGCGTGCTGCGTACACCTCTCGAGTGTCTCCATGTCTCTCTCACAAGAGCCTGAGATGAAGTAATTTTAGAAGAGGGAAAGATAATTACGCAACAAGCCCACACACCCACCCGTGAACCACCCCTGATTTTTCAAAGTCCTTCAGCCTTTGATTTTCTATCCAAAAATCATATTCTATTTTTAAAGGAAGTTTGATAATTGAGATCTACTCTTTAGGATGAGCTTGAATTAGTTCAAAGTACAATGAAAAGTGGGCATAACACCATCGGGCCTCAAATCCCACAAAACAGAAGTTAGATTCCTAACAGCTACTAAGATACAGAGTTCGAAGGCCAGTTGAGGTAGACACTTGAAAAGGTTAGTCCCGAGTCTAGACGAGAAGAATGGTTTGAAACAGGGTGGCCCGAAGGCCCAACCATCCCCAAAGGGGACTGATTTTAAAAGCTCACCACTCAATTAGTGATGGGTGTTCAAGTTCAACCCACAAGGGTTGAACCCTTGTCTTGAGCCCTGAGAAGCAAAGGGCCCGACCAACTGAGCTGAGGCATGTGGATCAAATCACCTATTTTTGTGATAAAAGGAAAAATGTTCCCAATGATCTCACTTACATATTCGAATCAAATCATCATATCATCCTTACATCTCCATGGATTGAAAGTTATGGAGGTGGAGCTTCTTGATGTGGTATTCATCTTTGTCTAGAGCAACCCTAAATTTGGCATTGTTGTCGAGAAGCATGCTCAATGACGACCATGTGATGGTAAGAGTGTTGGAAGATCGATGCTGGAAGGTAATTTGGTAGATTTTGCTAGTGTTTGCACTAATTTTCATGCTTTTCTCCTTCATTATCATCTCCCCAACCTTCCTCCACCATAGCCAGACTTTACCTTCTTCACCAAAAAATTGTGTTTTTTGCCATATACCCACTTTCCCTCCACATTCTCTCAATTGTGTGCTCGTGTGTGTGTGTGAGAGAGAGAGAGACACACACACACAAGAAGTATTGTTGTGTTTTTTTGTTTTCTAACTTTTTCCTTGCAAATCAAGGTCCATCATCATCTCCAATAGCCTGCATAGGTATGATAGACTCCCTAATGCACTAGATACTTTGTAAAAACTCCAAGTTTTTGGCTTTTTCATGATAGACCAAAAACTCACAACAAGTGATAGATCCTATTTATGCGACAAACACCCCTTGTTGCAACAGACTATTCGATTGTGACAGACCATCCTTGCAAATCAAGGTCCATCATCATCTCCAATAGCCTGCATAGGTATGATAGACTCCCTAATGCACTAGATGCTTTGTAAAAACTCCAAGTTTTTGGCTTTGTCATGATAGACCAAAAACTCACAAGTGATAGATCCGATTTATGCGACAAACACCCGACTGGTCGATTGTGATAGACCATCTGGTCTACCTCGATAGACACCGACCATCATGACAGACAACCACTCTATCATGATAGGCCCATCCATTGTGATCGGCACCCATCTATTGCGGTACACCAAAACCCATGATAGAGATCCTCCACCGTGATAGACATCCATTTATCATGACATACCAATTCCTACAACAAACCAAGTGCCAATAGATACCCATATATTGTGACAGACACCCTCTATCATGATAGACCAGGATATAGTGATAGACCACCCGATCTATTGCGACAGATGCCCCCATGATAGACCTCGGTCTATGGCAACATACCACCTGTATATCATGAAAAACACCCACACGACAAAGATCTCCATTACGATAGACCCTCTCTATCATGACAAACTCTCCTATCACTATAGATAGACTACATGAGAAAAATTAGGGCTTCAGTTTTCTACTTCAAATTGGTCTATTTTTAAGGTTTTTTTTGTGTGGATTTTAGGGTCTCCAGAGTTATAAGCACTAGTGGATGAGGATATAAGGGTCAATGCAAGTTACCAAGGCTTGGGAGATGTGGCTAGGATAGTCTGAGCATACAACGCAAGTAACTCGAGGTTGGATATTCACTAAACTCCCATTTTCAATTCTAGCCTAGGTTAAGGCATTAGTGCTAATACTAGTACATAGGGTAACAATAGGAAACCTCAAGTCCAAGTCCAAGTCCAAGACACCTAAGGAACTCAAGTCCAAGACACCTAAGGAACTCAAGTCCAAGACCTAAAAGTAATTATAATTTTGATAAAACTAAGGGGAAAGAACCTAAAGAGATGATCCAAGATCAAGCAAAACAATGCAAAATATTTATAATGATTGTGAATAAAGACAAGAAATAACAAAGGAAATAAGTCAACAAGTTAATTGATAAGTGATCGCACAATAATAAGCAAATAAGAAAGGGGCAAAGAAAGGGAACTGACATATTCATGAACCTTAGATTAGTAAAGGACCTTGGCAAGGTGGATTAACAAATCCAAAGGTCTTTTGAAGCTAGTGTTAACCATGCAACAAGGTCTTGGTTTAAGCAATTAGGTAACCCCTAGTCAAGTGATAGAGACAAGACTAGTGAATTAAATAGTTCATATGATATGGAAAGATCAACTCACATCAATAGGGCTACACACTTAGAGACACCGGAAGGACCTTACAAGACTTAGCAAGAGTACATCCAATCCAATTGATTAGGTGCTCGCATTTATGAGGATAGTTTGAGAAGTTGAGTTGTACAATTGAAGAACCTAGAGCATCCCTATGCCTTAGATCATCTAGTAGTCAAGTTTGAGAATGGATCATATATAGATAAGTAGGGAACTGTGTATGCTATTACTAGTCACCTTGAGTGGATACATGACTTTGGGAACATTCTTCCAGAGTCAAAAGTTCAAGATTTAGATGAGGAAGATCAAATGGAGATTCTCTCCACCCCTAGGAATAAATCAGTGCTTATTAGGATCATAACAACCATGAAGATATGCTAGGACAATACTTGCATAGATTTATATGCTAATACGGTTATTGAAGAAGCCTATTAGAAATTCAAAACAAACAAACCTCATAAAGCAGGATTCCTTGGTATATGAGTTTAAGGACCCAAATGTCCAAGAAAAACCAACTTACTTGAGTTATGATTCTCAGCAAATGTACTTAGTCTCTGACTATAGTAAGCAAACCCATTTTTGGCAAGGTCAAAAGGTTTTTCCCATACACAAGCCATTAGCAAGTGTACAACAGATTAATTCTTTAGGAACCATAGAGAGGAAACAAAGGAAACCCCCGAGGTAAGCTTTGTGCACCACTTAGGGAGAGGCAGGTCAGAGCAAGACACCAGTAGAATAGAAATAGAAAGGACTAGAGGACATATGTCAAATAGAGATGAGAACGATTTCCTCTATCTTGAAGAAGAGAACACTTGAGTGCATTGAGACCCTCATAGGTGGTTAAGACCATGATGAATTATTTTTATGGCACATGAGATCCTTATGATCACATGGATGAATTTAAGTAGGTGTTTAGAGTAGAACAAGTGGAAGATTTGTTCACTCAATACGAGGCTTTTGGTCTAGCCCTGAAAAACATCGCCCTTGCTTGGTTTCAACCCTTGCAATGAGGTCATTTTAGAGATATTATGTAGTTAGTAGACTCTTTTATCATTAAGTTCTCTAAGAGTGGAATCAAGCACAACACCTTGTCTTTGATTCATAGTTTCAAACAAACATCCCAAGTGATAGTAAGGCTAGCAAGATGCAGATTCAAACAATACATAGAGAGATGTCCAATCCCAGAGCTACCTATGCAAGATGAGGAGGTATCATTGTTCTTTGATGGTCTTTTGAGTGGAAAATAGAGATGTTATGTGTACTTGAAAGAGTCAAGTACCCTAGACGGCCAATATTTGAGAGCGCATAGAAAAGAAGACAACTTAGACAAGGAATTAGAGTTATCCAAGCTCTAAAAGGGATCAAATTGCTTGGCTAGTAGCACATCCAAACCTTCTTCCTTAGTGATAGAAGTAGTAGAGTTAGTAGCACAAAAGCTAGGAGACAACTTCCAAAATAGGCAACATTAGAAGATCGCTGCCACAAAACGTTCCTATACTTGTAGTGGAGGTCACATGGCTAGTGCTTGCCTAATGCAAAACCAGAATGCCATATCTCTAGGCTCATACTACTGCCCATAGCAACAAAATACATGAATCATATGGCACAAGATACCCTTACAAGAAGTAGGAAATTAGGCAGAAGTACCAACAACCATATCAAAATCCATATACAGATGAGAATCATAGAACCCTACTATATGCCACAATAGAATTATCAAGCATGGTATCACTCACAACCTGGACCACAACCAATGCTAAGACAGCAAGCACCATCCCCTGCTAATGTGACATCACTCAATTATGCTGTACCAAAAGAGAATAATGATAGAACTTTAGTACTAGTTTCTCCACTGATCACTCAGAGTGATCCTAATGCTAATTATTTTGACTCATCTCATGGAGAGAACCTTCCCACCTATTACATGGGGTCACAAGAGCATAAAAACACTTATCATTACAAGACCCAAGTCAAGAATACAAATGGGAGTCTGAGTACTCCAATGTGATGTAAAAAAAACATAACCTTAGTCCCCATATAAGACAAATGAGACCTCAGGCCCCTAAAGCACCATGCTATAGATGCCTGAGAGATCATTTCATATGATAATGCCCACACCCCAGCCACACTATCATACCATTCAAGGTTATTTTTAGAGTGTGATAAGGAGCATATTATATGAGAGTATCCCAAGAATCTATCCAATGCCTCGAAGATAACTCTAATCAACGTGATAGGAATTGTGCAAGGTTCAAAGGGTTCTCCACCCACCTTAGTGCCCATCCAAGTAGTTACTAGAGCTCATGACTTACAACAATCTCAGTAGGGGAACCAAGAGAAATTCTTAGAGTCTAGTGAGACAGGAGAGTCTAGCAAAGAGAAAAACAATTCATGGAAAGACTCTCGAGAAACAATAAAGAGAAAATGTTCCAAAAATCTAGTAGAGTTAGGAGGTGGCCTGAAGGAGACCAAGGTAAATATTGTAGAATTAACATCAAAACTCCCATTAGATACTCCATCTTTGCTAAAGCCATGATCAGTCTTAGCACATCCCATGTCGGAATACTTTGACATGGTGTTCAAGGCTTATTAGGTATGACTGAGAGAAGGACCCAATGAAATGGAATTGGACAAGAGCTACCCTAGAGCAGACCTTGCGGTAGAAAGAACCAAGTTATGCATTAAGATGGTCAAACTAGCTCAAGTTATGTTCGAAGCTAATCAACTCTTTAACTAGAGTAACCTAGTCAAACAAGAGTTACAATTTCAAGGACTATTATAAAGATGAGAGTATATGGCATCTAAACCTAACCACTTAGTGCCTCAAAAGGCTCAGTTAGTTGAAAGCAATCAAGGAGAATTCTTACTAGGAGAGTCATACATTCCTAACTTGATAGTGTAGTCAAGAACACTAAAGTGCAATGTCGTCTCACCTTAGAAGAGATACTTAAAGTCAAACTGGAGTTGTGGAAACACATAGCTAACCAAGTGCCATAAATTGCTAGTCCCCACTCTTAGGTAAGATCCCAAAGGAAGTTCCAAAGATAGCCATATATAAGGTAGGGGATGAGTGAAGGAGACGAAGGGAACACTTATCTCCATATCACCTATCAAGGATACACAACTAAGGCAATCCTAGATTTAGGAGTAGGATTTGCCATTGTTACCACTTCCTTATGGAACTGTTGGGGAAAACCAACTTTAAGACCCTCACAGATGTTGTAAATGGTAGATGGACATATAGAGAAACCACTGGGATTGATAGAAAGAATCACTCTTGTGGTGTAGAGTTTAATCATGCCTTTTCCATATGTGAATTCAGAAATAATCATGTCAATAAAATGATTTTTGGTCGAACTTTCAAGAGACAATCGTAGGTAGTGCAAGATTGGGGAATATGTTGATATATTTAGGTAGTGATGTGTGTGAACACACTAGGACGGTCGGGGCACTTTTTTCCCTCTTTAAGAGGTTTTTTTCCCCCGGCTTGTATATACGCCTATTGCCCTAATGGGCTACTTATCTTTGTACATTCTCTAGTAATACATTCAGTATTGTGTGTTTGTGCTCCAAGATTCTTCTTCTTCATTGTGCTGTTCGCGTGCTTCCGCAGACGTCTAACTCCAACAATTGGTATCAGAGCAGGTCGTCGCTTCATCTAGGGCACCGTCGACATTCCTCCGTTTGCAATCTCAAATTCGCACGAAATTTGGTGAGCATACTCAGGTGTTTTAGAGATCAAAATAGCTTTGCTGTGTGGTGCCGAAATCGCGATCTGAGCTCGTTTCGGCCTTCAAACGCTCTATCGTAGTGCTTGTGCAGGCTATTTCATCTTTTTGTGCCAAAGGTATATACCATTTTTTGATCGCCAGTTTTCGATTGATGATGAAAGGCAATCCGAATGCCTTATCATTTGAGGAGTTAGTCTCTGTTCTGTTGCAGGAAGATCAGTCCAGGCAGAACAGGTCCATTATGCGAGTTGCAGATCAAGCTTTCATGGCTAGTCAAAAGGGCAAAGGAAAACGGAGCTCTTCAACTAGTAAGCAGAAATCTGCTAATTCTGCATATTCAAAGAAGGAAGATAAAGATGAGAAGAAATCAGAAAAGCAGAAATCGTTTTGTAAGTACTGTAAAGGGAATGATCATATCGTAAAGAATTGTCCAAAACTGGCTGCGAAAGAGGCAAAGAAGAAAGAGGCTGGAATGGTTGTTGTAGAGGCCTCTACACCAAAAACAGAGTCTGCAAATCTTGTGCAGGAAGAAGAATGGGCATTTACTACTATCTGCAATTTTGACCCATCTTCTCATGAGCAGTGCATGTCTGCAGTAGACTCAGATGTTTGGTATTTTGATAGTGGTGCTACCAAACATATTACCTCGCAGCGCAGTTTCTTCTCTTCACTCGAGCCTACCCCTACAGGGAATACTGTTACATGCGCCAACAACTCCTCTTATCCTATTATGGGAGTTGGTAAGATCATTTTGACTACTGCTGATGGTAGTTCTTTCACTTTGTCAGATGCTTTATTTGTGCCAGGGATCAAAAAGAACCTGTTATCAGTTTTTGCATTAGCCAAGATTGGCTTGGTTGTGAAATTTTTTGATGACAGGTGTACAGTTCATGATCTGTCAAATGGTGATGTGATTATTGCTTCTGGCATTTTATGTCGTGGGCTGTATAAGCTCATAGACTATTAAAGATCTGAAAATGATTTGGCATGTGCAGTAAATGATTCTCAGGCTATGTCAGATGCAAAGCTTTGGCATGCACGCTTTGATCATCTGAATTTTGCTAGTTTGCTACGCCTGCAGAAATCTGAAATGGTGTCCTCTTTGCGCAAACTTGAGGCACCTGGAAAACATGTTTGTGAAGGCTGTATTTTGGGCAAAATGCAGCGTTCCTCCTTTCCAAAAGATGGTTTAGTTCGGGCTACACAGAAATTGCAGCTTGTACATAGTGATGTGTGTGGTCCTATGCAGACACCCTCTTTTGGAAATTACCTTTACTTCGTGACTTTCATTGATGATTTTTTCAGGCATGCATGGGTATATCCACTCAAAGCAAAGTCTGAAGTGTTCATGTGCTTCAAACAGTTTTTGGTTTTGGCTGAAAATCTGTCAGCATGTAAAATGGGCACCCTCCATTCTGGTCGAGGGGGGGAATATATGTCTTCTGATTTTAATGCATTTCTCGCTGAACATGGGATAAAACACCAGTGTACAGTGCCGTATACACCTCAATAGAATGGAGTTGTTGAACAGAAGAACAGGTCACTCATGGAGATGGGGAGGTGTATGGTCAAGAGTCAGTCAGGCTTTACCTCATAGTTTCTGGCTTGAGGCTGTCATGTGTGCAGCATATGTATTGAACAGGTGTCCCACTAAAGCGCTGCAGTCTATCACTCCGTATGAGGCTTGGCATGACCGCAAGCCATCTGTTGCTCATCTGCGTGTTTTTGGTTGTTTGGCATATGCACTAGTGCCTGAACAACATCGCAGAAAATTGGATGATAAGGCAATAAAATGTATTTTTGTTGGGTACAGTTCTGAAAGTAAAGGCTATCGTCTGTATCATCCACATACTAAACGCATTCTAGTTAGCCGTGATGTTATCTTTGTGGAAGATGCTATTCAACCATTGCTTTCATGTACTAAGGAGACATCTGTTAGCTCCAAAGACATGTATGATACTTTGCTGCCTCTTTTTACACGTGGACAGTCTAGTGCTAGTCCTAATGAGGCAACTTCTCAGCCTTTGCAGGTTTCATATGATGATGCAGATCATTCCATTTCTGATGCAGATTTACATGATGCACTTTTTGATGAGAGATCTGATATTGAGCAGGCAAAAACTATGCCAAAATGGCTGGTGCAGAATTTGCGTGACAACAAATTAGATGCACCTTTGTCATATCGTACTCGTTCAGGCTCTCATAGTGCCTCCTTTGCATCAGATTGCTATGATATGGCTGCGTCTAGTCTTTGTGATGAGAATGAGCCTGTTTCTTTTGATGAAGCACATAATTCAGAAAATTGGATGGCTGCTATGCAATCTGAATATGATGCTATAATGAAGAATGGTACATGGTCTTTATGTGACTTGCCTCCTGGCAAGAAGGCCATTAGCATTAAGTGGGTATACAAGTTGAAGCGTAAACCTGATGGTACAGTTGACAGGTATAAGGCTAGGCTTGTTGCAAAGGGTTATGCGCAGGAAAGAGGCATTGATTTTGATGAGACCTTTGCACCTACATGCTGTATGACTACTGTTCGGAGTATTTGTGCACTTGCAGCCCATCATGGTTGGAATGTGCATCAGTTGGACATTAAAAGAATGGTGACTTGCATGAAGAAGTGTATGTTTTTTAGCCTCGTGGCTTTGTGCAGAAAGGGCATGAAAACCAGGTGTGCAGGTTAAAAAAGGCATTATATGGTTTAAAGCAAGCACCACGTGCTTGGTATGAGAAGATACATGCCTATCTAGTGGCACATGGTTTTGAGAACAGTCCAACTGAAAGCACCTTATATGTTAAGTGTGCTAATGATGTGCTTCTGATCATTATTGTCTATGTTGACGACATGCTGCTCACTGGTCCTATTGAGAAGCATATTGCTGATTTCAAGGCTGATTTGCATGCCTCATTTGAGATGTCTGATTTGGGGCATTTGCATCATTATTTGGGCATTCAGTTTATGCAAGTTGATTTTGGAATGGCTTTGTGTCAAACAAAATATATTGACACATTATTGCAGTGTTTTGGCCTCAAAGACTGTAAGCCTATCGCCACTCCTATGGAGACAGGTTTATGATTGAGTCTTCATGATGCATTTGATGTTGTTCTCTATCAGCAGGCTGTTGGATGCTTGATTTACTTATGCATTACTCGGCCAGATATTCAGTTTGTTGTCTCACAGATGAGTAGGTTTATGCATTGCCCAGGAGTGAAGCATTGGCAGGCGGTTAAGCGCATCTTTTGCTACTTAAGTGGTACTCAGTTGCTTGGGTTGTTTTATCCCAAGGGGGGATCACTACCGCCAGATTTGCATGCTTTTTCTGACTCTGATTGGGTTGGTTGCTATGACACTCGTGTGTCCACTAGTGGCTTTTGCTTCATGCTTGGTAGCTCATGTATATCTTGGTTGAGCAAGAAGCAGCCTACTGTGGCCACTTCCAGTTGTGAGGCTGATTATAGGGCAGCTTTCACAGCGACCGTTGAGTGTGTGTGGCTCAGATGCCTTATGGCTGATTTGGGTGTTGGTCAGTCTTCTGCCACCACCATCTTCACTGACAGTCAGAGCGTATTGGCAGTTGCGAGGAACCCTGTGTTCCATGCTCGCACTAAGCACATTGAGGTGCATTATCACTATGTCAGGGAGAGGTTCTCTGCTGGGGAGATCAGCTTGGCATATGTGCCCACACAGGAGAACATTGCAGACCTTTTCACGAAGGCTCTGCCTAGGGAGAAGTTTGAAGCTTTCCGCAAAGCTTTGGGCTTACTTCCTTTTGTGGAGTGATTTCCACATAGCTTGGCACTTCCTTATACATGAGTGCCAGCTCCTTGTTCATCGCATCACTCCCAGGGGGGATTTGTTGATATATTTAGGTAGTGATGTGTGTGAACACACTAGGACCGTCGGGGCACTTTTTTACCTCTTTTTTCCCCCGGCTTGTATATACGCCCATTGCCCTGATGGGCTACTTATCTTTGTACATTCTCTAGTAATACATTCAGTATTGTGTGTTTGTGCTCCAAGCTTCTTCTTCTTCCTTGTGCTGTTCGCGTGCTTTTGCAGACGTCTAACTCCAACAGAATAGATTCTCTATACTTGTGGCATTTCCGGATCACTACGCATTTAGGGTCAAACTTAGAGACTATACGCATAGAGATGTACCACTTCTATAGTAGAACACTATTCATAAAACACAAGAGATGCTGAATTGGTGCATTCCAATGGATCAGACCCTTCATGACTGCATGATGATACAGGCTTATTGATGTGTAAGCTTGTAGTGGAAGAAGAGAAAATATTAGAAGCGAGAGACATAGGAGCCTCAAGAAATCATCACTATAGGACCCAACTCATGCGCCTATGATCTTTCTTGATGACGATTTTGAGCCTCATAGTTGGGAAAAGATCTTACAAATAATGGACATAGTAGTAAATGAAGAAGAATGGACTCCCCATTGTGATGAGGACTACTATGACATCTCAGTGTGCATGTGTAAATCTATCATCAAGGAATGTGAACCTAGTATAGAAACACATGAAGAAGCGATCGATGAGGATATAAAATCCATCATCCTAGATCCCTTTTGCATCTCAGAAGAATACTTATACTTGAAAAATGCTAAAACTGAGGAACATAAGGAGTATAAGAATGATGTGATGTTAGAAACCCAGGTAGAAATAAAGCTTAAATAAAAGAAACATGAAATAAAAACCTCCACACAAGAAGAAGGAGAGGAATCATTGTTCGAAGTATTTGAGAACTTCAAGAAGTATGAGATAGAGGATACAAAAATTATGACGAGGATTCTAAGAAGAGAAGCTCTCATGCAAGATGCTTATGACAATAAAGAACAAACCAATAAAGTATTAGTGATGATAGAAGATGGAGAGGAAAGAAGGAATATATAAGAAATGACCTACGTGAGGAAGAAGAACAAGAGTTGACAAATCTATTGGGCATATAGAGACATATTCACTTGGAGTTACAAGGATTTGAAGGAACTGGATCCAAACATATGTTCTCATAGGATCCCCATGAATTTAAAAGCCAAGACAACAAAGTAGAAGCCTTACACATGTAGCCAACATAGATGCCATAGAATCATGTGAAGGGAGTGTGAACAAGGCCAAGAGGGTCCAAGTATTAATTTTCTCAAGGATCAAATGTTTTTTCAAGATTATATTATGATTTTAAATTCCAACAATGATTTTTATCACTAACCTTGTAACATAGACCCCCAATTTTGTAAATCAGTGCTCCCTTTTATGCAAGCCGAGGAGTATGAAGCTTGAGGATCTATTCACATACCAAATTTTTCATCATAGTTAGAGTTTGTTTAGATTCCTCAAATGTAGCTTTGAACCTAATTTTACACTATGCCAGAAACTGTGTGAAACTGGTTAAAACTCCTAAAAAAGTATAAAAAGAGCTAGATACCTCATTTTTGAGGTAAAAAATTAGAGGTTGGAATGTTGATGAAGTATTGTATTGAGATCTCTTGCTATTGAATAGAAGTATTCTTCCTTCCATTGTCTCTTTTCTTGTCTCTACCTTGTGTGTGTGTGTATGTAAGTGTGCATTTAATGTGCTTCTCATCTTCACCTTCTTGCACATCACTCACTTGTGATCATAATAACATCCTTAAATCTCCAAGGATTGACAATTAAGGAGGTGGATCTCCTCCATGTGGTACCCATCCTTGTCTAGAGCAAAACAATCTAGTTACAAAAAATCCTTGTAGATTTATCCCTTTCGCTACAAATCGCAATTACACTTAGATGTGAGACTTGAGGTGGTATAGCCATTGCAAAGAATCAAATATTCCACATGTGCATGAAACACATAGAAGTTTAGTATGACTATATCCATGATCTCATAGAGGAGGAAATTGTTCAATCAGATTCTTACTTCTATAGAAGAGAACTATATTGACAAGTTCACCAAAGCATTTTGATAGACATAGCTGAATAGACATCTTCCATAGATGGGCACATGACATAGGTCTACTTGATTCATCATTGTGTAAACATTGACAAGGGGAGTGATAGCATATCATCAATCTCACCCTTGATGATTATATTTAGGATTGCACATTTGTAAGGCCAGTGGTATGAGGAAAAGCAAATCAAAATTATTCCATTCATGAGATAACCAACCTACAAGTTAGATGAAGTTTGTATTAGATGATTTATGGTTTTTACAGGCTTAGGAAGAATTTTTTGAATTACAAGTGAGATATTAGTTAGAATGATATACAACAAAAGTAAACTATGAGCCCCTTTTTGAGGATGACATGATTTTGAATTGCAAATTTCAGCTGAATTTTGACCCCAATGTTTGATAGGCTTCATATATGGATAGTAGACCATTACATGGGCTATGGCCACCCATATACAAGGGCCCATGTCTAGCCAACCATGGATGAACCCATCTCTTTATTGGACTAGTTGAGATAAATTTTCATAAGTTCAAACATTGATTTCAGCTAGCATACATCATCCTTATGATTTCCATTGTATTATTGTATAGATTTCGTTTAAGCATTGCTTTGAGAGTATACCTCTAGTCAAAAGTACCAATATTTTACTTGTTGTTAGTTAGATATTTTTCAAGTTCTACTATATTTCTTCTCTTGTCTTTTACGCTCTCTCTCTCTCTATACATATATATATATATATATATATATATATATATATATATATATATATATATATATATATATATATATATATATATATATATATATATATATATATATATATATATATATATATATATATAGAGAGAGAGAGAGAGAGAGAGAGAGAGAGAGAGAGAGAGAGGGGAGACCATTCATTTAGAACTACACATTATAGGTATGTAGAATTGAAATTTTATATATATAACCCTAAAATTGGCAGAAAGTTCAATGTAGAACCTAACTTCTTCCACCCATTCTTTATGTTTACTTTTTTGAAGCTTGGGTTTGGGAGCCAAATTTAATCTCTTGTTTGAGTCACCAACATTGAAATATAAGAGAGAAGTGTTCTCATCTTCCTATGGAGGTAAAGTTCTCGTGTGTAAAAGAAAACACCCAACAAGGTTCCCTTGAAAGAGCCCCCTCAAAGCATGACTCCTATGCCAGGAACCCCCACCTTCAAGAAGAAGAGATGATGATAAAAAACAGAGAACTAGGGACAAGTTCCTAATGAACAAAGATCTCTACATTCTTAAATTATTATTGTTTTGTTCAATATTCGAGGCCTATGAGACCCCTCAATAGCGATCATGATTGGTGAATGGATTAGAAATAAAAATCTCAATCCAAACCTCAATTGTCTTCAAGAGATCAAAATTGATGGTGTTGAACTTCAAAAGAGCCTTTAAATTATATTGCTATTTTATTTGTGGCTCATGGCTAGCTATTTTTCAAAAATATTTGTGGCTAGCATGAAGCCTTCAAACTAGCTATAGGCTCCATGCTAGTCTAGCATGCTTTCTTAGTGAAGACCTTGGTAGATCGGAACCATCGATGGGTTCTTGCTTGTTTTAAGGGATCTTTCAAGCTATCTATAACTTTGATGTATGTGCCTAATCTTGATAGGGAAAGACTAACTTCATGGAATTTTTTGGTCAATGTGCAAGAAGGGAATATCTTTATCATAGGCTTTTCGTCTCCACGGAGAAGTCAATAAAGGAAATTCCAACCTCTAGTTTGAAAATTTAGAAGAACGATTAGATATGAAGAGGAATTTCAAAGAAAGAATGTGCATATTTATTTTAAATATTGATGGGCGGGGAAAGTAGATAAACTAACTAAATAAATGTGTAAACTCCTAAAGAAGAAGTAGCAAAAGGAAGAGATCTCATTCATGATTGAGAACCATGGGGTGGAATGCAATACCAAAGTAGAGAATACTGAACTAATTTCCAACCACTTCACTCAACTCTTGAGGGTGTCCACTGCACTCTCTTCTCAAAGCCATGATTACATGGCCACCATCTCAACAATTAGAAGCAAAAGAATTCACAAAATATAGTTCTTGTTCATCCCCCCATCACCGACACAAAGATTTTAGAATCTATTGATTCTCTACCCAATGTTTACACTACAACATATAAGGGGTATACTGAGGCTTCTACCAGAGCAAATGCACGGGCACAATTTTTCCCCGAAAGCAAACCGTCGGTATAGGCATCAGTGTGGGCATTGGTATGGGTGTCGGTATAAGCGCAAAAAATTTCAATGCTTATACTGATGCCCATACCCGCACCTATACCGGCATGCTATTGGGTGTACCATCAGCCATATCATCGACCATGCTGGGAGTACCGTCCTGCATACCAACGACCATATTTACGAAATTTCTTTTGGGTAGAGTGTGTTGTCTCTTGCTACAACAACATTACCATGATGTTGTGTAGCAAAAGACAATACACACTACCCAAAAAAAACCAAGTACATGTGATGTGTACTCTAATGGCAACCGAAACATGATTTCATAAAGCAAAATATTGTCGGACACAAAAGAAATGAGCAAAATGAACCATGTACAAAAAACATTATATATTTCATAAATGAAGCATGTACAAGAGTGTGGCAAACCACTGCCATATATGAGCCAAATACAAAATGTGGCAAAGCACTACCAAATAAGAATCAAATACAAAATTTTGGTGCACTTCTTTCATATATGAGCCGAATACAAAATTGTGGCACACAACTTCTATATACATGCACAGAAGGATCGAAACATCTATATGAGCAGTTCTACAACAAAGAACATTCATGAAATAAGATAAATTGACATGATATTTACAAACAACAAGTAAAAAAAAATTATAAGTTCATCACCTCATCGCAAATGCTCCCATGAAAGGATCGCATTGCATCCCTCCAAGTCCTCCAATAGTGCAACCAATCCATGATGATATCCATATGCCTCTTCCGTTCGTGTTGGAGGATGACCCACTGCCAGATCCTGCAACAAATATGCAGAACATTAGATGAACATAAATGACATGCTTAACACAAACAAATTCAATAAAACAAATGATACTTACAAATTCATGATGCATAGTGTCATTACCGCCACTACCCAAATGTGATAGTCCGACTGTATCTAGATGTGTGGCTACAACATCTCGCTGCTGGCAATATCAGTTAGGAGTCTGTTGCTTCTAGTCACGAATCATATCCCACTCCTCAACATCTAACCATATAGGCTTTGGTAAGACTGCTCTGAAAGCATCACGAGCCTTGGATCATCGATGGGACATAACTTCACCTATGGTGTGCTTGAATCCACTCCGAGCTGACAACAGGATGCCCATGTGCTAGTGGGAACTCTTGATAGATCCTCTCTATGTAATTTTTATGATCTTTGTCTTCTTCACTCCATTTCAACATGACAGAGTGTCCAAACTATATGGAGCAAAGTTGTTCTATATGCTGAGGCATGTCCTTTCCGATCACATCCATCATCGGAGCTCCATCATGGATACTATACACCTTGGAGTCATCATGGTCATGAGCACGCCAAGGTGTAGGTGTTGTTCCATGTGGTGTACCACATGGCATACCTATATCTAAGGTACTCGCTCTAGGAGTAGAAGTGGGCGACACAACGTCCGTCGCACTGCCTCCACAACATCCACCTCCTCTAGAGCTACATGTAGATCCACTCCTAGAACCTCCTTTTCTCGAGCGTGACCTCGACATATGGGTTGGGGCAACACCTGTATCGTGCTGAGGTGTTGAATGTACACGTCTACTATGAGAGCCACTAGGGGATGGTTGAGATGATGGTCGTGGTGGAGTCATAAAGCTAGGAAACATACCTTTGACAGGAGTAGCACTGCCCACACGAGTGACACTGGCAGGAGTGAGGCCAACGGGGGTGAGGCCAATAGGAGTGAGGCTGACAAGAGTGAGGTTGGCAAGAGTGAGGTCGGGGGGAGTGCTACCACGAGCGATCTAGTACTGTGAGGCAGCGACCATATACGCAGGAGGCACCTAAGATATAAACTCCAAGAATTGCTCCTCTATCATGGAATGTGGAGTGACTGGAATATTGTCTCCCATCGTGCTCTATAACAAAAGAACTCAAATAATTAGCATATGATAATAAAGGTAATATAGAGAAATAGTAGTGTACAAAAGAACATAGCAAAAAAAATAAACACAAATTAGTACATACAAGTTTTTGATTCAAAAATCCTCTATTCTAGCATCCTCTTGGAGATCTGATGCACACAGAATATCTATCTCTATATTGGCGACTTCTAAATCTCTTGGTATGCTAGCTTCTTCTTGATCATACTCATTCCGAAAGAGGATGCAATCATTCGGACAAGCATGAATCTTAGTGTAGCCCATTCCAATGGATTGTAAAAGTTTTTTTGCATATCCACATGTTGGAGGCATGTCATTGCCCTCTGGCAAAAATTGCTCTTTAAGAAGCCTGCAATAAGCAATTAGAACGATATTAGTAAATAAAGTTATTTTGATACAGCAATGAAAGTTTATTTCAAATCCACTTACGTGAATAATTCAGAGAGAGTGCTATCTGACCATCCATAAATGGATTGCAGATTGAGCATCGCGAGTGACGCATCTAGTACAAATATCTTTGCCCCAGTGTACAGTGGTAAACGAGCTAGTCTATGCATGTTCTCATATTCTCCATCGACTTCTGGTCATGGAAATTTTGTTGTGTCCATGAAACTTATGACATCTTCTCCACCATCATGATCTTTGTCCATCTCATAAAATTCTTCGAGCATTTCTTCTATGTCTTCATTATGTGTAATGCTATTAGTACCTTGTACTTCTACCTCCCTTTTTGTTCTCTTCTGTCCATGAGAGGTTACTGATGCAATGTCATTTGGATCCACTTGCTCACCACGGGGACCATGCAGTACAAATCCGTCGTTTTTGATAAATTTGATACTTGCACTGAGTGCAAGGACATGCCATTATCTCCTCCGGATCCAAACTAGCCATCTAATACAATATGGACATTTTAGAACATTTGATTTTTCTTATTAAACCTGAAACCATAATCCTAAAGACCTAAACCTAAAATATGTATAGACCTAAACATATATATTTTAATTTTTTTATTTTCTTTTTCTTATATATATTTAATTTAATAAAAAAATGATAAATCCCTATTTTTATATATTTCATTTTATATATTTAATTATATATATATTTAATTCTTGATATATATTTATTTATCTATACTAAAGACCTAAAAAAATAAAAAACCCTATTCCTAAAGACCTAGACCTAAAACATGTACATGTGTGTATGCATGTGTATATATGTATATGTATTATATGTTTATATGTGTATATATGTTATGCATGTGTAAAAACCCTAAACCCTAATCGTAACGACTTAGACCAAAAAAATGTATATGTGTGTATACATGTGTATATATATGTGTAAACAACCTAAAAACCCTAATCCTATTTTTATATATTTAATTTCATAAAAAACCTTAAAATCCTAATTTTCTATATTTTATTATATATATTTATTTGAAACACTAGCTATTCTCATATTTATTTATCTTTACTAAAATCCTATTTTTTTATATAGATTTAATTCTATATACTAATTTTCTTTTTCTTATACATATTTAATTTAATTAAAAAATGGTAAATCTCTATTTTTATATATTTGATTGTATATATTGAATTATATGTATTTAATTTTATATATATATATATATATATATATATATATATATATATATATATATATATATATATATATAATTAAATACATATATATATATATATATATATATATATATATATATATATATATATATATATATATATATATATATACTAAATACCTATAAAAGCCTAAAACCCTAATCATAAAGACCTAGTTCTAAAACATGTATATGTGTGTATGCATGTGTATATGTATGTATAGATGTATATGTATTATATGTGTATATGTGTGTATGTGTATATATGTTATGCATGTCTAAAAACCCTAAACCCTAACTGTAATGACTTAGACCAAAAAAATGTATATGTGTGTATGCATGTGTATATATATGTGTATGTGTACATATATTATGTTTGTATGCATGTATAAACAGCCTAAAAACCATAATCCTATTTTTATATATTTAATTTGGTTAAAAAACCCTAAAATCCTAATTTCAAATATTTAATTATATATCTATATTCAAAACACTAGCTATTTTTGTATTTATTTACCTATACTAAAATCCTATCTTCTATATAGATTTAATTATATATTCTAATTTTTTTCTTTTATTTTTCTTATATATATTTAATTCAATTAAAATAATGGTGAATCCCTATTTTTTACATATGTCATTATATATATTAAATTATATATATATATATATATATATACTAGAGACCTATTTTTATATATATTATTTATATATACTAAAGACCTATTTTTTATTTATTTAATTATACATATTTATTTTTATTATATGTATGTAAAAAACCTAAAACCCCAATCCTAAGGACCTAGACCTAAAACATGTAATTGTGTGTAGCATGTGTATATGTATGTATATATGTATATGTATTATATGTGTATATGTGTATATATGTTATGCATGTGTAAAAACCCTAAACCCTGATCGTAACGAGTTAGAGCAAAAAAATGTATATGTGTGTATGCATACATATATATATCTATATATATATGTATGTATGTATGTATGTATGTAAGTATGTATGTATGTATGTATGTATGTATGTATATATATATATATATATATATATATATATATATATATATATATATATATATATATATATATATATATATATATATATATATATATATATATATATATATATATATGTGTGTGTGTGTGTGTGTGTGTGTGTGTGTGTACATATATTATGTGTGTATATGTGTATATGTGATGTGTAAACAAGCAAAAAACCCTAATCCTATTTTCATATATTTAATTTGATAAAAACCCTAAAATACTTATTTTATATATTTAATTGAAACACTAGCTATTTTCATATTCATTTATCGATACTAAAGACCTATTTTTATATATTTATATATATATATGATTATATATATTTATTTTATATATATATATATATATATATATATATATATATATATATATATATATATATATATATATATATATATATATATATATATATATATATATATATATATATATATATATATATATATATATATATATATATATATATATATATATATATATATACACTAAAGACCCATTTTTTATATATTAATCATATATATTTATTTTTATTATATGTATGTAAAAAACGTAAATCCCTAATCCTAAAGACCTAGACCTAAAACCTGTATATGTGTGTGTGCACGTGTATATATATGTGTATATATATTATGTGTGTGTGTATGTGTGTATGCATGTGTAAAAAACCTAAAAACCCTAATCCTATTTTTTTATATTTAATTTTATAAAAAACTCTAAAATCCTAATTCTATATATTTAATTATATATATTTAATTAAAACACTAGCTATTTTCATATTTATTTATCTATACTAAAATCCTATTTTTTATATATTTAATTATATATTTTAATTTTAATCTTTTCTTTTTATATATATATTTGATTTAATTAAAAAATTGTGTGTATGCATATGTGTGTATGTATGTATGCATATGCATATGTATGCATATGTGTGTATGCATATGCATGTGTGTGTATGCATATGTGTGTGTATGCATATGTGTGTGTATGCATATGCATGTGTATGCATATGCATGTGTATGCATATGTGTATGATGTATATGCATATGTGTGTGTATATGAATGCATATGTGTCTGTATGCATATGCATGTGTATGCATATGTGTATGTATTTATATGCATATGTGTGTGTATGCATATGCATGTGTATGCATATGCATGTGTATGCATATGTGTGTGTATATAATATGTAAGTGAGTGCGTGTATAGGTGTGAGTGTGTATGTATATGCATATGTGTGTTTATGTATATGCATGTGTGTGTATGCATATGCATGTGTATGCATATGCATGTGTATGCATATGTGTGTGTATGATATGCATGTGTGTATGTAATATGTAAGTGAGGGTGTGTATATAGGTGTGAGTGTGTATGTATATATGTGAGTGACTGTGTGTGTGTATATGTATGTGAGTGTGTATGTATATGTGTGTGTATGTATATGCATGTGTGTATGTAATATGTATGTGAGTGTATGTATATGTGTGTATGCATGCATATGCATGAATATGTGTATGTGAGTACGTAATATGTATGTGTGTGTACATATGTGTGTGAATGTATACATGCATATGTTTGTGTATGTATATATGTATGTATGCATATGTTTGTGTATGTATATATGTGTGTGTATATGTATGTGAGTATGTATGTATATGTGAGTGTGTATGTATGTATGTATGTATGTATGTATGTATGTATGCATATGTATGTGTATGCATGTTTGTATATGTGTGTGTATGTATGCATGTGTGTATATGTGTGTGTGTATGTATGCATGTGTATGTATGCATGTGTGCATATGTGTGTGTGTATGTATGCATGTGTGTATATGTGTGTGTGTATCTATCTCTATCTCTATCTCTCTCTCTCTCTCGTTCTCTCTCTTTATCTCTCTCTTTATCTCTCTCTCTCTCTTTTTCATCTCTCTCTCTTTCTCTTTTTCTCTCTTTCATCTCTCTCTCTCTCACTCTGTATCAATAGAGAATAAAACAATCACTTATAGGTATGTCCCTCTTTTGGATCACTATCCTCAAAGTGTAATGAACATTGTCTCTCGTCGAATTCCAAAGAATCGATGCCAAAAACCTCCTTCGAAACCAAAGATAAGAGAGACTATAAAACAAAAAGCATAGGAGAGTCATGCACCACTTACCAAGAAGCAGATCTAAAGAGAGAGAGAGAGAGAGTGTGTGTGTGTAGAGAAAGAGATTTGTGTGTGTGTGTGTGTGTGTGTGTGGACAACACAATGCAGGTCACAATTTAGCTCATGCGTACAAGTTCAACAGAAATAGTGCTCAATTTGAATGATACACAAAATTTGCAATTTTTACTCTCGGGTCCCTTGTATGTTTTAAATGATGCCATCAGTAGTGGCATTGGTATGGGCATCAGTATGAGCATCAGTATGCGTAACAAGATTACCGATGCTCATACCGACACCCATACCGATGCGAGTACCGACAGTCATAACGGATATCGATCATCCATTTTTAAACGTTCATATCGATGATCAAATGGCCGTCAGTATGCGTAACAAGATCTTTAGAGATATTTTCAACTATCATACCGATGTGAGGGGGGGTGAATGTCATTATGGAGAGCATCGGTATGCCCATCATATGTGGTAGTGTTAAATCCTAGAGTTGGATAGTCTTAGTGATGAGTTCTTCAATACATTCAATAGTGTTTTGGTGAACCTGTTACACTTATTCTAGCAAAAAGCCCTGAATTTTGGCACTTTTCCTAACTTTCTCAATGATTAAAATGATTCATAAAAAAGATGGAAAAAACAAAATTGAAAATTGGTGGCCTATCACTATGTTGCAAATTGGCTATAAGATCTTCATGAAGGTCCTCGCTAATCGTACTACCTGCCATCTTTGCTCATCAATCAGTGAGGATAACAGAGGGTTCATAAAGGGTTAGATCCATCTTGGAGGTCATTATGATGTGTGGCATGGCCTTGAAGTTATTAAGGATTCTTCTCAAAACGCCCTCTTCATCAAGATTGATTTTGACAAAGCTTATGATCACCTCCAGTGGAACTTCATTCTCCAATCCTTGAAAGATCTTGGTTGTGGCTCAAATTCATCAAGTTGATCTTAGTACTTGGTTCCCTATGGGGGACTCAAAGAAATCGACTCAAAGAACCTCCAAAGGGCACAAAACTATGGAAAAAAGGTTTCATATGAAGAGACATGTCTAGAATCAAGAGAGAAGACACTAGATTAGATTTGATGCCATAGACCTAACTAGGAGACTTGACTATGAAGACTAGTGCATATTGAGACTAGGAATCAATTCTTGGGAGGACTCAAAGACTTGCCTCCTTGTTGGGCATGACCGGCCCCCCTCCCGATTGAAGGATTAAGATGGATCATCGGTAACAAATTGGATAAGACACTGAGTTTGAAGAATCACATGGACTTGCATATCTTTCTTAACAGGAGATGGTGTCTAAACTGACCCTATATCAGATGGCAATTTAAGTTCATGGACCTATGGCATCCTCTCATTGAGAAAAAAAATATTTTCTTATCTTGCAATTTCTCCAGTGGGGAATTTGAATCAATTTCAAAGCTAATAAAATCTACAAGGCCCCTCAGTGGTGTAAGAATTGTGTCTATGGTAGAGAAGACCTTGGTCACCTCTTCTTTTTGTGCCCTAGTAGTCACTCTATCAAGCATGCTCTTTCCAAGATCCTCAATTTATAGAGTCAGATCAATTGGAACCAAGCATTACTTGAAGATGTGATTGGCTTCTCTTCTACCTTGTGGAATAGCATTATAAGATATGGGAAGAAAGATATGCGGACAATTTCCACAACCATCAAAAGAATGGTCAGTTTAAAAACCCCTTGACCTCTTAGGTAGAAGAATATGTAATTGTAAGAAGTCCCCTACTTCAGAAACCATAGGCTTTTTGTTGTTGAAAATAAGAAGATCAAAAGTAAGAGGACCTCGCATGAGGGTGATGACAATTTCAATAACCTTCTGTGTAACTCTCTCTAAAATGAAGGTTTTCTACCAAATTCGGGCCGTCATCATTGTCGTGCCTTTGGGCCGCCCTACCCTTGCTCTCTAGGGTATAGAGGATCCCAAGGGTACTATGCCCTTCACTGTACAATTGTTCTTTTATTAATTCAAGCAAGGGAGACTAGGCCTTTGTCAAATGTCCTCTTAAAAAAAAAAAATCCCTTGAATTCATACGTACACATTGCTCATATATATGTACACTCACACGATTCTTGCCATGTCGTGGCCGGGAAGTGAGTCACGGGATTATAAGCATACATGTGGATTTTCAGCGACACAATGAATAAAGGCCACCTCGAGCGTACAAAATTAAAAGAGCCAAACTTTATTCGTGCTAACTCAATGATCCGAGAAACATGTATGTACAAAAGAGCATAGTAAAAAAAGGACATGGCGTCGCTTACAAACTGAGCCTCCAAATCGTAAACCACTTGGTCCTTCAAATTATAAGTAAATTGAAAATTTCCGGTACTATTATGCTCAATGGTACGTTCAGTTCACTGAATTCAAGCTAAACCATAGACTAGGGCCATAATACTTAAAATAGAATAATAGTTCATGAGGTGAACACAACCAATTTTTGAACCATGAATTTGCTAAAGAGTCTCCTCAAGATGTCCTCTTCCTTAAGATTGACTTCAACAAAGCATATGATAGGCTTGAATGGGACTTCATTCTTCAATCTCTTAAAGACCTCATTTTTACTCGAAAATTCACCAAGATGATCTCTACCCTCTTGGGAAATGTGTCGGTACAGATAAATATCAATGGCCAATTGTCGAAGACTATCAGACTAAAATGCTCTATCAGGCAAGGATGGCCTTTGGCCCCTCTGTTTTTTGCTATTTCTACGGAGGGGCTTAGTTGCCTAGTGAAGCATCATATGGGCTTAGGCCATATTCAGGGTCTCTTGCTCCCTCTCAGTCATGGCCAAATGATCGTGAGCCTTTTTGCCGATGACACGAATGCCTTTGTGAATAACGATATGACCATCATTGATACCTTTTGGAGATGCCTGGACACATTCTGCATGGCTTTAGGATCCAAAATAGACCACTCTAAAACCACTTTCAAAGCCATTATTGGCCTTCCACCCCGATTCCTGGTTGACTAGAGTCGTCGAATGATCCCCAAGGGACAAATCTTTTGCATATTAGGTATTCCGATGGGATTTGGGATGTCGATGGACCAACGATGGAATTGGGTCCTCTCAAAGCTCGATAACAAGCTGCCTTACTGGAAAGACATGCAGATCAACCTAATGGGGCGTGCCATGGTAATTAATACATTCCTTATCTTGTCGACTATTTACTTTCTCTCCTGCTGGAGATCGAAGGATCAAGAGATAATCAAATTGGAAAAATCTGTAGAAACTTTCTTTGGACGCGTGACCCCAACAGAAGTGGTGTCCCCAAAATCGAATGGACTACTTGTACTAGCAAAAAGGATGGGGGTCTGGGCATCTTGGACATTGTGGACATGGCAAACAAGTTGGCTACTAAATGGCTTATCAGAGCTTGGTGTAATAGTGAGGCCTCTTGGACCATGCTTATCTTCAAGAACAAGAATGCTCTTATGCTTGTGTGTCACTCGAGTTGGAAGGATTTGGGCCTTCTCACCCTTCTGTTCTCCCCATTTTCGGTGTCTCCTAAAGGCTCAAGTTTAGTTTGCTCTCTGTGGAAGAGTTGGAACAAGGTCAAATAGTTCCTTAGAATCAATGAAGATTGGAAATGAGTGGTAGGTATCGGATTGAATGATTCGATTTGGTTCCCTATCAAGGGCATCAGAGGTATGGAGACCTAGAACCTCCAAAAAGCTAAAAAGCTCTTGAACAAGGGTCTATCTTTCAACTACATGTAGTCTTAGTCTTTCAAGCTCATCTAGAGAGCATTAATTGGAGTTACCCAATTTAAATGCCTCAAAAAACTTGATTTCGAATTCTCCCATGTAGTGAAATGCTCATATTTCTACTTGTTGAACCACTTGCCTATCAATCCTTTGAATGTGGAAGGGAAAGCGGAATCAATGAGACCTCTCAATTCAAGTACGTGATCTTCAGGATCCATTTAGGCTTTGCCAATAGGAGGGTAATTATATGTGGATGATTGAGAGCAAAGAGGGGGTGACACTTACACAAGATCCCACATGTGGAAGATGTTCCATTGGATGGATCTCAAAATGACAAAGGTATCAAGGATGTGTTGCATGTGACAACCATCACTAAAAACTTGATGTGACTCGGAAAAATGGTAGAAAGAGGTTTACAAGTGAGATCTTATGATAGACATTGCTGTTTTGAAGCCCAAATTAGGTCCATGAATTAATATGTTCCATGACCTCCGCTTGTGTTGCACGTACTCTAGAGCTTGAGGATAGCTCGATTAATAATAAACTCTTTGGCACTCAGCTTGATGGAGTTCTCATTTGTTATCTGGTATTTATATGTGTGCTTATAGAATTAAGCGCATCTTCTAGAGCACATTATTGGGTCATAGAATGGTCATTAACATACTCGAAATAGTATAGGTCCTGCCAAGCATGCCACACTATAGTTGGATACCTTAGAGAGACATAGTGGTGGGGGTTCTTTCCATAGGAAGAGGCATCCTTTTTTGAAGAATTTGGAGCTATGAAAAAGGGTTCCATGCCTTCATATTAAGCAATAGAATAGTGCCCAGGTGATGAGTTCAATTCCTCTTGGGTACAACATTGGTATCAATGTCTAGGAATTAGGCTTGGGTAAGGTGTATGGATTCCACAAATATCATGGGCACCCAAGCCTAATTCATAGACATTGATACCAATGTTGTACCCAAGAGGAATTGAACTCATCACCTACGTACTAGGAGTATGATGTGCTAACCACTTGCCCCATTGTTCACTCAATACCAGGCTTTCGGGCTTACATTAAAAAAACCAACCCTAACATGGTCTCAACCATTTTTTCATGAGCAATTCACGAACATCATGCAATTCTTTGACACTTTCATTGTGGAGATTTCTAAGAGTGGTATTAGCATAACACTTCATCCATGATTCATAGATTTAAGTAGACACCTCAAAAAATAGTGAGGCTAGCAGGGCATAGGTTTAGACAATACATTGAATGATGTCCAACCCCATAGCTACCTACCTAGTGTTGAGGGTTCCAAAGGTTCAACACAACATCTAAGTAAAGAGCAAATCAGAATTACTCATTTTTTTCCATTTTGCACTGGTCTTCATTCACAGAGATTCCACCGAAATCATATTTGAAAGTTTACCATAATTATTCCATTCCGATAACTTTTACCGATACAGAATTATGCAGTCACATTTCAGATTTACACATTTTCGAAGATTAACAGGTTCGTACACACTCACTGACACACGAGTTTCAATGCGCTTCTGTGCATATAATTTGAATCTCTCTATAGACTTAGCGGAAATAGAAGATTACAAATAAGAACTCTTGTCTTGCAGGCAGTTCGGTTCTTTCTTTGATTAACTTAACGCCGCGATTACAGAATTGTAAGTATTCAAACTTCATAGACAGTATTTGATTACACCACAAGATTTTTCATCAATCACAGCCTGTATAATGATTCCTGCAGAACCTGTTTTCCGGTCCTCCAAAGTCCCTATCAACAAAGCTTCTTCTCTCTACGGTTGTCGCGCTCCTTGCTTTTGTAACGTCCTTCCTCCTTCCTACGACATGTCCCTTTTTATCTCCACATAACCGTCTTTTTCTTTTTATTTTATTAAAATCCAATACACCAAAAAGATATATCTAACTAGATAATATCTATGTTTAACCATCTTTCTGAATTCAAATTAATCATTCATCTTCCAGATTTCCCTGCCTTCAACACCTGGCACAGCCCGGTGGGTAATTTTCTCAAAAATTAGACTCGAATTTAGCAATCCCTTGATCATATAAAATTATTTCATGTGACTGTTTGGAAATATGCACTTCTTCCACTTCAATCTTCTGATTATGCAAACTATAGACATCCTCCTCTACACCATCCTGCTTTCCCTGAAAGTCTGCATCAATAATAAACTGCTGCTTCTCAATTAATATGTCCACCTTTTCTTCTAGCTTCCTTTGCAACAACTGTTCCTGCAATTCCTTAATTATCTGTGTCTGTTCTTCAATTTGCTTCTCTTGCTTTGTATTACACATACTAAATCTTTTTCATACTTTGACACAAAACATGTCTGCACCTGTTCATGCTAAATTTTAAACATACTTAGCCAACGACTTTGGAAAACATTCCAAATGTCCTGAATATACTTATGAAGTTGCTGCTTCAATAATCCTATATCCGACCTTGTCATTAATGTAGCATCTAACTCCACATCTTCATCTTTTAACATCTGCTTTTCCAACTCCTGCAAAACTTGTATTCTCGAATGAAGAATCACTTGTTCCTTCTGCAAAGTAGCATTAAGTACTGAAAAATCCATCATCTCTTTTTGAATTTGTTCTTGCACAGACTTCTGCCATTCTTCAAATTCATGCATAGACCGCTTTATACTAGACAACTCCATCACATATTGCATCTTGTCCTTTTGCAATTCCTCCAACATTCGTACCTTCTCATCCAATGCTTCCTGAAGTGTTTTAGCCTTCTTCTGTAAAGACTGATAATCATCCACATTAATAAGTACTTTTGTCTGCTCGTGCTTAGACAATCTTTCCTCTTGCAAAACCAAAAAATCAGATATTTCCTGCAACCTCTTCTTCATTCCTGGCACATCATAATCTGTAGTGTTAATTGATTGGTGCATAACATCCTTTGACATTTTCTCACCTACTGCTTGCAGCTGTTCCTCCAATCTTCTCTTTTTAGACAACCTAAAAACAGTTCCGAGTACTTTCGGATGCTCAACACCATCTGGCACCTGCAACAGAATATCCTCCTCTATCCCTGCTTCTTGTATATCAGGTTGAATCATCTGAATAACCGGTTTCAACTCTTGTACAGTATAACCTACGCGGAGAAGATCCTCACACATCTTTGAAGGTCTATCCATTACTTCTTTCATTGCTAGCTGTTCCTGCTCTCGACTCATCAACTCGTGACTATGAAGATTTATCTCCTTTGGCCATACTATCTTCTGACCATCGACCAGCTGCACAAACTCAAATAATGCGGCTAAATATGCTGATAGCCTACTATTTGATTGCGTTTTACGCCTATCACCAACAAATATCTCACTATACAGGTGATCATACAACCAATGAGCCCAACTTACTTTTCCACCTGCCTCTGCATAAGCCAAAGGTGCAAAATTCTCTTTGGACATATAATCATACTTGAGAATAAAACACAACCTTTCCAAATACCATTTTAACTGCTCCCTTCGAACATAACTTGCGTTCTTCATCATGTAATACTGCCGTCCCCCTTCTCTGGGTCCAAAATCTTTCTTCAAGGCCTCCTCCGAACACTGTGGAATGACTACATCATCATACATAGGCAACTGAAATAATTCTGCAACTAATTCCGATGAAAATTTTACCTGAAGTGCTAACTGACCCTTCATTTTCCGAATGATTTCCAGCTTGCTCTTTGCATAATAATTGCATCTCCAGCGCGCCCATGGCAACATAGCGAACTGGAATAACCCAATCCTTCTTAGCCAATTCTCATTCAGAGAAGACTGTGTATCAACTTCCACTTTAAAGTCTATGAATGGCTCCATAAGCATTTGCACAAACTTAGTCGTTGCAGATGGTGTCGATATTTCATCTTCATCCTCCTGTAAAAAACTATTACTTTCCTCCGTAGTAGTTTCCTCCTTTCGCATTACAACTTCTCTCTTTCTCATACGTCCTCTCATGACTCCTGATTCAGACACCAACACAGAAGACGCAGGAAAAGGCATTATCTTGGGAGCCATTAAATAGAACTGAAAATATCCGTTCAACAAGTGCGAATGCTTGAACTGCCACTGACAGCAATGATGGACGTACTTACGCATGTAACACTTCATGCGACTCAATAATATTGTAGTATGGATTACCATAAAAATCATCAACAGTCGGTTGCCCCGCATATCGATAACCCACTTAACAAATCCTCTACACATGCCAAAAGAATCATGGAACTGAACACTCATGCGCACTTCAAGAATAAGAAATTGATATTTAACTTCCTCAATACTACATTTTATAATGCAAAAACTTCCAATCATACAATTCTGACAAATTGTATTTTGCAAGATAATAATTGATTGAATACTAGCTTTCTTTTCATATTCCCCTCGATGCCTCTGCTCCTTATAGGTCTGCTGACTCGTAATACGTAGTATACTTATTTCCAACACCTCATTACTTGCAAACTCGGAATATCGATAGGCTGTAGTCTTTTTATGCAAGATTAAATGAATCCTTGTTAACTCTGAAATCACCTCATTCAGGAAATGAGTACCTCTGTCACTCACCAACTCAATCGGACACCCAAACCTGGTCATAATATTATGATGAAGAAATTTTGCCACACTTGCTGCCTTCTTATTCTTCAATGCCATTGCTTCCACCCATTTCGTACAATAGTCGGTTGCCACCAATATATATCTATTACCCCGCTGAGTGGTAGGTTTAATAGGCCCCACAAAATCCATGCCCCATTTTTGGAAAGGATCCAGTGGTAATACCGGATGATCAGTCATCCGATCAGCATTATTAGGTTGGCCTAACCTTTGGCAAATCACACATCCTTTAGCATACTCATGCGCATCCTTTAACACCGTCGGCCACCACAACCCAGCTTGTAATACCTTCTTGCCTGTAATATCCCCTGACAAATGACCTCCTGCTGAACCTGAATGTGCTTCCTGTAAGACAACTGGTTGTTCAAAATCTGGTACACACCTCCTTATAACCTGATCCACCCCCTTTTTGTATAATGCCCCTACTATAACCAAATATGGCCTACTTTTAAGAGCAAACTTCCTCCTCTGATCAGGTGTAAAATACTGCGGTAATGCACCCTCCGTCAGGAAAATTAATAATTGATCATACCACGAATCTGCCTCTACCACTTGCACAGTAAACAACTCAGCATCTGGAAATACATCAAGTGCACCGGTGGGTGTTTCTCCTGATTCCAATCGACTAAAATAATCTGCCATCGCATGCTCTTTCCCTGGAGTATGCACAATCACAAAATCAAATTCCTGTAACAAAAGCATCCACCTGGCTAATCGGCCTGTTAATAAGGGCTTCTTGATTAAATAAACCAAGGCCTAATGATCCACATGAAAAACCACTTTATTGCCCAACAAATGCCCAACAAATAATGTCGAAACTTGTTAAGGGCATATACCATCGCCAAAGCTTCCCTTTCCATCACCGAATAATTTCTTTCAGCCGCAGCCAATACTCTATTGGCATAATAGACAGGTCTATACCATCCTTTGTCTTTCTGTTGCATCAAAACTGCTCCTACGGCCACATCTGATGCATCCACAAATATGTGAAATGGCACTGACCAATCGGGTGGTTGCAAAATTGGTGCTACCGACACCATCTTTTTTAACAACTGAAATGCTTTCTCTTGAGCATCGGCCCACATAAACGGAACATCCTTCTTAGTCAAATGCGTCAGCGGTAAAGAAATGTTTGCTAAATATCTTAAGTATCGGGAATGCCACTTAATTTGACCCACAAACCGCATTACTTCTTTAATGTTGGTCGGTGCTTTAGCTGTACTTATAGCTTCAATTTTCTTAATATCAATAGCCATCCCTGCTTGTGATATAACATGGCCCAATAAAATACCACTTCTGACTGCAATCACACTTTTAAATGGATTCAATACCATCCTAAACTGCCGACATCTTTCAAAACATGCCTTCAGGTGTAGCAAGTGCTTAATCATTTCACCGAAGACCGAAAAATCATCGACAAATACTTGCATAAAGTCCTGTAGATAAGGTTCAAACACTTTATGCGCCACATAATTGAACGATGGCGGTCCATTCTTCAAGCCAAAACTCATGATGGTAAACACATAAGCGCCAAATTCTGTAATAAATGCTATTTTATGCTGATCCTCCTCAGCCACACTGATCTGATTATAACCAAAAAATCCATCCAAAAAACTATACATTTCATGGCCTGCTACTGCATCCAACACTGCATCACAAAACGACATAGGAAACAAGTCTGTAACCATTGCCGCATTTAACTTTCTATAATCAACACAAATTCTGAGCTTCCCATTCTTTTTGGGGACCACTATGATGGGAGATAGCCAAGTCACCTGATTCACCGGTTTGATAAATCCTACTGCCAATAATTTATCAATTTCTTCCTTCACCTGTTTAGCAAAGTTAGGATTCATTCTATATCTTTGCTGCGCCACAGGTACTGCATCCATCCTCAAATTAATCCTGTGTTGATGCAACTGCGGATCTGTGCCTTTCACTTGAGTATAATCCCAAGCAAACACATCTACATACTCTTTAAGCAGGCAAATAAGATCCTCCTTAAACTTTCCTTCCAATGTTTTACCAGTCCGCACCATCTTGGGTTCAGCTTCGGTTCCTAAATTAACCTCTTGAAGCTCCTCCTCCTTCACCTGCATAGAACCTGCATACTTCTGATCATACATCCTTTCCGCCCGTGTTATTATCTCTTTCTCCTGTTGTTCCATCTGTTGCTGCACCGGAATGTCTATACGTTGATCAAATATCTTTTGTAACTGGGCACCTGCCACCTGTTCACCAGGAACTGGCCCTTCTATATTTGGCCCACCACTATGATCCTTACTTAATACTCCTGCAACATCGACTTCCAATGCCGGCACCACCGTTGGGTTTGCTTGCAAAAACTTTTCCTCTTCATCATCTTCAATCTCATCTGCTAAATTAATAGTCTGAGCCATAAGTGGTTTCTCCTGTACCGACATATTTTTTCATCCACTCATAGGAATCGTCAGTTGCGTTTTACCCTTGGCAATCATTACTACATTCAAGCCCCAATCTTGCTTGAATTTGGCGAGTCGAAACCAAGGTCTCCCTAACAACATTTCATACGGATACGCGGACTCAGACATTCGGATGACCACAAAACTGACCATAAATGTCATGCTAGAGATGATAATTTTTTGTTGCTTCAGAATGCCAACCGGCTGTACTCGTGTTTGATCTGCCATCTTTACCCGAAAAGGTGTTGGAGCCAATACCCCTCTTCCCATTTCAATAAAAATATGCTCAGGTAATATGTTTAACCCTGATCCTCCATCAAGCAACACTTCTGCGAATCGCCGCTGGTTGTACTGCACCTGAATTATTGGTACTACAAAATCCACATCTGGTGGCTCAATACTGTTGGCCGAGACTGAAGGGGTCGATCTAATTTCAGGCTCTGCATGATACCCAAGTAGCTTTCTCAACAATTTCTCTCAAAACACAAGTACCAAGGATAACAGTTGATCCAAGGACAACTGTAACGGTGAGCTAATGATTTCATCAAACCATTCGTTTGCCAAGCCTTGCTGACTCGGAGCCTTATCCCACTCCATTATGGGAGGTATCAATTTCACACCCTGTTGTTGCTCATTCTGACCTCCACACCTCGCCTGATTAGGAGACTCCTCTCGAACCTGCTTCAAAACCTTGTCTCGGATTTTCCTTTGTTCCTGCCAATCAATAGGGCCTTTATTCGTTGATCTTGTAACCACCAACACTTCCATCTCTTTACCTTTCCCACATTGTTTACAATCACACTGCCATTGGTTATTATTCTTAACGTGCATTCGATCAGATGTACTGGGTGCATCATGGGCTCTATCCGCTTGATTTGGCCATTCTATCAGCATGGCATTCGCCTGAGCCACCTGCTGCCCCTGTTGTTGATGTTGTCCCTGTTGATTATACCTAATAACGGGTATACCTCTTTCTTCACGCTGCTTTACCCACAAAGGGCAATTCGGCCCTATCCAATGATCGGGAGCTGAACAATATCCACAAGGCATTACCCTTGGTGGTCGACCTTGATTATTACCTTGTTGGTTGTTCCCTTGCTGATTCCCTTGATCTCTCCATGGGGGTCTTACTTGCTGCTGTCTCTGAAAATTACCTCGCCCTTGGATAGGAATAGCCTGATTGGCTGCTACGTCATTGAGATTCCGATTGTCTTGCTGAGAACTTTGCCCTCTATGCTTGGGGTTATACCAACACTGAGTTGTTGTATGTCCCTCTTTGTCACAGATATCACAAAATCGTTTTTCCTTTGGAGCTAGTATAGAATACCCATGTCTCTTTAACTTATTAATCCATTCCTCCTCTTTACTGTGCCTGGCTTTATGCTTACGATGCTTTGTCCTCACTATTTCATCATCATAGTCATCAATGTCAGAATCACTTGAACTCTTGCCCGACTCCGTTGCTGAATCCGATTCAACCTTTGAACTAGAATCAGACTGCTTCTTTTTGGCTCGTCCAAACCTTCTTTCCACACGCGTCGCTGCTAATACTAATACATCAAAGCCATTTGCAATGTCCACACTAGCCACCGCATGTCTTATTGTGCTCCGTAATCCTTTCAAAAAAAATCCTGCCAACATCTCATCAGTAGGTCGTTCATTACCTTGCAACCTCTCCATTAGGGTCCGGAACTTCTGAGCATAGTCTTCCACTAGCATGGTCTTTTGTCTGATGGCCCTCAACTTCCTTAATACATCGGAAGGCATCTTTTCTTTTCTAAATCGTTGCAAGAATGCTATTTTTAAATCATCATATGTAGCAAAATGGGCAATGCCATATTGACTGAACCAACTCATAGCTCATCCTTCCAACGTGGCTGCAAACTGTTGAAGCTTAATATCATCGCCATACATAGCTGGATATCCATTCGCTGTCCGTTTTATTTCGAATTGAGCCACATGGCAATCAGCATCCTCCTTAGAGGTTCCACTGAAATGAGCGGCTTTGACCTTAGGATTAGGAGGTGATTGAGCCATTGGCTATGATTGAGGTGTGCGCCTAGTTCTTTGATCGGTCGCCCCTGCAAGTGGGTCAAACTGGAGTCGTCTTCTTACCCCTATAGTTGCTTCTGTGAGGAATAACACTCCAAGTATGCCGCCCACTAACCTTGCCTCTGCTGCACCTATTTCCCCCTGTTCCTCTTCAGTTCCCAGATCTTCCTGCTCCTCGGCCTCGTACCACTCGTAAAAGTCTGAAGATGTCTCCATGTTCGCTGCTCTTGCCTGTGACCTCATAAAATATACTTTACCAAAACGGTTGCATCTGTCCCTCATGCATTTCTTGAGGCTATTTCAGCCGTACAGTAGGATTGCCAATTGTGTTGAGGGTTCCAAAGGTTCAACACAACATCTAAGTAAAGAGCAAATCAGAATTACTCATTTTTTTCCATTTTGCACTGGTCTTCATTCACAGAGATTCCACCGGAATCATATTTGAAAGTTTACCGTAATTATTCCATTTCGATAACTTTTACTGATACAGAATTACACAGTCACATTTCAGATTTACACATTTTCGAAGATTAACAGGTTCTTGCACACTCACAGACACACGAGTTTCAATGCGCTTCTATGCAGATAATTTGAATCTCTCTATAGACTTAGCGGAAATAGAAGATTACAAACAAGAACTCTTGTCTTGCAGGCAGTTCCGTTCTTTCTTTGATTGACTTAACGCCGCGATTATAGAATTGTAAGTATTTGAACTTCATAGACAGTATTTGATTACACCACAAGATTTTTCATCAATCACAGCCTGTATAATGATTCCTGCAGAACCTGTTTTCCGGTCCTCCAAAGTCCCTGTCAGCAAAGCTTCTTCTCTCTACGGTTGTCGCGCTCCTTCCTTTTGTAACATCCTTCCTCCTTCCTACGACATGTCCCTTTTTATCTCCACATAACCGTCTTTTTCTTTTTATTTTATTAAAATCCAATATACCAAAAAGATATATCTAACTAGATAATATCTACGTTTAACCATCTTTTCTGAATTCAAATTAATCATTCATCTTCCAGATTTCCCTGCCTTCAACACCTAGGCTAAGCAATTTTCCTTGTTTTGAGAAGGCCTGTAATTTGATCATATGTGTATCACAAGGAACCCTGAACCATAGAGAAATGTGTACCAATGTATATTGACATTGACAATGACTTGGGTGAGGAGTTGGAACTTTCAAAACTCTATAAAGATTATGATTGCTCTAGTGGTTTCACATCCAAGCCCTCAACATCAATTGATGAATTGGCTGAAAAGGTAGCTCAAAAGTTAGGAGTTGGAGTAGACAAACCCCTAGGAGGTTTTTAGTAAAATGGTGCTATAATTGCAGAGGATACCATGTGGCAAATGTTTCGGCCATAATGGCTCAATATTTAGGAAATTCAAATGGTCAATAATGTGCCATAGAGAGAAAATACACTAACCACACTACCCAAGATTGTCCCTACAACAAACAAGCTATCGTGCAAAATTGCTAGAAACCATATTAGTGGCCAGGCTGATACCAAAATCAACACCAATAATAGCCTTATTATAGGCCCCGGGTACTTGAGCCATTCCTTGCACTAGGCATTGTTTTGTATTTTAATATTAAATGCTTTCCATGATCTATGTCGTGGAACTGGGTCATAACATGGATTGTAGATAAGATGTAGAGGTGCATGGTTCCACGTACGTAGCATCTCTGATAATTTTCTAAGAGCTTTTGTCGCCACATCGGTTGATAGAGTTTGGCTTTGTGTGCCTCCGATGGTATGTCCTTTGGTTGGAATTGGGTTGCAAAGGTGGGGTTCTTCCTCGTGACTCTCTTTGTTTTCGTATTATAATCTGCAAGAATTACAAAGTATGGCCGGTATTGAAGTTCTGATTATGTGATGTGATGAGGCACTTGGGTGCCAAGTTTTGGAAATAACTGGATTACAACACTGTTTTTTCTATGATTCTCATCGCCTGATTTTGCACCACTATGCGATCTTCATGAGTACGCCTGATTTCTTCCACTTGTTTTAACCATGGGGGTCATGGAGCTTCGAATGTGTCCTAGGTTTCTTCTATTATCCATCCACCTGGAATGGGATGAGGGCCATAGTCATCTTCAAACGTTTGTTCTATTGGAATTGAGATTGTTTCTTCTTCTGTGGGGCCTCCAATGGGGATGGTGGCCTTTCGTATAGTAGTAACCTTGTTTGCAATTCTGTGACTTGTTTTTGTAGCTCTTGTAGCACTTTAGAGTCACTGAGGATTGAGGAGGTTGATATGGTGGTTGGTGGGACAGCTATAGTGTCTGACTTTCATTGTTGCTGAAATTGACATGGGCTTCCACTAGGTTAGCATAATCTTCTAGTATGATTTTGATGTTCTTTGGGGGTACAACTTGAAATTTTGAGGGATCAATGGGTGCCCTAGGTGGTGCTCTCGATGGTTGCTTCTAAATTTTCTTAGTTTTGGAGCTATAAACATCGATTTTCCTCTTGAGTCGCTGCAAGGCACCTTCTTAGGAGTGCCATGTTGCACTTGAGTTTGGAATTATGTTCCATTTGAGCTCATAGATGACCTTCAACTTGTCGCATGGCTTCTACATCTATGTTCTACAACTTTGCTTCCAAGGTGTTATGGGCTTCCTTTAACATATGAAATTGCATTTGTAGACTCTCATTGTCTTCCTCGAGGGTAGTTATTCATTATTATAGTTCAGAAGAGTGTGCTTGTAATCTCTTGTTATGTTCCTCTAGCTGGTGGTACTCTATCCTTAGTTGCGACATACACTAAAGCATAGTATCAAATGCACTATTTATGGATGAAGATGTAGTTTGCATAGTGGTTGATGCAAGGGAATGTGAGTGGTGAATGGGGGTGTGAATGCTTTGTCTAATGCACAAGTGAAGTTGGTGGTGGGGGAATGGGGGATGGTGGAAGTGTGGGGGAGGGGGAGGTGCTAAGAGTGGTAAAATGTCCATTAGATTGTCCTAGATTTTGGACTTTTTGGGTACCCATTTCGAGATAATCCTAGGTGTGATAAGAGATGTGAAGGTGTTAGTGCAATTATTTGCCTTGAAGTTTGTGTCGAGAGTGACTGTGAGTGGCTATTCAAGCTTGTGAGCTTATGTGAAGCTATTTGAGCTTGTAAGCAGGTCTTGGGCACCCGGATTGTCCTAGCATTGGGGTCAGCCTTCATTGAACACTTTGGGACCCAAATAGAAATGGTCTATCTAGATTGATGCCTAGGATACTCCTTTATTGTAGTCCTCGACTGAGTAGTTCCTTTGGTGCATCTTTAGGATCATGTCTCCAGAGCATAGGGTTGTTCACCCTTGCATATCTATATCTACTTCATTCTATGAGGTACTTTATGTTGCTCTGGTCGTTGAGCATGCCCCTTAATATTCTATTGCATCTACCTCTTGTGTTGCCTTGCTTGTTTTTTTGGGATCCTCTTTGGAAAAGAAGGGAGTTCATCATTGGCTTCTACACCTCCTTCACAAGTGACATTCTTCTACACCATAGAACCTTGGAGAGGAATAACATAGTTATCTTCAGTTGTCCTCTTGGAAGGACCAAGAGTGGGTGCTTTTCTAGTTGCCTGAGTGTTTGATTTTCTAACTTTATTGAGATGCCGATTTGATTCACCCATACCTGAAGAAGTACACTTCTTAGGTTCAAGTTGACTACATGACATAGATCCAGTCTTGACCCAAGACCAGAGGTTCAGTGAGATCCTCGTCTTTGCACATTAGCACTTTGACTGTCATTAGAACATCTTGAATGTATATGGGAATATGCTTCTATAGGATTGACGTTTAATTGCAATTCTTGACAGTAAGAAAGTCTAACTGCACTAGTGGCTACTCTTGAGTCAATCAAAGCCCTTACGGTCCTTGCATTCTCTCCTTGTCCTACCTCTACGGTCACAAAGGGTCGTCGATCAACTATTCTATGGAAACGTACACCTGATACTTCGCACATGGCCATGTGATATCTTGGAGCTTCTTGAGTGTCTGACCTAGGCCGATCTCTACCTTGTCTTCTCAATTTCATTCATCGGATGCGTTCCAAAGATTTTTCCCATGCTTCTTCTCACAAGGCTTTCCTCGAGGTTGCTCATCTTCTTTGCCCATTGTCTCTTTATTCTTTCATGGCTTTCCCCTCAAGCTCTTGTCCTTTTCTTGGTTAGGCTCTTGGTCTCACTAACCTCAAAACTCTTTCCTAGCCTAAGTCTTAGTTTTGCTGTAATGCCTCACCTCTTGTGACTACTTGCACTAGGGTAGTGGAATTCACACTTCCCGTAGAATCAAGTACTGATTCAATAAGGTTAATAGGAGTGATCTTAGGTACATTGCTGGGGTTCTTAGGACAATCTAATAACAGGTGCTCCTTCCCACAATCTGGACAAAAACCTTGAATTGTCATTGATTGGGGTTGCATAGATGTAGGTATAGGACAATCACGAATGAGGTGATCTCCCTGACATCTGTAGCATGGTCCTCTAGGAGCTGGGGGTCTCATTTGTCTAGGTTAGGCCTAGAATTAGTATTCGCATACATGACATTAGCATATTCTAGCTCCCAACTAGGTTCACTAGGGTCTTCGTAATAGTATGTCTCATTATCCTTAGGTGACTGCATATAGTAAGCTTGCAGACTATCGATATGAGTCGAGTCAAAACTGTGATCATTCGGGTCACTTTCTCAAAGCAATGGTGATACTGGCACTAAGGCTCTATTCATATTTTCTTCAATAGCTTCATATTTTACTGGGATTACATTGGCTGGATTTGGATGTTGTTGAGCTAAAATTAGTTGAGGTCTTTGTAGGGTTGTTGGGGCCTACCATAATATTGTGGTGGGTATTGGTTCTGGTATCTCCCTTGTTGTGGATATGGCTATGGATAATTTTGCCTAACCACTTGTTTATTGTATGGACAATCTTGGGTGGTATGGTTGGTGTATCTCCTTTCTATGGTGTAGTATTGGCTGTTAGGGTTCACTTGGGGTTGAGCCGTAATTGGGCACACATTAGCCATGTGGTCTCCTCCACAGGTGTAGCATCCTTTCACTGGGGCAAATCTAGGTATCTGTTTGCTAAAGACGCTTGACTTTTGAGCTAACTTTTCTGTAAGTTCCTCTATAGATGTAGCTGGTTTAGAAGTGAGGCTAGTAGAGCTATCTAAATCTTTATAGATTTTTGAAAGCTTTGATTCCTCTCCGAGATTATCCTCAATATATATGCATGTGCATACACACTCTTCTATGGATCTAGGGTCCTTCAAGTACACATAAGATCTCAATTTGGTACTTAACAAACCATCCAGGAATAAAGCCACTTGTTTGGCTGGTGTGGGTAAATTACACACATGGCATCTCTCTAAGTATTGTCTAAACCTTCTTCCTACAAGTCTCACTGTCTCTTGAGGTGTTTGTTTAAAGCTATGGATCAATGAAGAAGTGCTGTGCCTTATGCCACTCTTAGAAAATTCTGTGATGAACGCTTCTAATACTTGGTCTATATTCCTAAATTGCCTCTGGTGTAATGGTTGAAACCACGTAAGGGCAGTGTTCTTGAGAGTTAAACCAAAAGCATTGTTTTGCATGAACAGGTCATCAACTTGCTCAACTCTCAAGACTTGCCTAAATTTTGCCACATGATCATATGGGTCTCAAGTGCCATCAAAACAGCTCTTCATGGACTTAAACAATTGTGTAGGCCTCAAGGTCCTAGCATGTTCTCTAGGCCTTGGTAGAGGGAATTCATTTTCATTTTTGTGATTCCTTTGGTCACTATGTCTCTCATTTTACATTTTATCTATCTCTATTCTCGTTCTTTCTCTTCCTAGTGGGTTAGCAAAGCTCACCTCGAGTCTATCTCTACTCCTATCCCTTTCAGTTCCATGAGCCTGTGATGTTTGAGCTCCTTGGTGACCACAAGAGACATTGGACCTTGGTTGGGTAAATACAAATTCACCCTTCCAAGTTTAGGCATGCCTACCATGCTCCGAGACCACAAAGACCTTCTCCGAGGTATTGTCTAAGTAGGCCACTTTGCCTCGTGTATGAGGATCTTTGAATTCATATATGATAAGCATTCCCACTTCTTTAGGCTGGTCAGGTTTATATCTCTAGAAAGCCTCATCTGTCTCTCAGTTTAAGAGCAACGCTATGCTCTTATTGTCCTAGGGAACCCACTCTAGAGTGAGTACTCTTGTTAGGACAAATTTGCCTCGACGGGTGCTTGGCTCTCTTCCTAAATTCCCTTGCTCTATTTCAACCATTTCAGTCTCTAAAATTATATTAGAAAATTCATGTGTTCTATCTGGTTGGTTAGTGACTACATACATGGTCCCTTCTTTATCAATGTATGATCCATTTTCAAATTTGACCATTGGATGTTCTAGTTCAATGGGTTGATCCAGGTTTTTAATTTGGACAATGGATCTTCTCAAACTGTCCTCATAGATGTGAGCACCTAACTGGTTGGTTTTGATGTATTCCAATTGATCCTTGTAAGGTCCTTTTGGTTTTTCTAGGTACTCCACTCCTGAGCTACTTACGGGTCTCTCCATGCCATAAGACATCTCCAAGTCACTCGTTTCTGAACTTAGAATGTATGGGTGATTGCTCAACTATTGGGCCCAAGACCTAGTTGTATGGTTGACACTAGCCTCCAATGATATAATAGTTTGTTTATCTCTCCCTAGGTGTCTACCTGACCTCAGGTTCACGTACCCCACCGATTAGCCAAATGACCCTTGTACAACCACATTGCTAATTTTTTGATATCAATTAGTTTTCCTTTAAATTTCTTTAAATGTATTTCCTTGTCTTTGAATATGTGTCGTAAGGAGCACTCAAGTTTGCCATACTTGTTTCTCATCCAATCAGATTAAGTTCTTTGCCCTTAAGTTATCCCTTGATTGCAATTAACCTATTCTTACACTTGAGAATTTAGGGCTTTTAGAACTTCCTATCATACCCCTAATTAATCAAGACTTCTAATCGCACTTAGCCTAAGCTAGGAATAGACTGAGGGGGTTGAGAGATCTTCCAACCTCAATTCACTTCTCCTTGCTGCACTTGTATGCCTAGGGTGTTCATTCGCAAGCATGCACACACTGGCACCTTCTTGTGGTCTCTCCAAGAGCTCTCAATGATCTTGTAAATGTTCAAAGTTTAGCTCAAGCTTCCAACTTCAATTGATAGACAATTTGATTGAGACACTTTTAAACATCCCTTTTTTCCCCTTCATATTGCACACAAATTTTCGAGAGCCCCCTGGGTTTTCTAATCTCACTTAAGGTCAACTTCAAAATACCCTATCTAAAATACCCTAGCTTTCCAACAAACTGTGGAGCTCAAAAAATCGATTTTGTAGGAAAAAGTTATGTCGATTCAGGGTTTTGGGGGTTAAAACAAGCAAACAAGACCTCATAGGATATTAGTGCATTTTTTGTAAGGATTCCCTAATGGCAAAAGACCTTAAAATATGCCAATTTTTAGCCCAAATTTTCAAAAAATTACCCCTTTAATTTTTGCCAAAAATGTATGTCTATCACGATAGGCAGGTGTCTGTCGTGATAAGCAAATGACTATCATGATAGACGAGTGTTTGTCACAATAGACAATCTCTATCTTGTGTGGTTGTCTATCACGATGGACGGGTGTCTGTCGTGATAGATGGGTGTCTGTCATGGTAGTTGGTGTCTATCATCCGTCCTGGGCCTGTCTGTCATGATAGATGGTGTGTCTCACGATAGACGGGTGTCTATCATCATCATGGTTTTGGTCTATCATGATAGATGGGTTTCTGTTGTGATAGACAAGTGTCTGTCAGGATAGATTGGTGTCTAGTTTGATAGATAGGTGTCTATCATGATACAAAGATTTCTATCGTGAGAGATGATGTCTATCGTCTATCGTCATTTTGGTATGTCATAATAGATGGGTGTCTATCGTGATAGATGGGTGTCTGTCAAGATAGAAGAGTGTCTATCACAATAGATGGGTGTTTCTCGCAATAGACGGTGTCTGTGGCGATAGACGATGTCTATTGTCTATCATGGTTTTGGTTTGTTGCAATAGACGGGTGTCTCTCGTGATAGATACTGTCTATTGTCTATTGTGGGGGCTATCTCTCATGATAGATGGGTGTCTATCATCTCTTGTCAATTCGTATATCGTGATAGATGGGTGCCTGTCATGATAGACAGTTGTCTGGCATGATAGATGGTTGTCTGTTGTGATAGATGGTGTCTGTCACAATAAATAGTGTCTATTGTCTATCGTAGTTTTGGTCTATCACAATAGATAGAAAAAACACAGATTTTTAGGAACTTTCTAATGATTTCGAGTGCTCTAATCATGCGGTTTATAATGCCATGCATGAAAACACAAAATATCAACTTTCTCTATCTATCGCGACAAAGAGAGGTCCTCGTCTCAGGACATGTGCAGAGGTCTATCGTACCTATGCAAGCTATTGGAGATGATGATGCAACTAAATCCTACAACAAAGAATCAAAAACACAAGAAAACAAAATGCACAATAGCTCTCTCTCGCTCTCTCTTACAAGTGAAATGAAGGGAGTGAGGTGGGGAAGGGAATATGACCAAAAACCTGAAAATTCAGTGAAGATGGAGATGGAGGTGGGAGATGGTGATGATGATGATGATGAAAATAAAAAAAATAATGAAAAATAAAAAAAAGTAAAGATATTACCTATGACTCCAACATCACAACTCTATGTCTTACCATCACATACTTGCCCTCGAAGCTCTCTCCCCAGCAACAGTGCCAAATTCGGTGTCACTCTAGCACAATGGCAAGTACCAATGTGAGGAGATCCACCTCATAAATGCCAATCCATAGAGACGTGAGGACTAGTATGACGACTATGAGCAAGTGAAGGCACAAGTGCCTGAGTGAGAAGCACACAAGCATGCACACACATACACATACGCGCACACAAGGCAAGAACAAAGAGAGGAACAATGGAGTCCTTTCTATTACTCAATAAATCTCTTACAATAGCTCAAAAATCTAACAAGCTAACCCCAAAAATGAGCTCTCTAGCTCTTTTTATAATTTTTTATTAGCTTTTAGCCCTGTCCAGACCTAGAGTTCAACCTAGTTAAAAATTAGGTTCCAATGAGGGCTCAAATGGAGTCTACAAATTATGAAAACTGATATGTAGGTGCTTATGATACTCCTCAAGCTCAAGGAATCCTTGGCTTGAAAAAATGGAGTCTAATTGGCCAAAAACGGTATTTACAATGTTTATGCATTGATGAAAATCACTCTTGATTAAAAATAAGTTATGAGAAAAATGGTTAGGCCTCTTTTGTGCCAAGTTGTACTTGACTGCTCTATCTCCTCATTGCTTGTAGGCCAACAATGGCCACTTCTTGCATAGAGGAGGCTAGATTGCATTTCGAAGGAGGGATTGAAGCTAACTATACCTCGATTCTAGACCTAATCAAGCAACTTAGGAGGGAACTAGAAGCACTATTAGATGCAATGAAGTTAAAATGAGGTGAAGTTTGTGTCACCACCCATATGCTACAATGATGATTTAGTGGAAAAAATTTCTATGAAGTGGCATTACAGACCATTGAAGACATCTGCAAGCAAATTTGGTTTCACCACATGCAACAATAGTGGTCACGCCAACATGAAATGCCCTAATTGAGTAAGCTACCAATTTTGTGGAAAAGTTTACCATGAGGAGAAATTTTCAAATCAACTGAGGTATACTAGACCTCTTATGTGTTATCGTTGTGGGGAATACAATTACATACAAAAAAAATGCTCTCTTCCTGAGGAGGCAACTCCCTGTCAACATTGTCGTGATGCCAAAGATCATAACATGAGGGACTATCCTCACAAATGCCTTGCTCCAATTCATATGATCATGGTTTCTCCAAGAGAAGAAGGTATGACTCAACAATCTTTTGTTGCCTCATCATCCACAATGCCTATGATGACTAGAGCTAGGCAAGCAGTGGCAACTCATATAGAAGAGCAACAAGGAGTCAAGGAAAAAGAAGAGGGTAAGAAGGCTGATTTGGAGGATCATGTGCTCATTGAAGAAGCCTATGACAAGGTGAGGAATTCACTAAAGGAAAAACCTATTCGCACTCAGGAGAATATATAGGAGATAAATATTGAAGAAATTTTGAAGGGAATTCAACACAAGATCAGTTTAACCACTAACTTATAAAAATGGATAAAGGTGAGAATTGATCTACTAAAAGTCATATAGTCTGCCTACCTGAGCCCACCACCTAGAATAGATGGTTTCATGGTGGATTTCCCCTTGCACCACTAGCAGACTACGAAAGTTCAAGATTGTATGTTTCTATTAAAAGTGAAATTTTGATAGGTTTCATTATAGATGGTGGATTTGGCATCAATATGATGCCTAATTTTACTATGAAGAGATTAAATTTGGATCTCATGAAGGCATCCCTTCATCACCTATTAGGCATCGATTCACACCACTAGGCATCATTCAAAGGGTACTCATGATAGTTCAAGGTTGTCAATTTCTCTTAGATTTTGTGTTTATCACCTTGACCCAAGAGACCTCTTATCCTCTACTCCTAGGAAGGCCTTGGTTATGGCAATCCAAAGCATCATGGGTTTGGGGAAGGAATACATTATGGATTTCTACAAATGCTAATAATCAGTTGCAGATACACTTGAAGGAAGGATCTGATACTACCATGGCAATTGGGTATATAGTGTCTCTTAGGTGATGGCTTCTCTATCTCATGAAAATGGTGATTTGTGAAATTGGATGATGGGCAGTGGAGAATGTTGCACAGCTGAAATAAGTCAAATAAATGAGGATTCTACAGAGGAAGCACAAGGAGGCCAAAAAGAGGTAAAAAATGATCATTTGCACTTGAAAAATAAGATAGGAGGTAAATCAAGTGTTTATAAGTAACTACATGCAAAATTCAATACAGGGCCACATGTGGCCCAAGTTGGGCACCTCTCCCAAGGTCACCCAAGTGGGCGAGAATTCTCAGGTAGCCAAGGTGGCCAATTTGGGTGCCTAACTTTTGGTACTCGAAATGAAATTTTTGGCCGAACAAATTTTATGGAGGACCAACTTGGGTGACTAAAATTTGGCATATCTCAAGAAATGGGGTGCCTAATTTTTGGTGATTTCATGATGATCCACCAATGTTACACCTATGTGTTCCTCGAGTAGCTTTGATGTGAACGTTTTCCCTATACATGGGCACTTTTTACTCTAGTGCTGGCTAGAGGTTTTTTTCCCATGTTACCACATACTTGATACTCTCATATGTGGTGGTACTTTGTACTTAGGGATATTATTTAGCTCTTACTTTAGTTTAGTTTATTATCAATAGAGAGAGCTATTCGAGCCATTGTCTTCTCCATGTGTCTTGCTACATTTCTGCTCCTTGTGTGTGCTTCTTGTGTGTCTCTCGCACTTCTACACACACCCAATAGTGGTATCAAAGCAGGTTCAACTCCTTCTCAAGTTTCAGTTTTTCGCGTCGCGATGCGCGCACACTTTTAACAGTGCAAATCGACTTCAGAGCATAGAATTGTGAATTTGAGCAGCCAAGAAACATTTCCACTAGGTGTGCTGGGGTTTTACTCGCATTTCGAAGCCATTCGTGCAGTCAGAATCGCCATCAGAGTGACGGTTTGTGAGCTGAAATTTCAGCACTCATTTCAGCTTTCATCGAAGTGAAGATTTTGTCACATTCTTGTTCCTTAGTGAAATGGTGGGCAGCAATGACTTGTTTGGCATGCTTCAAGCTGAAGATAAGCTTGATGGGACCAACTATCTGATGTGGTCTTACATGATGAAGCATGTTCTTCTTGCTAAACAACTTTGGAACATAGTGGTAGATGTAGATCGAAGACCTGCAAGTTCTTCTACTTCACAGTCTATTGTCATAGATGGAGCTTCTTCTTCAAGTACACTGGTTTCTCAAGTCATGTTCTACATCACGACAGACATGGGACACTCTTGCTTCTTTGTATGCCATGCGTAATGAAGCACGTGTTGCATACTTGAGGAAGCAACTTGAGGATGTATGTATGGTTGAAGATGAGTTAGCAGATGTGTATGTGATTCGCATCAAGGACTTGAAAGAGCAATTGGCAAACATACATGAGATTATTCCGGATGCATCACTCATTTCTACATTGTTGAAAGGATTACCGGAATCTTTTCAAAGCTTTGCTACAACACTCCGTTTGGTTGCAAAAGGAAATCCTAATATGTATGCATTTGATGAGGTTGTGTCTCTTCTTTTGCAAGAAGAGCAATCTAGAGTGAATACGAGTGGTTTGATTGAGGGAATGCAAGCACTTGCTATCTCACAAAAGGAGAAAAGCAAGTACGGTTCAGCTTTGGGTTCCTCAAAACCAAAGCCTCAAGCTTCCTCTTCCACTCATTCCTCTAATGATGGTGATTTGCAAAAGAAGAAGAGATGCAAATATTGTTGAAAGGTTGGTCATACTATTGATGAGTGTAGAAAGCTTGCTAAATGCAATGAAAAGAAGAAGGAATCCAGAATGTCTATTGCTGAAATTTCAGCAAATGTAAAGAATGATGAAGCTAACATGGCTCAAGATTTTTGGGTATGTGTTGTTACATGTCATTATGATGCTTCTTTGCATTCTAAATGTATGGTTGTGAGTGAGGATGATTCGGATTGGTTCTTTGATAGTGGTGCTTCAAAGCACATAACATCATGCAAAAGATTATTTGACTCTTTGAAAGATGCACCCAAAGGAGCACACGTGGTGTGTGCAGACAATGCCTCTAATCCTATCATTGGAGTAGGAGAAATTGAGCTTACGGCGGCAAATGGAGGTTTGATTCTCTTGAAAAAATGCATTGTATGTGCTCGGTATCAAGAAGAACTTAATTTTAGTTCCGTTGATTGCCAAAGCTAGACTTCATGTACACTTTGTTGATGATAATTGTATGGTTCATGATTTCAGCAATGGCGATGTTATCGTGATGTCCGGTACATTATGTAATGGTTTGTATTGCATGGATACATATAAGAGGGCTGCCTCGAATGCCTTGGTTGTTCATACTTCTTCCATGGCTGAAATGGAGCTTTGGCATGCTCGTTTTGGTCACTTGAGCTTCAATAGTTTGCTTTAGTTGCAAAAGAAGGACATGGTTAGTGGTTTGCCTACACCTAAGTCCATTGAAAAGCATGCATGTGAAGGTTTCATTCTTGGAAAAATGTATTGTGCTTCTTTTCCAAAAGATATTCATACACACACTAACAAGAAAATTGAAGCTCATTCATAGTGATGTATGTGGTCCCGTTGTGGAGGTGATCGCAATCCGGGTGGATCGGGTCCGGTCGTGGCACACATAGGTGTATGAAGCTAATGAATGTTGGAAAGTTTAAGGACGTGAAAGTGAAATAGATGTTGAGTATGGAGAAGAGAGAGATGTTGAAATGATTATGGGAATGGGAATGTAGGAGTGCAAGTTAGATTTATGAACATGAATGATAAGAATGAAAGAGAACCATACACACGAATCAAATTTGGAAGGAAGAATGGTCCATTGAAGGAGCTTCTTAAACACTTCCTAATTCTAATCCATATGCATAGTCGTCTTTGGATGATATGTATACATGATGAGAATAGATGGAATCCTTACACATAAATCAGTTTCGAAAGGAAGAATGATCCAATATTGGAGCTTCTTATACGCTTTCAGAAACTAATCAATATGTATGGGTATGTATGGATTATATGCATGCAAGTGAATTATGATGATAAAGTTTAATCACAACCTCAATGAAACATCCTCACTGGTTCAACGCAATACTACCGAGCCTTCTCACACATAGAAGAAAATAGAAGACATGTAAAAATACTTAAGAGACTGAGAGACAAGAGACAAGACACAAGAGACAAATGACAAGTGACATGAATTAAAAGGATTTGAATTAAGATACATGTATAAGATTGTCGTGATACGTCAAGCTAAGCAGTCTACTGATCAAAGGTAGTTCCGATCCTCAAACCATGACAGTTCAACCGAATGTCACACGTAAGAAGATGAGTTCCACTTCGTTGACCCTATGTATGTCTAGGCTCATAACGTCTAACTAAAGAAGTCTAAGAATCATTAAAACCAGCTCTAACTCACTCACACGCTCCACCAAGGGTGAGTCAAGATAGAGATGCTGGTTTCAAGAGCCTATCCTAGATTGGAGTTCTAACTTAAATTTGAAACTAGGTACTATAATCATACTAGTCCACCTTGGATCCTCACTCGCTCAACCAAGGGTGATCGTCTCAAGGAAACCTTAAGCTAGCAAGAGCCCTATGGATGCCTAACAATGATGCTCTAGGAGTTTGGAGGAGGGTTTATATAGTTTTTGAATGAATTCGGGCCCTTGGATCTAGAGAAATCAACTCTCAACTCTAGAATCACTACTTTCGATTACAATTGTTTGATTAATCAAATCAATGGCTTGGAATTGTTCTTTCTATAAAATCTAGTGTAAAGGAGTGAAATTTAGGTGCCTTCATTCTCCACCATTGAATCTGGGGATGATCTGGACCGTCGGATCAGTGCTGACATCAATTCGGATAAGATATGCCACTATTTTTAGAGAAAAATTGCATTATTGATCTTTAACTGTCAAAAAAGTCTTCTTTGATGAAAAACTTGTGGATTCTCCTTGCTTTAAGCATAAGTTCATCTCCACCCTTGAATATGAGTTCATCTTGATCATACAACATGGCTCAATTAGCTTTCACCATGTGGCAGCCCTTCAACCCTTCAATTTGCTTAAACTAGAAAACTGTGGTGACCTTGAAAACTGGACTTTGTGCTCTTTGACCCTCCAAATATCCTTTGATGAAGATAAAAATTTGTAGGGCTATGTTTTGAAAGGCCTCCTTTAGGAATATGCAGAAAAAACTCCCATCTGAATCTCCCTTGTACAAGTTTGACTACATTTGGAAGCTGGCAAGGTGGCATTAAAGTGTCTAGGAAGCTCTGATAGCCGTGAAACTTTGTATAAATTTGTAGGCTCATATGATCTCTATACATGCCAAACCATATGGCTAACAAAAACTCGTATACAAGATTTTGTAGGGTCTAAGTGGAAAAATTACATTTTTTACAGAATGCACATTGCATATCATCCATTTTCATGTGAAATTTGGGTTATAGATTGCCTTTGATAGGCTTTACAAGTATATGAATTTTCATGTGATTTGGAGACATTGAAGTTTTCGCCCTAATTTCCAAAGTTTGACCAGCTTTGATCGCTACCCTCGATTTGCTCGATTTATTCCAAAGTTTGCATGTGAACTCCCTTCGACATCCTTGATGCATCTTGGACTTCTCAGGGAATTCTGGCTACCTTCATCGAATGTGTTTCCTGTAGGCCTTCATGAGTGAGAGAGGAGAGAAAACCTCGACGACATTCGCCCCCACTAAACTTGTGATTCCTCCGAAAGCGCCACTCTAGTATCTGTGAAAAACAAAATGTTCCAAGCATCAAATTCTTTTATAGGCAACATAAGAAACATGAAAGGAAAAATTGATTATATGCATGAATGAGTAGGCAACCTGACATGAAGCAAAATTTGCATGAAAGAAAGAATTGAAACACGCAACATGAATATGCATGAACAAATAGGCAACATATATGCAAATGAACAAGCAACATTGACAACAAGAAAGAAAACAATCAAGCATCAATATGAAGTGGAAGTGGATGTATTGAGTCGTTTTAAGCATCAGTTCCTCTCATCTTGAAGAAAAATTTGTACCTTTTTCATAAAGTAATCTACCTTAAATACGATTATAAACAAAGATTTAGGATTTTCAAGAGACATCTTTCATCTTTAGCTTATTTTAGATCAACTCCTTTCCTATATAAATATGAATATGATCTTTCTCTAATAACATGCAAGGAAATTTAACTAAACTCCACTAATGCATAAATCTACCTATACAGCCCGTGATTTATTCTACTATGCCTCCTTATTTTCCTTTGGCTTGCTCTCTCTCTTTTTTTTTTTATGATGATGATTCAGCAACTTTATGGTTACAATCACTTTTTTGGGGTGGAAGAAAGTGTAAACTTCCTGGTAACATGTAGCAGTTTTTTTTTTTATGACGGGGAAAAATTAAACCCTGATACAAGGTACAACCATTTTTGATGATGGATAACAGTCATTTAAACTCCGATACAAGTGCTGTGAGGTGGACTAAGGATGTAGAAACATGCAGTAGCAAGAGCTAGGACTTCAACAATTATGCTTTTGATACAGGATACATATGCATGTTTATATATGAAAGTCATGTCACCAAAATAAACCTCCAAATCTTTATTTGCCCTATCTTTCCACAATCCTAGATTATAATCAATTTTTTAGTAGATAAATTACTACTTAAGATACAATTTTACACAAGTAGAGAAATCATCAATTGCCCCTTTTTTTACTCAAGTGATGTGGATATGCGATGCAATGCAAAGACTGAAAAAAAAACATGCATGAAGTGAACTTGCAAACAAGCAAGAATGGAAAAAAAAAGTGGAATGTACTTGAGAAAAACAAAGCAACATGAACTTGAAAAATTAATGATATTTTATATGTTTTTTATATTTTTTTCCTTTTTTACTTTTTTATTTTTTTATTTTTTTTATTTTTTTTATTTTTTTATTTTTTTATTTTTATAACATGGATACTCCTGTTTATGAATCCGCCTCATTGTTGTCATCTTCTTCAATGTCATCATCCAAAATGTACTCGTCATTATCACGATTCTTGAATAGCTTTATCCTTTTACCTGCAATCAAATTTTTTAGTGCAACACCATTTAATTCACAAAGAGCATATGTACCACTATTGTTGAATTTTGATACAATGTATGGCCCAAACCATCGTTGAGTGAGCTTTTTGCGTGCATCATATTGAGAGTCAAATGTACTATCATAAATGAGCACCCAATCTCCTACTTCAATTGGCTTAGGACGCAATCGATGAGTTTTATCAAAATAATTCTTGTTCTTCATTCTAGATTCTCTTAATTTTTCAACGGCATCATCAAGTCTTAATTTACCTTGTTCTAACTGTTTAATGCGCAAACTCAAAAAATCATCAGTAGACAAGTTTTCAGACCAAGGCAAATTTGACCATGCAGAAATATGAGACTAAATTGGAAACAATGGTTTTTGACAGTACATGAGTTCAGCAGGCATATACCCAGTAGTATGTGTGCACATCATTCTATCTACCCAAAGTGCAGAAGGTAAGAATCTAGGCCATTGTTTGATGTCACCGTTACATGCTTTAGATATGTCTTTCACAATAGGTGGATGCCCTCTCTCTATTTTACCATTGGCCTCTATATTATATGCAGTAGTAAGAGACAAATCGAATACCATGATGTTCAAAGAACTCTTTAGCTTCTCTCGCATTTAACTCTCCATGATCGGCAACTACTTTCTCTATGTACCCAAAGCGACTTATGCCATCTTCAAGCAAGAATTTGCAAACATTGTAAGTGGTCTTAGATCATAGTGCACGTCCCTCTACATGATTAGTTAAGTCTTCTCTTGCAAGTACAATGTAACACATTTTGTCAATACCTTTAGGCATAGTTACAAGATCTACTACCCACTTATGGTGAATACAAGGTGGATAAGTAGGACGCAACGGATCTCTATGTTTGACTGATGAATGAAGTTGACAAGTAGAACATGTAGAAACATAGCTACTAATGTCAACATACATCCTAGGCCAATAATAGGTACTTCTAATTTTTTCATATGTTCCGAAAAATCCTTTATGACTTGCCCATAATGTCTCATGCATTTCTTTCATTACTTGCAATTGAAGACCTCGTTTTCCTAGAACTCGTTGTGGATTCTTAACCTTACCCTTAGCATGTCTCCAAAGATAACCGTTACATAGGAAAAAGTTATAAGCTCATTTCCTAATGTTACGAAATTTATTCGTAGTCCAGCTAGGTAATGGTTGTAGTGTACTCAGATACTTTCCTATGTCTCTCTATTCATTTTCGTACTCAGACTCATGAAATTTCTCATACTTGTATATATGTGGAACATAGTCAACTAAGTTCACATTCTTTATTAGATCACTTTCAAGATCATCATCAAATCTAGCTCTTGATAACATATCAGCAACTGAGTTTGACTTACCTGAAATATGAACTAACTCAGGATTTATGAACTTAATATATGAGATCCATCTAAGCATGGCTATATCAGGAGATGAACAATTGGCTATCATTCCAATGAGAGGCAAACAATCAGTCTCAACTTTGACATTTGCACCTATGAAATATTCTTTGTCTGTTTTCAAAGTTGTTACCATACCCCATAGTTCTCGTTTGATTTGTGGATATTTTCGTTGTGTTTCATGTAGAATTTTGGCACCAAACCTAATTGCATATCTATTCCCTTCACTATCATCTTGACTTATGACCCAACCTATACCAATAGGACTAGTATCAACAGTCAATATAATAGGTTTGTTAGCAGAATAGTCTACACGCTTAAGGATGGGAGCTTCAAGCAATAATTTCTTCAATTTACGCATAGCTTGAGTGTGTTTGTCAGTCCAAATAAATTTTCGTTTCTTCCTCAACAAGTCATAGAGGCAATCAACAACAGGAGCAAAGTGTGGGATCCAAATAACATAAAAGATGCAAGCACCAAGAAATCTGCGTACCTCACTCACGTTGTTACATGTTTCAGAAGTGTTTCAGAAGTCTTGCTAATGGCATCAACTTTTTGTGGGTATGGCTTTCGACCATAATGACCACATAAATGTCCAACAATAAGAACCTCGTTGACACCAAAAACAAATTTTTCTATGGAAAATGTGAGACCTACCTCTTCAAACCGTTGAAATATTCTTTCACAATTAGAGATATGGTCAAGAACAAATTTATGACATCTAGATGAGTCTAAAGTAATGTCCTTTACATGTTCCTCACTCCCTTTAATTGGAATATCATCAATGAATGGCATAGTTATATGAGGGATAAAATCATGTAAGACCATATTCATAGCACTCATCATATGAGCCACAGAATTGGTCGCTCCTTGAGGTAAAGCACACATTCGCACTAAGCTTAAAGGAGTTTTCATTGTGGTTATGTCACGACTGTCAAATGCTAATTGGAATTGGTCATATCCCGAATATAAATCACCCATTGAATAGATAGAATGTCTTGAAAATGATTTAGCAAACTCATCTACAATGGGTACTGTTCCTACATTCCTTATGGTGACTTTATTGACAGGTTGGAGATCTTGAATAAAACGTAGTTTCCCATTCTTTTAAGGCACAGTGGACCATCTGTTTGAGTAAGGTGGAAAAGATGGCTCTAAAATTCTCATGTTTATCTTCTCCTTAAGTAGTTTCATTAGCTCAGGTAAGTGAGCCTTTGGAACTGGTATAGGACGAAGATTCCATGGAATATGTGGAATAGTAAAGATTATCATGGGTGCAACTAGCTTAGGATCTACACAACCAATCTCATGAGGATACATAGTAAAGGCTTTTCCATGGCTACGTATGACTCTCTCAAATTTATCTCTCTCTGCTGGCAAAAGAATGTCATCATCTCTACCAATTTTCACCTGTTTGATTGTCTCATCCGTGAATGTATGTCCTATGTTTTCCTTATCCCAAAGAATTGGATCATTTTTCACATCAATAAATTTTTCATTACTTCCTTGAGGTAATGGTTGAGCTATGGGTTTGATTTTTTTGTCTACAGTTTTGTACTTCGTTTCAACTAAGGCATCATGTGTTTGGTTAAATTTTGAGCACTTGTCAACATTGAGAGCATACTCTTGGATTAGAGCATACTCATCAAGGGAAAAAAGAAGAATAATATGAGAATTAGAATTTTGTTGAAGACATAACTCTAACTCCTCAAGAGTAGAGAAACAACGAGATGTCTCAATCACATGCTCAATGTTCTCATCATGTTCCATGATTTTGTTGTTTTTATAACTTTTTTGGGTTTTTGGGATAAAAGACTTGGACAATTGACTCTTATGAAGAAAATCTAATCTAGAATGTGGAAAACAAAGTGACAAACTATTGTACATGATGGTTGGATGCGAGATGTCAAACCAATATCCATTGTTGTCTCGCTCAACAATGGATTCTATCCAAAATTTTGATCATATGTAGCTCCAAACATGAATCAAGGTGCACAATCACTACAAGCATGCTCATGACCTTGAGTAACAATAGGTTTCTTTCTAATTGACAATCGATTCCTAGGATGATTCACTCCTACCGTCATGACTTGAAGTGATTGCATTCCATCCTTAGACTTAAATCTAGCATAGGTAGACCCATCATCCATGGCTTTAGTTTCCATACGACTCTCACAAATAAAGGGTTGACCTAAGAGAACTTCATAGGAGCATTTATCTTGAATAAAAAAGTGAAACTCTTCTATGATTCCTCCTATGGATATGGGCACACTAGCACAAGCTCCATATAGAGTACCTACACCATTATCTGCAGTTCTCATACGCCATCCAGAATCTTTATCTATGGACCATCGAAACTTATCATAGACTTCTCTTGAAATCACATTGATTTTGGAACCGGAATCTACTAATGCATTTAGAGTGATAGTGCTCTTATCATTTCTATTGTAACATGCATCTCTAATGTACCTCTAGACTAAAATTTTCTTTTAAAGTGACTTTCACGATTGTTTTCATGATTTTCATGGTCAGGTTGAATAGGTCCTAATAAATTTTTATTAACATTTACTTCATCATCATCAAAGTCCTCTTCATCAGATTCATCAAAGTTTAAGGCTTCATTCATAGCTTGATCTTGATCTAGAGAATCTTGCATCTCAGTATCTAGATTAAGCGGAAACCTCTTCCTTTTAATTAGGCCGATAAATTTATCTTTAAAAAGAGGCGTTGCAATAGAGAAAACTTGTTCTAAAGACATAGTTACTTGACTCTTAAGCAAATGTCATCTAAAATCTCCATAGGATCTATTTTTCTCTCAATTTCTGAAATCAAGATGGCTTTAGGTTTTCTCTTTGGTTTCTTTTGTTTTTGCTCAGGATCTTGTTTTTGTTCATGTTCTCGTGTTTGGTCTTCAGTTTGTTATATTGTTCTTGTTTATCTAAAGGCTTTGGTTCTATTTTTCTTTGCTTTCTCTTCTTCCCTTTTTGTTTCTCCTCTTGTTTTTGTTCATTGGGTTGTGATTCTTGTTTTTTATCTTTGGATTGTGATGTTTCTCCCTGCTCTATGATTGTTTATATTCCCTCTGAGGTTTGTTTTCGAGTCACTCTTCTTTCACTAGGCTCAACTTCATCTCTTTTTTGTTTTTCTTCTACATTGGATATGTGAGAAATAAGAGATTGATCTTCTATCGGTGACTCCCAAGCCATTATTCTCCTAATCTCATCTCGTGCTCTTACTAAAGGCTCTATGGAAAAGTCACCTTCCTTTGTGGGTTTACTTGATTCTACTTGTTGTTCATCAAGAGCTTCTAGTTTTACTCCTCTAGTTCCTACGTCCGTTCTGGTTATATTTTCATAGTGTTTTTTCATTCCTCCCTTACCATAATTTCCTTGCAAAGGTAGCCTAGATCGATAGTTACATATTTTCTTGTCTATGTCTATTACTAATCGTTGCTCCTTAGCAGCTTCAATAGTTCACAATCTCTCAAAAAGTGCTCTAATGAATTACACCAAGGACACCTACGAGGGCCACACACAAAACCATTTTGATTTTGAGGATTTTGATTAACTTGTGGTGGGAAATTTTGAAATTGAGGATTTTGTTGATAAGGTATTGCTTGAACAGGATAATTAAGATTTTGATAAGGTAACTGATGTATTTGAGGAGATTGGGGAGCAACATGTGGTACTTGAGGTGCAAGAGGAGCTTCCATAGTATACGGTTGATGATTTTGAAAATTTTGATTTTGAGGATTTTGAAAAGTTGTTTGAGAAGCTTGAGGATATATGTTTTGATACATTTGAGGATTTTGCACATGAGGATGAGGATTTTGCATTGATGGATTATGCATTGGAGGAACTTGATATGCTTGAGTAGGAGCTACTTGTGGATTTTGATTGGTAGCTATAACATGTTGATTAGGCTCTTGAAAATACATTGGTTTCATTTGATTTTGGAAAGTTTTGGTGTAATTAGATTGTAAAGCATCTATAGTCTTAGCCAAATTGGATTGTGTAGCAATAAGACTTTCCATTTGCTTAGTGAGAATTTCCAATTGAGATTGTTCAACTACACTTTTATTTGGCTCTACTTTAAAACCTTGAGTAGGCTCCATCATTTGAGTAACAGGAGTAGAGTCAAAAAGCATAGCATGGGATTGTTCTCTAACTTGCTCCTTAGTTTGTGGAAGGCTAGCTTGAGGAAGACTAGTTTGCTCATAAAGCATGGATTGTCTTTGATGTCTATGGGCTACAACCTCTACTACTTTACACACTTTTTGCCAATTGTTAGTAAGACCATAGCGCTTATCTGGCTCTTCTAATCGCCGTTCAACTTCCCTATGAGTTTCGGGATGAAGAAGCTTCAGAAAATTGATCACAAGATCAGGTTCCAAAGTTATCTTATCCTCATCAGGAAGTTGTTCATAACGTCTAATACACTCATTTTGTAAGTGACTAATAGAGCTACTAGGCTTTGGGGAATTGACCCATCGTAAGAATCCATCCCGATTATGTTGGCTATAATCTTCAAGATAGAATTCTTTGAGCATCTCCTTTCTTAAATCACTCCAAGGAAGAGTATCATATTGAGTGAGACGGTTTATGATAGAGCTATCAACAATTCATTCAAAGAATGATATCAAAAGATCTTCGAGAAGACCAAAAATCATAGCTTGCTCTTCAAACAAATCTAAGTAGCTTGTGATGTTGATGCCATTGAATTTTCCCTTCTCTCTCAACATAGAAGAGACTATTCTTTGGCCTTGTTTCTCAACAATAAGGGATTTGAATCCTTCCTCCATCTTATGTGAATGAGCAACTGATGCACGATTCTCTAGATCTCTCACAAATGTGTTTACTTCACAGCAAATATGTGCACGATACTGTGAGAAATCCAATGCAACACTCAAGAATGATGATGATGATATGATGAGGATGAAAAATATGAAACAAAGGATATGGATCATGTTATATGGAGCAACCCCCAAGAAGAGGTGTGAACCATCTCTTAGTTTGATAGTTAGAAGGGCTCACACATGAGTGCCATGTGGCACCCATGTGTGAAGCCATGTGGGAGAGCTCACTCTTATGATGAGGGAATATCCTAAAACCTCCACGAGGCTGGGCGGCAAGCGATCTCGATCTCCGTGTGCGCGTACGACTCTGGAAGACGCCAAAAAGCTTGGGGAGTTCATCGGAGCACGGTGGTGCGCGACAGTAGAGTACAGAAACATGATAGTGGTATCGGAGCACAGCCGTAATGGTCAACCAACAATAGGCGCATGCGCGTGAGAGAGGACAGGGCGACTCAGTCAACTGAGCATGAACACAAGCGTCCATCAGCTAAAGCTCCTCCTTCCCACTCCAGGATGGAATAGAATGAGTTATTCTCTTGGTTTTATAGGGAGGACGCCCGGCTCTGCGCATCTATATGGGATTAAACTCCTTCGTTTGGCTGCTTCACGACGATGCCCCATCTCAAAGAACTGCAAGAAGCTTCATTCCATCAGTTTTGAGCTTCTCAAAGTCATCCATCCATGAAGATGAAGTTTTTCACTTTCCATCAGTGACATACCCGACTTCTCCGCACCATAGCTTCCTCATACGATATCGGATTTCAAAAATTTTGGTCATGTTTCCAATCTATACTCCTAAGCTTTGCTTAGAAACCATTGATGTTGGATTTGGATGAGATTTGCCCCACCAAAATCTCTCAGCAGTGCTTCAATAGGAACTAGGCAGCCACTCCCGAGCCTAGGTTTTTGTCATCCGGACTCCAAATCCACTTTTTTCACTTGGGATAGTCTCAAATTCTTGAAGTACATGTGCTGGGCAGCCATTCTTGGACTGGCAAGGATTGTCGAATCTTTGAAGTTGCTCAGCTTCATTTAGTTTGCCCGGTTGGGGCTATTCCCTCGTGCTTTTGGTGTTCTTTTGGATGGTTTATGGTGTTTAGAACCTCCCCGGACCAACCGGACATTTCCAATTTTCTTTTGGGCTTGGCAAGGATTAAAAATCAGCCACTTCAAGCATCAAGGACCACTTGGATTTTGCTTCCGCAGCTCTACTTTGTAACAGGGAAGTGCTCTTGTGATATATTTCTCTTCTTCTTGCATATTTGAGCTTTACTTCCATTCATTTTCATACACTCTAGTTAGCAAATGGGGGAAGGGAACTTAAACATGGAATCTAAAGGTAAACAAGTAGTTCAAACCACTTCTCCACCTAAAGAGCAACTAGAGGATCCCGATTCTAGAATGGAAGAAGTAGAATTAGGGCAAGAAATAGAAGAGAACTTAGAAGAAAAAGAGCCTTCACAGGAAGAATATACTTATGAAGAACTTATAGATGAATTTGTCACTCGTGACCAATTCTTAGACTTGAAAGAGCAAACCCTTAAATTAGAGAAAGATTTGGGTAGCATCACATCTCTTATACAACAGCTTAAGTCTCAAATGATCTCACTTGAGACTAGTATCACCTCTTTCCTAGCTAGGAAGGAAAGAGAGACTCCTCCTATTCCTTTGGAGGTCACTAGGAAAGATACTTCTTTTCCTAGTAACCATAAAGGAGAGAGCTCTAGAGAAGCTCCCCTCCTGAAAGACTTAAAGCCACCTGCCTTTACGGGGGATGACCGAGAAAAAAACAAGGATGCAATCTACACTTTTTTACAGAAGTGGCATGATTTGCATCAATTGAAGGGCACCCCACCTGATCGTGTGCTAGAGGCGAGTCTCTCCCTCGGCCCGCGTGCTTATAAGTGGTGGATGAGTCTTAAGGAGGCGAACTCTATCCCTACTGACTGGACTCAGTTTGAGGCTCTTTTTCTAAAAGAGTTTTTTCCTGAGAATGAGGAGGAGAGGAATTGGGATGAGTGGGACAGGATTACTCAGAGAGGTAGGCCTCTTTCGGTCTATCTATCCCACAAAAGAGAGATCATTTTGAAACTTAAGGGCTTAGATGATTTTCAGAAGACCAGAGGGTTTGTTAGGGGCTTGGATAAAGCCATAAAGAGGGAAGTCAGAAGGAATGCACCTAAGACATTTGAGGAGGCGATCAAGTATGCACAGATATATGAGGACCATAACCGTCCTCAATATACTCCTATGGAGACGAATCAGCCCCTCAAGCCTCTTAGTACAACTAAATTCAAGAAAAAGTTGCCTTTTGGGAAAAACAAAGTTTTTATTAAAAAACAAAAATCACAAGGGCCTAAATTATCTACAGACGAGTTTGAGAAGGCCAAAAGAGAGAACATGTGTTTTAGGTGCCTATCTCCTAGCCATTCACAGTGGAACTGTCCACTCAAGAAGGGGGAAGAAAAGAAGAAGGGACCACAGTCTAGTACGGCCCCTGAAAAGGGCAAAAAGGCGGTCCACCTAGTGCAGATCCTTCCTATTCATGGCAGCTCTAGCTGCAAGGGAGTAGAGATGATGCACGAGGATATAGAGCACACCTGTTGTTTGACTCAGTCATTGTGGTCACCGCAGTTTGGACCACATGACCTAGTTAAATTGCATGGTAGTGTATACGGGACCAGGGTGTGGGTCATGATAGATGACTCTACTACTCATAATTTCATAAACTATGCTTTGGTCAAGAAATTAAAGATTCCCCAACAACCTAGTGCACATAAATACATTGTATCTATGATGCAAGGGCAAGATAAAAGGATATGGGATACTATGGTATCCAATTTGGAAGTCAAGATGCAAAACTATATAGATTATATGGACTTCCAAATTATGAACATGGAGAGGACATATCTAGTCTTAGGAAGAGAGTGGCTATGGGGGTTGGGAGATACACTTAAATGCAGCTATCAAAATAACACACTCGAATTTGAAAAGAATGGAAGTAAAGTTTGTATTCAGGGAGAGAGAGATGTACCTAGTGCACCTCTCATTTCATCACTAGAGTTGTATAGTCTCTGTTATTCTCAGCATGTATAGGACATGTTTTTATTGTATACTCATGATATGGAGCATTGTACAGACAGCTTATCTGATGTATATTTTCATGCTATAAATGTAAATATGAACAGGACTTTGTACCATTCTTTTTTGCAAGAGTGTGTGGTTAAAAGTTTTAAGGATCTTATGTTTCAGTACACAGATGTTTTTCCCACTAACTTACCTAGAGGGCTACCACCTGAGAGAGGGGACATTGACCATGCAATAGAGGTTGTTACTATGCTCAACCGAGGGTGATCGTCTCAAGGAAACCTTAAGCTAGAAAGAGCCCTACGGATGCCTAACAATGATACTCTAGGAGTTTGGAGGGGGGTTTATATAGTTTTTTGAATGAATTTGGGCCCTTGGATCTAGAGAAATCAACTCTCAACTCTAGGATCACTACTTTCGATTACAACCGTTTGATTAATCAAATCAATGTCTTGGAATTGTTCTTTCTATCAAATATAGTGTAAAGGAGTGAAATTTAGGCGCCTTCATTCTCCACCATTGGATCTAGGGATGATCAAGACCGTCGGATCAATGCTCACATCAATTCACATAAGATATACCACTATTTTTAGAGAAAAGTTGCATTATTGATCTTTAACTGTCAAAAAAGTCTTCTTTGATGAAAAAACTCGTGGATTCTCCTTGCTTTAAGCATAAGTTCATCTCCACCCTTGAATATGAGCTCATCTTGATCGTACAACATGGCTCAATCAGCTTTCACCATGTGGAAGCCCTTCAACCCTTCAATTTGCTTAAACTAGAAAACTGTGGTGACCTTGAAAACTGGACTTTGTGCTCTTTGATCCTCCAAATATCCTTTTATGAAGATAAAAATTTGTAGGGCTATGTTTTGAAAGGCCTCCTTTAGGAATATGCAGAAAAAACTCCCATCTGAATCTCCCTTGTACAAGTTTGACTACATTTGGAAGCTTCCAAGGTGGCATTAAGGTGTCTAGGAAGCTTTGATAGCCTTGAAACTTTGTATAAATATGTAGGCTCATATGATCTTTATACATGCCAAACCGTATGGCTAACAAAAATTCCTCTACAAGATTTTCTAGGGTCCAAGTGAAAAAATTACATTTTTTACAAAATGCACATGGCATATCAATGTGCTAGAAAATCCATTTTCATGTGAAATTCAGGCTATAGGCTACCTTTGATAGGCTTTACAAGCATATGAGTTTTCATGTGATTTGGAGACATTGAAATGTTTGCCCTAATTTCCAAAGTTTGACCAGCTTTGACCGCTACCCTAGATTTGCTCGATTTATTCCAAAGTTTGCATGTGAACTCCCTTTGACATCCTTGATGCATCTTGGACTTCTCACAGAATTCTGGCTACCTTCACCGAATGTGTTTCCTGTAGGCCTTCATGAGTGAGAGAGGAGAGAAAATCTCAACAACACCGTCAAGACTCCATCTTTTGGGAAGCATGTATATTTTGTTACCTTCATTGATGATGCTACTCGCCATACATGGGCGTATCCTATGAAAGAAAAGAATGAGGTATTTTCTTGCTTCAAAACATTTTTACCTATGGCTGAAAATTTTTCTTCACAAAAGCTTTTGACTCTACACACGGATCGTGGTGGTGAATACATGTCACATGAGTTTAATGCTTTTCTTCCTGAAAGAGGTATTTCAAACCAATGTACGGTGCCATATAAACCTCAACAAAATGGTGTTGTCGAGCATAAAACTAGAAATCTACTTGACATGGCACAATGTATGGTTAAAGGAAAGCATATTCCTGATAAGTTTTGGATGGAAGCAGTCATGTGTGCAAACTATGTGTTGAATCGTTGCCCTACAAAAGCATTGAGAGTCATCACTCCTTATGAGGATTGGAATGGTCATAAGCCTATGGTTAGTCATATGCGTGTGTTTGGTTGTTTGGCATATGATCTTGTGCCATCACAACAACGTCGCAAACTCGATGACAAGGCAAAGAAATGTATATTTGTTGGTTATAGTGCTGAAAGTAAGGGATATGATTTGTACCATACATTGAAGAACATAATTATTGTGAGTTGAGATGTGGTATTTGCTGAAAATTCAGTTTTCCCTCTACTTGAATGCAAAAAACATCCAACAGTTAACTCACAAGATGTGTTCGATACACTAATGCCTTTGTTCCAAAATGGTGCACTTGACTATGACCATGTAGATCAGCCAACTGAGGCTCAAAGGGCTGAAAATTCCAGCCAAATAGGTCTAAAAATATAGAGAATTTCCAGCCAAACATGGCTGAAAAATTTTAGCCAAAAAATATCCAAACTGCTGGAAATTTCCAGCCACATATGGCTGAACATTTGTGTCAAAATATGGCTGAAAATGAGCATGAAATTCAGCCCATGCATGACGTACATATTGAAGATGTTTTACATAATGAATGCATGTCTACCAAGGGTGCACAAACTATGCCAAAGTGGCTGAAACAAACTTTGCAAGACAACAAATTAAGTGCACCTTTACTTGGTAGAACAAGATCAAGCTCTCACCATGCATCAAGTAATTTTGTGGATTATTCTCTTATTGCTATAACATGTAATGGAGAGCCACTTTCTTTTGAATATGCATGTGATGATCCACAATGGATGAGTGCTATACAATCAGAAATGGATTCGATACATAGGAATGGTACTTGGGAGTTATGTGAATCGCCAAAAGGAAAGAATGCCATTGGTACAAAGTGAGTTTATAAGATTAAGAGAAAATCTGATGGTAGCATTGATTGCTACAAAGCTAGATTGGTTTGCCAAAGGATATGCACAACAATATGGCATTGATTATGAGGAAACTTTTGCATCTACTTCACGCATGACTACCATTAATACCGTGGTTGCATTGGCTGCCGATCGAGGTTGGAAAGTGCATCAGTTGGACATAAAAATAGCCTTCTTGAATGATGATTTGTAAGAAGAGGTCTATATGAAGCAACCTCCTGGATTTGCTATGAAAGGGAAAGAGCATATGGTTTGTCACTTGCATAAATCCTTGTATGGTCTCAAGCAAGCTCCACGTGCATGGTATGACAAAATACATAAGCACTTGACTGCTCTTGGCTTCACATGTAGTCCGATTGAAAGCACACTCTATGTATGCAAAAATGGGGCTGATCTTATACTGCTTGTTATTTATGTCGATGACATATTCTTGACTGGGTCATGTGATGCAAAAATTGAAATTCTTATGGCTGATTTGTAGTTTTAGTCTCTAGTGCCTATAAAAAGTCTTGAAACTCACTTTGGCTATCATTCTACATCATCTCTAGTCTATTGTTTGTTCTCTATTCTATTCGTATTCACCACCTAGCTATCTCTTGGCTACCCTCTGCACAATGTTGCAACTCTGCCCACTTCATGTCTACACCACTCTGTGGTGATTATACATATTTTAGGATTCTTACTTGTGTGGAAGTTGGCATAGTGTGATTGAGTATCCTTGTCTAGTATCTCTGAGTTGGATTATGTTGCATTTCTCTTGGCTAGTATCTCCTAGTTGGATTCTATTACATTTCTCTTGTAAAGAATACTTTGTTGTTTCAGTTACTTCTTAGTGCTGATTTCATGTAGTCAAGTTCTAGTCCCTCTAGTGGCTACTATCCCACTGTAATGCTCATTTGTATTATTTATTACTTAATGTAATCATTCTAAGCCTTAAGAAGTTGGGCTTTTCTCATTTGTGTACTTGCATTTTTTTCATCTTTGTGGTTTTATTGTCTAATAGTATACTTTCATATAGACATGTCACAGGGTATACTTCCCTAAGGAAGAAGCCCCCTTGAAGTAGAAGGAGTACTAGAACTATTGTCTCACTTTCCTCTTCTACACTCATGGTCTTTGATTTATAGTTGAGGCTGTGAACTTAAAAAATGAGCACTTCACTATCTCTTAAGTATTTGACTCATATATTCAAGAATCAAAACTATAGGAGATCAACTAGGTAGTGTACCTCTACAAGCTTTTGATTACAAACACTTGAAATGTCATGGCTAGACTCCGAAAGGCCCAATGGATGCATGGAAGTGTCATCTTTTGATCTCATCTCCCCAAGTCTCAGCCTTATCAACTAACTGATGTGGTTGAATATATCAAGTTTAATCTTTTTAATCAAAGTGAAATGTTGTAGCTATAGGAGGACCAAAGGATAGAAGACTAAGGAATCTTTGTGCCTTGCTATGCCAAATATACCTAGCCAACCAACAAGCCAAGAGTAGAGCCAACTTTGAATTACAAAATCAAACCATACCAATTACATGGAGGAAATTGATAATATTTTTGTGGAAGCCCAATCTCAAAACAAGATAAAAAGGTGAGTGGATGAATCTTAGCTTGATTCACATATAGAGGGACCGATTGATATGGAATGGAAATGGGATGATGGGGAATCAACTAAAGGAGTGGCTAAAATGCAAAAGGAAGAAGAATTGAAGGAAAGGAGGAAGCAAATAAGTCTACGATAAGAAGTACATCTCATACATTCCATAGAAACTAGAGGAAGATCACTAGTCTCAGGAATGGAGGGAGTCATTTGATGTAAAGTGCCAAAGAGCAAGAGCCACACACAAGAATTGACCATAGAATGACATGCGCAAACTGACTCTAAAAAATGGCCACACAACGTTAGAGTGGTCATGATAGCCTCCTAGGCCCTTCCACCAGCTCAATAAGGAATCTACATTGTTACCAAAGGTCCTCAATGGATTCGATGTGTCTAGTGAGTTTATATTTTTAGAATTTTTGTTAGCCCTCCCACACCTCAATTGGGTGAAGGAATATGATCGGATCAATCTTCCCATAGTGTATTTGATCAATCACATATACCATGGTAATGTCCAAGGTGGGAATCAAATAGTGATTATATTAAGGTTATGCCCGAATTTAGCCATATCATTGCATAAGAAGCAAGCTTTGGAAGTCAACTATGGGGAAGTGCTCCTATCTTTGGACTTTGCTTAGAAAGATATGGAGAAGACCTTGGCCAAGTACAAGGCCAAATTTTCACAAAGATGGGAGGAGTCCAAATAGGAAATGGAGCAAAAACACATGTTGGATGCCAAGCCATATTGAATTGGACAACTTACTGCTAGTGTAGGAAGCTTAGGATGCCCAAAAGGAGATGTATGAATGGTATGCAATGTACCAATAAATTAAATTAAATTATGATATAGTGTAAGGCCTCACAAACAAGAATCTAAAAATTGAAAGTCAAGTGAAGGTGCTAGAAGTAAAATGTAACAAGATTGATTGAGGTTAAAGCTCACTAATCTGAAGCGTAGTTATGCCCACTTCTATAGCCCAATCTAGAAGGAGCTTCTATGGGCCAAAGCAGTGGAAGTAGCCTCAAAGTCAAGGATTGCGTATGTCAAAACTATGATGGGCCAAGAAGCATTCCAAGACTAGCTTGATGAGGCAAAGAACATCTTGCAATAATTTGAAGTGAATGCATATCTGATTGGAAACACATTATGCAATCATCGAATAAATTTTCATAAGAGGAACTATGGTAGATGTATAAGTTCAAATAGACCATGATTTGGTAGTAGAGTCGAAACTCACCTCAAACGATCTAATGCTTTGTTGATCCTTTTGGAAAAGGTACTTGTTTGATCACAAGCTCATGAATAATCACTCAACCCCTTAGGCTTAGTGTTGATTTTGGCATCTTTGATTGTTTTTAGTCTCTCATGGATTACTTTTACATCCTTTCTTTGATCTTGTCTTATCAAAATATGTCCAAAATAGAACTTTATTGTTTAAATTCTTGTGCAATCAATCTTATGTTAGTTCTCTTAGGCCTTATTTTTTGTTTTATGGATCTTAACACTTTACTATCTTAAGGTTTCTTTTGAATTTCAATTCCCATCACTTCCTACAAGTCTATCCCTAACACTCTACACTTAACCTAAGTTGGAATTGACAAAGAGGATTCAGGTGGCTCCAACCTCACACCTAGAGCTTCAAATGGATCATCCAAGCACTTTCTAAGTATGATAAAAGCTCCAAATGGTCACTAATCACTCATGATCTTACATGTACAGGAGCATTTGACCTTGATCACATCTTTCTTCACTTTTCAAAAGCCCACAATGACCTTAGAATCGCCAAAAATCAAGTTAAAAACTAATAAAATAATCTCTGAAGACCTAGTAGGTTGACCATCATGATAAGCTAGACTGTCATGGTAGTACACTATGCATGGTGATCCACATTGTAGTGATACATTGCTATGTGATTATGGTGGGGCATTGTCAGAATGGGAAGATAGTGACGGTTAAGAGCACTATCACATTAGTGATGACTATTGCGATGGACAAAACTCAATGATTGAAGGACGAGATATCCATGAGAAATAAGATTATTGCAATACTGAAGGGCTCATTATGATGCACAACCCGTTGCCCCATGAGTGTGGTAGGATCTGGAATCTACATGTCCATGTATAAGTCCATGGCAGTTGTGAAGATTTCCCATTTGTCATCTGCCTTGATGCCATTGATCACTTGTCTCACAACGTGCTCCTCTTCAATTTCCTCTCCTATGCTTGCCAATTGATTAGCTACATCTTTGACTTTGGTCACATATTCTAAAACACTTTGTTTGGGTTGCTTCCTTTGAGTGGTAAACTCAATCCACAATTGATTCTTTCTTGCTCTTGTATTAGAAGAAAAATATGAAGACAATGTATCCCAAGTCTCTTGGGATGTTTTACAGTTCCTAATGTGTGGAAGAAGGAAGTCAGAGATAGAGTTAAGTAAGTATGACCTTGCTAATGCATCTTTGGCACACCGTGAGTTGAGTCTTTCAAGCTTCTCTCTTGTAGGTTGTCCTTTGCTTCTGAAAATGGGCATCTCCTCATCTCTTGATATGTATCCATAGAGACTCCTTCCTTGAAAGTATGACTTCATCCTCAAGGACCATGCTTGGTAATTGTTCATGTCCAATTTATCAATGAAAGAAGGGAAACCATCTCCCATTTTACCTCAAATTGCTCTCATACCATTGTTGGGAAAGATGGATGGACACCTCAAGAAATGAGTTGGTACTGCTAATCCCTACTTTGTGCCTGCCCTATTTTACTTCAGAGTTATGTTGTAGGCCATTTTAGCTTTCCAATGACACTAAATAAGTGCCCATGTGCTTTGGAGATGATGCTTCAAACAATTTGATCAAAACAGATAAGTTTGCAACTAACTAGTGATAAAAAAGTTGCTATTTTGGTATTGACACCTGCTGGATGTTTCACTTAGTACTCACAATATAGTAGCAAATAGAAAAATTCCTTCTGAGGGTATCTAATTAGCTTAGAGCTAATGATTCCAAGTAGAATCACTTCAAATGATAGACTATACTCCAAGCAAAGTCTCTAGCAAGTAGAAGCTTACCCTCGATATTTTAGGAACTCTGCACAGTATGACCAGTGACCACTTCGAGAAAATATTCTCCCAATTGGCTAAATGAAACTTCTTCAAAATTTGGTAGCTTGTATTAGACTTTGAGGTGGTTCCAACAAGATATAGAGCTTTGAAAATGATGGAGAAATGAATGCAATATGAGCATTCAAAGTATATTGTTCTAAGTGAACATGACAGAGATGAAGATAGATGTAATCAACAATGTAATGTATTATGTAACAATGTTATACATGATCATTGGCATGAATATGATGCCCAATGATGGTGATAGGAGTAGGCTATAGTGTAGAGCCTCTCAACTACATCAAATGATAAAAAATATGCTCAGTAATGGGGGCACAGTGGCCGTGACTTTACAAGTCTCTTTTATAGAGAGATTCTTCAAGTTTGAATTTTTGAAATTCAAATGGATGCTCTACCTAAAGTAATCCTCTAAGTTAGGAGTTTACCAAGCAAGATTCGTAATTTTTAGATTTCCAACCTCCATGAGATATGTGGACTTACAATATTCCTTCAAGTCAAAAAGACTTTTACAAAAAGTTAATGGTGAAAAGATAAGCAATGGTTCATGAGGTTCTTCAAAGAGTTACGCAAAAATTCTTCAATGCCTAGCCAAGTGTGAAGGCTTGGCATTTACACCAACAAGTAACTTCCAAGATCTTCTTTTTCAAATAAAAAAAACATACTTATTCTTATGGAACATCTCAAGATAAAGTGTTAATGATTCAGAAATATTTTGCAAAATACTCTCCCCATGTACCGATTGAACCCAAGACCTCCTCCTTTGCATCCTTGAGACTTAACCACTAAGCTAAGTGGATCACTTGTTCACAAGAGCACATGACCTCCTAGTAAGTCTAAACTCAGGATCTTTGGTCATACACACGGGTGACGAAATGATGTCCAATTTCAAATCCGTCTGAATCGGCCAGATCTTTATATCATAGAATCGCTTTATTACATTCTTCTCCCCTTGGAAAATATTTTCTTCCTTGAAAATAGAGCTATATAACTATTGTAGGAAACCCCTAAGCCTCATGTTCTAAAACCCAAAGAAAATAGTCATGTTCTAGAACTGGAAGAACATATCTCATCTCTGTGGTGGCATCCTAGCCCAAATGATTCAAAACACTATCTTGCTTTGCACTTTGATAAACTGGTCAAAGCACAAAGTAGTGAATAAATAATAAGGGTGGATATAAAAAACATCCATGTCCATATCAAAGCACAAACATGTGAACTGGATGGATTCAAATTACTAGTCCATTTCTGGGCATGACTAGTGCATGGACTTAGTAACAAAGGTGGGATTCTTGTCCCTCGTAAGACTTTGATAACTCTTGATTCACTTGAATTTGATTTGGAGAACTTGAAGTTTGGTTGTCGCAAACATCTAACTTGGATGTTTGTACAATGGTTTACTCCTATCCAATAGTTACTTGATTTTTTTCACCCGACTAGAGGACTACTTTGTCCTAATGAGTTTAAAAATCCTATGTAGAATGTAGGAGAAAGTTTACCATTTACTTTGAGTTGACTGTACTATTACTTGATCAAGTCAAATCCAAAATGAAAATTTATCCTAGGATACTTTTCTGAAAGACTTGAGCTAAAAGTTCTTGGGAATTGTCAATCTGATGAGCAATTTCTAACTTCTCTATTCTAGAGTATACTGGACTCTAGGGAATCATTTATGCTATAACTTGAAGCAAACTCAAATAAATAAGTCAACTTAGACTTATTTTCTTTTGAAGACTAAAAAGATTCTTGTATAGAACATCTATCTGAAATGTTTAATTTAGTTACTTGGTTCTAACCGGTAAACCCTCAACTTTTATGAAAAGAATCACATACTATATCTGAGTCAAATCCAAAAGATTTGGAAAGTGAAAAGAGAGAACTAAAACTCTAGACAACCAATTCAAACTTCAAAGATACACATACTTTCTACGAGTCAAATTCTATATGACTTGTTACTTTAACTTTGCAAAGATCTATTTCAACAAGGTATTGAAGCATTTTTTTCTATCTTTAAAAGAAATAAGTAGGATTCTCAAAAAGATTCAGAGCAAATCTAAAACATCATCCATCCATAAGATAGTAGGGTGGTATCCAACATCAATGTTGACCCACTGAAGTTCTATTGATGAGTTTTTTCTCAAATAATGCTTCACTTGAGACTAAGTTCAAGTCATATTCAATCTTCACAACTTCTTACTAGGAATGCAAATCTTGTGCATTTCTTTGAGTCAAAAGATTGAATTGACCAAGCTACACCATGAACTTGTTGCTTAACTTAGTATATTCCTTAGTTGAAAGGATCATTTCAAAATCGAAGTCCTACTTCTTCAAAATTATCAGCCGCCGGATTGGAAGTTGTATAACTGAATCTTTTTTTGCATGCGCGAAAGGTTGTTACGCAGACAACTTGTAATTTTTATATAAAGCAATGAAAAAGAGACGCATAGTGACATTCCGAGAGATCACCAGACTGTCTGTCTGGGTGATTGACTGAGCGTTGCTGTAGTGTTGTTGAAGCCATTCTGAGTGTACTGTGGTGTATGGTTCTGATTCTGTTCTGTTGTCTATTGATACCTGCTTGTGTGAGTTTCCTCGACATCCAGTAGATCGCCGGACTGTTGTCTGAGTGAGTCGTTTGCGAGTCTCTATTGCGATTGTTGTGTTAATTATGCGTATCATGGTGTTACTCCTTCTTGGAATGTTCTGCCAGTTGTTTGGTGAAGTCTGTATAACTGTGGTAGTGTTTTTGGTATTCGGATTGGTATTGCGTTGTCTTTAATGTTGAGGTCTATTTTCATACGACAGAGATTAAGCTACAGTAAGGATCTTCCTAAGTTGCGTACTGAATCTTCAGCACTGTGTGTCTGGAACTGTTGAGTCCTTCTGTGTCTTCGATTTATTTGACGGTGAGCACTATTCAGTGAAGGTTGAACTACTGTTATTGTTCCTAGTGTTACAGTAGTGTGTATTCGGAAAAAGGTTCTGAGGTAACTCGGTATCACGATACTAATAGTCTGGTACAGTGCGTTCGATAGACTCTGGAAGAGTTAGAATGACGAACCGTAAAGATTGAGAAGGGTATACCAATTCTTGATAGAAGTTTTGAATGTTAATATATTGTGGTGTGAAGTCATTTTGGGAAACAAGTATAGGGCCTCTGTCATTACAGACCCCTTTCACTCCCAAGAATCCAATTAGGTGGTTAAACATGTTTCTGACAGTTAGTTGCACATTTAAACGTTTAACATTGGCGCCGTCTGTGGGAAGGTGGCAACAGATCAGATTGTTGCAAATCGATTGTGGTAACGCAACTATAGATTGTAAATCGACAGTAATAGTACGCGATTAGTACAAAAAAATGATACATGCCGGTTACTAGATCCGGTGAAACGTATCCGAAGAACCGACAGCTTTGGTGTAGCTCAGTGATGAGTAGCACCTCCTTTAATGTCAATCCGGGAAGACGTGAGGATGGTATGAAGACCTCGAGCAAGTGGAGGCACAAGTGCATGAGTGAGAAGCACACTAACATGCACACACATACACACACGTGCACACACGGCAAGACAAAGAGTTAGAAGCAATGGAGTTCTTCGATTACTTTCAAAAAGCTCTTACAAGTTCATATCATTTACAAGCTACCCCCAAAAATGAGCTCTCTAGCTCTATTTATAGTTTTTGACTAGGTTTTGGCCGTGTCCAGACCTAGTGTCCGGCGTAGTTAAAAATTAGGTTCTCTACCCTATTTGGAGGTTCAAACGAAGTCTAAAAAATGTGAAAACTGACAGGTAGGTACTTCTAAAGCTCCTCAAGCTCAAGGACTCCTTGGCTTGCACAAAATGGAGCTACAAACTTATGAAATGGTATTTACAATGATTGTTAGTGATGAGAATTACTGTTGTAAAGATGTTGATTTGGAAAAATTTTAAGGGCCTATCTGCCAGATTTGCGTCGACTGCTCTGTCTACTTAATCCTTCACCTTGCTCTGACTCTCTCCGCTGGCTTCCTTGTCTAGTCAGTCCTTGGGTGCCCATACTGCTCTCAACACCCCCCCCTCTCTCGCGTCTGTCGTCCCTGACAGACCCTTGTTGCTGGGAGTGTTGGATGTAATATTCCACAACCTGAGTGGCAAGCTGATGTTCTTGTATGCGTAGTCCTCTGGCCAAGTCTGTCATCATACGATCCCAATCAATTGGTGCTGGAATGTCCGGATGTGGCAGACATAACTGATCTGCATGGATCGCTTGTTCTACTGCGAATAGATGTAGCAAATGTGTGGGTCTGGGAATGAAAATTTCCGAATGATATTCCCAGAATCCCGTAGAGAACATTTCCTCAAATGTCTGCTTGAAGCATGCGGGTAAGTACTTTATTCGTGCATGCCAGGCAAAGATTATAGTGATCGAGGGAGTCTGGCTCATGTCGTAGACTAAATCCTTGTTACCTTGGGAGAATCCAGGGGCAGAGATGTATGGAGTTTGTACCATCCGAAAGGTTTTGAAGACAATGGTCATGAGCTCGAATATTTTCATACACATTTTTGCTGCTATGTCGGGTACATTATTTAGACGTGTAGACTAGTGCCGAATTGTGGATATCATGTAGGCTACGGTTGGGGTCCCTCGAGGTGGAGCAAAATATGGATAGTTAACCCAAGCCGAGCATTCTTTATTGTTGCATACCTTGATCGCAAATGCTTGCCAAGATCTGCGACGTACCATTGGGCAATAACATGGATTATACTTGATATACAATGGCATGGTTGCCGAGGTGCTCATCATCTCAGGGTAATCGGTTAGTAGACGTGCACGCCAATTAGGCTGGAAAATCGAGCCCGCACGCGCATCTGTCGGTAAGTCCTCTGGCTCAAATTGAGTGGCAAATGTGGGCTCCTTCCCTGTATGTCTTTTAACTTCTGCATTATAATCATGTAGCAAGACAAAATAAGGCATGCATTGCGACTCTGATGTTGTGATTAACCGTTGGTGGGATAGGTTCTGAAAGTAAGAAGACCGAAGGACAGTTTCTTCCAGATTTGTGAGAGATTGCATTTGCATGGCAACGCGATCATCATGTGTCTTACCCACTTTCTCGACCCTTTTGACCCAATCTGGAGCTTGAATTTCTAAAGTGTCCTGTCCTTCCTCTGTAGTCCGACCACCGGGTGTTGGCATTGGCTTGTACGGCTCTTCATAGCTGTCATCGATGGGGATTTCCACTACTGTTTCAGGTTCTGGTTCTTCAGTGGGCGAGGGTGGCCTTTCATATGGTAAGAGGCGTGCTTGGAGTTCTGCCACCTGTTTCCAGAGGGTCTCTACTTCTTCTGTAGAGTGTTGCAAGATTACCGGCTCCTGTTGAGCTGTGGGGGCACTGGCTATCTGTTTCTTTAGGTCTGCACATTCAGTCTCTAACTTTTCATATGACTCCAAGAAATTTGCATGCTCCTCAAGTAAGATGCGAATGTCTTCCGATGGAACTGCTCTATACTTGGTAGGGCTAATGGTTGCTCCTGCAGTTCCTTCCATAGCCGCTTCAAAGTTGTCTTGGTTTTGTTGTTGAAGCCTCTTGTTCTCTTCTAGTGCTGCTGCCATATGCTTCCTTAATAGCCCAAGGTTGCATCTGAGTGTAGCATTAGATATCATTTGCGCTTGGAGCACTGTTTCTAGTTCCTTGACTGCTTGATCATCTACTGTCGATGTCTTTGATTCCAATTCGGAGTGAGCCTGCTGTAAGGTGGTATGCTCGGTTAGGAGTGTTTGGTAATCAACTTCAAGAGTGGTGACTCTAGCTTGCAGACGCTGAGATTCTGCCTGGAGTGCCGTAGTGTGTTCTTCCAATTGATGGTATTCTTGTTGTAGTTGATGTGCACACTGAAGTAATGTGTTGAACGTGCTATTTACATTATGAGATGCAAGGGGAAAAGTTTGAAATGCAGGGGAGGTGGGATTGGGGAGGGAGGTAGTGAATGCTGTGTGTGCCAATGATGTGGTGAGTGGTGAGGTGGGGGGTAGTGGAGGGGGAGAGGGTGGAATTGTGGGGAGAGGTGCTGTGGTGGGTGAAATGTCCATTGGGTCAGACAGAGTGGTGTGTATAGGGGCTACCATGTAGGTGGGCATGGTAGGTGAAGTGAGTGTGGTGTTCGTGTAAATTGATGTCGTTGCAAACATCGGGGAAATAAGCCTTTGAAACATTGGAGAGCGGATGAACTGCTCCACAAAGGACAGGTATTGGGATGGTGAGGTCAGGTTGAAAGAGGTGTAGGGGCCAGAGGGGAAGTGAGGGTCATGGAATGGAGGTACCCGTAGTGGGGGATAGGCTGGGAAACACAGGGTGCCTTCTGTGGGTGCTGGGTTTCCAACCACACTTGGGATTATGGGATGGCCAGTTATGGATTCGGAGGATAGAAGGGTTGAAGTGTACAAGGGATTGGTGACGAAAGAGAAGAGGGTGTCTTGTGAGGCGGGTTCTCGAAATGAGAATGATGTGAATGAGGATGGGTTATAAGTGAAGGTAGAGGTGATGACTGTCGTTTCTTCCATGGTGGGAGGTGGTGGTGGGGGTGGAGAAGGTGGTGATGGGGGACGCTGGGGTGAGATGGGTGATGTCTGAACGAAGGTTTCAGCAGAGAGGTCAATGGTGGTGGTGGGGGTAGCTGTGGTTTCAATGGGTACTTCTTGTTCTGTGACGGGTATCCTGATAGTCTTACCTGCGCGTGGTAATGTGTCAACTCTGCGTTTGTCATACCTCACGGACTGGTGGACTGCAGTGTGGACAGCCTCCGGAACTCCTAAAGATTCTGACACTAATTTGAGGGTGTCAATGAAATGTTGGTCCACCCCCTCATCTGATAGCATTTCTTGCATCAAAGCTTGACCTGACACAAGAGAGAGTTGATGTCGTTCTTGCACTGCTTTGATTGTGTCGTATAACCTTTGTAGTTGAGCTGTATATGCAGGTGCACCTACAATTTCTGGCACCTCCACTTCAACTATGGTGACAGGTACTTGGGAAGTTGTTGCTTGCATTTGCACATTCTCCACTTGTTGTGCCTCTTCTGCCTCCAGCTCTACATCTTGTAACAATTGTTCGAAGTCTTCATTCGTGAGTTCCTCCAAAGGTGCACCACTAGGAAATTCAAGATCGGTTGGGATGGGAGGGAATATCAAGTTAGGACCATCGGTGCTGCGTCTTGGAAGTCGGAGTGTGAATGGTTGGACTCTTCGGGGTGGAGGGGTGACGTCTGGTGTTAGGGTGGCTCCACGTGGTTGAGCACAAGGGACTTGGACAATATCTCTCATCTTCTTAGAAGGGGGTCCAGTGGATGTCTTGCCTCTAAACTGCTCTACACGATTCCACATTAGGGCCCGTTGAATAGGGATGTCATAAGCCAAACACCTATAAATTATTCTCCTCAGAGCACAGCATCCATATAAAACCTGTTTTCGCGGCCATCGTTTGTGAGCTAGGTGTATCTGATCAATTATCCAATGGGGTAAGTTGATGGTGAGGCTCTGTGTCTCTTCCAGATACAAACTAAACCAAATCTTTTTGGGCGGCATGGTGAATCTATCTTGTGCAGGAAAAGCAAAGTGTTGCATGCACATGCGAAGGTGTATTGCAATATTAGGTGTCATGGACACCATGTCTTTGAGTTTGGTGAGGCTTCGATTCTTCATGTAATCCGGCACTAGGGTTTCCTTCTCTGTAGGAATATGCATTCCGCGCATATCTAGGGCCTCTCTCACCAAGTTGTTTGATAGCCTGAACCTCTTGAGCTCATTCCCCTTTGTCAGAGATGGAATCACAAATGAGCTTGCACCTTTTGGGTTCTTGTTTGGAGTCAAGGTGTTGATGAGATAGTAGCATCGCATGAAGTCAGGCTTTGGGAGCCGTGCACTGAAATATGCATCCAATCCTGCCTTCTCCCATATCGAACGTAGACCTTCTGCATTTTGTAACTTCTCGAATTCTCTTGTAAAGAAATGGTATTTACCTTGCTTCCCATTGAAGTCCAACTCTGATTCCCATAGGTACGTTCCCTCTCCCAAGGGTCCTGCCACTTCACTAAACTAGTGGGAAGTTTTTCCTACGGGCATGGTATGGCCACTGGGAGGGTCCGCTATAGGTATGATTTTGATGGCCAGCAATTCTTCTGGTTTTTCATTTGTCTCAGGCAAAACGGGTAAACTGTCTAAGTCCACCACTTGCTAGCTCGTTTCTGTTTGAGAGCTAGTTCCTGCTGCCTCAGCCATGTTGAAAACTTCGCAGCTGGTTCTGTGAGAATATATGAATAAACGTTAACATTGCAATGGACACAAAATGACACTGTGTCCCCGTTACAACATTAACTTGATGAATTGTGATGTAGTTAGTTGGTTAGTTAGTGCTCGCGTGGATGTGAGTGTGAAGTGTGGTTAGCTGATGCTGAATACCTATGAGCTAATGGGGGTCGGGTGTAGTGTGAGGGTGATGTAGTTGGTCAGTGGTAATGAATTTACAAATGGGGTCGGGGCTTTGGTACATGCTTCGGGCTACCAAACAAACTGATTGGCTGTTGATCTTGATTTTGTGGAGCCTCTGGAAGGTGTGGTAGGGTATTTACTTGAAAAATGGGGCTTTTTAGGGACCCATTTACAACTGATTCTACTTGTGCTCATGGAAGAATACGTGTTAGTGCGTGATGTGTAAGATTGGGCCTCAGATGTTCGCGTGAGTGAAACATGTTGTACAGGGTTTGGCCTTGGTGTAGCTATTTGAGCCCGCAAGCAAGCCTTAGGCACCCAGATTTGTCGTGATTGTGGGCTGGCCTTCATTGACTTCTTGGGTACCCAAATAGACTTCACTTTTGTAGAGGAATTTCTGAAAGACTTCTGATTAGTGTCGTGTTGTTGATTACTAATAAGAAGCTTTGGCCGTGGGATTGGCCTGGTCGCAACAGGGTGTTCTCCTTTTCGCATCCATACTTGTTTCAACGGCTGAAACAATCTGCTTTGCTCCTTTTTTTGGCTTCCAGTATAGGTAGTGCTCTGCTTTCTCTGTATTTGATCTGTCGTTGGTTGCTGCATCCTTCTGGCCTTAGGAAAAGAAGGGAGTGCCGTCTTATCCTTGACTTTGTTGTTGAAACAATCCTCTTTCTGCATCATACAGCTTTCGACAAGAATAGCATTGTCAACTTCATGTGTGCCCCTGGAAGGACCAGGAGTTCGTGCTTTATCTAGTTCCTTGAGTGCTTTATTTTCTAATTCAACTGTGATTCGACTATGATTTACCCATACCTGAAGAAGTCCACTTCTTAGGTTTAGGTTGACTGCATGATCATAGATCCAATCCTGACCCAAGACAAGAGGCTCAGTGAGGTCCTCATCTTGACATACTAGTGCTTTGACTGTCATTAGTTCGTCTTGAATGTAGAGGGGAAGTTCCACCTCGCCCAGGCAAGGGGTTTCCACACCTCCCAATCCTATGAGATATGCTTCTATAGGACTGACAGTTAATTTCAACTCTTGACAGTAAGACAATTTAACAGCACTAGTGGCTGCACCTGAGTCAATCAAGGCTCTTACAGTCCTTGCACCCTTTCCTTGTCCTATATCTAAGGTTATAAAAGGACGTCGATCAATTATCCTATGAGAGCTGACACCTGAAACTTCACACATAGCCACGTGATATCCTTGATCTGCATATGCATCTGGCACAGGTTGCTCCCTGCCTTGTCTTCTTAATTTCATTCTCCGTATGCGCTCTAAAGCTTTTGCTTGAGCTTCTTCTCGAACTCGTTTTTCTTCTTCTTTGCGTTTCTTAGCAATGTTGAGTCGACATAGCATCTCTTCTGTCAGAGGTTCCTGATATAACTTGACTCTGCACCCGCTTATATAGCTAGGAAGAACATCACCTTCGAGGGTAGCGAGTTGAACTGCTCCACTGGTTGAGATCCTATTAATGATCATGGGTCCGTAGCCTCTTTTCTCTAGTTTTCTCGCGTGTTGTTTCAAAGTGTAGACTAGTACTAGGTCTCCTGCCTTCAAACCTTTATCCTTGACGTGGGCATCAAAGAATGCCTTTTGTCGTTTCTTAGTTGCATATATCCCTGCAGCCGCCCTCAGTCTTGTTTCTCCTAATCGTTCTAGGTCAAAGATCCTAGAGGAGAGTTCATGACCTGTCCATTCATGCTCCTGTGCTACTTTCAATGTAGGTATTAAGAAATCCAACGGTAGCACTGCATTTTGGCCAAATACCATCTGAAAGGGGGTGGCTTGGAGTACCGTTTTGTAGGCCACTCGATATGCCCAAACAACATGGTGTAGCTGTTTGTCCCAATCAGAGCGTTTATTGTTCACTAATTTTGTCAGTACATTGCATAAGATCTTATTGGTGCTCTCAGCCTGGCCATTTGCTTGAGGGTGATAGGGGGCAGACTTCTTATGTACTACCAAGAATTCCTGGAGTAGATTTTCAATAACTTCATTCAAGAAGTGAGTGCCTCTATCACTAACTAGCTCTATAGGTAGCCCGTATCTAGTGAACACATTCTCAAATAAAAACTTAGCTGTTGTTTGAGCATCGTTCTTCGTTGTGGCTTTTACCTCTACCCACTTGGTTAGATAGTCCGTGGCAACAATGATATATTCAGCATGGGAACCCTTAGCTGGGGGATTAATAGGACCTACAAAGTCTATTCCCCACTTAGAGAATGCACGTCCACCCATCATAGGTTTCAGAGGCATCTCATCTTTGCGTATAGGATACTGAGTTCTCTGACACACATCACACCGTTTCACATAGGTATGTGCATCCATGTGAAGGGTTGGCCACCAGAAGCCTGCAAATAGTATTGCCTTGATCACCCGATCTGGTCCAAAGTGTCCTCCTGCTACACCTTGGTGAGCAGTTTCCAAAATCTTTAGATATTCACTCTCATGAACACAAAGTCTCAGGTAACCATCTTTACCACGTTTGTATAGATTATCACCAATGAGTGAGTAATCTAGGACTTCTTGTTCTAGACTTCTTTTCCGAGCCAGAGTCATGTCTGGAGGGAATGTTTTCTTCCTCAGGAAGGATACTAGTGGTTCACTCCAATCTGGCACTATGGACACTTGATAAAGAGTGGCATGTTCCACAGGTGGTTTAGTGCAACAGATTGGGCATTCCTTGCACAACTTCTGGACATCAGCTTCCATAGTCGGCCAATGCACTCCGAGTCTCTTTAGTGTCTGTAGGGTTCGTTGCTTTGAGTAGTGTTGCTCTAATGCACCTACATGTGCTAATTGCAACCATTTAGCGTACTCATCCTCTTCCACACAACAGGCCAAGATCCCTAGATCCGTGTGCTTGTACATAGTTCCTGCCATGATGTGATACTTTTGGGCTTTTACTACCTCTCTATCCTGTGTGTTTATTACTGTGTGATTAGGCCCGTAGGTCAGTATTGGTACTAATGGCGTAGCCCACTGAGGTACAACTTCCAAATTAAACAAGTAAGCATCAGGAAGGTCATCTGACACTCCTTGTGGGGCCTCTCCAGATGTGAGCCTAGAGAGGTGGTCAGCTCTCAAATGAGTCCTACCTTTCCTTACCACTACCTCAAAGTCATATTCCATTAGTAAGAGAAACCATCTTACTAATCGGCCTGTGTTGCATGGTTTGTTTACCAGATACAGCAATGCCTGATGATCAGTAAAAAATTTAAACTTATTTGCAAGAAAATAATGTCTAAACTTTTTAACCGCATATACCATGCCTAGTCCTTCTCTCTCAGTAGTGGTATAATTTCGTTCAACTGCATTCAACTATCTACTCGCATATGCAATTGGAAGATCCATATTACCTTCACCAGTAGGTTGTGCAAGCACACATCCAATCGCATAATTGGACGCATCAACATGAACATGGAAAGGCTTATTCCAATCTGGAGTGGTCAAGATTGGTGCTGAACATAATCACCGTTTAAGCTCATTGAAGGAATTTTCACACTCATCAGTCCACTCAAAGTTAGTCAAAAGTCCATACATGGGCTTTACAATGACCGCATACATGTGAATGAATCGGCGGTAGTAACCACAATGCCCCATGAAGGCCTGCACTTCCTTGACGTTCTTTGGCCTAGGTAACTCGGCTATGGCCCTCACTTTCTTCATCAGTGGATATGCCATTCTTTGACACTATGTGTCCTAGAATCTTGCCTTGCCTGACCATAAAAACACATTTTTCTGGGTTTAGGCAGACTTGATATTCTCTACATTTGTCAAAGATTTGTCTGAGTTCTGGTATATGTGTCTGTCTAATGTTGGAATGCGCACAGAGGTCATCAACATAGACTTCCAAATTCTTCCTTAAGAACTCTTTAAACACATGGCACATCAGCCTCTAGAAGGTAGCTGGTGCATTGGTAAGCCCAAATGGCATTACTCTAAAGGCAAATATGCCCCATTCAGTGGCAAATGCCGTCTTATGCTGATCTTCTGGAGCTATGGCTACTTGATTGTAGCCCGAAAATCCATCGAGGAAGCTGTACACTTCCTTGCCTGCTACTCTTTCTAAGAGATGCTCTGTGATAGGAAGCGGATAGTTATCTCGAATTGTGGCTGCATTAACCTTCTTCAAGTTAATGCACACACGCAGCTTTCCGTTTTTCTTGGGCACCACTACAATGGGGGATACCCACTCAGTGTGCTCAATTTCATAGATAAATCCAGCTTCAACCAGTCTATCTATCTCCTCTTTGATCTTGGCAGCATAGTTATCATTGTATGTGTATGGCTTTTGCTTGGAGGGTTTGGCATCTGAGGTCATGGGGATAGTGTCTGAGCATATGTCAGGGTCCATGCCTTTCAAATCCTTGTAACTCCAAGCGAATACATCTCTATATTCACTTAGCAAGGCTATTAGCTCTTGTTCTTCCTCTCCTGTCAGGTCATGGCCTATGTACGTGCATCTTTCTTCTCCCTCTTTGATGGCTACAACCACTTTCTTCGTGGTTTCTTTGTTATCATAGGCCTCCCCTGATTGCGCCTCTCATTTAGGCATTCTGATCATGACTCTCCTGTCATCTATCTCATATTTCTTAAAATTTTCCGGGACCTCAAACAAAGATTCTTCCTCTTCTTGTGTGACTTCTCTCTTCTTTCTTTTCTTTCCTTCTTCCTTGGGAGTTACATGTGTGGCTAGCCTTACATCATTTGTAAGCTCTCCATGCCTCTGGGGTTGAAATTCTACTTCATAGAAGTATTCTTCATCTGATGCAAAAGGTGGGTCCATAATGATTGACTCTAGATCAGAGTCACTTGCATCCTCAAATGCATCAGGGCTAGGTTCACACTCTTCTAACACTGCCTCTCCCATGATCGGCTCTATGGAGAAGACTGAAATGTCATAGCCATCTTCATCACAGTGAGGTGTCCATTGTTCTTCATTGATGGCTACATCCATTGTTGCTAGGATTTCTGCCCAGCCGTGGGGTTCAAATTCTTCGTCGGGAAAGACTACAGGTGCATAGGCTGGGTCTTGAATTGATCTATGTGTTTCTTTTGCACCTATCTCTCTGGCTTCTTCTCTCTTCTCTTCTTCTACTGCTACTTTGCACATCCATAAGTGGGGGTGTCTTCATGCATCCATGAGGATCCTGATCCTATGGAGTGCACAGATTCCGTATCATCTTTGGTTCTATGGATGGGATTCCATTGGATAGGAGGGACATCTCTATGAGAGTAATCTTTGAGATTTACTTTGGTCGTAACACCTAAGTGTTGCAGGTACAAGGAATTGGTTCCCCAATCCTGGACCACTTGCAACTGTCGCATAAATGGTCTTCCCAAAATCATCTCATAAGCATGATTCTTGCTGAAATCACATATGGCGAAAGTATGCTCAAACTCAACACCGCATGTAGTGAGAGTTATTCCTTCCAGCAAGCCTAAGGGTCTCTCTATGTGACCATCGGCCATCTACAATTTCATTCTCGTTGGCCTGAGTGCTGGCTTGCCCCAATGCTTCCATAGGGAAGTGGTAGCAATTGCAACTCCTGCACCTGAGTCTAGAATGGCCTTGGTGGTGTATCCTTGATGGGTGATAGGAAGATATGTGTTTCCCTCTTCGCCCTCACTCATGTCTCCTATCTTGTCCAATGGTATTTCGGGCACTGTTCTCTGGGATCCTACCTGGGAACGAGGTTTTGCTATCTCTGGTACTTGTTTGGCTACATGTTTCCATAGCTCTGGCCTTACTTTGAGTAGCTCTTCTAAGGTGACGTTGCATTGTACTTTAGTGTTTTTCACTACCTCTGTGTTCCTAGGTATGACTGAGTCCTCATTTCGTACCATGACTGTGGGTGCTCTCATACAAGTAGACTTAGTTTCCCATGGGCCTGTGAAGTGGGGTAATTCTTGTAGAGAGTTAGACTCAAAGTCTAATCTTTCCTGAGATTGGGTGCTCTCCTGCTCCTCATAAATGGATGGGATGTCTTGTGGGAATTGGTCGTGTGCATTCCCCACAAGTTCAATAGGAGGAGGGACTTCACTCTCTTTAGCCCATTTGTCTTCTTGAATCTCGCATAGGAATTCTGGTGTGAACCGATTCATAGAAGATGATGTGTCTGGCTCCGTAGAGTTAGGCACATAGGCTTCAGGCACATAGGCTTCCTGGGCAGGAATGCTTACTCTTTCACTTGCCTTGTCCTTGTGTTGAGAGGCGGGTTCCTTTTCTGATTGTGCAATCAGCTTCTCTATTCTTTCTAACAGTCCATCAAAGTGCAACTGTGTCTTCGCTGAACTAGAGATGTTAAATAGGCGACTGGCCTCAAACATGGTCTGAGCCAATTCCACCATCTTAGCACAAATTTTGGTTCGTTCTAGCTCTAGTTCTGCTCTAGGGTAACACTTTTCATGATCAGTTACGTTTGGACCTTCTTGGATTCTGGCCTGATATGCTTTAAGCATCATATTAAGGTCCTCGGGAGTGGGATCTGTTAGGACTGATCCTACTCTAGGGGGTGGTGGAATTAGGTGAGGCGGGTTGGAAGGTGGCGGGTCGGATGGAGTTGGGAATGGTGGAGGTGGGGTAGTGTGAGAGGGAGTTTGAGATGTGAGTTCAGTTATCCTGGCCTTTGTTTCTCTGAGGCTTTCCTCAAGTTCACTCATCTTTTTTGCCCATTGCCTTTTCATTCTTTCACGACTATCTCTCCAAGCTCTAGTCCTCTTCTTTGTCATGCTCTCCGTTTCACTAACATCTGGGCTCTTTTCCTGGCCTACGCTTAGGTTCTGTTGCAAGGCTTGGGATCTAGTGATTACTTGTACTGGTGCAGTGGAAGTCACACTCCCTGTGGAGTCTACAACTAACCCAATAACGTTGATAGGAGTGATTTTTGGCATATTATTGGGGTTCTTTGGGCAATCTCGTAAGAGATGCTCCTTTCCACAGTCTTGGCAAAAGCCCTGGATCGTCACTGACTGGGGTTGTGTAGGTGGAGGGACAGTCACAAATGAGATGATCTCCTTGACATCTGTAGCATGGTCCTCTAGGGAATGGAGGTCTTACTTGCCTAGGTTGAGGTCTAGGGTTGGGGTTTGCGTACATGACGTTTGTGTAATCTGACTCCCAACTAGGTTCATTTGGCTCTTCACTATAGTAGGACTCACCATGTTCAGGAGACTGCATGTAGTAGGCCTGGGGGCTATCCACATGTGTAGAATCGAAACTATGGTCACTGGGATCACTTTCTGAAAGCACTGGTGTTACAGGGACTATAGCTCTATTCAGGTTTTCTTCTGCAGCAGCATACTTTACCGGAATCACATTAGCTGGAGCAGGGGGTTGTTGTGCTAGCACAGGTTGAGGCCTTTGTTGGTTTTGGTAGGGTTGGTAGGTTTGTTGAGGCCTCGCATACTGCTGAGGTGGGTACTGGTTTTGGTATCTTCCTTGTTGAGGGTATGGTTGTGGGTACGTCTGCCTAACAGTTTGCTTATTGTAAGGGCAATCTTGCGCGGTGTGATTGGTGTACCTCCGTTCTATAGTGCAGTAGTGGCTACTAGGATTTACTTGGGGTTGAGCCATAATGGGACATACGTTCGCCATGTGGTCACCCCCACAAGTATAGCATCTTTTCACAGGGACAAACCTTGGGATCTGTTTGCTAGTGACACCTAATTTCTGAGCTACTTTCTCTGCAAGTTCCTCAATTGATGTGGATTGCGTGGAAGAGAGGCTAGAGGCACTATCTGAATCTTTGTATATCTTGGAAAGCTCTAACTCCTCCCCTAGGTTATCCTCGATGTCAATGCACATGCGTACACACTCTTCAATGGTCATAGGGTCCTTCAAGTACACATATGACCTCAATTTGGTACTTAGCAATCCATCCAGGAATAGAGCCACTTGTTTGGCAGGTGTGGGTAACTCAGGGATGGGAGATCTCTCTAGATATTGCCTAAATCTTCTTCCTGCAAGTCTCACAGTCTCTTGAGGGGTTTGCTTGAAGCTGTGAATCAGCGAGGAGGTATTATGTCTTATGCCACTCTTAGAGAATTCAATAATGAAAGCCTCTAGGAGTTGGTCTATACACCTGAACTGCCTCTCGTTTAGTGGCTGAAACCATGTCAGGGCAGTGTTCCTAAGGGTTAGACCAAAGGCATTGTACTGCGTGAATAGATCCTCCACTTGTTCAGCTCTCAAGACTTGCCTGAATTCAGCCACATGATCGTAGGGATCTCCAGTGCCATCGAAGTAGTTTTTCATGGACTTAACTAGTTGGGTCGGTCTCAGGGTCCTCGTGTGCTCTCTTGGTCTTGGTAGAGGGAATTCATCCGCATGTCTTTGATTCCTGGGAGCTCTAAGTACCTCAGGTTCTACTCTATTTGTTTTCGTCCTTGTTCTTTCTCTGCCCCCTGGGTTGGCAAAGCTTACCTCAGGTCTATCTCTATGTCTGTCTCTTTGAGCTCCATGAGCATGGGACGTTCCAGCTCCAGTGTGACCATAGGACACATTCGATCTTGGTTGGGGGAAAACGAATTCACCCTTCCAAGTGTAAGCATGTCTATCATGTTCTGTAACCACAAAGATCCTCTCTGAAGCGTGATCTAAGTAGGTCACTCTGCCTGGGCTATCTGGATCTTTAAACTCATAGATCATGATTGTTCCTATATCATTTGGTCGATCAGATTTATACCTCCAAAAGGCTTCATCAGTCTCTCGGTTCAGAAGCAGATCTATGCTCTTGTTGTCTTGGGGAATCCACTCAGGAGTGAGAATTCTCGTAAGAACAGATTTCCCTCGAGGGGTCCTAGGCTCTGCACCCATGTTTCCTTGTTCTAGGTCCTCTATGTCCGTCTCAGGGATCACATTCCCGAATTCATCTGTCCTCTCCGGGTGACTAGTGACCACGTATATGGTTCCCTTTTTATCAAGGTATGCACCATTTTCAAACTTGACAACAGGGTGCTCTAGCCCAATAGATTGGTCTGGGTTTTTGATTTGGACCACAGATCTTCCTAGGCCGTCCTCATAGATGCTAGCACCTAATCGGTTGGTCCTAAGGTATTCCAACTGCGTCTTGTAGGGGCCTTCTACCCTGTGCAAGTATGGTACTCCTGAACTTCCCATAGGTCGATCCATGCGTTGAGACATCTTTGATTCACTAGTCTCAGAGCTAGGGTAGTATGAGTGGTGGCTCAACTGCTGGGCCCAAGACCTAGCAGTGTGGTTGACACTAGCCTCTGAAGACCTAAGACTTTGTCTATCTCTCCCTAGATGTCGCCCTGATCTAAGGTTCATAAGCCTAATTGAATAGCCCAAATTTGCCCAAGTACAACCTCGTTGCTGAGTTCTTTTGTATCAGTCACTTGATTCTTTTTAGTGGTTACCGTGTTTATGCTCTTGTCAGAAATCACGTCGTCAGGAATATTTGAGTTAATTTTCGCACTGTAAGTTGATCGTTCCTCGTTAGATTCTTTCCTTTAAGGTCACCGCATCACGAAGAGATTATATTTAATCTTAAACTTGAGTGCATAGGTAGTCTTCAACTTGATTGATGCCTATCGTTGCCCTGACTTACTCCTAGCACTTCCCGCACTTAGCCTAAGCTACGAATTGATAGAGGGTGTTGAGGATTTTCCAACCTTGAGTTTCCTTCCTTGTGTTGTTGCCCTGGTGTGCCCAAGACGCGTGTTCCCAAGCTTGCACTTACTCTTGCTTGAATGCCCTCAAGTGCTCTTACTGGACCTAAAAAAGTCCCACGGTTAGCTCAAGACTTAGATTCAAATGACACAATAGACCACTTTCATGCATGTAACTCACAGACCAAATTATCCTTTGCTTTTATGGAAAACAATCCCAAGGATCCCTCAGTTTTCCTACCTCGGGGTATGGTCAACTTCAAAAAACCCTATCTAATAATCCTGATATTAATTTTCACATAACCAGTGGAAGTTTTGGTTGTATTCCTCACGAGCTTTCCAACAAAACAAGAATCACAGCAAACAGATTTCGTATGAGGAAGTTATGTCAGTTCAGGCTTCAGGGATTAAAACAGGGTTCAAACAGGCCAACAGGGCAACAGGTTTTCCTCGGGTTATTTACCTATAGCCTCCTTATGTGCTCTAGAGTCCATTATCCATGTCCAAAATTAGCCAAAATTTTCAATTTAAAAAACCCTAAAAATTTAGCCAAAAATGGCTGTCAATCGCGATCGACTGGGCTGTCAATCGCAATGGACAGGTGTCAATCGCGATGGACTGGTGTCAATCGTGATGGACTGGTGTCAATCGCGATGGACAGGTGTCAATCGCGATGGACTGGTGTCAATCGCGATGGACTGGTGTCAATCGCGATGGACAGGTGTCAATCGCGATGGACTGGTGTCAATCGCGATGGACTGGTGTCAATCGCGATGGACAGGTGTCAATCGCGATGGACTGGTGTCAATCGCGATGGACAGGTGTCAATTGCGATGGACTGGTGTCAATCGCGATGGACTGAAATTTTCGGGGTTTTCTGTGAATTTGTGTCAATCGTGGCTCTATATGTCGCGATGGACAAGAATCTCGGCGAAATGGGGTGTCAATCGCGATTTTTCTGTCGGTCGCGATGGACAGGGGTGTCCGTCGCGATGGACACGTGTCCGTCGGGGTCTGTCAATCGCGATGGACTGGTTGTCCGGCGCGATGGACAGTGTCAATCGCGATTGACTGGCTATCAATCGCGATGGACTGAAAAAATGCAAATTTTCCAAAAATTTTTGTGGATTTGTGATGTGCATGGTCTCTAGTCTACTGTGGTGCACTTAATTTTACCAATAGATGAAATTTTCTGTCAATCGCGATGGACAGAAGCTTGCGACACAGAGACAGTTCTGCACATTTCCGTACCTGTGCGACGTGCTGGAGATGATGGGATGGCCAATACCTGCAAGAAAACTCAAAAAACATGCAAAAATAGTGCACACAAGATCGCTCTCTCGCTCTCTCTCACAAGTGAAATGAGGGAAATGAAAGGGGGAAGGAGATATAGTCAAAAAACTGAAATTTTTGCGATGATGGAGATGGAGGTGGAAGATGATGGAGATGAAGATGGTGATGATGATGATGAAGTAAGGATGAGAAAAGTAAGGAAAAGTAAAGAAATTACCTACAACGCCAACGTCACAATCTACGTCTTACCATCACACGCTCGTCCTCAAAGCTCGATCCCCGGCAACGGCGCCAAAATTTGGTGTAGCTCAGTGATGAGTAGCACCTCCTTTAATGTCAATCCGGGAAGACGTGAGGATGGTATGAAGACCTCGAGCAAGTGGAGGCACAAGTGCGTGAGTGAGAAGCACACTAACATGCACACACATACACACACACGCGCACACACGGCAAGACAAAGAGTTAGAAGCAATGGAGTTCTTCGATTACTTTCAAAAAGCTCTTACAAGTTCATATCATTTACAAGCTACCCCCAAAAATGAGCTCTCTAGCTCTATTTATAGTTTTTGACTAGGTTTTGGCCGTGTCCAGACCTAGTGTCCGGCCTAGTTAAAAATTAGGTTCTCTACCCTATTTGGAGGTTCAAACGAAGTCTAAAAAATGTGAAAACTGATAGGTAGGTACTTCTAAAGCTCCTCAAGCTCAAGGACTCCTTCGCTTGCACAAAATGGAGCTACAAACTTATGAAATGGTATTTACAATGATTGTTAGTGATGAGAATCACTGTTGTAAAGATGTTGATTTGGAAAAATTTTAAGGGCCTATCTGCCAGATTTGCGTCGACTGCTCTGTCTACTTAATCCTTCACCTCGCTCTGACTCTCTCCGCTGGCTTCCTTGTCTAGTCAGTCCTTGGGTGCCCATACTGCTCTCAACACTTGGGTACCTAATTTGCTAAGGACGCCTTCAGGAGGTAGAAGCGCAGATAGGTCTAACCCAGTTGTCAAGAAAGTGAAGAACCTTAGTAGTGATTTCGGCCATATTCCGGTGGAACGCACTACATTTCTAGCAGATTCCGGTGCGATTTCGGCACAGTCTGTCAATGGTATCGTAACTCCAGAATCTACCGGGATGCAGCATGAAGCTAGTTTAACAACATTAGGTAAAGATTCGAATTTGTTTACGAATAGAAACATCTTGGCCAAAGAAACCAGTGAAGGAGAAGGAGCACTTTGTTTTGGTGAAAAATCGACACCTTCCGGTGTTATTTCGGTACAAGTTACTGAGAATTCACAGTTTTTCGGTGACGGCTTACCATTTCTTGGTGAATCTTCAGTCTAGTCGCCGCTATTGGGAGTAAGCTTTCCTACAATTGACATCAAGAAGGAAGGTAGCTTGCTCAAAACTGAGATTCGAAACATACTAAACAAGATTATCGAATCGGAAAGTGCACAGGCTGATGATACAGATTCCGACGATTCAGATATTCTGCCTCGGGATACAGAGTGTAGTCACAATACAACCGCCAGCACGATGAGTGGGCAACAACAACAACAGCAACCGCAACAGCAGCAACAGCCACAGCAACATCTAATTCCACCACGGCCAACTCCAACAGGAGTAACGTACACTAAATTCGGTGGATTTCCAGGAGATGACCTAGATGCTCATGTACGCACATTTGAGATAAGTTACGCAGTGCTCAATCATTCGCCTGATCCGGCATATAAAGCTATTGTCTTCCAGTCGACATTGGTAAACGAAGCAGCCAGATGGCTTACAGAATATGATATTAACCACTTTGGCACCTATGAAGCAGTAAGGGATGCATTTTTGCAGAGATTCAGGTTAAAGAAGAATCCAGCCGAAATTTTCGACTACCTGCAAAACAATAGACAGAAGATAAATCAAACAGTGCAGGAATATGCCACCCTATTCAGAACCCATTTGAGGCAACTACCACCAGCACATGCCAACCTGCCGGATGATGTTATCACGCAATGGTTTATCAATGGATTGACTCTCGCAACTTAAACAGATTATGATCATACGCTATGTAGGAGCTATGACACTAGATGCGGTGATTGCAATGGCTTTGGAGCTTGAGAACAAGGTTGGAGGATTTACAAAAGACTTGGAGTGGCTAAAAGCAAATAAAAATGTTGCAGAAGATCTGACCAGACAGATATTCTGCACCACATGCAAGAATTCAAGGCACACTAGTGCCACTTGTGCACTTAATCAGTTGTTTTGCGCTATCTGCAACACGACCGGACATATCATCGAAAACTGTGCATACAACGCCAAAGTGCAGGGAACCGCAATAGTGAATGCAATTATACAAGAACCCGGGCAACCTGCCAATCATTATGTACCTCCGCAAATGAGAAACAACCAGCAACAGGGCTATTGAAATTACAGAGGACAGAGAAATAATAACTACAATGCAAATCGCTGGCAGGTCGGACCAGCACAGGAAAATACTAACTTGCCACCACCGCGCTGCCATTTTTGTGGTGAATTTGGTCACATTAGAAGATTTTGTAAGGATGCAGCTGAGTATGATCAGAGGAAGAAAGAACGTCAAAACCCAATGGCTAATATGGTACAAATCACAACAGTAGAAACGCAAGCTATAGTAATTCAGACCCGATCCGGTAAGCAACTGCAACCAGCAGTAGAAGTATTTGAACCAAGCATACGTGAACAACAAAGGATGTATGATAAGGCCAGTCAATGGACCACCGCCGAACCTCCAGTGCTTCCAGATCCTGTTCCGGTGACCCAGGCTCCGCTAAACAGGGAAGGAACATGTTAAACGCTTAAAACGCGAGACTAACTATCAGTAGCGCGTTTAAACGATTATTGGGTTCTTGGGAGTGGAAGGGGTCTGTTAGACAGAGGCCCTATACTTAGTTCCCAAACTAACCACTTACACACACCAATATACTGATGCTGAGAGCTCTATCAAGATTCTGTTGTACTTAGACATTTACAGTTCACGGTTTAGCTCGGCCAACGTGTACCAAATACGCTAAGATGCTATATTGCATCTGCACATAAACTTACTGAAAATACCAGAGACAAGAGTAATCGTTCAACCTTTACCGAATAGGTACCACGATCCGATCAACATCTGAAGACACAGAGAATTCAAGTGTTTCAGATACACCGTACTGAAGGTTCAGTATGCAACCCAAGAAATCCTTACTGTAGCTTAACCCTTACCGTATGATGACAAATCTCAATGCTGAAGACAACACATCCCGCACAGTGTTAGAAACACTACCACAGTTACACAGACTTCACCGAACAACTGGCAGAACATTCCAAGAATGAGTACTAATGCAATACGCGAACTTAACACAACAATCACAATAAGGATTCGCAGACGATTCACTTCAGACAACAGACCGAATGATCTACTGGATGTAGATGATACTCACAAGTGCAATAGATACCAATAGACAACAGAAAACAGACAAGACGAGACACAGATACACGTAGAATACTCAGAAAACTCCGAACACTTGGAATTAGACAAACTAACACTACAGTAGCGCTCCGTTCAATCACCCAGACAGACAGTCTGGTGATCTCTCGAACGTCACTGAGCATCTCTTTTCATTGCTTTATATAAAAGATTACAAAGTGTCTGTGTAACAACCTTTCGCACGTGCGAAACAAGATTCAGTTATACAGTTGCCAATCCGGCGGCCGACTAACACTGGCACGCACGGTGGACTCGAACCCGCAGGTTTTACAAAATTACTCTTCATCTATAATTCCTTCTAAGTACATGGATTGTGCTAGCCTAAAGGTTCGGGCTATTTTCTTTTTTAAAGTTTCTAACATTTGTTTGAGGGTATCCGGTTCTACTAATTGCGCATCTACTCGTACAGAACTTAAAGCTATAGCTTCGGTCAGCAAAATTTCTGCTTGCATTTGCAGAAAGGCTTCTTGTAAATAAAATTCGTTCGAGAGTGCCGCATCTCTAGAAACTTTCATTTCTGCCACTTGTTGCTCGAAAATATGAATCCTTTTCGTGTCGGAGATCTGTTATTAACTTTTGTGTTTGAGCTTCCTTTGTTAAATAGTGTTTGAGCATGTTGTTGACATCTGATAAATTCTCGTTTGTTCTTTGAAGTTCTTCTTCTGTTTTTCTAGCCTGCCTCTGCTATTCTTGGCTTTGCTGTACTACTTCGTTTAGCTGAACTCTAGTTTCTTCGAGCAGATTTCCTAATGCGATCCTTGCATCTTCTTTGTCCTGTAACTCTTGCTTCATTTTACTTATTTCGGCATTTGCATTCTGTAATGATTCTTCTTTCTTTGTGAGCTCAGCCACTACCGGATCTCTTTGACTGGTAACCATTTCCTGTTCGGCAATTCTAGCCTGTAATTCCTTCAACTATTCTTGTAGGGATTGGTTTTTGGCTTTGGCTACTAGCAATTCTTCCTGTAGGGGACTAATGTTGGCCTCCAGTACATCTACTTTATGTTGAAATTCATTGCAAATATTCTCTGTTACTTGCTTCACTTGCGCAGGTAATTGTTGTGATAGATTGATCAGCATCTGTCCCATATTTGCAAGCTCGGAAAATACCGGGAGTGTTGGAAACAAAAGAAGAGTACGGGGTTGAGAAGAGGATTCTGTGAGCAGCTGTTGTGAGTTCGGTGGAGAATAGTTTGGGGATGAGGAAGAAGAGGCAGTGGGTTCTTCGGTCAGGATGGTGGAGTAGGGATAATGGGGTTGAGTGGAGGTTTTGGTGGAGGAGTGGGAAAGACAGGGTTAGGTTCTGTTACCTGTTCTGTTGTTTGTTGTGCAGTGTCGGTAGTATCAACAACTGTAGATTCTACTGCTCTAAGGAGTTCGTCGAAAACATCTTTAATGATTTGTTCCTCATTTCCATGTTGTCCCTGCTCAGATTGCTGCTGAGATGCTTCTTGTGACGAGCTTGTGTCAGATTCAGTGTGATCTTCCTGTTCTTGTTGTCCTTCTGATGAAGACTGTGCTGATGATTCGTGTTGCATAGATGTGGTGGTGTCGTGAAAAGTTTCTTCGTCCTGTTTTTCTTTTTCCTTGTCATCTTCTTTATTTCCTTCGACTGAACCTTGTGCTTCACTTTCAGATGAACTGATTCTAATCCTTTTTCGGCGGAAGAGTTGATTGAGTTCTTCTTCATCGTCTTCATCGTCCTCCAAGATCTGTGCAGACTCTTCATGATGCAGAATCGGTCCTCTAGGTGGGGGTTGTGCTGCAAGTATGGCTGGAAAAAGGAAAGAAATGATGTGTGGCAATCTGGACCTAGGCATTCCTCCTTTGTTTACATGTTTGATGATTGAAACGCATTCCTTGTGAATGCAGTGGAAGAAGTAGGATGCAAAATTGATTGGTTCTCGGGCAGCTAAATCAATAGCGGAGTAGAAGGGCCTAGAGATACCATAAGTTCGCTTCTGGAGGTTAAGGATGGCTACTAGGAATTGCAGCGCGGATCTTTCAGGTTCGGGGCGACAGAGAATTGCGTATTCATTTGAGGAGTATCTAGGGAACCGTTTGATCATGGTTGCCATTGGCAGATTCGGGCCATATTCCCGACCTTGTCGAGGAAGTCGAAACGCATCAGCAAATGCCTGGAATGTGATTACGGTATGGGATGGTAGGGAGGTGATCGGCCAACTCTGCTCGTTGGCAGGTGTTTTAGCGATAGCAGCGATAATCTGGGCAAAAAACAGGTGGGATTCCACTGAATGCCAAGGCAGTTCATCGAAATTGGATAACCCACGGGTGCGCAGGAACTCTCCTACCTCGGCAGGGAGTCCATCACTGAAAGCGGCATAGTTTGCCAGAGCTTCCATGGCGCACACAGTAAATGCAAGCACAAAACGCAAACGCACAGGTTATACACAGTCACACAAATCACGCAAGCACAATAGCGATTTTCGGCGAAACGGAGAAGGTTAAGTAGATGCGCTTTAGTGGGAGACAATCGAAATTAGCAATCATGGCGCGACGTTGAGATGATAGCCTCATAACTTCGGTAGGCATGCATGAGCAGAGTCGATAACGCACGGCGGCTGCTTGACATAATTAGGTATCAAACACGGATATTTACATATTGTATTAAGCACGCAAAAAAGAAAAGAAAAGAAAATAAAAGAAAAGAGAACGCCAAAAGACGTGGCCAACCGCGAAATGTTTCAGTGTGGATTAGATGCTTGTTGATACGGCCGCAACTTTGATCCATTTAACACCTTTGGAAGAGGAATTCCGGTCAAAGTGGTCAACCGAAAAGTTGCTAGGCCCACTTGTTCAGCAATCCGGTAGGGACCAAACCATCGTAATTTGAATTTGCCTGCAGAGCAATTCAACTTTGCATTGTAAAAGAGTACAAGTTGTCCCACCGAAAAAATTGGAGTTCTTAGATATCGATCATGTGTTCGAGCTTGTATTAGGTGTACTTCCTGAATAGTCAAAAAATTGTGCCATCGATGCTCGTCTAATTCTCTGAGTGTATCCAACCAAAATGACAGAGATTCTTCAGGTAGCAGTTTCTGAGTGATTGCTACTCGTAAACTTGGCACAACTATCTCCATCGGTGCTATGGCTTCCAATTTATAAGCTAGTTTGAAAGGGGTTAATCCTGTGGCTACCTTGTATGTAGTCCGGTATGCCCATAATACTGCAGGTAACAGTTGATCCCATCTTTTTGGTGCGTCCAGAATCAATTTTTGAAGCATATTCAACAAAGTCTTGTTTGTACTTTCAGCCAATCCATTAGCACGAGGATAATAAGGAGAACTAAACTTATGCGTGACCTGGAACGAATGTGTGAGTACTTTCATTAAATTGTTGACAAAATGAGTGCCTTGATCTGTTACAAGTTCCAGCGGTAAGCCAAAACGTGGAAAGACATCTTTCAGTAGACACTTGGCTACCGCAACAGCTGTGGCAGACCGTAAAGCCCAGGCTTCTGCCCATCTGGTAGCATAATCTGTACATGTCAAAATATAATGATTATTACTGAGGATTGTTGGTGGTGTAATAGGGCCAATGAAATCTAGACCCCACTTCTAAAAAGGTTCCAATGGCAGGACAGGTTGTAGACGGAAATAATGGCGTGGTAATGGCTGTCCAGATCTTTGACAATTATCGCATTTTTTGACAAACTGTAATACATCCCTGTACATAGTAGGCCACCAAAGTCCACTCTGCAGAATTTTCCGGTGTGTTAAATCTACAGCAAAATGTCCACCGGATGGAATTGAATGAGCCAACATAATGACCGAGTTAACTTCATGTGGTGGAACACAACGAAGTAGAACTCCTGTGTAATCCATATAGTATAATTCTCCAGCAATTAACCGAAATTTGCGACTGTACACTGCAATTTTCCTACGCATTGCAAGAGAAGCTTGAGAAGGAAGGTATCCATCAGTAAGAAAGGTCAATATCTGATCATAGTATGTAGATGGCATAGATGGGTCTGCAATTTCATCATAGGTTAGTTCAGACACATAAATTGCTGGCGTTGTGTCATCTATACCAACTAGAGCTTCACCGGAATCTAAGTGAGAAAGAAAATCTGCTAAGGCATGTGAACTGTCTGGCCGATGAATAACTTCGTAGTCAAACTCTTGTAAAAGCAGAACCCATCGCGCTAATCGACCTCCTAGATGCTGTTGCCGAACCAGATAAACAAGTGCAGCATGATCTACATGGAAAGTAAATTTACGGCCCAGCAAATAATGCCTGAATTTCTTGATAGAATATACTAGACCTAGACATTCTTTTTCTGTTACAGAGTAATTCTTTTCAGTAGGGGCCAATCTTTGACTTGCATAGTACACTGGTCTGAACCACTTATCGGTTTGTTGCATTCGAACGCTGCCAATTGCTATATCTGAAGCATCAACAAATACATGAAATGGGCGATCCCAGTCAGGAGGCTATAAGATTGGAACCTGTGTTAGTAATCCCTTTAGACGATCAAAAGCAATTTTTGACAGTCCGGGGTCCACTGAAATTGTCGAGGAGTCTTGGTTATCAATCGGTTCAGTGGTATTGCCAAATGAGCAAGCCACCGTAAGTGTCGGCCATGCCATCTTACTTGGCCCATGAAGCGCATTACTTCCTTAGGTGTAGTGGGTACAGGTGCTTCTAACACAGCTGTGATTTTATCTGGATCCAGCTGTATACCTTGTGCAGATACAATGTGGCCAAGTAACTTTCCACATGAAACCGCAAACACAGATTTGTTTGGGTTGAAACAGAGTCTGTATTCTCTACACTTTTCAAAGCAGCACCGTAAATGGAACAGGTGTGCTATCATCTTACCGAAAATGGAAAAATCATCAAGGTATACTTGCATAAAAGTGCTAAGGTAAGGAGAAAATATTTCCTGCATACACCTTTGGAACATACTGGGGGCATTTCTTAATCCAAACCACATAACAGTACAAGCAAAAACACCCCAATTGGTAATGAAAGCGGTCTTTGGTATATCCTGTTCAGCCATTCTAACTTGATTATACCCACTGTACCCATCTAAGAATGAATACATCTCATGTCCTGCTACTCTATCAAGCATTGTGTCAAGAAAAGGTAGCGGAAATGGATCAGGCACCGTAGCTGCGTTCAGTTTTTGGTAGTCCACACAGATTCATAGTTGCTTATTCTTTTTAGGCATAATAACAATGGGTGATATCCACTCAGCATGCTCTACTGGTACAATAAATCCAACTTTTAATAACCTAGCTAGCTCTGCCTTTACCTGTGATGCATAGTTCGGATTCATCCGGTAGCTGGGTTGTTTGATTGGCTTTGCTTCTGGCTTCAGCATGACCCTGTGTTGATAGATGCGCGTGTCCAGACCCTTCATATCTTTGTAATCCCATGCAAATACATCAGAAAATTCTCGAAGTAATTGGATGAAATCTACTTGAAATAACTCAGGTAAGCTTTCCTTTATCTTAACAGGACGTGGATTTTCTTCATCCCCTAAATTGTAGGTGGTCAGCTGATCTTCTGGAACATAGAATTGTCGAGGCTTCTCTGTATCCTCAGCTGGCTTAAAAAGTTGTTGTAGATCAGCGTCATCTATGGTAGCCTTATCTTCTTTCGTATCTTTTTCTATTACAGACATCACCGTACAAACTGCAGGATTCCAATTATCTACAACAGATTGTAGATCAACAGTTCCTAGGGAGATCAAATCAATGTTATTTTTCAGAAACTCTTCTTCTTCATCATTTGACAACCCATCTAGCATATGGACTGGTTCTGCAAAATATGGTCTATCATGCAACTCGCAAGGTTGTATAGCATCTAATTTTACAACGTATTTACGATTATTATCTTTGAAAGTGAGTTCCTGTGCAGACCAATCTTGTATAACCTTAGCTTGCTTCAGCCAAGGACGGCCGAAAAGGAGATTATAATCAAGGGTGGATTCCGGTAATTCTAGTACGACAAAGGTCATTTTAAATGTTGTACCTTGCAAAGTTATTGGTCCATTTCGCACAAGTCCCATTGGATGAACTCTTGATTGGTCGGCCATTCTGACAAAAAACTGAACTAGTTCGATTTCGGTTCACCCTAACTTTTTACACAGTGCAGCAGTAGCAATGTTGACACCAGATCCTCCATCAATTAGTACCTGTGTGATTTTATGATTTTTATACCATACCGTAATTAAAGGAACTGAATGATCGACCGTAGAATCAGGTTCCGGTTGCACTGTTGCTATTGTTGGAATGCAAGAAGGCACAGGACTGAACTGTTGTTGGAATTGTTCTCGAACTCCCGGTACTAGTGCAAGTAATTGGCCCAGAGGAAGAGTGATGGATGCTTTAGATAAAATTTCCCAGGCCTTTTGTGATTGAATTGTATTTTCCACAGATTCTGAAGATGATGCGCCTGCTGAAGATGATGTGCCTGCTGCTGAATTAGAGTCTTGTTTTTGTGTTCCCTCCTCGGTTAACGGAGCCTGGGTCACTGGAATAGGATCTGGGAACACTAGAGGTTCGGCGGTGGTCCATTGACTAGCCTTATCATACATCCTTTGTTGTTCACGTATGCCTGGTTCAAATATTTCTGCTGCTGGTTGCAGTTGTTTACCGGATCGGGTCTGAATTACTGTAGCATGTGTTTCTACTGGTGTGATTTGTACCATATTAGTCATTGGGTTTTGACGTTCTTTCTTCCTCTGATCATACTCAGCTTCATCCTTACAAAATCTTCTAATATGACCAAATTCACCACAAAAATGGCAGCACGGTGGTGGCGAATTGGGATTTTCCTATGCTGGTCCGGCCTGCCAACGATTTGCATTGTAGTTATTATTTCTCTGTCCTCTGTAATTTCGATAGCCTTGTTGCTGGTTGTTTCTCATTTGCGGAGGTACATAATGATTGGCTGGCTGTCCTGGTTCCTGTATAATAACATTGACAGTTGCGGTTCCCTGCACTTTGGCGTTGTATGCACAGTTTTCGGTGGTATGTCCGGTCATGTTGCAGATAGCGCAAAACAACTGATTAAGTGCACAAGTGGTACTAATGTGCCCTGAATTCTTGCATGTGGTGCAGAACATTTGTCTGGTCGGGTCTTCTGCAACATTTTTATTTGCCTTTAACCATTCCAAGTCTTCTGTAAATCCTCCAACCTTGTTTTCCAGCTGCAAAGCCATTGCAATCACTGCATCTAGCGTCATAGCTCCTACACAACGTATGATCATAATCTGTTTAAGTTGCGGAGTCAATCCATTGATAAACCATTGAGTGATAATGTCATCCGGTAGGTTGGCATGTGCTGGTGGTAACTGCCTCAAATGAGTCCTGAATAGAGTGGGTTATTCCTGTACTGTTTGATTTATCTTTTGTCTATTGTTTTGCAAGTAGTCAAAAATTTTGGCTAGATTCTTCTTTAACCTGAATCTCACTGCGTAACTTATCTCAAATGTGTGTACATGAGCATCTGGGTCATCTCCTAGAAATCCACCAAATTTGGTGTACGTCACTCCTGTTGGAGTCGGCCTGGGTGGGCATAGTTGTTGTTGCTGCTGATGCTGTTGTTGTTGTTGTTGTTGTTGTTGCCCGTTCATTGTGCTGATGGTTGTATTGTGACTATCTTCTGTATCCCGAGGCTGAGTATGTGGAATGTCGGAATCTGTATCGTCCGCTGGTGCACTTTCCGATTCGATAATCTTGTTCAGTATGTTTCGAATCTCAGCTTCGAACAAGCTACCTTCGTGCTTGATGTCAACTGTAGGAAAGCTTACTCCCAATAGCGGTGACTGGGCTGAAGATTCACCAAAAAATGGTAAACTGTCGCCGAAAAACTGTGATCTTTCAGCAATTGGTATCGGAGCAACACCGGAAGGTGTCGAATCTTCACCAAAACAAGGTGCTTTTTCTCCTTCACTAATTTCTTTGGCTAAGGTGTTTCTATTCGTAAACAAATTTGAATCTTTACCCAATGTTGTTAAACTAACTTCAGGCTGCGTCCTGGTAGATTCTGGAGTTACTATATCTTCGATAGACTGTGTCAAAATCGTACCGGAATCTATCAGAGATGTAGTATGTTCCAACAGAATATGACTGGAATCACTACTAACGTTCTTTACTTTCTTGACAATGGGGTTAGACCTATCTGCGCTTTTACCTCCTGGAGGCGTCCTTAGCAAATTAGGTACCTCAGGCTGTCGGTTCTTCGGATACGTTTCACCGGATCGAGTAACCGGCATGTATCATCTTTTGGTACTAATCGCGTACTAGTAATGTTGATTTACAATCTACAGTCACGTTTCCACAACTGGTTTGCAACAATCTCATCTGTTGCCACTTTCCCACAGACGGCGCCAGTGTTAAATGCTTAAAACGCGAGACTGATTGTCAGTAGCACGTTTAAACGATTATTGGGTTCTTGGGAGTGGAAGGGGTCTGTTAGACAGAGGCCCTATACTTAGTTCCCAAACTAACCACTTACACACAACAATATACTGATGTTGAGAGCTCTATCAAGATTCTGTTGTACTTAGACATTTACAGTTCACGGTTTAGCTCGGCCAACGTGTACCGAATACGCTAAGATGCTATATTGCATCTGCACATAAACTTACTGAAAATACCAGAGACAAGAGTAATCGTTCAACCTTTACCGAATAGGTACCACAATCCGATCAACATCCGAAGACACAGAGAATTCAAGTGTTTCAGATACACCGTACTGGGTTCAGTATGCAACCCAAGAAATCCTTACTGTAGCTTAACCCTTACCGTATGATGACAGATCTCAATGCTGAAGACAACACAATCCTACACAGTGTTAGAAACACTACCACAGTTACACAGACTTCACCAAACAACTGGCAGAACATTCCAAGAACGAGTACTAACGCAATACGCGAACTTAACACAACAATCGCAATAAGGATTTGCAGACGATTCACTTCAGACAACAGACCGAATGATCTACTGGATGTAGATGATACTCACAACCGCAATAGATACCAATAGACAATAGACAAGACGAGACACAGATACACGCAGAATACTCAGAAAACTCCGAACACTTGGAATTAGAAAAACTAACACTACAGTAGCGCTTTGTTCAATCACCCAGACAGACAGTCTGGTGATCTCTCGAACGTCACTGAGCATCTCTTTTCATTGCTTTATATAAAAGATTACAAAAGGTCTACGTAACAACCTTTCGTGCATGCGAAACAAGATTCAGTTATACAGTTGCCAATCCGGCTGCCGACTAACAAACACAAAAACAAGATTCTAATTCAGTAGCAGGCACATCATCTTTAGCAGATATATCATCTTCAGCCGACGCATCATCTTCAGAATCTACGGAAAACACAACTCAATCACATAAGGCCTGGGAAATTTTAGCTAAAGTGTCCATTACTCTTCCTCTTGGCCAATTACTTGCACTAGTACCAGGAATTTGGGAACAATTCCAACAACAGTTCAGTCCTGTACCTTCTTCCATTCCAGCAACAGCGACAGTGCAACCGGAACCTGCTTCTACGGTCGATCATTCGGTTCCTTTAATTACGGTATGGTATAAAAATCATAAAATTACATAGGTACTAATTGATGGAGGATCGGGTGTCAACATTGCTACTGCTGCACTGTGTAAGAAGTTAGGATGGACCGAAATCGAACCAGTCCAGTTTTTTATCAGAATGGCCGACCAGTCAAGGGTCCATCCAGTAGGACTTGTCCTAAACATGCCAATAACTTTGCAGGGTACCACATTTAAAATGAACTTTGTCGTCCTAGAATTACCTGAATCCACCCTTGATTATAATCTTCTTTTTGGCCGTCCTTGGCTGAAGCAAGCTAAGGTTATACAAGATTGGTCTGCACAGGAACTCACTTTCGAAGACAATAATCGTAAATATGCTGTAAAATTAGATGCTATACAGCCTTGCGAATTGCATGCTAGACTGTATTTTGCAGAACTAGTTCATATGTTAGATGGTCTGTCAGATGATGAAGAAGAAGAGTTTTTGAAGAATAATATTGACTTGATCTCCCTAGGAACTGTTGATCTACAATCTGTTGTAGATAATTGGAATCCCGCAGTCTGTACGGTGATGCCTGTAATAGAAGAAGATAAGATGGAAGATACCACTGCTATAGATGACACTGATCTACAACAAATTTTTAAGCCAGCTGATGATGCAGAGAAGTCCCGATAATTCTATGTTCCAGAAGATCAGTTGATCACTTATAATTTAGGAGATGAGGACCATCCGCGTCCTGTCAAGATAAGGGAAAGCTTACCGAAAGTATTTCAAGCAGACTTAATCCAGCTACTTAGAGAGTTCTCTGACGTCTTTGCATGGGATTACAAAGATATGAAAGGTTTGAACCCGCGCATCTATCAACACAGGGTCATGTTGAAGCCGGAAGCAAAACCAATCAAGCAACCCAGCTATCGAATGAATCCGAACTATGCATCACAGGTAAAGGCGGAGCTTGATACGCTACTCAAAGTCGGATTCATTGTACCAGTAGAGCATGTTGAATGGATCTCACCAATTGTTATTGTTCCTAAAAAGAATAAGCAACTACGAATTTGTATGGACTATCGGAAACTGAACGCAGCTACGGTGCCTGATCCATTTCTGCTACCTTTTCTTGACACGATGCTTGACAGAGTAGCAGGACACGAAATGTATTCATTCCTAGATGGATACAGTGGGTATAATCAAGTTAGAATGGCTGAACATGATATACCAAAGACTGCTTTCATTACCAATTGGGGTGTTTTTGCTTGTACTGTTATGTGGTTTGGATTAAGAAATGCCCCCAGTACGTTCCAAAGGTGTATGCAGGAAATACTTTCTCCTTACCTTACCTCTTTTATGCAAGTATATCTTGATGATTTTTTGATTTTCGGTAAGATGGTAGCACACTTGTTCCATGTACGGTGTTGCTTTGAGAAGTGCAGAGAATACAGACTCTGTTTGAACCCAAACAAATGTGTGTTTGCGGTTTCATGTGGAAAGCTACTTGGCCACATTGTATCTGCATAGGGTATACAGGTGGATCCAGATAAAATTACAGCTGTGTTAGAAGCACATGTGCCCACTACACCTAAGGAAGTGATGCGCTTCATGGGCCAAGTAAGATGGCATGGTCGGCACTTATGGTGGCTTGCTCATTTGGCGATACCACTGAACCGGTTAATAACCAAGACTCCTCCACAATTTGAGTGGACTCAGGAATGTCAAATTGCTTTTGATCGTCTAAAGGGATTACTAACACAGGTTCCAATCTTACAGCCTCCTGACTGGGATCGCCCATTTCATGCATTTGTTGATGCTTCAGATATTGCCATTGGCAGTGTTCTAATGCAACAAACCGATAAGTGGTTTCGGCCAGTGTACTATGCAAGTCGAAGGCTTGCCCCTGCTGAAAAGAATTACTCTGTAACTGAAAGGGAATGTCTGGGTTTAGTATATTCTGTCAAAAAATTTAGGCATTATTTACTTGGCCGCAAATTTACTTTTCATGTAGATCATGCTGCACTTGTCTATCTGGTTCGGCAACAGCATTTAGGTGGTCGATTAGCGCGATAGGTTCTGCTTTTACAAGAGTTTGATTACGAAGTTATTCATCGGCCAGGCAGTTCACATGCCTTAGCAGATTTCCTTTCTCGTTTAGATTCCGGTGAAGCTCCAGTTGGTGTTGATGACACCACACCAGCGATTTACAACACTGAACCAACTAATGATGAAATTGCAGATCCTCCTGTGCCAAATAATGACTATGATCAGTTGTTAACTTTTTTGACTGATGGATGCCTTCCTTCTACAACATCTCCTGCAATGCGTAGGAAAATTGCAGTTTTTAGTCGCCGATTTCGACTGATTGCTGGGGAGTTATACTATATGGATCACACTGAAAATTTTACTTCGTTGTATTCCTCCACACGAAGTTAATTCATTCATTATGTTGGCTCATTCAATTCCATCCGGCGGGCATTTTGTGGCAGATTTAACACACCGGAAAATTCTGCAGAGTGGGCTTTGGTGGCCTACTATGTACAGGGATGTATTGTAGTTTGTCAAAAAATGTGATAATTATCAGAGGTTTGGACAGCCCCTACAACGCCATTTTTTCCCTCTACAACCTGTCTTGCCATTAGAACCTTTTTAGAAGTGGGGTCTAGATTTCATTGGACCTATTTCACCTCCGGCAATCATCAGTAATAATCGTTATATTCTGACCTGTACAGACTATGCGACCAGATGGGCAGAAGCATGGGCTTTAAAGTCTGCCACAGCTGTTTCGATAGCAAAGTGCCTAATGAAAGATGTCTTTCCACGTTTTGGATTACCTCTAGAGCTTGTTAGAGATCAAGACACTCATTTTGTCAACAATTTAATGAAAGTACTTACACATTCTTTTCAGATCACGCATAAATTCAGTTCAACATATTATCCTCGTGCAAATGGTTTAGCTGAGAGTACGAACAAGACCCTGTTGAATATGCTTCGAAAACTCATTCTGGAAGCACCAGAAAGATGGGACCAACTGTTACCTGCAATCCTGTGGGCATACCAAACTACCTATAAGGTAGCAACAGGACTAACACCTTTCAAACTAGCTTATGGATTGGAAGCCATAGCACCAATGAAGATTGTTGTGCCAAGTCTACGCGTAGCTCTCACTCAGAAATTGATACCAAAAGATTCTTTATCATTTCGACTAGATACACTCAGAAAACTGGATGAGCATCGATGGACAAGTTTTCTGACTATCCAGGAAGTTCAGTTAAGACAAGCTCGAACACATGATCGATATCTAAGGACTCCAATTCTTACGGTGGGGCAACTTGTACTCTTCTACAATGCAAAGTCGAATCGCTCTGCTGGCAAATTCAAGGTCCCTACCGGATTTCTGAACAGGTGGGCCCAACCAATTTTTGGTTGACTACTTTGACCGGAATTCCTCTTCCTAAGATGATAAATGGATCAAAGCTATGGCCGTATCAACAAGCATCCAATCCACACTGAACGTTCCGCGGATTGGCCGCGTATTTTGCGTTTCCTTTTCTTTTCTTTTATTTTCTCTTAATTTTGCGTGCTTAATAAAGTAATATAAGTCTGTAAATATCCGGGTTTTGATACCTAATTATGTCAACAGCCACCCTGCCCTTTCTAGCTGCTCATGCATGCACACCGAAGTTAAGAAGTTATCATCTCAACGTCGCACGATGATTAGTGATTTTGATTGCTCTCCACTGCAGCGCGTCTACTTAACCTTTTCCGTTTCGCCAAAAATCGCTATTGTGTTTGCTTGTTGTGTGTGATTGTGTAAACCCTGTGCGTATTGTGTCTTGTGCTTGCGTTTTCTGTGTGCGCCATGGAAGCTCTGGCAAACTATGCCGCTTTCCGTGACGGACTCCCTACCGATGTAGGAGAGTTTCTGCGCATACGTGGGTTGGCCAATTTCGCTGAACTGCCATGGCATTCAGTGGAATCCCACCCGTTCTTTGCCCAGATAATCGCCGCTATCGCTAAAACACCTGCCACCGAACAAAGTTGGGCGATCACATCCCTACCCTCACAAACCGTAATCATGTTCCAAGCTTTTGCTGAGGCGTTTAGACTCCCTCAGCAAGGTCGAGAAAATGGCCCGAATCTGCCAATAGCCACCATGAACCAACTATTCCCTAGGAGTTCCTCTAACAAATACGCCATCCTCTGCCGTCCTGAACCTGAGAGATCCGCGCTACAATTCTTAGTAGCCATCCTCAATCTCCAAAAGCGCACATATGGAATATCTCGTCCCTTCTACTTTGCCATAGACTTAGCTACCCGAGAACCTATAAATTTTGCATCGTACTTCTTCCACCGCATTCACAAAGAATGTGTTTCAATCATCATACAGGTAAACAAGGGAGGAATGCCAAGGTCCAGACTGCCGCACATCATATCTTTCCTTTTTCCGGCCATTCTTGCAGCACAACCACCACCCAGAGGCCCGGTCCTGCACCATGAAGAGTCGGCCCAATTATTGGAAGATGATGAAGAAGACGAAGAGGAAATCAATCAACTCTTCCGCCGAAAAAGAATTAGAATCAGTTCATCTAAAAGTGAAGCACAAGGTTCAGACGAAGGAAATAAAGAAGATGACAAAGAAGAAGAAAAACAGGACAAAGAAACCTTCCATGATGCCGCAACATCTATGCAGCACGAATCATCAGCACAGTCTTTGTCAGAAGGGCAACAAGAACAGGAGGATCACACCGACTCAGACACAAGCTCGTCCCAAGAAGCATCTCAGCAACAATCTGAGCAGGAACAGTAAGGAGATGAGGAACAAATCGTTAAAGAAGTTTTCGAAGAGCTACTGAAAGCAGTCGAGTCCACAGCTGCCAACACCGCCGACACCACACAACAAACCACAGAACAAGAAATAGAACCTAACGCTGTTCTTCCCACTCCCCCACCGGAGCCTCCACTCAAGCCAATAATCCCTGCTCCACCCATTCGTCCCGAAGAACCCACTACTTCTTCTTCCTCATCCCCAAACTACTCTCCACCGAACTCCCACCAGCTACTCACCGCATCCTCATCCCAACCTCGTCCTCATCTTCCACTCCCCTCCATGCCCATATTTTCTGAGTTAGCATCAATGGGTCAACTGCTGATCAATTTATCACAACAACTACCGCAACAAATGAAGAAAGTCACAGATACTGTTCGCGATGACTTTCAACACAAATTGGAAGTAATGGAGGCAGATATCACTCCCCTCCAGGAGGAATTACAGGCAGTAAAGGCTGAAAATCATGCGCTAAATGAAGAGTTAAGCAATTACAGGCAAAACTTCAAGAGCAGGAAGTAATTACAACTCAACGAGATGAGGCCTTGGCAGCAACACAAGAGAAGGAGGAATTGCTGAATGTTGTAGATGCAGAGATAATTAACCTGAAGCAATTACTCAAGGATAAAGAAGGTGCAAGAATCACCTTAGGAAATCTACTAGAAGAAACAAGATAGACGTTAGATGAAGTGGTACAACGAGGCCAAGAACAGCACGATTTGGCTATGAAAACACTTGAAGAACTTCAAAGATGTAAAATAGATTTATCAGACGTTAACAACATTTTAAAATGAAAATTGATTGTAGAAGCTCAACTGCAAAAAGTAATCTCAGTCTTCGCAGAGAAAGAGATGCCTACTCCAACACAATCCAGTTCCAGAATCAGCAGATCGACAGAAAAGACAACCAACTCGACAATCAGAAAGAAAGATTGGCCAAGATGGATAAACAACTTGCAGAGATGAAGACTTCCAGAGATGCAGCCTTGTCGAACGATTTCTACTTACAAGAGGCTTTTCTGCAAACGCAAGCAGAAATTTTGCTGACCAAAGCTATTGCCTTAAGTTCTGTAAGAGTAGATGCCCAATTAGTAGAACCGGATACTTTAAAACAGATGTTAGAAGCTTTAAAGAAGAAAATTGCCCGAACCTTTAGATTAGCCAGAAACATGTATTTAGACGGCATTATAGAAGAACAGTAATTTTGTAAATCCTGCGGGTTCGAGTCCACCATGCGTGCCAGTGTTATCGGCCGCCGAATTGGAAGTTGTATAAGTGAATCTTTTTTCGCACGCGCGAAAGGTTGTTACGCAGACACCTTGTAATTTTTATATAAAGCAATGAAAAAGAGATGCATAGTGATGTTCCGAGAGATCACCAGACTGTCTGTCTGGGTGATTGACTGAGCGTTGCGGTAGTGTTGTTGAAGCCATTCTGAGTGTACTATGGTGTATGGTTCTGATTCTGTTCTGTTGTCTATCGATACCTGCTTGTGTGAATTTCCTCAACATCCAGTAGATCGTCGGACTGTTGTCTGAGTGAGTCGTTTGCGAGTCTCTATTGCGATTGTTGTGTTAATTACGCGTATCGTGGTGTTACTCCTTCTTGGAATGTTCTGCCAGTTGTTTGGTGAAGTCTGTATAACTGTGGTAGTGTTTTTGGTATTCGGATGGTATTGCATTGTCTTTAGTGTTGAGGTCTATTTTCATACGGCAAAGATTACGCTACAGTAAGGGTCTTCCTAAGTTGCGTACTGAATCTTCAGCATTGTGTGTCTGAAACTGCTGAGTCCTTCTGTGTCTTCGGTTTATTTGACGGTGAGCACTATTCGGTGAAGGTTGAACTACTGTTATTGTTCCTAGTGTTACGGTAGTGTGTATTCGGAAAAAGGTTCTGAGGTAACTCGGTATCACGATACTAATAGTCTAGTACAGTGCGTTCGATAGACTCTGGAAGAGTTAGAATGAAGAACCATAAATATTGAGAAGGGTATACCAATTCTTGATAGAAGTCTTGAATGTTAGTATATTATGGTGTGAAGTCATTTTGGGAAACAAGTATAGGGCCTCTATCGTTACAGACCCCTTCCACTCCCAAGAACCCAATTAGGTGGTTAAACGTGTTTCTGACAGTTAGTTGCACGTTTAAACGTTTAACAATCTTGAGCCTTCTAGAAGCATCCACTTGAGTTAACTCAAGTTAACTGGGATATTTGATGCACGTGCAATTACATGGCCGACACATGGATGGTTAGTATCCACCTTCCCAAGAAGGAAGTCCCTTGGAGAGAGCTATATATAGGGGCATTTGATTGGGAGGAGAGTCATCTCTCTAGCACATGGTGGTTGTAATAATCATTCTCTTGCATTTGTTCAGCTAAGGATCCGATCAGTTCAGATGGATCTGAAATCAGACACCGTTTTCTCACCCGTGTGTATGACCAAAGATCTCGAGTTTAGACTTACTAGGAGGTCATGTGCTCTTGTGAACAAGTGATCCACTTAGCTTAGTGCATAAGTCTCAACGATGTGAAGGAGGAGGTCTTGGGTTCAATCCCAATTGGGTACATGGGGAGAGCATTTTCCCAAAGAGATCTAGAGCCTTTTAGAAGCATCCACTTGAGTTAACTCAAGTTAACTGGGATATTTGGCACATATGCAGTAACACGATCGACACATGGATGGTTAGTATTTGCTTGCCCAAGAAGGCACTCCCGTGGAGAGAGCTATATATAGAGGCATTTTGTTGGGAGGAGAGTCATCTCTCTATCACGTGGTGGTCATAATAGTCATTCTCTTGCACACAACCTCCTAGCTACGAGTATGATAGGCTAACCGCTAGCCCCAAAAGCCATGGATGAGGATTTATTCCTAATCCTCTCTCTTAAGGTATGGTTCAACCATCCCTTGCTCAGATTATGTGACATGCACATGCATGTATAAAAGTTGATCATTGTTTTAATTCGAATAGTATAGATTAAATTGCTAGGAGTACACTTTTTGAGTGTTTGCAGGATAGATAATTGCAAGAAGTACAAGGTTATGCAATAAAGAGGTTGTTGCTAGCATTTTATGTTTCAATAGGTTTTGGAGTTCATATTTGAGTATATACCATGCATGCCATGGGCTTGCAAGCCCTATGTTATAGTGAATGACCTGTGTGCCATTGGCTCACAAGGCCTTATGCTTGATTCTATGGCTATGTTTTTTAAACTCCATTTTCTTAGGGATGCTGTCAAATTTTTTCCCACCCCATGGAATTATATAAGCACTTACCTTTAGGTAAGAATGTTATGGCATGGTAACATGCCTTCTCACCAAACATCACTAAAGTGAAAGCATGCTTCTAAACATGTACGTGATGGACTTATCACCATCAAAATATCATAGATAAGGCACCTTCATTCATAATAGGATGCCTAATAATAATTCTTATAGATTTAGACCATAGGATTGCCAAGCAGAAGGAAATGTACCTTCACCATTAGGAATGTGCACAAGAAATGCTATAGGACTTAGAAAGTTATATAGAGGCATGGGAGATATCTTTATGATCATCTCTAATGTACTGAAGGTTTACATACCTTCAAAAGAGTCTCACAATATGATTAGTAGACTATGGGGTATCATGAGGAATACCCAAAAGAGTGACTACTTTCACTCATGCACATCACTTGAGTAAGTAGTGAACCATTTGTGCTAAACTACTAAGGAAACCAATAAAGTGGGATCATAGATATGGGTTCATGAGAGCATCAACGGGTGCGAATGTGATTGGAGTAATGCTTAGGAAAGCCACATGCATGACACTAGCTCTATGACTGAGAGCATAGATCCTGCAACCAAAATATTTGGGGTACCCAATACATATATGTATGTTGGATCTAGAGAGAGGTACTTAGACTTAGTCTTGTTACCTAGGAGCAAGTTAGTTTGGAAAGAAAGGGATATCCACTATCGCATATTGACTAGATCCAAACTAAACTAGTTTAAAGATATGGGATTCATCTGAGTCTGCCTATATGAGTTGAGGATATGGGACTCATTAGAGTCCACCTATATATATATATATATATATATATATATATATATATATATATATATATATATATATATATATATATATATATATATATATATATATATATATATATATATATATATATATATATATATATATAATGTGTAGATGGTTTAGTGTATGTATGATATCATGAATTGGAAGAAGGTTCAACTGGTATGGGATGGTGGAAACAAATTCGTTCTCTATTCTATGGCCAAGGAGAAAAGGACTCATCATTCATGGCAGCTAGGTAGACATCTCCCTAGGATTGGGAGTTATGCTTCATAGTTTAGGGAAGATTTCTTCTTCCAATAGAGAATGTGATGGGTGATTTCATCAACATGGATATCACATACTCGTTTGGTGCTTTTTAGGAAGGATAATTCCATTAGTTTAATTGGATTGTATAGATCCAGGCACAGAGGATGCTTTGCAAAGATAGTTCTTCGGTATGGATACACATTTGTGTATTATGATATCATGCCATATCATTGCTTACCATTTTAGTAGAGGTATTTGAACCTAAAAAGGATAATTCCATTAGTTTAATTGGATTGTATAGATCCAGGCACAGAGAATGCTTTGCAGAGATAGTTCTTTGGTATGGATACACATTTTGTATTATGATATCATGCCACATTGTTGCTTACCATTTTAGCAGAGGGATTTGAATTTGCTTCCTCCACTCTTCATCATATATACCTTTATTATTTATGGGAGATTTGTTCTCCATCTTCATAGGAATGTATGTCATGAAGTATTATGTACTACTTTATAGAAGAGAGGAGTAAATAAATTCATAAAGTTCTCTTTTAAGGAAAGGATAAAGTGGGAATTAGTTCAGAGATCCAGGAGAGATCTCACTTAAGCTCAAAGGTCTCACTTTAACTCCTGTTTCTTCAAAGAGAAAAAGGAGGAAAACATAATTTGTTCATAGCAGAGAAATAAATTATGGTTTCCACTAGTGAGAAAGGGTGTTTAGAAAACATCTCTTGGTCTAAATTTTAGTAGGAATTCATTTACTCTACTTTTCAGTGTAGTTTTCCTTCACATGGGAGTCCGGTTTTCCACTATTTTGGAAGAAAAAACATGGAAAGCTTACCTGCACATTCTCAATTATGGATGAGTAGAGCAAATGGATTCAACATAATGTTATTGAAAGGGAAAAGGAAAGTGGAATAGGTTCCATTGCTTGAAATCTTTTCCTTAGAAGAGACTAGAGATAGAGAAAGATGCACCATCGCAAATAGCATCACTAATTAGCGACGCTCCTACCGACGTTTGCAAACTCATTGGGATGTTGAGCGATACATAAGCGGCGTTTCAAGATTCCAGAGTGTTGCCTAAGCGACACTCTGGAATGTTAAAAAAAAAAATCAATTTCTCCCGACACATTTGTGCCGAGATTGAGAGGAGAGAGAGAGAGAGAGCATGCGCATGCACATTCCTTCTAGCGACGATCGGAGAGAGGCAAAGGTATGCGGACACACACACATACACACATAAATTTACACACACATATACACATGCATACACACACACATCTATACACACATAGACACATATATATACACATAGACACACACACACACATACACATAGACACACACACATGCACACAAACATACACACACACATACACACACACACATACACACATACACACATAGACACATAAACACACACATAGACACACACACACATACACACATGGACACACACACACATACACACACATATACACACACACATAGACACATAGAAACATACACACTTACGTGCACACACACACATATACACACATATACACATTTACACACACACATACACACTTACACACACACATACACACATCCACATACATTTACACACACACACATACACATGCATATAGACACATATATACAGATACACATGTATATACACACATAGACACAGACATAGACACACACACACACACACATACACACATAGTTACACACACACACATATATACACACACACATGCACACACACATAGACACATACACACACATATATGCATACACACACATAGTGACACATACATGCACAGAGACATATACATGCATACATATGCATACATAATGCATATGCATATGCATACACATACACACTTATATGCATGCACACACATACACATACATGCATACATATGCATACATAATGCACATGCATATGCATACATACATGCTTACATACATACACACATATGCATACATATGCATACATAATGCACATGCATATGCATACATACATGCTTACATACATAGACACATAGACACATAGACACATACACACTTACACACACACATACACACATCCACACACATTTACACACACACATACACATGCATATAAACACATATATACAGATACACACGTATATACACATATATACACACATATACACACATAGACACACACATACACATATAGACACACACACTCATACACACACACATAGACACATACACACACATAGAGACACATACACACACATACACATACATGCATACATAATGTATATGCATATGCATACATAATGTATATGCATATGCATACATAATGTATATGCATATGCATACATAATGTATATGCATATGCATACATACATACTTACATGCATACACACACATACACATACACATGCATACATAATGTGCATGCATATGCATACATACATGCTTACACACATACACACACTCACATATACATCTACATACACATACACATATATATGTACTTACATATACATACACATGTATACACATGCATATACACATATGCATGCATACACACATACACATGCATACACATACATATACACACACACATACATATACATACATATACATACATATATGTAAACACACATCAGGTCACATGCATACATGGCCACAAACATACACATATACATACACATGCATACACATATACATATACATACACTTACATATACACACATACATATACACACATACATATACATGCATACATATGTACACATAAATATATTGATTTCTAACCCATTTTGTTCTATATGTATAGATATTTTGGATCCTAGTAGAGAGAGAAAGGCAAAACGCACTCTCATAAAAAGTCTGATGAGAGCAAGAGTTATGCTAGATATCTTAGGGATCGTCATGCACAAGTACTCAGAGATGCATGATGATGAGCTAGATTTTACGATGGAGATGCTTACCCAGCAATCAGAGGAGGGCTCTTTTGCAGCTCTAGATGCAAGAAGAGAACTATCTGCTCATAGGTTTTTTTTTCATATTTTTTTTTAATGATATTATAACACATATTTTTATTTATTTTCATCTATCTATTTTCAAGACACCTATACCACCTCCAAATCATGAGAGCAGAGCACAGGTGCCTATGAGGACATGCATAGGCACCCTAGGGCTAGAGTGTGATATAGAGCCAAAGGAGAATATAGTGTATATAGGGAATTGTTGGCATCATACGGGAAGAAGCAAGTACGGGCATACATGAAGATCTAGCACTGAGGCAACCCATCAATTTTTTTCAATCCTTGCAGTATTTTAAAAGTGATTCTCATCACTGAAAACCATTGTAAATACCGTTTCACCTTTTTGTAGCTCCATTTTGTGCAAGCGGAGGAGTCCTCGATCTTGAGGAGCTTTAGTAGTATTTGCCTACCAAGTTTCATAATTTTCAAAGCTCGTTTGAGCCTCCAAAATAGCTTAAGGACCTAATTTTTAACTAGGCCGGACACTAGGTCTGAACAGGACCAAAGCTAGTCAAAAACTATAAATAGAGCTAGAGGGCTCATTTTTGGGCTAGCTTGTTGTAGTTTTGAACTTGTATGAGAACTTGGTTTGCAATAGAAGTGATTCCATTGTCTTTCTCTCTTTGTTCTTGTCGTGTGTGCGTGTGTGTGTATCTGTGTGCATGATCATGTGCTTCTCACTCACACACTTGTGCCTTCACTTGCTCGAGGTCTTCATACCATCCTCATGTCTTTGCGGATTGACATTAAAGGAGGTGCTACTCATCACTGAGCTACACCAAATTTTGGCGCCGTTGCCAGGGATTCGAGCTTTGAGGACGAGCGTGTGATGGTAAGACATAGAGAGGACATATTGGAATGGTAAGTAGTAGGTAATTTTCTTGTTTTTCACCATTTTTTCCATCTCCATCTCCACCTCTATCTTTACCTTCATCTCCATCTTCCCTTCATTTTACCACTTCTATGTCATTCACCTCATTTGCATAGTGAGAGTTTGAGAGAGAGCGAGTGTGCATTGTTGTGTTTGTATGTTTTTTGCATGATTCTTGCAAGTTGCAGCATCCTCACCATCTCCAGCAAGCTCTATAGGTACAGAAACTCTCTGCGCGAGCCCCGAGGCGTCGAGTTCAAGCTATTGCGACACACCGAAAAACTGACCCTATCACGATTCTGAGTGCACCACGACACAGCGCAGGCTGAGAGCTTCTAGAATCACTAGCCTGATCAACAAAATTCACCATATCCCGGTCTATCACGACACACCCAACTATCGCGACACACCGACCTTTCGCGACACACCCGACTATCACGACACACCGACCTATCGCGACACACCGATGTATCGCAACACACCCGACTATCGCGACACTTCCATCTATCGTGACACACCCGACTATCGCGGCACACCGACCTATCGCGACACACCCGACTATCGCGACACACCTATCTATCACGACACACCGACCTATTGTCACACACCCATCTATTGCGACACACCGACCTATCGCAACACACCCACCTATCACGACACACCCGTCTATCGTGACACACCCATGTATCGCGACACACCCGACTATCGTGACACACCGACCTATCGCGACACACCCACCTATCGCGACACACCCGTCTATCGCGACACACCCGTGTATCGCGACACACCCATCTATCGCGACACACCCACCTATCGTGGCACCCATCTATCGCGACACACCAACCTATTGCGACACACCTGTGTATCGCGACACACCCGTGTATCGCGACACACCCGACTATCGCGACACACCAACCCGAGCTATCACGATACACTGGCCTTACGAATAAGTTTTTGGAGTGTAATAATTGATTAACTTGGGATAATTTTGGGCTTGATTTCTAACACATTGGGACTACCTTAGAGCCTTAGAAGTGGGCCAAATACCTAGAAAACCATACATGAATTCCCTGAACCCTGAAAGCCTGTTTTGAACCCTAAGTGCCTGATTGGTCATAACTCCACCATACAAACTCCGATTAATGAGATTTTGGTCTCCTTGGAAAGCTCAGTGAGAATTATACGTGGATCTTGACTGGTTTTTGTGAGAATCATACATAAACTTTTAGAACATGTACTTTAAGTTGGCCATTCGGTAGGATTAGGGGGTCATAAGATTTTGGGGGTACGGTGAGTTACTCCAAGGGGGGCATATATTTGTTGATGTGTGTCTGTCAATTCATTGTAATCTAGGACAATATTAACTGGTGAACCCTTGCAGGAACATTGTGCGCAATCAAGGCATTCCAAAGCAAGCTAGCAAGGGTGAGTACCAAGCTTGGGAAAAGGCTACCTGGGCTTGTGCAGTAGTCTAAGCAACAAGTGAATTGAGGTTGGAAGTTCTCTCAACCCTCCTTCGTCAATTCTAGCTTAGGCTAAGTACGACTTAGGTATGGTGATTAATTAGAGTGACGCTAGGCATGAATCAAGTCCAAGAGAACTAATCAACTAAGTACAAGCATTAAGTAGATCTTAAGTGTGAAAATTCTAAGAAACAAAAGTAAAATTGAATCGGTCAAATATCAAGTGCGAAGTTCACTGAAGTAATCCTGACGACGTGATTCCAAACAAGGGCTTAACACAATATTCAACTAAAAAGAACAAAGTGATTGGTACAAATTAACCTGCAATGAGAGTGTACTTGGGACCAAGGGGGTAGAGAAACCAGGCATATGAACCTTAGGTCTGGAAGACACTGAGGCTGAGATAGACAAAGCCTCAGATCTTCTTAAGCTAGTGTCAATCACACTCCTAGGTCTTAGGCCCAGCAGTTGAGTGATTACCCATACATTCCCAGATAAAAAACAAGTGATTCTAAGATGTCGTATAACATGGAGAGACCAGTACATAGTTCAGGGGTGGCATACCTAGAAAAGCCAGAAGGACCTTACAAGACTCAATTGGAATACATCAGGACTAATCATCTAGGTGCTCACATCTACAAAGACGGTCTGAGAAGACCTGTGGTCCAGATTAAGAACCCCGATCAACCCCATGGACTATTTATGTAGTCACCACCCTTCCAGATAGGACAAACGAGTTCGGCAATGTGATCGCAGAGACTAACATGGGTGACATAGAGCAAGGGAACTTAGGGAGAGAGTCGAGGACTCCCCGTGGCAAATCAGTCCTGACCAGAATCATGACACCAGAGTGGGTTCCCCAGGATAATAAAAGCATAGATTTGCTTTTAAACCGAGAAACCGATGAGGCTTTTTGGAGGTATAAGCCTGACCAGCCTCATGAAGTAGGGGCTCTCACAATTTATGAGTTTAAAGACTCTGATAGCCCAGACCAAGTAACCTACCTAGACAATATGTCAGAGAGGATCTTCGTGGTCTCAGAGCATGGGAGACATGCCTACACTTGGAAGGGTGAATTTGTTTTTCCCCAACCTCGGTCCAATGTGTCCTACAGCCACCAAGGAGTTGGGACCTCCCAAGCCCATGGAGCTCAAAGGGATAGAAATAGAGACAGACATGAGGTAAGCTTTGCCAACCCCGTGGGAAGAGAAAGGAGTCCATGAAGAATTACTTCGATGGCACTAGAGACCCTTACAACCATGTGGTAGAATTTAGGCAAGTCTTGAGAGCGGAACAGGTTGAGGACCTATTCACACAATACAATGCTTTTGGCCTAACTCTTAGAAACACATCTCTTACCTGGTTTCAACCACTACATGAGAGGCAGTTTAGGAGCATAGATCAACTTTTAGAAGCTTTCGTCACTGAGTTCTCTAAGAGTGGCATATGGCATAATACTTCCTCCCTGATTCATAGCTTCAAGCAAACACCTCAAGAGATGGTCCGATTGGCAAGAAGACGGTTTAGGCAGTACCTAGAGAGGTATCCTATGCCTGAGTTACCCACACTAGCCAAACAAGTGGCTTTGTTTTTAGATGGATTGTTGAGTACCAAGCTCAGATCATATGTGTATCTGAAAGACCCTAGAAACATAGAAGAATGTGTACGCATGTGCATAGACATTGAGGATAATCTAGGAGAGGAATTAGAACTTTCAAAAATCTACAAAGATTTCGATAGTTCTACTAGCCTCTCTTCCTCGCAATCCACATCTATTGAGGAACTCGTTGAGAAAGTAGCTCAGAAGCTAGGAGTCTCTAGTAAAAAAATACCAAGATTTGCGCCAGGAAAACGATGCTATACTTGTGGAGGTGACCATATGGCGAGTGTGTGCCCCATTATGGCTCAACCGGAAGTGAATCCTAGTAGCCAGTACTGCACCATAGAGCGAAGGTACACCAACCACACCACACAAGATTGTCCTTATAACAAGCAAACTGTCAGGCAAAACTACCCTCAGCCATATCCACAACGTGGTAGATTCCAGACTAAATACCCACCACAACAATATGGTAGGCCCCAGCAATCCTACCAACCACCCTATCAGGGGCAGCCTAGACCTCAACCAGTCCTAGCGCAGCAACCCCGTGATCCAACCAATGTGATTCTAGTGAAATATGCATCTGCTGACGAAAATCTAAATAGGGCCATAGTCCGAGTAACACCCTTGCTATCTGAAAGTGATCCAAGTGACAATAGTTTTGACTCCACACATATTGACAGCCCACAGGCTTACTACATGCAGTCACCCGAGCATAATGAGTCATACTATTATGAAGAACCTAGTGAATCTAGTTGGGAGCCAGATTATACTAATGTCATGTATGCAAACCCCAACTCTAGACCTCAACCTAGGCAGATAAGACCTCCATTCCCTAGAGGGCCATGCTTTTGATGTCAGGGAGATCACCTCATCGGCGATTGCCCTCTACCAGCACCTACACAAACCCAATCTGTGACAATTCAAGGATTTTGCCCAGACTATGGAAAGGAGCATTTGTTACAAGAGTGTCCCAAGAACCCCATCAATATGCCAAAAATCGCTCCTATCAATGTTATTGGGTTAGTAGTAGACTCTACGGGAAGTGTGACTTCCACTGCCCTAGTGCAAGTAGTCACCCGAGCTCAAGCTTTGCAGCAAACTCAAGGAGTAGGACAGGAAAAGATTTCTGAGGTTAGTGAGACAGAGAGCATAACCAAGAAAAGGACAAGAGCTTGGAGAGATAGCCGAGAGAGAATGAAAAGACAATGGTCACTAAAAATGAGCGAACTTAAAGAAAGCTTGAGAGAAACCAAAGCAAAGATAAGTGAACTTGCATCTCAAAACCATGCTCACACTACCCCACCACCACCGTTTCCATCTCCCTCCAACCCATCACCTTCTATTCCCCAACCTTCTAATCCACCACACATAACCCACCCACCACCCAGAGTAGGATCAGTGCTAGCCAATCCCACTCCTGAGGATCTAGACATGATGCTTAAATCATATCAGGCCAGAATCCAAGAAGGGCCAAATGTGACAGATCATGACAAATGTTACCCTAGAGCCGATCTAGAGATAGAGAGAACAAAGCTTTGTGCTAAGATGGTCGAATTGGCGCAAGCCATGTTTGAAGCCAGTCGCTTGTTCAATGGCTCTAGCTCCACTAGAACACCATTGCATTTTGATGGTCTATTAGATAGATTGGAAAGATTACTTGCAAAGTCTAGAAAAGGAGCCTCCTCTCAGTTCAAGGAGAGTGCAAGTGATAGAATAAGCATTCCTCCCCAGGAACCTATGTGCCTAACTCCATTGAACCGAACACATCTTCTTCTATGAATTGGTATTCTCCAGCATTTTGCGAGAGATTCAAGAAGAAAAATGGGCTAAAGAAAGTGAAAATCTCCCTCCGATTGAACTTGTGGATGATGCGCACGATCAATTCCCACAAGATATTCCTTCCATTTATGGAGAACAGGAGAGTGCCCACTCGCATGGAAGGTTAGACTTTGATTCTAATTCATTGCAAGAGTTACCACATTTCACAGGCCTATGGGAAACTAAGTCGACTTGCATGAGAGCACCTACGATCATGATAAGAAATGAAGATTTGATCATACCTAGGAACACGGAGGTGGTACAGAATACTAAAGTGCAATGCAACCTCACTTTAGAAGAGATACTCAAGGTTAAGCTTGAATTGTGGAAACATGTAGCCAAACAAGTGCCAGACGTAGCGAAATCTCGTTCCCGGGTAGGATCTCTTAGAAGTGTGCCAAAAATACCACTGGATAAGATAGGAGACATGAGCAAAGGAGAAGAAGGAAATACCTATCTTCCAGTTACCCATCAAGGATACACAACCAAGGCAATTTTGGACTCAAGTGCAGGAGTTGCAATTGCTACCACTTCCCTATGGAAGCGTTTGGGCAAGCCGACACTCAGGCCAACGAGAATGAAATTGCAGATGGGCGGTGGACACATAGAAAGACCCCTAGGATTGCTAGAAGGTATCACTCTCACTACATGTGGTGTGGAGTTTGAGCATACTTTTGCTATATGTGACTTTAGCAAAAATCAAGCCTATGAGATGATTCTGGGAAGACCATTTATGCGAGAGTTGCAAGTAGTCCAGGATTGGGGAACCAATTCCTTGTACTTGCAACACTTAGGTGTCACGACCAAAGTTAATCTCAAGGACTATTCTCATAGAGATGTCCCTCCAATCCAATGGAACCCCATCCATAGAGCCAAAGATGATACTGAGTCAGTGCATTCCATAGGATCAGGATCCTCATGGATGCATGAAGACACTCAATTATGGATGTGTAAAGTAGCAGTAGAAGAAGAGAAGAGAGAAAAAGCCAAAGAGATAGGTGCAAAGGAAACCCATAGATCAATTCAAGACCCAGCCTATGCACCTGGAGTATTCCCTGACGAAGAATTTGAACCTCACAGTTGGGCAAAAATTTTAGCAACAATGGATGTAGCCATCAATGAAGAACAATGAACAACCCACTATGATGAGGATGGCTATGACATTTCAATCTTCTCCATAGAGCCAATCATGGGAGATTCGGTTCTGGAGGAATGTGAACTTAGCACTGATGCATTCAAGAATGCAAGTGACTCCGATCTAGAGTCAATCATTATGGACACGCCTTTTGCATCAGATGAAGAATACTTCTATGAAGTAGAAGTTCACTCTTAGAGACATGAAGAGCTCACGAATGATGTGAGATTAACCACACAAGTGACCACCAAGAGTGAAATAAAGAAAAGAAAGAAGAAAGAAGTCACATCGGAGGAAGAAGAATCTCTGTTTGAGGTCCCTGAAAATTTTAAGAAGTACAAAATAGAAGATAGGAGTCATGGTAAGAATGCCTAAACGTGAGGCACAATTAGGAGAGGCCTATGATAACAAGGAAACTACCAAGAAAATAGTTGTAGCCATAGAAGAGGGAGAAGAAAGATGCGCCTACATAGGGCATGACCTGACCGAAGAAGAAGAGCAAGAGTTGATAGCGTTACTAAGGGAGTACAGAGATGTATTCGCTTGGAGCTACAAGGACCTGAAAGGTGTAGACCCTAACATATGCTCACACGATTCCCATGACCTCAGATGCCAGACCCTCTAAACAAAAGCCATACACATACAATGACAACTATGCTGCCAAGATCAAAGAGGAGATAGATCGCTTGGTTGAAGTTGGATCATCTATGAAATCGAGCACACTGAATGGGTATCCCCCATTGTAGTGGTGCCCAAAAAGAATGGCAAATTATGCGTATGCATTAACTTGAAGAAGGTTAAGCCACTATCAGAGATAGTTATCCGCTTCTTATCACTGAGCATCTATTAGAAAGGGTAGCAGGCAAGGAAGTATACAGCTTCCTAGATGGGTTCTTTGGCTACAATCAAGTAGCCATTGCACCAGACGATCAGCATAAGACGGCTTTTGCCACAAAGTGGGGCATATTTGCTTTTCGGGTAATGCCATTTAGGCTTACCAATGCTCCTGCAACCTTTCAAAGACTAATGCGCCATGTATTTAAAGAGTTCTTGAGGAAGGATTTGGAAGTCTATGTTGATGATCTCTGTTCTCATTCCAACATTAGACAGACCCATATACCTGAACTTAGACAAATCTTTGATAAATGTAGAGAATATCAAGTCTGCTTGAACCCAGACAAGTGTGTTTTCATGGTCAGGCAAGGCAAGATTCTAGGACACATAGTGTCAAAGAACAGCATATCCACTGACAAAGAGAAAGTGAGAGCTATCGTAGAACTACCTAGGCCAAGGAATGTCAAGGAAGTGCAAGCTTTCATGGGGCATTGTGGTTATTACCGACGTTTTATACACATGTATGCCATCATTGCAAAGCCTTTGTACGGACTTTTGACTAACTTTGAGTGGAGTGATGAATGTGAGAAATCTTTCAATGAGCTAAAACATCGATTATGTTCAGCACCAATTTTGACTACACCGGATTGGAACAAGCCATTCCATGTCCATGTGGATGTTGCGAACATTTGTTTTATGTAGGGTACAAGTTTCAAATTATGTAAATACCTTTGGGAAGTCTTCAAATACTTCAAGAAGGCTCATATTATTCATAAAATGTAGCAAAAATACCACGTGAGTTCTAGAACATGGTGAGTCAAATTAGTGAGTCACAAAGGAGCTTCAGTGGTGTCCTAGTGGAAGTTCGATGTGGCTAGTTCTCAAAGTCCATCAATACTTTGCTTATTTGAGCACTTGAGTCATGTAATACCTCCATCCAAGTGTCTACCACGAATTTAGATGTATTAGGAAGGTTTTAGATTAGTTTCCCATGCTATAAAAAGAGGAGAAAAGTCGTGATCTTGTGGGATGTCCAATAGAGTCATATGTGTATCTCTACACTATTGTAGTTTTGTATGCAGAGATTGCAGAGCTTGTATCTCCCTCATTATATATCCAAATTACATGTTTGATAGCTCATTGGAAAGCTCTTACTGTCAACTGTCTTCCTGTAAATTTTCATAATCATTGGATTTGTGAGCTGAGATCAATACTCTCTACAAGTAGTGTGTGTTCTCTGTTTTTTATCCCTGCTGAAGGTCTCCATTAAACCTCAAACTTGCAGAGGTCATATCTCCTTGTGTATGTATCCAAAGCATGTGTTCTTTGGCTTGTTAGAAAGCTCTTTAAGCGTACGTGTATTCTGGAAAGTTTTAAAGTCATTGGAGTTGTGAGTTAAGAGCAGTAGTCTCTGCAAGTGATGTGTGTCCTCAGGTTCATCTCTGTTTCAAGGTCTCCATTAAAGCTGCATATTGCAGAGGTCATAGCTCATTGTGTATTTATCCATTTGAGGTGTTCTATATCTTGTTGGAAATCTCTTAGAGTCTAGTTTATGTGTGTGAAACAGTTTTGGAAAATTCTAAGTGAGTAAAGAGCAATTTGCTTTGCAAGAAAATTGGTCTATGCATACAAGTTTGTGAAAAAGTCAACTAGGTCCTGTTGGGTTTCACCTACTTCTAGCTGTACTTTGGAGATCAATAAAATCCAACATTGGTATCAGAGCAAGTACTTGGAGGCTTGGATAAGGTTATCATACCTCGACGAAGAATTTGAAGCTATCAAAGAAGCAGTTCATCATCAACACTACACAAAGGTAGAAGAAGATTGCAAGGAGGCATCTGAAGCAACATCCAAGCAAAGAAAGGTGCACATACCTCATTTACAAGGTAAATATTATATTTCTTCTCATCACACACATTGGAAAGGAGGCTTAAAGGAGGAAGCTTAGCATTTGTATTATGGGAGACCAACATGCACAAATAGAGAAGCTTGATAAGACCAATTATCAGGCATGGAAGTTTAGAATCACAGCATACTTGCAAGGTAGAGGCTTGTATGGTTTGATTGACGGCACAGATATCAAACCCACATTACCAGAGGACCCAAATCAGCAACAATTGAGGGAGTTTAGACTTTGGAATGAGAGAGACAAAAGGGTTATATTCATTTTATCACAGAATATTCAAGATTCAATGGTAGGACACATACAAGATCTAGACACAAGTAGAGATGTTTGGCTTGCATTTGAAAGGTTGTATGCTACAGGTACAAGAGCAAGGAAGATTCAACTCAAAAATGAGTTGAATAACATAAAGAAAGATACAAGGACATCGGTCAATGATTACATATTGAAAGTTAAAGAGATTGCAGATCAACTAGGATCAATTCAAGCTCATGTGGAGGACGACGACTTGGTTGCACATACTCTCAAAGGACTCAAAGATGATGAGAGATGGAAACCCTTCATTACTTCAGTTTATGTCAGAGGAGAATTACCAGATTTTGATCAACTTATTGCCCTCATGGTCACGGAGGAGATGAATCTAAATGGTTCTACTTCAAATCAAAAAGGATCTCAAGGACAAGCTCTTTATGTAGGATCATCAAGAGGTGGAAACAGAGGTGGAAGAGGTTCAAATAGAGGTCGAGGAAGAAGGAGCGATGATCAAAGGACTTCAAGTGGCTTCTTCAACACAAGAGGAAGAGGAAGATCAAGCGCTAGAGGTACGAGAGGCTACTACAACTACAACCAAAGACAAAGGAGTGAAGATAATAAGAACAATTGCTATATATGTGGAAGGTATGGACACTATGCCAAAGATTGTTATCAAAATGAAAATAATCAAGGTGGTAATCGAAGAGGAGGCTATTCGAGAAGAGGTAAACAACAAGGAAATTATGTAGTTGAAGGTAAAAGTGATGATTATGATTCTCTTCTTATGATGAATGTAGAAACTAAGATGAATTGCAATAGCGATGTATGGTATGTAGATAGTGGTTGTTCTAATCACATGTCTCATGATGCTTCATGGTTTTCTAATATGCATAATCCGTCATGTAAAGGTCATGTTGAAACAGGAGATGATACAACACATAAGATTATGCAGGTTGGAGATGTTGTTATGCAGGATAAGAGCAAGACAAATTGCTTGAAGGATGTACTCTATGTGCCAACGATCACTAAGAATTTGATGTCGGTTGGTCAAATGGTAGAAAAAGGTCTACAAGTGAGATTTAATCATGTAGGTTGCTTCATTGAGGATCCAAAGCAAAGGAGGTTAATTGCTAGAGGTCAAAAACAAGGTATATTATTTACATTCAAGGTAAACCCAAATCATACAAACTATTTCTCTTATGGTATGCATCGAATAGCAGAGCTTGATCTATGGCACAAAAGGATTGGACACATGAATGTACACAGGTTAAAGGAGCTATCAAAGAAGAGGATTGTTGAAGGATTACCTGATCTTACTAAGCAACATATGGTGCATCTTTGTGAAGCATGTCAAATGGGTAAGCAGAGTAGACAACCTTTCAAGCATTCAAGCTATGTAAGTGATGGTTTGCTAGATCTCATACACACGGATGTGTGGGGACCTACTAAAGAGGCATCCTTGGTTGGTAATAAGTACTATGTATCATTCATTGATGATCATAGTAGAATGACATTTGTGTATTTTATTAAACATAAGAGTGAGGTCTTTGATTGTTTCAAGAAGTTCAAATCATATGTCGAAAAGCAAACAGGAAGGTATATTAAGAAGCTAAGATCCGATGGAGGGGGAGAGTATTTCTCTCAAGCTTTTACTGATTTTTTGCATGATGAAGGTATCAAAAGAGAAGTTACATGCATGTATACTCCACAACAAAATGGAGTCGCAAAAAGAAGAAACAGAATCATAGCAGAAGCATCTAGAAGCATGCTTAATGATATGTGTTTGCCTAATTATTTTTGGGCTGAAGCTGTTAGCACAAGTGTTTACATTATGAATAGAGTTCCGACTGCTGGAGTTCATCATTTGACACCATATGAGGTATGGCATGGAAGGAAACCAAGTGTAAGTCATTTGAAAGTATTTGGTTGTGTATGTTATGTACATGTACCTAGTGAGGTGAGATCTAAACTTGATGCGAAATCAGAAAAATGTATATTTATTGGTTATGCAGATACTCAAAGAGGATATAGATGCTATAATCCTCATACCAATAAGGTTGTTGTGTCAAGAGATGTAAACTTTGATGAATCACTTTCATGGTATGCAGATAAGAATTGTTTGCAGGTCATGGATGAAAATGAAGAAGGTGTGGTTGAAGGAGATGAATGCATAGTTCAGCCATCAGGAAGTTTAAATGATGAAAGGAGTGGTTTAGATGAAGAAAGAGGATCACCTTTCAATGGAAGATTAAGTCAAGAGTCACCTCCAAGTGTTAAAAGTAAAGGTAAACTCAAACTTGTTGAAGTTAATGATGAAGGAGAGGAGATTAGTGATGTATGTGAGTATGGAGAATCATCAAAGGTTCCTAATAAGAAAGGAAGAGCATCTACATTGGAGGTAAGAAGAACTTCAAGAGTAAGTAAGCAACCTCAAAGGTATACTTATGAATCTTTCATGAATACTCATTATGCTTTTATGACAAAAGTTGAGCAGGAAAATGAACCCACATGTTATGATGAGGCCAAAGGAGATGAAAAGTGGGAGAAAGCAATGAGAGAAGAAATGGAAGCACTACAAGATAACAAGACTTGGAATTTAGTTCCAAGTACACCAAAGCAAAAGGTAATTGGTTGCAAGTGGGTTTTTAAGATTAAAAGAAATAGTGATGGTAGTGTGTCTAGATATAAGGCTAGACTTGTAGCAAAAGGATATAATCAAACTCAAGGTGTGGACTATGAGGAAACATTTAGTCCAGTAGCAAATATGGCAACGGTGAGAACTTTGTTGGCTTTAGCTGCAAGTAGAAGGTGGAATATATATCAACTCGATATAAAGAATGCCTTTCTTAATGGTGAGTTAAATGAAGAAGTGTATATGTCACAACCAGATGGTTATGTGGATGCAAAATGTCATAATCATGTATGCAAGTTAAAGAAGGCATTGTATGGTTTTAAGCAGGCACCAAGGGCATGGAATGCAAGGTTGGTAAAGTATCTTATGCTGCAAGGATACACAGCGAGTCATGCTGATCCTTCACTTTATGTAAAACATGTAGATGGCATGTGTGTCTATGTATGCATTTATGTGGATGACTTGTTGATTACAGGGAATGATGCAAAAGCAATTGATGAGATAAAAGGTAATTTGGGAAAGGAATTTAAAATTTCAGATCTTGGTTTGCTCAGATACTTTCTTGGGATTGAAATTGTGTATAGCGATGAAGGTATGTGGTTGATACAAAGAAAGTATATATGTGATATGCTGAAAAGGTTTGGTATGCAGGAATGTAAATTTGTTTCTACTCCAATGGAATGTAATGTAAAGCTGAGTGCAAAGGAAGGTGATGAGTTGCATGATATGAATGTATATAGATCCATGGTAGGATCTTTGATTTATGCAACAAAAACTAGACCTGATATATGTTATGCAGTGGGAGTATTGTCACAGTTTATGCATGAACCTAGAGTACCTCATATGCATGCAGCGAAAAGAGTGCTTAGGTATTTGAAAGGTACCATGAACGAAGGATTATTTTATAGTCATGATGCTGATCTAACTCTTAAAGTCTTTAGTGATGCAGATTGGGCTGGAGGCAAAGATGACAGAAGATCCACAAGTGGATATGTGGTAATAGCAGGAAACAAGACATTAACATGGAGTTCAAAGAAACAGCCTACAGTTGCTTTATCTTCTACAGAGGCTGAGTATAGAGGTTTAGCATTGGCTACTACTGAGGTTATGTGGTTTAAAAAGTTGTTTCATGACTTGAATGTGTAGGTTGATGTACCACTGATATATGGGGATAACTTGAGCAGCATTCATATGACCTCAAATCCTATTTTTCATGCTAGAACAAAGCATATAGAGGTTCACTATCATTATGTTCGAGAGAAGGCCATGAACAATGAAGTGCAAGTTTCTTTTGTTGGAACAAAGGATCAAGTTGCAGATATCTTCACCAAATCCTTGGATGGACCAAAGCTTCAAATATTCAACTATATTCTTGGCATGAAGGAACCCTTTGAAACTTGAGGGGGAGAATGTTGCGAACATTTGTTTTATGTAGGGTACAAGTTTCAAATTATGTAAATACCTTTGGGAAGTCTTCAAATACTTCAAGAAGGCTCATATTATTCATAAAATGTAGCAAAAATACCACATGAGTTCTAGAACATGGTGAGTCAAATTAGTGAGTCACAAAGGAGCTTCAGTGGTGTCCTAGTGGAAGGTCAATGTGGCTAGTTCTCAAAGTCCATCAATACTTTGCTTATTTGAGCACTTGAGTCATGTAATACCTCCATCACACAAATCTCCTCGATAGCAATGGCAAAATATGTTATGAACCTCAAAATACAAACAACTCTGATTGCAAAAATGTTGAGGACCTTAAGTTATCAACCAAGGGGACGAGAAAGTGATATGACGATCATGTACATGTAAAGAGTGAGAATCTTACAAGCATGTAAAGAGTGAGAATCTTAACACAACAAGCACTAGAATCAAATGAATGTGCACACACCTAATTAAGAGCATAGAAGAGTGGAACAATGGAAGCTTGCATTAGACCACATAAAAGATTACAAAAAGAGCTTTTGTATTTTATTTTAATCAAAGTAGCGAACCTCCCAAAATGAGCCTGCAATCTCTATTCATAGATTTCTCACTAGCTTTGATATGACTGCCATAGTTAAAAATTATAGTGCAACTTTTTGGATGTTCATAATGGTTTCAATCATATGTGTAAAACTTTGTTCATGTTTTGCATGGATTATAATACCATTCTTTCGGGATCACTTTCATGTGTATTGTATAGATGCCAAATAGGAACATTTTTAAGTGTAGAGATGTAGAAAACACAAAATGCCAACCAAGAATTGTAAAATGAGAACAAATTTTCAAGTGTATTATGTAGATAGGGCTTTCACAATATTGAGTACAATTTCAGATAACTACATTGGTTGATCAAGGTAATGCCATAGTGGGTTAAGGTGACACTTTATAAATTGGTGGTGCACGGGAGGGTGGTGTAATTTCTTAGGCAGGTAAAGGTTCTTTTTATTAATAGTGTCGAGTGCTCGGAAGTCTAACTCTTGTACAAGTATTAGAGGCTTGTATTGTGGACAAAACGTCAAGGTATTATGGGGTACATGTCCACGCAAATGAACAATAGTATTAGAGGGTTTACCATAACCCCCTTTGATCTTCAATGTAAAAGGTCAAGTAGAAGCTTGTACCTTGACTTTTTGTCCACAATACAAAACGTCAAGTAGAGGCTTGTATTGTGGACAAAACGTCAAGGTACATGTACACGCAAAAGAAGAATAATATTAGAGGGTTTACCATAAACCCTTTGACCTTCAATGTAAATATCTCTAGGTACCTACCTAGCTACACCTTTCTAAGTTGAAATCGTGGTGGTCTCAATATTGTGTCGTGTTTTATGGTGGCAAATGAGTTCCTTTGTTTGACACTTTACAACCTCAACTTTGTAGGTTCTTTTTAAAGATTAGCATTACATTGCGCTCTCCATTTCCTTAAGGTTTTCTATATGTAATTCTCACATGCAACTTTGGTTGTGGGTTACTCTATCGCACCATGTGTGTGTGCGTGAGAGAGAGAGAGGGAGGGAGCTCATGAGCGGCCTGCGTGGTCGTACATGCTGCAGCTCATGAGACCCCAAATATAAGAGAGGTGTCCTCCGCTTCGTATAGCGTCCTACATACACACAGGATTCTTGCCCTGTCGTGACCGGGCAACGATAAGTACACGTGTGAATTTTCAGCGACGCAAAGACTAAAGCCCACCTTGCAGGCACAAAAAAAATAAAGGGATCAAACTTCATCCCTGCGAACTTACGCTGATTTCACATAGAGACTCCGAAACTTCATCCCTGCGAACTTACGCTGATTTCACATTTTTAGGAAGAATAACAAAAAAATTGAAGGGTCCTTTGGTACAACCACAGAGAGCGGAACAACCATAGAAGTTTTCCTGACATGACATGTACAACCACAAAAGTTTTCCATTGTTCTTCGGTACAACCACAGAGAACGAAACAACCACAGAGAAGTTTTCCATCGTGAATCTCACATGGCATGTACAAATGGTTAGGGGTGGAGGAGAGGGGATGTTGGAACTGTAAAGCTCAAAACGTTCCGTGATGTGGTAATAGAAATATATTGGGACTCTGCCCTTTGTGAATTAGAACATCACATGGCAGTTGATAATTTTCCAATCACCATGCATCCTTAAGCGGGGGCTTCACTATATTTGAAACGGGCCTTAATGATCAAGCCTGCTCCTCGTAGGTGGATCGGTAGAACTTTCACCTTTGAGGCTGAGGTCATGGCTTTCATCCTCCCATGAGATGTTGAACATGTGAGGACCATAGACAAGCTTATTTCTCAGTTGTATTGACTTAAGGCTGCTCAATGAGATGTGTTTGAGGAGTTCTTTCCTAGTGTTGCTTTGACAATCTTAACCCTTGGTTTTCAGATATAGGAAGGTCCGATGGGTATTATGCGCTTCACTATATAATCGTTCTTTCAATTTAATTGAAGCAAAGGGATTAAAGTTCAACAAAACTTCCTCTTAAAAAAACTACAAACTCAATGATCAAACGAATGAGGCCGAACTTCCTCTTAAAGAGGAACAAAAAAAAAAAAGAAACCTGAATGATCAAAGGAATGAGGCTCGTGAGTTGTAGTAGTCCTCATTCCAATCAGAACATCGATACTAGCTCCTCAAATGTAAGAGGGATATGTCATCCTCTTAGTATGGAACGTACACACAGGATTCTTGCCATGTCGTGAGCGAGCAGGCAGTGCGTCATGCGAATATAAAGTACATCTCTCGATTTTGGGCCCTTGTGCCATCCATATATATTATGCACACATTGATCCCATCATCCATGTGCGAGTGCCACACAAATAATAAAGCCCTCCGCGAATATACGAAAATTTAAAAAAGGTCAAACTTTATTCAGGCGAACTGAATGATTCAAGAGACGCGTATTAAGAACACAGCACGGTAAAAAGGACATGAATGATTTCCCATCGGTGGGCCTTAGCCTCCCTTACAAGTGGTCTCCAAATTGTAAACTGATTGGCTCTTTAAATTATCAATTATCATGTTGCTCAACTAAAAGATTTTGTCCCCAAGCAAAAGCAAGCGTCATCTCAACTCACAATTTGATTCCTTACAAAAGAGGGAATTTTCTACTAACACTTGGAATACTTTTCTCAAGTGTTCCAAAGGTTCATCTTCTCATTTGCTATCATATAAGAAATCTACTACAAACTGCCCTAGATATGGCCATAGAACACTATTCATGAGCTTCATGAAAGTGGCAGGAGCAGTGCTGAGACCAAAGGCATCACCAAAAACTCATAGTGCTCATATCTAGTCTTAAAAGTAGTTTTAGGGACATGCTCTACCCTAATTCTAATATGATGATATTTTGACCTAAGATCAAGCTTGTTGAAGTACCTAGCTTAATGTAATTGATCAAATAGGTCTTCCAATCTAGACATTGGAAATTTATTTTGATCATTAATTTATTTAATGGCCTATAATTTATGCAAAATCTCATAGATCCATCTTTCTTTTTTACTAAGAGCATTGGCGATGCTGAAGGTGAGTTACTAGGTCTAATGATGCCTTCGCCTAGATAGTCCTCAAGTTGCTTCTCTACCTCCTCATATTGGGATACACTAAGCCTATAAGGCAGCTTACAAATAAGGTTAGTGTTAATAAGTTGGAGGTCTCCTGTATTCTCACTTGCCTTCATACTCTCCCATGTAGTTAGAAGTCTTCCTCGTCAACATGGAGGTTCTAAGCATCAACATAACCACATCCGTTCGGATGCATGTCTTCTTCTCCCATGACTATCTTAGGGATGAGCAAGTTGTTATGTTACTTTTTTGTCCATATGGTTGCATGAATTGCTTGCCAATGTTCTTGAGGTCAAGCTTCATCCATACGTACTGCATAGGCCTACTTATGCCTTCTCATTTCATTGTGGTGTAATCTCACTTAACACATTATTTATCGATTGGCATATGCTATAGGGAAATCCATCTTGCCATCATCCTATAGTTGGGCTAAAATACATTATATTGTATAGTTTGAAGCGTCCATGTGGATGTGGAATGGCTTATTTTAGTCATGGACTTTAAGTATGAGTGATGACATCAAACATCTTTTTAGTTCTTGAAAGGGTTTCTCACAATCTTTTCTTCACTCAAAGTGGTTAGTCCGAGCCTAAAAAGTTCATGCAATTTCCATGTAAAAATGGGTGAACCTTAGGTAATAGTCATAATGGCCCATGAAAGCTTGTACTTCCATTGCATTCCTCAATCTTTGTAGATCTACAATTACTTTGAATTTCTCTTCATCAATCAACATAACATGCATAGATATGATATGCCCAAGGATTATACCTTGGCACACCATGAACACACAATTTTCTAGATTCAAACATACTTTATGAATTCTACATTTCTCAAAGATTCATTTGAGATTACATGTGTATTGTCTACAAACCTTAGAATGCACACATAGGTGTTCAATGTAGAGTCCTACGCATTCCCTAAAGAATCCTTTGAAAATGTGACACATATGTCTTTGAAAGGTTTCCACCACACTCTACAAACCAAATGGCATGAATCTCAATGCAAAGATAACCCATTCTATTGCAAACGAAATTTTATGTTGCTCATGAGAGGCAATGGACTTTAGAATCCATTCTATTGCAAACGAAATTTTATGTTGCTCATGAGAGGCAATGGACTTTTGCTCATGAGAGGCAATGGACTTTACTTGGTTATAACCACTAAAATCATCCAAAAAAGAATACACATTTCCACTACAACTTATTGAAGGGTATACCGAGGCTGCTACCGAGGAAAATGAACGGGCATAAGTTTTCCGCGACATCGGTGTTACGGTCAGTATGGGCACCGGAAACATAACGCCGGTATGGGCGTCGGGATGGGCGCCAGTATGGGCGTCGATATGGGCGTCAGTATGAGCATCGGTAATATCGACACTCAGAGCGACGCCCTTACCGACGACTCGCTGGGTGTACCGACGCCCATACCGACGACTCTACTGGGCGCACCAACATGCATACCGACGACCATATCTGCACAAATTTTTTTGGGCAGAGTGTGTTGTCTTTTGCTACATCATGATGTTGCTTAGCAAAAGACAATACACCCTGCTCAACTCTAAACCGAGTACATGTGTTATGTACTCTAATGGCAACCAAAACATGATTTTATATGAGCAAAAATGAACCATGAATCATGTACAAAAAGTTGTATATTCCATAAATGAAGGATGTACAAGAGTGTGACAAAGCACTTCCATATAGGAATCGAATACAAATTATGGTACGTCATTGCCACATAGGAGTGTAATATAAAATTGTGGCAATGTGACAAAGCACTTCCATATAGGAATCGGATACAAAATTATAGTACATCATTGCCACATAGGAGTGTAATACAAAATTGTGGCAAAGCATATACGTAAGGGGATCAAAACATTTACACCTGCAATCCTGCAACAAAGCATGTGTAAAATGAGACAAATTGACATGACATTTATAACCAACAACTAAAAATACGAAACCAAGCTATAAATTTACCTAATCATAGAATATTCTCCCATGAAACGATTGCACCGCATCCCTCTAAGTCTTGCAACAGTGCAGCCAATCCATGACGATATTCATAAGATTCTTCGATTCACGTCGAAGGACGACCCACTACCAACTCCTATAATAAATATGCAAAATGTTAGATGAACATACATGATGTGCTGAACACAAACAAATTCAATAATTAACATGATACTTACAAATTGGTAGCGCATACTGTCGTATCTGTCGCTACCTAAATGATGAGGGATACTTAGGGGTTGAGATACTGCCGTTTCTCAACCCCTAAGCAACGAGGAAGCGTGAATGACCTCCACAGGTATCCTTCTTTGACCTCTGCACACCAAAAGTGCTCTTACTCAGAGCTTATGCAGAGAACTCCAATGAGCTTTTGTCGACCTCTATTAGACACCAAGAGCTTTCCAACAAGACAAATTTTACTTCAAATGGATGCTTACGCAAAGAGAAACAATGTCTACAACATGAGCTAGTTGAATGCTCACAACTGCTAGTCAAGCAGAGACCTCACTTCACTCCAGCAAGCTTTTCTCAGGGACTATACAAAGAATGAATCTCAAACTTGGGTCAACTTTAGAGCACTCTAATAGCTACCCAATGACACCAAAATCACAGCAAATGGATAAATAGTGAAGGAGAACCAGCCCTTACAACAGAGAGCAAAATATTTTCAACAGAGCCTACACACAGAGAGAGATATCAATCACACAACTTCACTAAAATGAATGTTTCTCCCAGATTACTCAGAGAATGCTCCAAAGAATTTGTGAGCATAAACTAAACTCTAATAGCTATCCAATGAGACAAGAATTACATCAAATGGGTACAATATGAGGGAGACCCAATGCTAACAACTCAGGGGTAGAGAGTTGCAACACTGCCTGCGCACACACATAGATATGCCTACTAAAAGAAAACAAACAAGCAAGCAAGGGGCTTGCTTATCACAACTCCAGCACTTAGTGCTCACTTTACATGAGCTAAAACTCCAAGAAGATGGCCCAAAAGAAGTCGGGATACATGCTCCTTTTATAGTGAGAAGTGTGCCCCTAAAATCTAGGAACTACCTTTCCAAATCAGCCTCCTAACTTGGAGGATTTAGTTGAGATGAATTGGGGAGTGGTTGAGTGAATTTTCTTGATGGAATCTCGTGGCTTTTGGCTTCCTTTGATTGCTCCACATGTCCATAAAAGATTTCCCACGAATTTGTAGCTTGAAGCTTGACTTTTAACACTCCCCCTCAAGCTTCAATTCTTCATCCTCATCCAAGCTCCTTCATGTTGATGCTTTGCTTGAATTTTGAAATCTTCATTCCATCCAAAGCCTTTGTAAACATGTCGGCAACTTGGTCCTTGGTACCAATATGATGTACTGAAACTTCCTTCGATATCACCTTTTCCCTTATGACGTGATAGTGCACTTCAATATGCTTGGTTCTAGCATGATAGATAGGATTCGATGCTAGATGAATGCTACTCATATTGTCACAAAAAATTGGATATGTGTCAACCTGCAAATTAAGCTCTATAAATAACTTCTTAATCCACATTAGCTCACATGTGACTTGAGCCAAAGCTCTATACTCAGCCTCGGTGGAAGATAATGCCACCGTGGGTTGCTTCTTTGAAATCCATGAGATGATTTTGCTACTTAGCATGACTAGGTAACCACTTGTAGTTCTTCTATCCTCCTTGGAACCGGCCCAATCCGCATCAGAATAAGCTTTGACCTGCATATCATCATCAAATGAATAGAACAATCCTTCATTTATAGTGGCCTTGAGATATCGTAACATTCTTCTTGCAGCTTGCAAGTGTGTAGTCCTTGGACTATGCATAAATTGTGATAACACTCCAACTCCATATGCTATGTCAGGCCTAGTTATTGTGGCATAATTGAAAGAGCCTACAATAGAGCGATAAAAAGCTACATCCTCTAATGGCTCTCCATCAATGGAGCTTAGCTTTACATTAACTTCCATGGGATTTGAAATAGGCTTGCAATGTAGCATCCCAAACCTCTCAAGTAGGTCTAGAATATACTTCCTTTGTATGAGCATAATACCTTCTTCTTTGTATACAACTTCAATGCCAAGAAAATACCTAAGATCTCCAAGATTAGATATCCTAATCTCCTTTCCAAGCTTTGCCTTGATCTCCTCAATGCCCTTTGTATCATTACCTATAATGATAAGATCATCTACATACACACACATGTAGACTACAAGTTCTCCTCTTTGTTTGATGAAGAGAGATGGATCCGCCTTGCATTGATTGTAACCACATTTGATCAAATAGTCCACCAATCTTTGGTTCCAAGCCCTTGGAGCTTGCTTTAGGCCATAAAGTGCCTTCGTCAACCTACAAACATGATGTGGAAACTCTTTATGAACAAAACCTAGTGGTTGCTCCATGTATACCTCTTCTTCCAAGTCTCCATTGAGAAAGGCATTCTTGATATCCAATTGGAAAAGCTTCCATCCTTTGCTAGCAGCCATTGCAATGAGTGTCCTAATGGTGCTCATCTTTGCCACGGGGATGAATGTCTCTTCAAAGTCCACTCCATAGGTTTGTGCAAAACCCTTGGCCACCAATCTTGCTTTGAACCTAGAAATAGATCCATCTGAATTCCTCTTTACTTTATACACCCACTTATTACCTATTACCTTCATGTTCTCCTTCTTGGGCACTAGAGTCCATGTTTGATTCTCCTCAAGTGTGTCGATTTCTTCTTGCATTGCCTCTTTCCATTCGGTGTACCTGCTTGCATCTTCATAGCAATCGGGCTCATGATCTTCTACTACTTTGTTCATATATGCATAATGTGTTGCCATGTATGAATCATAAGTAAACCTTTGAGTTGGATACTTAACTCTAGAAGACTTCCTTTCTTCACCTTTTGGAGGAATAAACCTCCTTTGCCTTGGGAACTTGATCTCTTTCTTTGACATAGCTTCTTTCTCCATCATGTGTCCTTCATCATCTTCAACTTCATTACCTTCTTCATCCAACTCCACCAATGTTGCTTTGCCTTTGTTGATTGATTGTGCTTCATAGCTTGATGAAGATCTCCCCCTCCATGGTGAGTTCATGCTTGAACTATCTTCATTGATGGAACACCTTGGGCCGCTTAGCTCTAGGTCGATTTGTTCTTCATCATGTCCATGCTTTTCTTCTTCATAGTCCTGCATACAATCATACTTCTTATACCAAGGGAGTAGCTCATCAAATGCTACATCCCTTGATATCCTCAAGTCCTTTGTGTTTGGGTTGAAGCACCTGTAACCTTTATGATCATTTGAATATCCTAGAAACACACACTTTTCTGCCTTTGGTTGTAGCTTGTGCCTCAATTCACTTGGCACATGTACATAACAAGTACATCCAAATATCTTCAAGTGGGAAAGATCAGGTTTCTTACCATAATAGGCTTGATATGGTGTCAAGCCATGGATCCCTGAGCTAGGAGCCCTATTCATAAGATACACGGTGGTATTTGCTGCATCACTCCAAAACATGTTAGGTACATTCATCTCATTAAGCATTGCTCTAACGATCTCGGCAATGTATCTATTCTTTCTCTTTGCTACTCCATTTTGTTGGGGTGTGTAACTGCATGTTACTTGCCTCTTGATGCCTTGATCCATTAAAAAATCAAAAAACTCATTGGAGAAATATTCTCCCCCTCCATCAGACCTTAGCTTCTTGATATATGTACCTGTTTCCTTTTCTACCATTGCCTTGAATGCTTTGAAACATGTAAACATATCTGATTTTTTTTTTATGAAATAAACCCAAACCATCCTTGTGCAATCATCTATAAAAGTGACAAAGTACTTGTTACCTCCAATGGATTGCTCTTTGGTTGGCCCCCACACATCTGTATGTATCAACTCCAATGGATGTTGGCTTATGTAGCCACTCTTCTTGAATGGAAGTCTCGCTTGCTTCCCTAGTTGACAAGATTCACATAAATGCTTCATACCTTGTCCTTGGAAGTTGGGAAGACCTTCAACCAGCCTCTTGAATTGCATTTCCTTCATTCTTTGTATGTTGATGTGACCTATCCTCTTGTGCCACAAGTCCAACTCCGAAATCCTCTTGTTTCCATATGTGAAGTAGACATGTTGAGTGGAATGAGAATTTACCTCCAAAGTGAAGAGTCTCCCTTGCTTCTTTCCTCTTGCTATGACCTTGTAACCTTGCTTAGGGTTCTCCACAAAGCATCCACCTTTGTTGAACCTTACTTGATAGCCTCTTTCAACCATTTGCCCAATAGACACCAAGTTCTTTGTGATGGTAGGTACATGCAAGACATCCTTGAGACATCTTCCTTCCTCCTTGTCATCCAAAGCTACATCTCCAACATGGGAGATCTCATGGGTTGTATCATCACCTGTTTCTACATGTCCTTTACCTTTGGGAACATGTAGATTAGTAAACCAAGAAGAATTGCAACTCATATGGTTGATACATCTACTATCAATATACCAAGTGTTATCTACTTTGCTTGAATTCCCATTCATGTGCATCATCAAGAGATTGTCATTTTCTGAACTTGTAGAAGCATAATTACCTTGGCCTTTGTATGAAGAACCTTGATTATAGCTCCTTTGGTTTCCTCCTTGGTAGCAATCTCTAACATAGTGGCCAAACTTGCCACATATGTAACATCCTTCGCCAACTTGATTCCTGTTTTGTTGATGTCGTCCTCCTCTTCCTCTTGTTCTTCCTCTCCCTCTTTGTGATGAGGTGCCTTGGTCATGTCCTTGATTGCTTGAGTGGCCATGCCTTCCTCCAAACCTTCCTTTGCCCCTTCTTTGTCCTCGTCTTCCTTTGCCCCTTTGATTACCTGCATAGAAAACTTGTGCATCCTTGCTTTTAGTTGAACTTCCACCTATGTTCATTTCTTCGGTGACCATGAGAGCAACCAATTGCTCAAAATCGGGAAGATTATCCCTTACATATACTTAAGTGGTAAAGGGTTTCCACTTCTCATCATCTCTCAAACCATTGAGAGTATAAGCCACAAGATCGTCATCGTCTACGTGGCTTCCAATGGATCCCAATGCATCTGATAACTCCTTGACCTTAAGTATGTAGTCATTTATGCTACTCCCTGAGCTCTTCCTAAGGTTGTTGAGCTCATTCTTGAGTTGGATCTTCCTTGCTTTGGTGCTTGTTGAATAAAGCCTTTCAAGTGTCTCCCATACCTTCATGCTTGAATCCAAGTCTTGGATATGGCCGATCATGCTATTGCTAATGTGTTGAGAAAGGATAAAGATAACCCTCTTGTCTCTTTCATTCCATTCCCTAAAGGCCCTTCTCTGGTCATTGGTTGGATTCTCATCCAACCTAGGTCTTGGTTCACTTCCACTAATCAACCCCCAAAGGCCCTTGCCCATAAGATAGTTGGAGACCCTAAATCTCCATGGTTGATAGTTCCCTTTGTCTAGCTTTTCAATTTGAGTGTTGAAGTCTCCCATATCTAGTCTTTGATACTTGACCTAGCCCTTGGCTAATGCTCCAATGTGTGTAAAATGAAAATGAGGCTCTGAGGTTACCTCAATCCAAAGCTTTCCTTAGATGGACACCTTGTGCTCTTGAAACTTTGAGTAGAATAGCTCCCCCTTGATGTGAGCTACCTCCAAGAAGCTTTTGTTGATGCAAATATTCAACCACCAACTCCAAGAGGTCTTCTTGCTTGTATGTGATGCCTCCAAGATGCCCAAATGCTCTGATACCACTGACGAGGGAAGTATCTCAACCCCTAAGCAACGACCAAGCGTGAATGACCTTCACAGGTATCCTTCTTTGACCTCTGCACACCAAAAGTGCTCTTACTCAGAGCTTATGCAGAGAACTCCAGTGAGCTTTTGTAGACCTGTATTAGACACCAAGAGCTTTCCAACAAGACAAATTTTACTTCAAATGAATGCTTACACAAAGAGAAACAATGTCTACAACATGAGCTAGTTGAATGCTCACAACTACTAGTCAAGCAGAGACCTCACTTCACTCCAACAAGCTTTTCTCAAAGATTATACAAAGAATGAATCTCAAACTTGGGTCAACTTTAGAGCACTCTAATAGCTACCCAATGACACCAAAATCATAGCAAATGGATAAATAGTGAAGGAGAACCAGCCCTTACAACAGAGAGCAAAATATTTTCAATAGAGCCTACACACAAAGAGAGATATCAATCACACAACTTCACTAAAATGAATGTTGCTCCCAAATTACTCAGAGAATGCTCTAGAGAATTTGTGAGCATAAACTAGACTCTAATAGCTATCCAATGAGACAAGAATTACATCAAATGGATACAATATGAGGGAAACCAATGCTAACAACTCAGGGGTAGAGAGTTGCAACATTGCCTGCGCACACACATAGATATGCCTACTAAAATAAAACAAACAAGCAAGCAAGGGGCTTGCTTATCACAACTCCAGCACTTAGTGCTCACTTTACATGAGCTAAAACTCCAAGAAGATGGCCCAAAAGAAGTCGGGATACATGCTCCTTTTATAGTGAGAAGTGCTCACTTTACATGAGCTAAAACTCCAAGAAGATGGCCCAAAAGAAGTCAGGATACATGCTCCTTTTATAGTGAGAAGTGTGCCCCTAAAATCTAGGAACTACCTTTCCAAATCAGCCTCCTAACTTGGAGGATTTAGTTGAGATGAATTGGGGAGTGGTTGAGTGACTTTTCTTGATGGAATCTCGTGGTTTTGGCTTCCTTTGATTGCTCCACATGTCCATAAAAGATTCCCCACGAATTTGTAGCTTGAAGCTTGACTTTTAACACTAAATACGACATTCCAACCGTATCCAAACGTGTGGCCACCGTATCTCTCTGTTGACGATATCGATCAGGAGTATGTTGTTGCTCATCTTGAATCGATTCCCACTCTTCAACATCTAACCACACAGGCTTCGGTAAACCTGCTCTAAAAGCATCGCGAGCTTCCGACCGTTGATGAGACATCACCTCACGTGTCGTATGTTGAATCCATTCCGAACTCACAATAGGATTCCCGGGTGCTGGCCGGTACTCTTCATATATCCATTGTGTGATATAGTTTTTGGAATCCCTATCTTGTTCGCTCCATTTTGACATTACAGAATGTCCAAACTCTATGGAGCAAAGTTGTCGAATGCGCTCATGCATTGACTTCCCGGCTGCATCCATGACTGGAGCTCCATTACGTATGTGATATATTTTGAAGTCCTCATGGTCATGCACTCCCCAAGGTGTACGTGGAGATCCCATCTGATCCAATGTGAATGCATGTTTGTATGCATATGCATTGTGTATGCATATGCATGTTTGTATGCATATGCATGTTTGTATGCATATGCATGTGTATGCATGTGCATCTGTGTATGCATATGCATTGTGTGTATGCATATGCATGCATGTGTGTATGCATTGTGTATGTGTGTATGCATTGTGTATGTGTGTATGCATTGTGTATATGTGTATGCATATGCATGTGTGTATGCATTGTGTATGTGTGTATGCATATGCATGTGTGTATGCATATGCATTGTTTATGTGTGTATGCATATGCATGTGTGTACGCATATGCATGTGTGTATGCATATGCATGTGTGTATGCATATGCATGTGTGTATGCATATGCATCTATGTGTGTATGCATATGCATGTGTGTATGCATATGCCTTGTGTGTATGCATATGCATGCATGTGTGTATGCATACGCATGTATGTGTGTATGCATTGTGTATGTGTGTATGCATTGTGTATATGTGTATGCATATGCATGTGTATATGCATATGCATTGTGTGTATGCATATGCATTGTGTATGTGTGTATGCATATGCATGTGTGTATGCATATGCATTGTCTATGTGTGTATGCATATGCATGTGTATGCATATGCATGTGTGTATGCATGTGCATGTGTGTATGCATATGCATGTGTGTATGCATATGCATCTGTGTATGCATATGCATGTGTGTATGCATATGCATGTGTGTATGCATATGCATGCATGTGTGTATGCATATGCATGTATGTGTATGCATATGCATTGTGTATGCATATGCATTGTGTATGTGTGTATGCATATGCATTGTGTATGTGTGTATGCATATGCATTGTGTATGTGTGTATGCATATGCATGTGTGTATGCATATGCATGTGTGTATGCATATGCATGTGTGTATGCATATGCATGTGTGTATGCATATGCATGTGTGTATCCATATGCATGTGTGTATGCATATGCATGTGTGTATGCATATGCATGTGTGTATGCATATGCATGTGTGTATGCATATGCATTGTGTGTATGCATATGCATGCATGTGTGTATGCATATGCATGTATGTGTGTATGCATTTTGTATATGTGTATGCATATGCATGTGTGTATGCATATGCATTGTGTGTGTGCATATGCATTGTGCATGTGTGTATGCATATGCATGTGTGTATGCATATGAATGTGTGTATGCATATGCATTGCCTATGTGTGTATGCATATGCATGTGTATGCATATGGATGTGTATGCATATGCATGTGTGTATGCATGTGCATGTGTGTATGCATGTGCATGTGTGTATGCATGTGCATGTGTGTATGCATATGCATGTATGTGTGTATGCATATGCATGTGTGTATGCATATGCATGTGTGTATGCATATGCATGTGTGTATGCATATGCATGTGTGTATGCATATGCATTGTGTGTATGCATATGCATGCATGTGTGTATGCATATGCATGCATGTGTGTATGCATATGCATGTATGTGTGTATGCATTGTGTATGTGTGTATGCATTGTGTATATGTGTATGCATATGCATTGTGTATGTGTGTATGCATATGCATGTGTGTATGCATATGCATGTGTGTATGCATATGCATGTGTGTATGCATATGCATGTGTGTATGTGTGTATGCATATGCATGTGTGTATGCATATGCATGTGTGTATGCATATGCATGTGTGTATGCATATGCATGTGTGTATGCATATGCATGTGTGTATGCATATGCATGTTGTGTATGCATATGTATGTATGTGTGTATGCATGTGCATGTGTGTATGCATATGCATGTGTGTATGCATATGCATTGTGTGCATGCATATGCATGCGTGTGTATGCATGCATACATGCATATGCATTGTGTATGTGTGTATGCATTGTGTATATGTGTATGCATATGCATTGTGTATGTGTGTATGCATATGCATTGTCTATGTGTGTATGCATATGCATGTGTATGCATATGCATGTGTATGCATATGCATGTGTATGCATATGCATGTGTATGCATATGCATGTGTATGCATATGCATGTGTATGCATATGCATGTGTATGCATATGCATGTGTATGCATATGCATGTGTATGCATATGCATGTGTATGCATATGCATGTGTATGCATATGCATGTGTGTATGCATATGCATGTATGTGTGTATGCATATGCATTGTGTGTATGCATATGAATTGTGTGTATGCATATGCATGTGTATGCATATGCATGTGTATGCATATGCATGTGTATGCATATGCATGTGTATGCATATGCATGTGTGTATGGATATGCATGTGTGTGTTTATACATATGTGAGTGTGTATGTATATGTATCTCTTTCTCTCTATGTCAATCGAAAACAAAACAATCACTTACATCAATGTAATTGTTTGAAACGTGGTCGTCAAAATCCATTTGAAGTTGTCCTTCATCGAATTTCCAAAGACTTGATCCCAAACTCTCTTGCAAAATTAAAGAGAGAAGATATTAGAAAAGCAAAAACATAAATAAAGAAAAAAGAGTGCTACAGTATGTGTAATATACTTACCAAAACTTCAAATCTAGAAAGATAGAGGTGTGCTTAGAGAGAGAGAGGGAGGGGGAGAGAGAGAGAGGGAAGGGGAGAGAGAGAGAGAGAGAGAAAGAGAGAAAGAGTGACAAACAGAGATATTGTTATACTTTATGGAATATTTGGAATGAAGGTTTAATGTCTTGAGGATTTTAATGTGTTGTGTTTTGATTTAGTAGGTGGAGATCTATGAGGGTATGAACAAGTTCAAGTGTGAACAAGTGTGAACGCAAGAGGATTTATTCACATGCTTTTTGGAGTTATTTTTAGAAGATAGTTATTTTTAGCTATTTTTAGCTATTTTTGTAAATAAAGCAAAAACACACTATTTTTAGTGTGATCCTCATGTATCTTCCATCAAGGACATAATATGAATCACCTATAAATACGCATGCTCTCATAGAGTGTCCATGAGAGCATGTGGGGGGAGATTGGACCCAATCTTGTGTCATCTTTTCTCTCTCTTGTCTCTTGTCTATTTTGTGTCTATGCTCTGCGGGTTCCGATCGTCAACAGTGGTATCAGAGCCAGGAGTCCGTAGAATTGAGTTTACATTGCCATCATCATCTTCTTGAATCGTCACATGAAGCAGCTTCAACGCGAAGATGGTAGAGCTCCTTTTCTTCTTCGTCATCGTTCCACAGAGAGAACCTCATGAGTCATAGCGTTCGTCGCCGAAGTTCTAGAGGAAAAAGGTCAATTGCAATGAGCCGCAAGCAGTTTATGCTTTGCCATGTGAGACTGAGTTTTTTTTTTTTTAAATGGAGGTTCAGCCGAAGCCTACTCCGCCGGACTTTAACTTTAAAATGTGAGACTGAGTTCAGTCGCGGTCTGGACGGCGCATCAACCACGCTCCTCAGACAACTGGCGGCATCTGTTTCTGGATTTCCGGGGCTTCGTGCTTCAGCGGAGAGAAGATTTTTTTTCTTATTTTCGATTGTTTTTATTCTGTTACTATTGCAGGATGGTTTTTGTTTATTTTACTCATGTGCGCCCGGAGGCTCTGCCATGTGCCACGGAGAGCGATATCTCCTCCTTATATTGAAGAAGGCCAAATACTGCCTGTGCATTTTTGGCGCTGCCACTCTTCAGAAGCGCTCACGGAGAGAAGAGTGCGCGTGTCTAATTTATTTATTCTGGAGTGCGCAAACTATCGTCGTGCACATATGTGTATAACAACCTCTACTTTTTCAAGCGTACGTGGGACACAGCCTATCTCTTGCGGCATCCCTCACATTGATCCCCCGAAGAGGCCAGAGTGAGAGCGAACTACACGGGAGAGATGCAGAGAACAAACTGATCTTTAGACTTGCCTGATGCATCGCTTACATTATATAGGTGCTTGAGTTTTAAATATATTATGTGGGATAATTCAGAGCAACGTTCCTCCTGCACTCTCCACAGAGTCACATCAACGACGACATTCGAATTTTCTTGAAACTTAAGTTCTTTTACTTACTCAATTTCACCAAGCTTTTCCAACTATTTTTGCCATAACTTTGGCATACGATCTTCGAATTCCGTGTTTCTTCTTACTCTAGAGAGAGCAATCTCAGAGATCTTTTCATTGACTGGCTGGAAGCCATGGTTTGGCTATAATCCCCATCATCTTCAGAGTTTGGAGTATTCCCGTCCATATTCAATAACTATATTTCAAGCATCCTTTTGAAGCCTTGATTCTTGAAGGCGTATTGTCATGCTATTTCGACGATGGGTGGATCATCTTCAGCACATACACACACCTGCAAATGATCTTTTGAACCTCCAGATAAGTTTCTTGTCAATTTACATACATCGTTGCCTTCTTTTTGCATCAAATTACATTTTGGACATGTATCTTTTGCATCGTATCTAGAATATATGCATCATCTATACATGGATTTGTCTTGTATGGTACATGAGTTCTTTTTGCAGGGACAAGTATTCTCTTGTAGGTTTGCGAGGAGAAAAGAAAATATATATATTGTCAGGGTGTGTAATCCCCTTTTGGTTTTCTTTGTGGATAGATTGTGCCTATTGGCATCAATATCATGGAAATTGTTTGTCGGAATTTTTCTGGTTTTCAAAATCACGTCGTTATGCTGCCGAAATTTTTACAAAATTCGTATGCACATGCATTCAAGCATTCAGGACATACTAAAAGTTTCTTACTCTATTAAGCACACGCTTGTAATTTGTTTCAAACTGCATCACATCGAAATATTCATTTTTGTCATCACTTTTGGATTGCATTTTGACTTAAATCCTGCTCATCATTCACATTCACATTAAATTCCAGTTTTCCAGTTCCATGCATGTTTTTTTTTACATGGCACATGCCTATGATTGTTCAGTGATGCGACATGTGATTTGGCCATCCATGTCTATTTTATTCTTATCAACTGAGGTCAGTTGCTCGACAACTGGGGGGCATGTTATACTTTATGGAATATTTGGAATGAAGGTTTAATGCCTTGAGGATTTTAATGTGTTGTGTTTTGATTTAGTAGGTGGAGATCCATGAGGGTATGAACAAGTTCAAGTGTGAACAAGTGTGAACGCAAGAGGATTTATTCACATGCTTTTTGGAGTTATTTTTAGAAGATAGTTATTTTTAGCTATTTTTGTAAATAAAGCAAAAACACACTATTTTTAGTGTGATCCTCATGTATCTTCCATCAAGGACATAATATGAATCACCTATAAATACGCATGCTCTCATAGAGTGTCCATGAGAGCATGTGGGGGGAGATTGGACCCAATCTTGTGTCATCTTTTCTCTCTCTTGTCTCTTGTCTATTTTGTGTCTATGCTCTGCGGGTTCCGATCGTCAATAGATATGGTGTTCGCATGCTCAAAGTCGACAGTAGAAAGATCTAAGTTCAAAATGCCAAAATGTCGAATGTTTGCTCTCGGGCCCGGTTAAAAACCGAGCATCGGTATGAGCGTCAGTAATTTCCAGTAACTTACCGACGCTCATACCGACTTTGTTGTTCCGAGGCTAAGCGGTTTTCCAAAATATTCCGAGGGTCATATCGACGCCGAGGCAGACCGTCAGTATGCCGACCGTTGGTATCCCCTTGGTATGTTGTAGTGTTCCCTATGTGCAACTTCGTCAAGCATCATCTCTAGAAAAGGAAAAGGGAACATATTAAGAATGGTAGTAGCATTCAATTTCCAATAATCTACTTACATATGTAGCTGCTTATTTTTCCTTCGTACTAAAACAATATGCAACACCCACTCTGGAAACTCTATGGGTACAATGAATCCCACCCATAGTAGTCTATCGATCTCCTCCTTTACCATGTTGGAATAGTTGGAATTCATCTAGTATTGCTATTGAATGACCGAGGAAGCATCCAATTTAAGCTGTATATGATGGTGATATAGGTGGAGGGACAATCCTTGCATATCCTTTGATTCCCAAGCAAACACATTTGTAAACTTTTGTAGTAGTTCCAATAAATATGTTCTAAAGGCTTCTAATAAGTTTATGCATATTTCTATCATATGTGGGTGTTGTTTTGTGCCTATTGTACACAATGCAAGCTAGTCCTCTTGGAATCAAATGCTATTTTCTTCCCATGCATCTTTAATATTTTCTAGCGTGTCTATCTTATCCATTGAAGGTAAATCCTTTTCCATTTCTAAAGAAGTTGTGACTGGACTAGTGCTCTAGTATTGTGAAACAAATCCATTTATGTTGATTAATCCTATGGATCAAAGATAGCAATTTAGTTTCAAAAAGTTTGCTTCCTCGTCCTCTTTAAGATCATCCAATAGATGTGGTGGCTCTACTACTACTAGTAAGAAATCCTTTAGGTATGTTGTAAGTGGTCCAAAACAATCGAGTACGTGTGATTACCATTGATGAATGCTAATGTCTAAGTACCCCAATCTTGGTGAAACTTAGTCAACTTCAGCCAGGGTCAACTCAGTAATAGGTTATAATAATCCATTCTTTTAGTTGATTTAATGACTACAAAAGTCATGTTGAATGTTACTTTCTACACGCGGATAGGAATATCCGAGACAAGACCGACTGGATGCACCAAAGGCTGAACTTCCACTTGAATATAAAAGGGGGGCATTTGGATGTCATCTAACCATACGGTAGAAAATAGGAAGGGTAGGAATGTAAACTCCCAAACCTACATCAATCACTACATTAGTAATAACTATGTTTTTCTAATAAACCATAATTAATTGTATGAAATAATCAACAACGGTTGGCTCCTTTACTTTTATTTGCTTCACTTGGATTGCTTGGGGATCTTTCTGGTTGTGATTTATCTTTTTTTTTTATAAAAGGAAGTTCGGCCTTAGCCTATTCTTCCAAACTTTAATTAAAATAAAGAAGAAAAGTTACAAGTGAATGGAACTAGTGCCCATGGGACCCCCCAGATCCCACAATGCAGGGGAGGAGTATGGCAAGCTAGAGGGCATTACAAATGAGGCGGATAAATCTATCATCTCCCTCATGTGGGACCCATTTGGGTTTCAACTTATTGTTTTTGAGGAGATAAATACAGTGATGTCTAAACAGTGGAGATCTCCTATCTTGAGAGATTCTTTTACCTAGAAGAAACAAGGATTTCTCGATCGACCATTCCTTAGGAGTTTGGCCAAAATTGACAACACATCGCTCCCTCCAAATCTTCCAAAGAGTCTCACCCCTGATGGCATTCCACAGCCTCGATGAGCAATCATTGGATGCAAATTTTGGGCAAAATATCTTATCTATCAATTTTCAACTCCCTTTACAATGTTCTAATGATAAGAGTTTATGAATTGGGTCCAAATATAGGGAGATGTGGATTTCTTGTGACAAATTGATGAATAATATATGAATATGTGACGAATTGATGAATAAATAAATGAATAGACCTTGATTATGCTTATGGAGTTTAAAACGAAAGAGAAATTTTCAAATGAAGTAGGTGTTAAGGACCTAAAAATAACACAAAAATAAGAAATTCAATAAGTCTATAAACCACAACAAGATGAAAGATTAAAATGAAATTAATAATCAAGAAAATGATGAAATATATATTAGGGCTAAAAATGACAAGAAAATTTTTTTTTATTATCTCATAATAAAGAAATAGACAAATAGCATGTGTCCATATATGAAAAAATATAACATTCATGGCTTTCTTAATTTCACAAAGAATGTCTTTGATTAAGTAGAAATCTTGTGAAAGCACCACTACTTTGGTGAAATTTCTAGATTTAGTGTAGTGTCTGTTTTCTTTTTAAGTAAGACTTTTTGCTAATATATTTTGGTAGTGATGTCTGTAAACACACTTACAACCACGAGGGAACTTTTTTTCCCTCTTTATGAGTTTTCTCTTGGCTTGTAGATATGCCTATATCCCTAATTTATCACTTATCTTTGTACATTCACTTGGTAATACATTCAATAGTGTGTTTTTCTCCAAGCTTCTTCTTCTTCTTTGTTCTATTTGTATGCTTCAGCATACCTCAAACTCTAATAATTGGCATTAGAGAAGGCCATCACTGTCTCTAGGGCATCATGGAAACCCCTCTAGTCATAAACTCAGAATAACATGAAAAGTAGTGAGCATACACAAGGCAATTAGTAGTTCAAGAAAACTTTGCTTTTTGGCATCGAAATTTTGATTTGAGCTCATTTTAGCCTCTCAATGGACTCATAGTGATTGTGCAAGAAATTTTTTCCTTTTGTTCCAAACATATATACAAGTTTTGGTTTGCTACTACACATTAGGGGAAAAAATGAATCCTACATGGGCCTTTGAGATTAAGGAGTGATTAGCCATGGACCAATGAGGAGAGGGTGGTGGACACAACCTAGTTCCTTAATCACATAGACTAGGCATAGGCTTCCCTTATTTTTGTGTGGTCAAAGAGCTAGAAATATCTAGAATTGGTGGTTTTTCTTAGAGGATGGTTTTGAGAATCTCAAAATTCATTTAGAGCCATTCGATTCATAGAAGATCTAATGGCTACGGTTGAATTCAAAAAGTCAAGGAGTGGACGAATTTCCACCCTTGGATTAGCTTGAGATTGAATGGATGAGATCCATGCAATCATTACAATAGGCGCCTTTTGGAGAGAACCATTGGATTTTGGCTTGAATCGAATGGTGCATTTTGAATGCTCTGAAGTTTGAGCGCTTAGCTTTGTAGCCATTAGATCTAGGAAGGATCCGATGGCTTGGATTCAGCCCAAACATCAAAAAGGCGCCTTTAAATGGTAGCCACTAGATGTGCCTCACATCTAACGATCTGAATGCATCCAAAAAAGAGGCTCAGCCCCATTCATGCACGTCCATTAGATGTGGAATGATCCAAGGGCCAAACTTTTTGCAGAGAGATTTCACAGTCTTCTCCCCACTCCCACGAGTTCTCTTGTATTCTCTCTCTACATTAAAGTGTACTTTGATATACACCACTGATTCGATCAATCTAAAGGCTTAGAGATGCTCACATATGAGAGAAAAAAGAGGATATTTCATCTACATTATTTTATTGTGCAATTCCACTAGTAGTTTCATGTGGCTCGTTAAACTCATGGATTAAGCCTTTTAATCCCTAAAAATTAGGGATCCTTACAAGGCCCAGGTAGGGCTCACTTTTTCCCCTAATGAAGCATCTTGAAGACTACTACATGTTTAATAGAGTTTGACTATGTAATTCTATTTAAATTTTTAATATAGAATCAATTTTTTGCATTAGGCCATTGAGTCACTAGCCATGGCTGAAAGAAATGATGTACTCCATATGTTGACTACTGAGGATAAGTTGGATGGTACTAATTTTCCTTTGTGGGCATATATGATGCATCATGCATTGGTAGCAAAAAAGCTTCTAGAGTATTGTGCAGGATTTTAAAAAACGCCCTACTACACTTGCAAATACAATGATTGAATGTGATGCAGATGGTGTTGAAGATGATGGTCTTCAGTTTCTTGGTCGTGTTGCAATTCCTATTGCACGTACTATAGAGAAACTTTGTTGGATAATAGAGATGCACAAGCATATGCATTGATAGATTCGCCTATCAAATGTGCCATTATCCCTCATATTTGCAACAAAAGGTGCTCGAGATACTCTTACAACATTATACTAGCCAACAAATGAGGCTCATGTTGCTTACCTTCAAAAGTTTTTGGTTGTAGATCAAGCTTTCTTAGCTAGTCAAAAGGGCAAACGTAAATGGAGTTCATCTACTAGTATACAAAAATATGCTAATATTGCAGAATCAAAGAATGACGATAAAGGTCACAAGAAAACAGAAAAGCAAAAGTAGTTTTGTAAGTAATTTAAGGTAACTAATCATCATAAAGAGTTTTCCTAAACTACTACAAAGGAGGCAAAGAAGAAAGAGGCTAGATAGTTGTTGCAGATGCCTCTACATTTAAGAAATAGTATGATAATCTTGTTCATAATGAAGAATGGGCATTTACTACTCTTTCTAGTTATGACCCATCTTCTCATGAGTAGTGTTTGTCTATAGTAGACTCCGATGTTTGGTACTTTGACAATGTGTAACCAGACATATTACTTCACAATGTACTCTCTTTAGTTCATGTGAGCTTGCTCCAACAAGAAATACAATCCAAAAGTGCAAATAAATACTCTCATCTTGTAATGGGAGTTTGAAAGATAATTTTTTCTACTATTGATGGTCATTATTTCACATTTTTAGATGTGTCAAGGATCAAGAAAAATTTGTTTTTTGTTTCAGCATTAGCGAAGATTGGCTTGGTTGCCAAATTTGTTTATGATAAATGTATAGTTCATGATTTCTCGAATGGTGAGGTCATTATCACTTCTAGCATTTTATGTCATGGGCTCTATAAGATTATAGATAATGAAATTTTTTTCAATGATCTGCCTATATCATCCTTGTACCAAAGGCATTCTAGTTAGATGTGATGGTGTTTTTGTGGAAGATGCAATTCAACCCTTACTTTCATGTACCAAAGAGACATCAGTTCGCTCAAAGAATATGTATGACACTTTGCTACCTCTTTTTACACATGGAGAGTAAAATGGTGGTCCTAGTGAGGTGATTTTGCAGCCCCTACATGTTTCAAATGATGATGCATATCATTCCATTTTTTATGTGGATGTAAGAAATAATAGCATAGCAAAATAGTTTGGTAGATAGAGTTGAGAAAATAATGCAGACAAAGAGAGATGCACACTAAGAGATAGAGAACTCAAATTCTCAAATTGCCAAGATTATAGCAGCTACAAAGATGGTGTTGTGCTCTCCACCCATGTGCTCCCAATGTGAGGCTTAGATGGAGATCTAGATAGACTCTAGATGAAGGGCTTACTAGTGCACAATGATCTATAAAGCTACACATAGGCCATGCTTATATATCTTTTGCAAGGAAAAATGGTATAAATAAAAACATTCAAGAGATACAAAATAGTCAAAAAGGTATACAATCTGACTATATCTCGATGAATAGAATTCCTACCATCTAAGCTCTATGGGTCGGGGCATAGGCCCCTTGGACCCTGTAAAAGGGAGAAAGGCCCTCTCTGCACTCCCCCCATTAAGGGTCTATTGAGAAATTGCATGGCACCACAAGGCCTTTATTTTCACCTTGAATGGCAACCCAACGAAATGGAAGTTTATGCCCTACCCAACCTAATGGATAAGCTCACAAAGATCATCTATTACCAATAATGGTCACACATAGACCTCACCTAAATTGGAAGTTAGGGTTCCACAAATGTTTGGGCGCTCATAATGGCTTTTCCTCATAATGGGGGCCTTACAACTTAGAGCACCATGGATCATTTGTGGCCACTTCATGGTTTCTTATTGAGTATATTTAACACCCCCCTCAATTTCCACCCTATGGTGATTTACCTCCTTGGTCCAATGCCAAGCTTTGGAAAGTGTTGATGAAGTTTCTCTCTCCCAAGGGCCTTGGTGAAGATGTCTACTACATTTTCTTCAGTTGGAAAATAGCTTATCTCCATGACCCCTTCCTTGATCAACTCATGCACATAGTGATACTCAATTTCTATGTGCTTGGTACGTTCATGGAGAACAGGATTCTTGGTGATGGCCATGCAACTTTGGTTGTCACTTCAACATCAAAACCATCAAATGATGTCACATATACTCCTTGTAGAATTTTATTTGCATTTATTTATTATATTGAGAGTCTTATCATAGGATCGCCTTCTTATGTAATTTCCAAGCATTTATCTTTGTAAATAGAAGAGTAAAAGGCCAACAAGCCACAAGTTTGGAGTGGTTGAGATTGATTCTCATTCAATCAAAGAATTAAAAGTTGAGACATAGACTTCAAATAAACTAGCTCTATAGAAGGAATCATATCTTGATTCCATAGTAGTTTAATACATGAAGATGGGATAGTTCTATCTATCTCTCTACCTAAGAATGAAGAATAGAGATTCTAGGTGATCCATACCTATCTTGTGTAAAAAGGAACCAAGGAATATAAAAATTTGAAAAAATTTGTAATAAGAAAGCTAATTTATATTGTGTTGATGGAAAAATGTATATTCAATTGTTCTCATCAAGGTAGTTGAAATGCATAATCCTCTATTTCTCTACATCATTTTGACCAAAAGATAAGTGATCACAAAATGGAAGCATAAATCACTATACATAGTAAGGAAAAATAATAGACTTATATTTTTTTGGGTGCATGGGAAGGATCATCTTCATTATTTTCTTCATGCTTAGTAGTGGAAGATGAGTGTGAGTAGGCTTATAGATGAATGAAGATTTGGAATGTTGAGTAGATGTGAAAGAGGGTAGAAAAAGTTGAAAGATGACTTGAAAATCACTTTTTCATTATGTTATATGTTATGAAGTAGTTTTGAAGAAAAATGAGAGTGTTTTGAGCGCTTTAAAATGTTTTCAATTTTTAGGGGGAAGCGATGGGCATTGTTAATTTTATTTAGAGGTCCAAAAGTTACCTTTTGGCCATGGAATATGATAAAGGGTGCACTAATATGATTTTGAGTTCTTTTTGAAAATTAAAAAAAAAAATCTTTTTGTTTTCAAAATAGCTTTTAAGAATTTTTATTGACTTATCAACAATCCTGTAGAATTCTACAAGCTTTTGAATGAAATTTCAAATTTTTAAAGAGTGATATTTTTAACATTTATAGATTTTTCTATACTATTTCTTAGGCTTTCTATAAATTAATATCTTTTATATTATTCTTAGGCCCTTTTCATGTTTTAAGGGTTTTAAAATTCTACTAATGTTTTTAGGAATGCAAGGGTTGTAAAGTTTTTCTAAGATTTTTTAGACTTTTTTAAGACATTTTGAAGGTTAAATCAGGCTTTTGAGGTCTCTTTATGGACTTTTAGGTGTTCCAATGATTTTGAGGATTCCTTTAGGGATTTTTGAGGTTTTTCAGAATTTTGAATGATTTTTAGGATCTTTCTCTCAAAAATATTGGAAAAAAATGAGATGTGAGCATCAAAGAATCATAACTTTAACTAACTACAACACTAACAAGCCACTGCTATAAGGTGAAGATTCTTAACCACCTCTTGTAACTTTTCGTGCACATACCTCTTGTACAAGATTGCATGATCATTTTTTCGAAAAAACTTGCAAGTTTGACATCCATATTGACATTTATAAGCTTTACCCAAGCCTCAAGAACTCCATCAAACCTGATCAATTTTTTTTTCATAGATTTGAAGGTCTCCAAAGAGACATCTATTGGCATCAAGTGGATGGTTCACAAGCACAAAATTGTCAATGGGATCTACTTGGTCAAGGGCATGGAAGCTCAGAAAGAAAATCCTACTTTTAGAAAGAGATGGAAGAGAGAAAGAGTGAAGTTTGGAATTCATAGGCTACAAACTTTTCTATCCAATATGATGAGGAGATTAATATCTTCATGGAATCGAAGCTCTTGTAGAGATCAATGGTGGAGCTCTATAATATCATCTATGCCAAAACAGAAGGTGTTATCAATTTTGTCTTAAAGATGGATGAGCGTGAGATCCTCAATGACAAGAAGGTGAAATAACTTTGATGGATATAGCAATGGCAAACCTATCCAAGGATGATCTTCTATACTGTAAGTATAGTCAAAGATGAGTTTGTGGTGGCTTGGATGTTTTTAGGTATATCAATATCATGAATTAGTAACTTTGCTTTATTGGAACAATAGTATAATCATATGGTTCTTGCATGGTTACCTTGTTTTGGTAGGTGTTAAATGAGTACTACAAAGTATTGCAATGGGTCTTTCATCGAACTCCTATTCTTGAAATAAGTAGTGCACAGTTGTGAGATCAAGGGATTCTTTCTATTGATGAACATGGCAACTTTAAGGTTATTTGGAAGTTGACCTATAATTTAAAGACATTTAAATGATGATATAATTGCAACACATCATGTTACCATGTCTAGATTGCATGGAGTTTGCTAAAAATCTTTATTAGAGGTGGTGAATCAAGATGTCTAATAGTCATTTGTTGGATGAGAACATTGGAAAATGATCACATATGTAGCTTGCATGTTGTATGCAATGTCATAGACAAGCTCATCAACCTCTATATTAGGTTTGTATGGAAGATAAAAAATCAATATAAATGCTACAATGCCATCACATCAATTGAAAATGTATTATCAAACATGCAACTACATCGAGGGCATGTTCAAATTGAGAAAGATGAGAAGCTATCAAGCAATGAAAAAGATCTCCCTAGGAAATTTTCTATAGTTGGCATAAAGGCAAGACACTCCCTCTCTAAGCAAATCAATCGTTTAACTAAGAAACGTAAAACAATGCAAATTAGCAGGATACAGCACAAGTAGTGGAGGACACTACATAATGTAGTTAAAAACCATGAGCCTATATCAATAACTGCAAAGACAGAGGTTTGGCATTCAATATATATCTTCAAGATGTGTGACAAGAGATCATGATTAGTTAAGGACATCAAAGTCTTTCAAGCCCATCTTCAGTAGTTAAAAAACACTTCAATGCACCTTGGACAAAGCACAAAATAACACATTAAATGGTACAATTTTAAAACTTTCTCTTTAAAAGTAACATCACTTGCAACAAAAAATGGCTTGCACATGTTTTTGTTTACGAAATTATATTACTTGTTTATGGAAGGACATCATCTACAACCATCTTCCTTTCTTCATACAAAACTATGGTGATCCGAGAAGTTGGAGAACTTAAGGTATGGATAGATCAAACATACCCAACATGGTGGGGATAGTCACTAAGGAAATAGCCTTCCTGAACTCTTCGAATGGTATTACACAAAAATTATGAAAAAGTCTCATGCCAAGAAGAGTGTGAAAACATCAAAGGTTGGGCAAGCCATAAAGGAAGCTCAATTAAGAAAGGAGATCAAATTTCAAGCATTTAGAAAATCTAATGCTTTTGATGTGCAAGAGAGATGGACAAAAGAACGACATGTTGTTAATCAATAATGGGTGAAGGCATCATGGTCTCATGAAACTTTGTATCAAACATTCCTCTTTCTATTAGAGATGTTTTGAAATACATCAGAATGATGGACTGAATACTTTATATAAAGAAGAACTACTTATATTAGATAAATTTTTGGTACATAATACAATATTCTCATGCTCATCTATTGGGTAGTCTTATAAAAATTGTTGCTTCAAATTCGTCTTTAATTGTATGAGCGGATTATCTTTGAATGGTTGTAGGGCTTACTTTTCTCTACTCCTAAAGCTACTCAAGCCCTGAATAAGCATAGAATATTCTCTTCTTGAGCAATGGGATCAAGAATGATAGCCAAAATTGTATAATACATCACATGTATCTAACAAGATTATCTTATCATAGCTACTAGGAATAGGATATGCATCTAGATAATGGGAAAGTGTTTTAAAGAAGAAAGGTAAAATGCCCTGATTGTTGAGATTGTTCTAGTAGACCAAAGTCTTTTCCTTTTTGGCTAATTTTAGGTAGATTTTTGTATCTTCATCATGACCATGATAGTCTCTTTTATTCCTTCTTAGGAATCCATTTAGTTCTCCAAAAAATTTGTAAAAGGAAAAAAACATGCAAAAGATTGATTTAGGATAATAATTACTTTCAAATCAAAGAATAGATAGCATCAGATCTTCTTATCTCCACCCTGCTATTGTAGAGAAAAGTATTTTCCTCCATAAGGTCCAAACTACTACCTTTTGCATCCCCTTGCCAATCCATCAAGAAATGATTTGTACTATCTGTAAGCTTTTCATACCCAACCTTCCTTTGTTATTTCCTAAAGTTTTGTTACCTTGGTATTCTTCCTATTTTAGATTCTTCTCTCACCCTATTGAACCATAGATTCAAGCACTCTCTTGCATCAAAATTCTCTTCAAGGGCCAAACCTCCATTTCATCATTAGAGATGAACTCATCATCTTCCTCTACATTATGTACAATCATTGCACGTGCATAGTCTTCTCAGATGTTGAATACTCTTTGAATATCAATAAGAAAAAATAATGTATTCCCTTGGATATCAAAATGTAGAAATTTGGTAATAGCATGGAAGTATCAACCAAAGGAGTTTCCTTTGTATTATTTGGGACCTTCCACACATCTTTCTTCATATCCATGAAAAGGATAGTGATGGTCTCATTCTCCTCTCTAGTGAGAGGGAAGTCTCTTCCGCTTCAATCTCTTTTGTATTCAATTGAGACTCTAGAAAATCATTGAGTTTTTCCTCCTCAGACTCATATATAAGTTTGACATCTTTATTAAGCAAATCTTTATACAGACAATGCAAGAATTTCATAAATCCCATTTGAAATGACACCAAGTTGTATTTATTCTCATTTAAAGGTCACCAAGATTGCCTATGGGAGTTAGTGAGGAGTGTAAATTGTTTATATGTAATATTGTTCTCTCCTTTTCCCTTTAAACAATCTAGTAGGTGGACAATGTGAATGGAATCTGAAGTGATTGGAGCATCCTTGACTTGTGCTTCAAAGGTTTTGAGTTAATACCTATAAAGTTCTATTTTTTATTTGAGTATATCCTTATAGAGAAACATTTTGTGGAAATTCTCTAAAATCTCAAGGTATGCTTTTGAGGTTCAAAATTTTGAAATGAAGTCTAAGAGTGCCTCTTCAATATTTAGTCCCATTAGAGCCACTTTTTTCTTTTTGTTTGCCGATTTCTTATGCTACGCCTTTTAATCTTGGGCCTACTCTAAGAAATCATCTTTTCTTTTATTACAATCCCACTTGATCTTTTGATTTGATAAGAAGATTAAGCATGAGGAGGAAGTATTTTGAAAATGGTATATTTCACATATTGTGTCTTCTTGGGTTTCATCTATGTTATCCTCATTTTCACCTATTGAAAGATTAAAATCAATGTTATGATTTTTTGAAATGTGTTGACTAATAGAATGATTAGGTTGAGCTACCACCTCTATTATTTCTAGCCATTCTTCACTTGAATTAATATCAAGACTTTTTGGTGATGGGTGTTGATGTGTAACAAGAAGATCAATCACTAAGCAAAACACAAACATGTTAGTGGATGTGCAAAATGCAAGAGGTAAATTTTATAATTGACATGCATATCAAAGTGCAATTGAGTTCATATCATGAGTAGAATACAATCATGTATAGGTCCGTAACACAAATGACAAGCATATCCAAAGATACTTGGAACTATAATTGATCAAGTTGTTTCTCATACCACTAGTTATAAATTAGTATTTTGGACAAAGAATTGTCCATATTTTAACAAGCAACCATCATCCTTGTTATCTTCACATTAAACACTCTGAAGAGCTCCACAAATATAGAGATAGGCATGAAAACAACTATCTTAAACACTTTTGTGCAGATGATGGCAAGCATTGATCTTTGTATATCCCGATATAGCTTGCTATGACTTGCACCCATTATAGTGGTGTTGTGCACTGGCCATGCCATTCTAGTCCACTCCTTTTCTCGAGGGATTTTTTGAAGGTACTACTTTGTGTGAACTTGATCCACAAGCTCATAAAAGTGATTGTGGAAGAAAATACATTACTCTAGAAGTCTAGATCCAATATTCCCTTCATCTTGCATATGACCCAAATGGTTGATGAGTATATTTATGAGCCCAGTAGTATGTTCAATGGGCTTCCACTCCTCATACAAGGAGGGATACAAATCTGCAAAAGATATACACATATGACAAACACAATTCTTGTAAAAAAACATAATGAAGGCATAAGAACACATGTTGATAGGAATGCTCCTAGGACAAGAGAAGAAAAGGTGTACCAAGTATTTCCTACCACTCATGCAATGCTTGCACCAAGGGCGAGCACCACAACTTTAGAAGGCTTTGCCACTGGCATACCCCTATGAAAGTTTTGCCACATTAACATCAACTTCTTATTTTCAAATAAGCAGGTGCCATAAGTCCTTGAACTTGAATTCCGATCTAATCCAAGACTAGTTCACACATCACTTCTTGCTAAGAGATTGATGAAAGTTCATGTTTCATTTGATTCTATGGATATCTTCCATCGTTTTGCCACATGTTCACCTCATACTTTCTAATCAAAGGGCTCCCAACCCAACATGAGGTGGGAGAAAGAGATGTCCCAACTATTGATTTTGTATCTTAAAAGGAACCAAGATTCAATGCCAGTTATGCAGCTTAGATCAATGTACTAAAAATCGATCCAATTCTTCTATCTTTATAGGCTTTTCCACAAATAGAAACCTTTGCTCCAAATCCTCTTAGCTCTTCAGAGGTTTTTAAGCTCAACCATTGCAATACCTATGATATATGTTTTTGACACCAGAAAAAAATAGAAGTTCAGTACCTTTTGCTATTGTGCATGTCGATGATTCCTGTTGAGAGTTCCATGCTCCACCCTTTTGTCCAAAGCTAGTTTCATTCTCATGCAAGTTCACTTATCCCACATGCAAGGGAATTCTCCCAAACTCCATATAAGCAAGGCCTCCCTTCACTCCACACAAGTCATTCCACTCTAGCTCATTGCCAAGAGTGTGCTTCCTCTCCTCATGGAGGCTCCATGCTCTTAGAGCATCTTATGTAAGTCATTTCCATTCCCATTTTAATTCATTCATAATGTTTTGTTATTTTTTGTTCCTTCCTCCTTAGCTTGTTACATTTGTGATTGTGGTAGAGTAGGAGTAGTCCTTTTTTCATTTCAACATGGTATCCGAGCATAGGTTAACTTTCCTTTTGAGTTCTGTTTTTGTTATCTTCATCATTAGTATGTTTTTCTTTCTTAATCCCTCCCTCCCTCCCATATTCCTTTAATAAGAGTGCTTCTAAGCACTATTACCTTCTTCACTAGGCATTATTAGCACCATTTTTATCTTTCCTGTCCTATGATCGATAAATATCTCATAAAGTACGCAAGTAAGCTATCCCGTGCTCCAGTGTGACACAGAAAGAAAGCATTGTAGTGAGCGTAGCCGCAGTGGGCACGTCTTCTGTAATCCAAAGTCATGGGGGGTTACCAGTCTTCTCCAAATGTTCCTCAGACCAGCATTCACGAGTTCACTATCAAGGATGCAGCTGACAATGATATGGATAGAAATATGTGGAGCATGCACAAGAGCAAGGCTAACTGGTTCAGGATCTTGGGTGTTCTGTCGGGTATGATCGCCATTGGGAGGTGGTTTTCTGATATTTGCAGATGGAAGAACCCTATCACCACAGTTCTCATCCATTTCCTCTTCCTCTACATGTTCCTGATCGGAGCTTGGCATTACAAATTTCGCCCACGCCTACCACCCCATATGGATCCTTGTCTCTCACACGCAGAGGCTGCCGAACCTGATGAGCTAGACGAGGAGTTCGACAATAGATCCCATTAAAAACCCCTTGGGTCCCATATGTCCAAGTTATGTCCAAGGATCCCATATGTCCTTGGATCCTAAAAACCGATGGACTAAGTGATCCCATATGTCACTAGTCCCCCATATTAAAAACAAAAGCTAGTTTCATTCTCATGCAAGTTCACTTATCCCACATCCAAGGGAATTCTCCCAAACTCCATATAAGCAAGGCCTCCCTTCACTCCACACAAGTCATTCCACTCTAGCTCATTGCCAAGAGTGTGCTTCCTCTCTTCATGGAGGCTCCATGGTCTTAGAGCATCTTATGTAAGTCATTTCCATTTCCATTTTAATTCATTCATAATGTTTTGTTATCTTTTGTTCCTTCCTCCTTAGCTTGTTACATTTGTGATTGTGGTAGAGTAGGAGTAGTCCTTTTTTCATTTCAACAATTCCAAGGGTGAATAAATGAAGAGAGTTCTTGTACCTTTCGCTATTGTGCATGTCGATGATTCCAAGGGTGAATTAATGAAGCGAGTTCTTGAAAATCAAACATCATATTCATACTAGCTAATGACACCCAATATGTTGTTTTTTTTTAATTTCAATATTTTTAAAAATTCTCTTTGGAGTTCTCCAAATATCATGACACCTATATCCATGTAAGCAACTACTCATGAATTATGAACCACTCTAGTAAATTGTGGATGATTGAAATCTTAACCAATAATATCGCAATAAATATACCGATGCAAAGCTGCATGTATGTAGTGTTATTTTCTCCTTTCTTTCATTCATTTTGTATTCTCAAGATGTAGATATATAGATGTTGGCAAAATTGAACTTCTGTAACATTTCAAGAACTAGAGTTAACAATTAGGAGAACCAAGAAGAACATTTCACTCAAAGTACTTAGGGTTGACTTCATATTATGCTTAGGATATTGAGAGACAATGAGAAACAATCATTTCAAATCATTCACAAGTGTCCTATTGATTGTTATTATTGTTTACATTAAGCATGTGTTTTAATACTTTAATTATATAATTCATTCATATGTGTGTACCTAAGTGTATATGTATGTGTGTGTATATGTATGTATGTGCATGTGTATCTGTGTGTGTATATGTGTGTTTGTCTAAGGGTATGTGCACATGTATCTGTGTGTGAATATGTGTGTGTATGTGTATGTGTATATGTGTATATGTGTATATGTGTGAAAGTGCATCTTCATCATGTATAAGTGTATAAGTGAATATCAATAATTGTGAGTATGCTATCTAATGAAAATAACACAATTCAAATGATATACAAAGAATAGAAATTGTACTTATAATAGTTAGCCATACTTTTTGCTTGGTTAGCTTCTTGAATAACCTACAATAAAGAGAGAGAGAGAGAGAATTCAAAGAGAGAAAGATGTAGAAAGAGAGAAACAGAGACAGAGGGAGACAATAAGAAAGAGATTAGGCAAAACAACAATTCTGCATATACTTGCTTTAGATCGTAAGCGCAGCACAATTGCGAACGTTGAAGAGCTCTTTGATCAGATGCGTGAAAATGTCGATCGAAGAGCCTCCAACGTTTTAATTTTTTTCGTCAACAGAACGTCGTGTAAGCGATGCTACGCGTAGAGTTGGCATCGCATAAGCGATGTCAAAAAAGCGTCGCTTATGTGACGTAAAAAATGTCGCTTATGTGATGCTCTTTAAAACCGTGTTGTCCGCGTGCTTTTGTAGACCTCATACTCCAACAAATTTGAATAGAGGTGGGCTTGGAAGTTTAGAGTGATTGGAATCTTTTCCTACAACGTAGGAAAAAAGAAAGTTGAAGTTACATCTACTTCTTCAATGATTGTTTAATAATCAATCTCAACCACTTCTAACTTTTGGCTTTTTGACCTTTTACTGTTCTCTTTTACACAGATAAATTCTTTGGAAATTACATAAGAGGATGATCATATGATCAAACTTTCAATACAATAAATGAATGCAAATAAAACACTCTTCAATGAATACCCATGACACCATTCAAATGATGGTTTTGATGTAGATCATATCGGCCTCAAACATAGTGCAAGCTTGATGTTCCAACAACGCCCCCTCAAGCTAAAGTATGCTTGAGTCTTCATTCTTTGAAAGGTTGAATATATACCATAGATTTGAATTTGCATAGCTTTATCCCATCAAGTGCCTTTTTCATCATGTCTGCTATTTACTTCTGAATTGGAAAAAAATAAATATCAATTTCCTTTGCCATAAGCTTCTCTCTTAAAAAGTGGTAATGAACCTCTATGTGCTTTATCCTTGCATGGAAAATCGGATTTGTAGCTAGATGCATGGAACTTACATTATCTCCAAGTATGTGAGGTTTGGAATTTACAAGTCCCAAATCTGAGTACAACTCCTTGAGCCATATTGCTTCTTGAGTTGCAATAGTTAGACCTCTATACTCTACTTTAATTGAAGATAAAGTGATTGTTGGTTGCTTATTGGAACTCCAAGAAACCAACTTTGAACCCGCAAATCCTAAATATCTAGAAGTACTTCTATAATCGTTTTCTCATACCCAATCTGCATCAGAATAGATTTTGATATCCAAATCTGAAGAGTAAGGATAGAAGATACCTTCATTAAGTGTTCCTTTGAGGTACTTGGTTACTCTCTTTGTAGCATCCATGTGTGGTCTTCTAGGTGAGTGCATGAACTGACTAAGCACTCCCACACTATAGGATACATCTCGTCTTGTGTGAGTAGCATATATCAAGCTATCAGCTAAGCTTTGATACTCTTTAGGATCATCAATCTGCTCACCTTGATAAACACTTAGTTTATGGTTCAATTCCAAAGGTGTACAATGCAACCTTGGTGTTCTCCATTTTGAACTTCAGAAGTAAGGCTTGAATGTATCTTCTATGAGTTCGATACATCCCTTTGTCTATATAAATCACTTGCATACCTAGGAAATATTTGAGCTCACCTAAGTCACTGATTTTGAATTTCTCTCGTATGTGTCTTTTCATCCTTTGAATGCCATTCAACTCATCACTTGTGATAATAATGTGCTCTACATATACACGTAGATAGATAACCTCATTGTAGCTCAGTGATGAGTAGCACCTCCTTTAATGTCAATCCGAGAAGACATGAGGATGGTATGAAGACCTCGAGCAAGTGAAGGCACAAATGTGTGAGTGAGAAGCACACTAACATGCACACACATACACACACACGCGCACACACGGCAAGAACAAAGAGAGTAAGACAATGGAATCACTTCTATTGCAACAAAGTTCTCATACAAGCTCAAAACTACAAGAAGCTAGCTCCAAAAATGAGCTCTCTAGCTCTATTTATAGTTTTTGACTAGCTTTGGCCCTGTCCAGACCTAGTGTCCGGCCTAGTTAAAAATTAGGTTCCAGGGCTTATTTAAGGGTTCAAATGAGATCTAAAAAATATGAAAATTGGTAGGCAACTACTTCTAAGGCTCCTTAAGCTCGAGGACTCCTCGGCTTGTACAAAATGGAGCTACAAAAAAGGGAAATGGTATTTACAATGGTTTTTAGTAATGAGAATCACTTTTAAAATGTGTAAGGATTGGAAAAAATTGATGGGTTGCCTCAGTGCTAGATCTGCATACATGCTCGTACTTGGCGTCTTCCCATATGATGCCAACACTCTCCCCCCCCTAGCGTCTGTCACCTCTGACAGACCTCTACTCCTTGGTTTGATCAATGTATTGTTGTACTATGTCTGTTGCCAATTCTTGTTCTTTAATCCGCAGTCCCTTGACCAGGTCTCTCTGCAAGGCCTCCCAGTTAACTGCACCAGGCATGTCGGGTTGGGGCGTGGTGTAGAGCTCTGAGTGCATTGTTTGTTCGCAGGCGAATAATTGTAGCAGATGAGTGGAGCGTGGCGCGAACACTTCTAAGTGTGCTTCCCAAAAACCGGTGGTGAACATGTCATCAAACGTTTGCTTGTAACAAGTAGGGAGATATCGTATTCGTGCATGCCACGCATAAGCCACTCGGATACTTGGGGTCGTGCTCATATCGTAAAGTAAGTCGTAGTTACCGTTGATGAAGCCTGGAATTGGTGGCTGAATATTACGTACATTTTGAAAAGTCTTTAGCACCACTTGCATCATGTCCAAAATTTTGAGCATCATCTGCGCGGCGACATTTGGCATGGGGTGGAGGCGTGGCATCCAATGTCTGATGGTAGCTATCATATATGCTACTGTAGGTGTGCCTGTTGGGGGTGCGATGGAGGGTAATTCAGCCATTGTTTGTAGTTTGCATTGTTCTGAACCTTGATAGCAAATGCTTTCCATGATCTTCTTCTTTGCATTGGCCCAAAGCAAGGGTTATACCTCAAATGCATGGGAGCGTGATCCCATGTGTGTAGCATCTCCGGATAGGTTTCCAATAATTTCTCTCTCCAAATTGGTTGAAATACGGCCCCTTTCTTGGCTTCCTCTGGAATATCCTCTGGTTCGAACTGTGTTGCAAAAGTAGGGTACTTGTTGGTTTTGCGTTTGATTTCCGCGTTGTAGTCTGCCAACAATACAAAGTAGGGCTTATATTGCAACTCTGAACTAGTTATCAGTCTTCTAGAGGTGAGGTGTCTGAAATATTCTGATTGCAGTATGGTTTCTTCAATGTTCCTCATGGCCAGCATTTGAGTGGAGATACGTTCCTCATGAGTTGTCCTCATTTCCTCTACTTGTTTCATCCATGCCGTAGGAGGTTCCTCATATGTGTCTTGACCTTCCTCCGTGATTCTGCCTCCTGGAAGAGGTTGAGGCTCATAGGTGTCTTCAAATGTTTCCTCCACTGGGATGATTACTGCTTCTTCTTCTATTGGTTGATCAAGTGGAGAGGGGGGTCGTTCATACTGTAACAACTTGATCTTTAACTCTGCTACTTGTTGTCATAGCTCAAGTACCTCATTGGCTGTGGAAGAGTTTGGCTCTGGTGAAGTAGCAGCATTGACCATCTCTTTATGTTCTAGTGGATGTGGTGTAGGCACTTGGGATCTTTGTAGTTCCTTTACTTGGTCGGCTAGCTGATCATGTGCCTCAAGAGGTTGGCATAGGTTTCCAATATTTGTTGTATGTTCTCTGAAGGGATGGCCCGGAAGCTAGCAGGGTCGATGGGTGCTCCAGGGGTGTTTTCAATGGCTGCTTCTAAATTCTCCTGGTTTTGTTGTTGTAGTCTTCTATTCTCTTCTTGAGCCGCTGCTAAGTGGCGGCGAAGTAAGGCCATGTTTCTTTGGAGTCTAGCATTGCGTCCCAGCTGATCTCTGAGTTGTTCCTCCATGGCCTTACCCGTCTCCGTATACTTGGCTTCCAGCTCTGCCTTCGATTGTTGGAGGGCGGTCACTTCCTGTTGTAGTGTTGTATTACTTAGCTCCAAGGCATTGACACGTGCCTGGAGTTGAGCCGAGAGATTGCACAGCTCTATGTTATTCTCTTCCAGTAATTTATACTCTTGCTTAAGTTGTGTGGCCGCTTCGAACATGGTGTCTAGTGCGTGACTAAATGATGTGGATGCAGGGTTAGAGGTGGAAAATGCAAGGGGTTGAGAAATGGGGAAGGGAAAAGTGGATGATGTGCCTATGGGTGAAGTGAAATGTGATGATGTTGGAACAAATGTGGTGGTGGGTACTCTTGTGGATGGTGAAATGTCCATGGGATCGGACGTGATAGTGTGTGAAGTGTGAATTGTGAATACAGGAATGGTGGGTGGTGTGTTAGTGGTGGCAGTGAATGTGGGGGAGGTGGGTTGGGAAAGGGACTTTTTATTATAATTCTCTATTTGTTGAAGTATATTTACAAGGCTTGTTAAGAATGGAGGTTGGGTGATGGATGTTGGTTCTGAGAAGGTCAAGAGGGGCTCAGTGGTGCAGGGTTGGGAAAGTGGAATAGTATTGGTAGACGGAAATGAGTGTGTTAAGGTTTGGGTAGTGGCAAGTTGCTGTCCGAAGGCTAGGAAATCTGATGGGTGACCTATTATAGCTTGATCGATGGCGGGGTGACCTATATGGGTTACTAGAGCTCATTCATACAGATGTATGGGGACCAACAAAAGAAGGATCTATCAGTGGCTCAAACTAGTGGATGGAACTAGTGGATGTAGGTAAAGGGAAGGATGGAGAACTGGTGGTGTGTAGAACGGGTTCACTATGGGTGGATACTGGCTGTTCAGGAAGGCTAGTTGTGAGGGGTTCTGAGGGCTGGATGGGAGGTGATGGGGGAGATGGTATCTGAGCATGTACATCTGGTTCATCACTGTTGGTTGGGCTAGCCATGTGAACATCTTCTTGAGTGATAGTAGGCAGTGCAGTAGAGAATTCCATTTGAATCATTTTTCCCCTTCGCGGTCGCGTATCGATCCTTTGTTGGTCATATTGTGGGGTATTACGATATAGCATGGTCCTCATGGCTTCCACTATCTCACAGGTCTCTGCCAAAAGATTCAATGATTCTGCAAAATGCGGGTCCACATTCTCTGCTTGCAGCATCTGGTTCACCAATGCTCTATTTGCTTCCTCTGATAGCCTATGTCTCTTTTGTACCTACTTGATCGTCTTGTATAGCCGTTTGAGTTGGGTCGTGTAGGCAGGGGCCTATTCTTCACTTTCTTCTAATTCATTCCTCTGCATCTCTCCCTGCCCATGTGTACCTCCCTCCTGTGTTTGTTGTGCCGCATCCTCCCAATGCACCCTTCTAGCCGCACTCTGTGTCCGTCCTCTCTGAGATGATGATTCAGGGTCGTCCGTGTCTGAGAAGAACTCACTCTCAGATAAGTGAGTTGTCTGCAAGAAGCTTTCAAAGTCCAACGATGGATCTTCTGGTAGTGGAGCCATGGATGCAAACTCCGCATCTGTAGGTAGTGGGGGGGCTGATGGAGTGGGTTGTACCATGCTTCTTGATTGGGGTCCTTGAAGATGGATTGTGAAAGGGGCTACTTGTGCCTCTTCTCTAGGGGAAGCTTCTGTGGTGGCCTCACGAGGAATTAGAACCTGTGAAAATGATCCACGCATTCTTTTCACAGGTTGAACCCCTGACTTTTGCCCCTTGAAGAATTCCAGTTGTGAGTATTTAAGGGCCCTTGCGATCGGCACATCGTAGGCCAGGCATCTGTAGATAATTCTTGTAATCGCACAGCAACCATTCAAGGTAGGCTTCCTCACGCCTCGTTTGCCTGCTTCATATAACTGATCCAGGATCCACACTGGCATTTTAATTGGTAAGCTCCCAGTCTCCGCCAGGTATAACCCATACCAGATCTTCTTATGAGGCTGGGTGAACCGGTCTTGCACTAGAAATGCGAAGTGTTGAAGGCACATCCGCAGTGGTATGGCGATGTTGGGGGTGAGGGCACACATGTCTTTCAACTTCTTGATTTTGTTGTTCTTCATCGACTCTGGTATCAAAGGATCTCGATCGGAGGGTACATGGGTGCCATACATCTGAAGGGCCTCCCTGATTAAAGTGATATTCAACTCAAACTTCTTCATTTCTTCCTGGTTTGATAGAGAGGGCACAAGGAATGTGCCTGAATGATCTTTGTCTCCTGTCGCCTTGAGAGTTGCAATCAAGTAGTAGCACCGAAGAAAATCAGGTCTAGGCAAGGCTGCACTAAAATAATCTTGCAATCCCGCTTTTTGCCAAATATCTTGAAGAGGGGCAACATTTTGCAATGCTTCAAATTCTCGTGAGAAGAACTGAAAGGTCCACCACACTCCTCCACATTCCAACTTGGATTCCCAGATATGATCTGCGTCTCCCAAATCTCCTGGCATCTCATTGAACCAATGAGAATGCCCCTTTACTCTTTCTGTCAGGCCACTTGGTGGATCCGGAATGGGAATTCTTCTCACATTCAAAAGCTCTTCAGGCCTTGCTGTCAGTGGGGCCTCCACAGGCATGGTATCCCAATTGCTTTGAGTGCTAGTGCCTTCCTAAGAGCTCGTGCCTGCTGCTGCTGCCATGGGAATCGGGTGCTTATCTGCTAGAGAAGAAAGGCACATTAGTGTTGCATAGGAAACAGGATGTAATGTGTTCCCTCCACAATACTAACATGACAATCCAGATGGTTAGTGGTTAGAGGTGAAGTGTTTGTGATAGATGTGAGTGATGATTAGAGGTTAGTGTCATCCTATATGCATGCTTTGGTTATGCAATGGACTCAGAATGCACCTATATCAGAGTGGATGGATTTACAAAATTGGGTCAGGGGTTTGATACAGGGTTTAGTTCGCCAAACTTTAATCGGGGATTCATAGTTCTTAGAGCTAAAGACAGGTAAAGATTTATGAGCGAGATTGTGCTTGATTTGGGACCTTTTGGGTACCCATTTCCAGACAGTCCTAGGTTTGACTGAGTGTGTGTTAGTGTGGGGTTTAGGTAGAGTTCCGGAGTTGTTTGCCAAGAGGACTTGTGAGTGTTGAATTATGCTAGTGACTAGAGTTGGAGCTATTTGGGCTCGAAAACAGGCCTTGGGCACCCATATCTGTCTAGCATTGGGGCTAGCCTTCATTGACCGCTTAGGAACCCAAATAGACGTGGTATGCCTAGGAGGTTGCCTAGGGTACTCCTTCACTTGTGTCCTTGATGGTGTTGCTTTTTTTATGCCTCCTCGAGAACCTATTATTAGAGTTGTGAGTTTTCCATCCTTGCGTATCCAGATCTGCTTCGCGCCACGAGGTACTCCGTGTTGCACGGGTTGGCACTCCTTCTTGATCAGTGGTCTCCTTCGTGTCGTGTGATGTTTGGTCTGCATGTTTAGAATCTTCTTTGGAACAGCTGGGAACTCCTTTTTGACTCCTGTATCTTCGGTAAGATTGACAATCCTTTGCACCATAGAACTCTGGACAAGAACAGCATCGTTATCTTCATGTGGATTCCTGGAGAGACCAGGAGTTGGTGCCTTTCCTAATGGTTTGAGTGCTTGATTTTCTAATTCAATCGTAAGATAGTTTTGGCCTGCCCATGCCTGAAGAAGTCCACTTCTTAGGTTGAGGTTGACTGCGTGAACATAGATCCAGTCTTGTCCCAAGACGAGAGGTTCGGTAAGATCCTCGTCTTCACATACTAGCACTTTGATTGCCATTAGCACCTCTTGAATGTAGAGGGGAAGTTCCACCTCACCAATGCAAGGGGTTTCCACACCTCCCAATCCTATGAGATATGCCTCTATAGGATTGATTTGTAATTGCAGCTCTTGGCAGTAAGAAAGTCGAACTGCACTAGTGGCTGCCCCTGAGTCAATTAAAGCTCTCACTCTCCTTACACTCTCTCCTTGTCCTACTTCTAGGGTTACAAAAGGCCGTCGGTCGATTATTCTATGGGAATGTCCACCTGAAGCCTCGCACATGGCCATGGGATAGCCTAGAGATTCTTGAGTGTCAGGCATAGGCTGGTCTCTGCCTTGTCTCCTCAATTTCATTCGTCGGATGCGTTCTAAAGCTTCTGCCTGTGCTTCTTCTCGAATTCGTTTCTCTTCTTCTTTATGTTTCTTGGCAGTGTTGAGTCGATTTAGCATCTCTTCAGTCAGGGGTCCTTGATATAACTTGACTCTGCATCCACTTATATAACTTGGTAGTATGTCACCTTCTAGAGTGGCTAGTTGTACTGCTCCACTTGTGGAGATCCTATTGATTATCATAGGTCCATAGCCTCTTTTCTCCAATTTTTGTGCATGTTGCTTCAATGTGTAGACTAGGACTACGTCTCCTGCCTTCAAGCCTTTATCCTTCACATGTGTATCAAAATACGCCTTTTGCCTCTTCTTGGCTGCATAGATTCCTACTGCAGCTCTCAATCGTGTCTCACCTAAACATTCAAGATCAAAGATTCTAGAGGATAGTTCATGGCCGGTCCAGTCATGCTCTTGTGCTACTTTCAAGGTAGGTATCAAAAAATCCAATGGTAGCACTGCATTCTGGCCAAATACCATCTGAAAGGGCGTGGCTTGGAGTACCGTTTTATAGGCAACTCGATATGCCCAAACAGCGTGGTGTAGCTGTTTGTCCCAATTAGAGCGTTTGTTATTCACCAATTTAGTCAGCACATTGGATAAGATCTTATTTGTGCTCTCGGCCTGGCCATTAGCTTGTGGGTGATAAGGGGCAAACTTCTTATGTACTACCAAGAATTCTTGGAGAAGGTTTTCTATGACTTCATTCAAGAAGTGTGTGCCTCTATCACTTACTAATTCTATTGGCAATCCGTATCTAGGGAACACATTTTCAAATAAGAACTTTGCTGTTGTTTGAGCATCATTCTTCGTAGTGGCTTTCACTTCTACCCACTTGGTCAGATAGTTCGTGGCCACAATGATGTACTCAGCATGTGAACCCTTAGCTGGGGGATTAATAGGACCCACAAAGTCTATTTCCCACTTAGAGAATGCACGTCCACCCATCATAGGTTTCAATGGCATCTCATCCTTGCGTATGGGATACTGAGTTCGTTGACAAACCTCACACCTCTTCACATAGGTATGTGCGTCCATGTGAAGAGTTGGCCACCAAAGACCTGCAAACAAAATTGCTTTGAACACCCGATCTGGACCAAAGTGTCCTCCTGCTACACCTTGGTGAGCAGTCTCTAATATCTTCAGATATTCGCTCTCGTGGACACACAATCTAAGATACCCATCTTTTCCTCGTCTGTATAGATTATCTCCAATGAGAGCATAGTCTAGCGCCTCTTGTTCTAAGCTCCTTTGTCTAACCAGAGTCATTTCTTGAGGGAATGTTTTCGTCCTCAGAAAGGCCACTAATGGCTTGCTCCAATCTGGCACTAAAGACACGCGATAAAGGGTGGCATGTTCCACTGGTGGCTTAGTGCGGCAAATTGGGCATTCCTTGCACATCCTATGAACATCTGCTTCCATAGTTGGCCAGCATACTCCAAGTCTCCTCAATGTTTGTAGGGTTTGTTGTTTTGAGTAGTATTGCTCTAATGCACCTACATGTGCTAATTGCAACCACTTTGCGTACTCGTCCTCTTCCACACAACAGGCTAATACCCCGTGATCTGTATGTTTGTACACACTTCCTACCATGATATGATACTTCTGGGCTTTTACTATCTCCCTACCTTGTGTGTTTATTATTGGGTGGTTAGGCCCATATGTCAATAATGGCACTAATGGCTTAGCCCACTGAGATACAACTTCCAAATTAAACAAGTAAGCATCAGGTAAGTCATCTGACACTCCTTGTGGGGCCTCTCCAGATGTGAGCCTAGAGAGATGGTCTGCTCTCAAATGAGTCCTGCCTTTCCTCACTACTACCTCAAAGTCATATTCCATTAGTAAGAGAAACCATCTTACTAATCTTCCTGTATTACATGGCTTGTTTACCAGGTATAGTAGAGCTTGGTGATCAGTAAAAAATTTGAACTTATTTGCAAGCAAATAGTGTCTAAACTTTTTAACCGCGTACACCATGCCTAATCCTTCTCGTTCGGTGGTTGTATAGTTCCGTTCAGTAGCATTCAACTGTCTACTGGCATAGGCAATGGGAAGATCCATATTACCTTCACCCGTAGGTTGTGCAAGTGCACATCCAATAGCATAATTGGAGGCATCCACATGAACATGGAATGGCTTGTTCCAATCTGGTGTGGTCAAGATTGGTGCTAAACATAATCTTCGTTTAAGCTCCTTGAAGGAATTCTCACATTCATCAGTCCACTCAAAGTTAGTCAGAAGTCCGTACATGGGCTTTGAAATGACAGCATACATGTGAATGAATCGGTGGTAGTAACCACAATGCCCCATGAAAGCCTGTACTTCCTTGACGTTCTTTGGCCTAGGTAGTTCTGCGATGGCTCTCACTTTCTCTTCGTCAGTGGATATGCCGTTCTTAGACACTATGTGTCCTAGAATTTTGCCTTGCTGACCATGAAAACACACTTTTCTGGGTTCAGGCAGACTTGATATTCTCTACATTTATCAAAGATTGTCTGAGTTCAGGTATATGGGTCTGTCTAATGTTGGAATGAGTGCAAAGATCATCAACATAGACTTCCAAATTCTTCCTCAAGAACTCTTTAAACACATGACACATTAATCTTTGAAAGGTAGCAGGTGCATTGGTAAGCCCGAATGGCATTACCCGAAAGGCAAATATGCCCCACTCTGTGGCAAAAGCCATCTTATGCTGATCGTCTGGTGCAATGGCTACCTAATTATAGCCAGAGAATCCATCCAGGAAGTTGTACACTTCCTTGCCTGCTACCCTTTCTAATAGATGCTCAGTAATAGGAAGCGGATAACTGTCTCTAATCGTGGCGGCATTAACTTTTTTAAGGTTAATACACACACGCAATTTTCCATTCTTCTTGGGCACAATCACAATGGGGGATACCCATTCAGTGTGCTCCATCTCATAGATAAGCCCAGCTTCTACCAATCTATCTATCTCCTCCTTGATCTTAGCAGCGTAGTTATCATTGTATGTATAGGGCTTCTGCTTAGATGGTCTAGCATCTGAGGTCATGGGAATCATGTGTGAGCATATGTCTGGGTCGACACCTTTCAGGTCCTTGTAGCTCCAAGCGAATACATCTCTGTACTCTCTTAGCAAAGCTACCAACTCTTGCTCTTCTTCTTCCGTCAGGTCATGCCCTATGTAGGTGCATCTTTCTTCTCCCTCTTCTATGGCGACAACTATTTTCTTGGTAGTTTCCTTGCTATCATAGGCCTCTCCTGCTTGTGCCTCACGTTTAGGCATTCTTATCATGACTCTCCTATCGTGTATCTCATATTTTTTAAAGTTTTCAGGGACCTCAAACAAGGATTCTTCTGCCTCCGGAGTGACTTCCTTCTTCTTTCTTTTCTTTCCTCCACTCCTAGTGGCTACTTGTGTGGCTAACCTCACATCATTCGTGATTTCTTCGTGTCTCTGGGGGTAAGCTTCAACTTCATAGAAGTATTCTTCATCTGATGCAAAAGGTGGGTCCATAATGATTGACTCTAAGTCGGAGTCACTTGCATCCTCAAATGCATCAGGGCTAGGTTCGCATTCCTCTAAAACTGCATCTCCCATGATTGGCTCTATTGAGAAGACTGAAATGTCATAGCCATCCTCATCACAGTGGGGTGTCCACTACTCTTCATTGATGGCTACATCCATTGTTGCTAAAATTTCTGCCCAGCCGTTGTCGGCACGAAAGTCACGGTCGGTGGATCAGGGCGACCGCCAAAAATACGATGCACACAGGGTGCTTAGAGCAATCTCAGGTGACATGAAGACTCAAAGAAAAAGGATTAGAACTTTTGCATAAAGTTCGTTTCTCTTAATATGATCTTTGGAATTGTTCCTCACAATGTAGTAAAGTTGACAACACGTTAATTTTTGTACGAGTTTGTTTTTTAGAAAAAATCGTACAATCAAGTATACATATCTTACAATCACTCTTGATGAATCTCTGTAATAGTGTTTAAAAATTATGGGATAAGCTTCTCGAACTAAAAGCACGAAACAAAATCATTTGTTCTTTAACTTTTCTGCAATGTTTTAGTGCATAGTAGTACAAATACTTATTGCAAATAAGAGATCAAGCAAAATATTCTATTTTAAAGAACAAAAGCATTGATCTACGGAAAGCAAAATAGGATAAATATAAATAAGTAGGATGTTTAAATCATTGTAAAGTTTTCATGCATAACTCTCCAGAGTTCATTCGAAAAGGTTTCTTTGCATCAGAATGTGGTTACTAAGTAATAAAACTGTAGCACTAGTTGAGAGAATACTAGCAAAGCTGGAAGCAGGCTTCGCTTCGCATAAAAGGTAACAAGATAGGATATTCAGTGCTATTCTTCTTCTAGGTAAATATATATAACTGCGGATTTATCTCAATTACAAAATCCTATGATTTGAATTACATGTTAAACAAAACTCTGTCATACTTAGAGACTCCGTACGTGAACTTTGAGACTTCAAACGTTTTAATTCTTGATCATAAATATTGCTTAAAGTATTCATATAATTATGCTGGAACAAAGAACACAATTTATACCTATAATTATCACACGAACGTTTTCAACTAAATTCCCATCTTTTCTCAATCTCTCGATTCATAACTTCTGATTACTCTACCTTAGTAGTTCAATAATTTTGATTTGAAAATTGTGAGTTACTCTAATCATTTTTTTTTTCTTTATGTCTGCATAACAACCAACATTTAATAACCAAACTTCGCAGTTAAACTCTCAATCGGTGATGTCCGAAATATTTAAACACGTTAGCAGTTTCACAATGATCATAGAGTCAGAGTACAAAACTGAGATCACTGTTCTTGAAGTAGACGATACTTGTATATCATATGAGCAAAAGTGATAAATTCTAATGCATAAATCGTTATATTGTTTCTATTAAAGAAATCATACTAATACGTAGCAACTAGTTCATCATATGAAATCAAACCACAGTAAACTTATAATTGTACGGAAACTTCATACTCTAACGTTTAAATTTAGTATATGTAATATGGATAAACCTTAAACTTTTCTTAAATGAAGTCACCAAGACATTCGAAGCATATGCAAATGTTATACATCCATTAGCAGTACTAATCTCATATATCGATCCGCAAACCTCAAGGAAAGTAGGCTCAGTTCTATTCATTAATTCACATACACAGAAGCTTTGATATTAAACAATTGATAATGTCTATCTTCGAACTGATGAAAACTTCAAAGTGCATTCATAGTTTTAAGACATAAGCGTTGGCAATTTTAATCATCTGCGGTCTGTAAGCCGAGGGCACGATCAATTAATGAAACAATTGATCAATAATTTCATCTAAGCAATATGACATAAAAGGAGAGAGCATCAAAATTTAGTGCAAATAAATCAAAGCCTCCATTGACATATATATTTTCTACTTATCGTCGAAATCATACATCATCGTGCATCAAAGCATTTCAGTGGCGCTTGAATTTAACTCCTAAGCCTCAATTATTATAGTCAATAATGATCATTCGAAACAGAAAAGGTAGGATATAGTCATCACTAGTGGTGGATGAGGTTATCAGAATTGAAGATGTAGTAGAGAATCAGAGCGGCATTGTTTTTGTCAGAGTAAATGGATTAGGAAGAAGTTGATAGATATGTCAAAGAGGAAAATAAATGTACTCTAAATTATCGTAAGTATTCACCTTCAGACAAAGAAGTCAAATTATGGAATATTAACCACATGAGCGAAGGGTTATATTGAAAAAGGTTAATCATAAAATATCAGTACTCATCATTAATCAATCTGTCTTCGAGTATAATATTGGCACAACATAAAAAAAATTCATGTTCTAAAAAAAAAGAAACAGTTCAAAGGGTGACCTGTGATCCATTCAAATTGTTTGTTTGAATCAAATGCTTTCTTGTGCGATGTACAACTCCAGCTTAAACTCTTTCTGCGTACGTTAACTTTTATATCATCAATCAGTTGAATTGCTATTGCAGAAGTCTGACAATTCAGCATATCATCTTCGCTGTTGTCGAAGTCATATCTTCTTTGACACTTAAATCAATATCTAAGAATGCTTCAGTCAAAAGCATCAGCTCTGAACAGATCAGTGCGTTCTTCTCCAGAGCTCTCCTTTCGCATGCGCCTCCCAGAACAGATAGTTTGCCAGATATAAAAAATGCATGAAAAATTGGCTTTTCTCGAAAAATGCCGAATTGTCGTTGTCGTTGGCCTCCTTCTGCCTCTGTCTCCATCGTACCTCTCTTCGCGTTGTCTCTCTTCGCAGGTCAGCAGTGAGCACCAGTTAAATTCGTCATCAAGAGGTCATACCAAAACATAAGAGAGATGTGCAACATAGAGATAAGAATTTGGAGTCCCCCCCTCCCATCATCAGCGTCCCCTTCAGCTTTTTATCTATAGTGATCCCTTCTCTCCAGCCTCTGCATGCACTTTTTCTTTTCCGAGATGAAGGGCCCTCTCAGTATATTGAACGACGATTCTCCTTTTCTTGCCATGCACCCCACCATGTGTGTGCTCTTTTTTTTTCCTTTTTGAACTACCTCTGCGTTGCCACATAGATGTCTGCCTCAATATCTTCATCGTTAGTTTTGTCCAGATCTCGTCCTCTTAAACAGAGTATAATATTCCGTTGTTAAAAGAACTATCTGTTAGCATGCTCTCAACTCAATCTAAACTGATCGCTGCATCTCTTTTTGTACATATCTGTCGGCTTCATCATAGTACACACAAGTCTTCCTTGCAGAATGCACGTTGTTCGAATCTTAGAAGAGAATAGGACAATCTTTATTGAACCTAAACTTTCAAGTACATTTTAACTTTTGAAAACATGAAAACATGTGGGTAGACAATGCGAACTCCTCCATGAATTAATGGAACAAGATCCACACTTCATAAGCATTGAGGTGCTTGTCTTTCTATGAAGATGTACTTCCTCGGAATGTTACAACTTTCTTCTAACTCTAAAATTTTTGTCACCTTTTATCAAGTTAAGGAGAGGGAATCTCTCCGACATTCTCCCCCACCAAACCTGTGCATCCTCCGGATGCGCCAACCTGAGAACCTGATTTCTGCTTAATAATAAAATCAATTCCATAGCAGAATATGTGCATGGGTTTTAAAGTCAAAGTGCCGTATGCACGGCTGCGTAATTAGCCCTATTTATATGCACACTTTGAAAATGCATGTATAAAAATAATGGTGCAATCAATAAGAAAAATAGCTTCTGAAGACGAGGTTGGTGCCCTCGCTCACATACATAGCAATGTGATTATACATTCATCCTTACAGTCACTCGTATGTGCATGGGTATAGATCAGATCGTGCCGAGATGCATGGTCATGTAGTGTGACCCTAATACATGCATACTTTATGTGCATTTGCAAAATTATGGTGCATAAGAGGTAAGAGCTTTTGATGAAGTGGTTTTCTATCTCCTATACTTAGAACTTTTTCACAGATTTCATAATGCATTTTTACAATTTGATAATGGTGCAAATGAACGTGCACCTAAGGGCAAAACTCAATATGTGTTCATACATAATTTAATGCATACTTGAAATGCACGCTTAAATAAATGGTGCAAAACTGGAACTAAAAGGTTTTTCCTATTCTACTCGTGAAGAAAATCTTTGTTGTCAACAAACTCCCATTCTTCATCTTGAACCTGAAAAATATCTTGAAAACAAACTCGTGAAAAAAACATAAGTATTAGCACATTTAAACCAAATTTTTCAATTCAAAACTTCTAGATGATTCATCTATAAAACCCCGAAGTAATATTAAGTCATATTTTGGAGCTTCCATCAATTCGTCCTTCCTTGCTTGATCTGCATTAAATCACTCAAAACATTGATTAGAAAAGCCAGAAAACCAAAACAATTTGATTCATCTTTTCTTATCAATTATATTAATCATTTCTTAGTGTAATCATTTCTTTATTTCTTCTATTTTTTTCAATGGTACATTCTTAGTTTTCTTGTTAAGTTTTAAGGGTTTTGATTGTTTTGAATTTATATTCATTTTTGTTTCGATTTGTTTAATTATATGATCAAGAAGTTGCTTGTCTATTTCATTTGTTTGTTTGTTTTGATTCATAATACTTTGTTTGGTCTCTTCTTGTTTAATTCCTTCGTCTTTAAATTGATTATGTTCATGTTTGTTAAATTGAATTTGAAGTTGTTTAAGCTTGACTTGATCAAACAAATCCTCATTAGAAAGGAGCATTGGATCAAGTGAAATCTGTAAATTATTATTAAGTTTCATTGCTCCTACTTGTATTTCATGCTCAAAATCACCTAGATCAATTTCCAATTGCTCTTCTATAATCGATTTTTGATCTTCTTCCTTTAGTTTTATCATTTTGATTTCTTCTTTTAACTCTTGTTTTTGGTTTGATGTCCTCTCTCTTATTTCTTCTTTTGTTTGAATGTTCATATGTATGATAGGCTTCCATACTTTTTTACTTTCACATGGATTAGGTTTAGCTTGAATCTCCTTAAATAGTTCTTTCATTCCACCCCTTCCTAGATTTAATTTTAAAGGTGATCGATCCTGATAATTACAAATTTTCCTTTCAAATTCAACCACTAGTTTTTGTTTTCGTGCATCTTCGTACGACCTGCAATTCCAAAATGCATGGCCATATTGATCGCACCAAAAACACTGCAAAGGTCTCATTCGAGTCCTATTTGATGGTCTTAATGAATGTCTACAACTAGATTTTCTACCATCATGAGCATGTGCTATAGATGAAGGATCTATAAACAAACTTTGGCTCATTCCCTCCTTTTCATGCTCACATTTAGCTAGCTCTAAATCTTGTATTCGTTTAGATAATATTTCATACTTCTGGTTCATTTCTTGAAACTCAGCATTCATTTTCTCTTTCCAAGTTTTAAGACTATTTGATAATACTGGTAGACTCTTTTCCATAGCATTGATTGAATCATTTAGAGTCAAAATCACTCTAATTGTCTTTTGTAGAGCTTCATTGGTCTTGTTTTCCCTTTCTATGAATTTATCTTTCCATTTTCTCAAATGTTGATCTATCAATACGTTCACATATGCTTCATCAATAACAATACTCGTTGAATTATGCTCTTGAAAATTAATTTCAAAAGATTCTTTACATTGATGTATATTTTTCATGTTTGTACGCTGCTTTTTGCCCATAACTCACACTTGAATATCAAAGAAGCACCACATAAACGAAAAACAAGCTATGAGGTTATACATACATCAAACATACATTACTTGGCATTAATTTGAGAAAAAGTCCAGAAACATGTACCTGAGCTGCAAGGCCGTTTGTTCACGTGGGTTCAAAGTGTCGGCGCGAAAGTCACGGTCGGTGGATCAGGGCGACCGCCAAAAATACGACGCACACAGGGTGCTTAGAGCAATCTCAGGTGACATGAAGACTCAAAGAAAAAGGATTAGAACTTTTGCATAAAGTTCGTTTCTCTTAATATGATCTTTGGAATTGTTCCTCACAATGTAGTAAAGTTGACAACACGTTAATTTTTGTACGAGTTTGTTTTTTAGAAAAAATCGTACAATCAAGTATACATATCTTACAATCACTCTTGATGAATCTCTGTAATAGTGTTTAAAAATTATGGGATAAGCTTCTCGAACTAAAAGCACGAAACAAAATCATTTGTTCTTTAACTTTTCTGCAATGTTTTAGTGCATAGTAGTACAAATACTTATTGCAAATAAGAGATCAAGCAAAATATTCTATTTTAAAGAACAAAAGCATTGATCTACGGAAAGCAAAATAGGATAAATATAAATAAGTAGGATGTTTAAATCATTGTAAAGTTTTCATGCATAACTCTCCAGAGTTCATTCGAAAAGGTTTCTTTGCATCAGAATGTGGTTACTAAGTAATAAAACTGTAGCACTAGTTGAGAGAATACTAGCAAAGCTGGAAGCAGGCTTCGCTTCGCATAAAAGGTAACAAGATAGGATATTCAGTGCTATTCTTCTTCTAGGTAAATATATATAACTGCGGATTTATCTCAATTACAAAATCCTATGATTTGAATTACATGTTAAACAAAACTCTGTCATACTTAGAGACTCCGTACGTGAACTTTGAGACTTCAAACGTTTTAATTCTTGATCATAAATATTGCTTAAAGTATTCATATAATTATGCTGGAACAAAGAACACAATTTATACCTATAATTATCACACGAACGTTTTCAACTAAATTCCCATCTTTTCTCAATCTCTCGATTCATAACTTCTGATTACTCTACCTTAGTAGTTCAATAATTTTGATTTGAAAATTGTGAGTTACTCTAATCATTTTTTTTTTCTTTATGTCTGCATAACAACCAACATTTAATAACCAAACTTCGCAGTTAAACTCTCAATCGGTGATGTCCGAAATATTTAAACACGTTAGCAGTTTCACAATGATCATAGAGTCAGAGTACAAAACTGAGATCACTGTTCTTGAAGTAGACGATACTTGTATATCATATGAGCAAAAGTGATAAATTCTAATGCATAAATCGTTATATTGTTTCTATTAAAGAAATCATACTAATACGTAGCAACTAGTTCATCATATGAAATCAAACCACAGTAAACTTATAATTGTACGGAAACTTCATACTCTAACGTTTAAATTTAGTATATGTAAGATGGATAAACCTTAAACTTTTCTTAAATGAAGTCACCAAGACATTCGAAGCATATGCAAATGTTATACATCCATTAGCAGTACTAATCTCATATATCGATCCGCAAACCTCAAGGAAAGTAGGCTCAGTTCTATTCATTAATTCACATACACAGAAGCTTTGATATTAAACAATTGATAATGTCTATCTTCGAACTGATGAAAACTTCAAAGTGCATTCATAGTTTTAAGACATAAGCGTTGGCAATTTTAATCATCTGCGGTCTGTAAGCCGAGGGCACGATCAATTAATGAAACAATTGATCAATAATTTCATCTAAGCAATATGACATAAAAGGAGAGAGCATCAAAATTTAGTGCAAATAAATCAAAGCCTCCATTGACATATATATTTTCTACTTATCGTCGAAATCATACATCATCGTGCATCAAAGCATTTCAGTGGCGCTTGAATTTAACTCCTAAGCCTCAATTATTATAGTCAATAATGATCATTCGAAACAGAAAAGGTAGGATATAGTCATCACTAGTGGTGGATGAGGTTATCAGAATTGAAGATGTAGTAGAGAATCAGAGCGGCATTGTTTTTGTCAGAGTAAATGGATTAGGAAGAAGTTGATAGATATGTCAAAGAGGAAAATAAATGTACTCTAAATTATCGTAAGTATTCACCTTCAGACAAAGAAGTCAAATTATGGAATATTAACCACATGAGCGAAGGGTTATATTGAAAAAGGTTAATCATAAAATATCAGTACTCATCATTAATCAATCTGTCTTCGAGTATAATATTGGCACAACATAAAAAAAATTCATGTTCTAAAAAAAAAGAAACAGTTCAAAGGGTGACCTGTGATCCATTCAAATTGTTTGTTTGAATCAAATGCTTTCTTGTGCGATGTACAACTCCAGCTTAAACTCTTTCTGCGTACGTTAACTTTTATATCATCAATCAGTTGAATTGCTATTGCAGAAGTCTGACAATTCAGCATATCATCTTCGCTGTTGTCGAAGTCATATCTTCTTTGACACTTAAATCAATATCTAAGAATGCTTCAGTCAAAAGCATCAGCTCTGAACAGATCAGCGCGTTCTTCTCCAGAGCTCTCCTTTCGCATGCGCCTCCCAGAACAGATAGTTTGCCAGATATAAAAAATGCATGAAAAATTGGCTTTTCTCGAAAAATGCCGAATTGTCGTTGTCGTTGGCCTCCTTCTGCCTCTGTCTCCATCGTACCTCTCTTCGCGTTGTCTCTCTTCGCAGGTCAGCAGTGAGCACCAGTTAAATTCGTCATCAAGAGGTCATACCAAAACATAAGAGAGATGTGCAACATAGAGATAAGAATTTGGAGTCCCCCCCTCCCATCATCAGCGTCCCCTTCAGCTTTTTATCTATAGTGATCCCTTCTCTCCAGCCTCTGCATGCACTTTTTCTTTTCCGAGATGAAGGGCCCTCTCAGTATATTGAACGACGATTCTCCTTTTCTTGCCATGCACCCCACCATGTGTGTGCTCTTTTTTTTTCCTTTTTGAACTACCTCTGCGTTGCCACATAGATGTCTGCCTCAATATCTTCATCGTTAGTTTTGTCCAGATCTCGTCCTCTTAAACAGAGTATAATATTCCGTTGTTAAAAGAACTATCTGTTAGCATGCTCTCAACTCAATCTAAACTGATCGCTGCATCTCTTTTTGTACATATCTGTCGGCTTCATCATAGTACACACAAGTCTTCCTTGCAGAATGCACGTTGTTCGAATCTTAGAAGAGAATAGGACAATCTTTATTGAACCTAAACTTTCAAGTACATTTTAACTTTTGAAAACATGAAAACATGTGGGTAGACAATGCGAACTCCTCCATGAATTAATGGAACAAGATCCACACTTCATAAGCATTGAGGTGCTTGTCTTTCTATGAAGATGTACTTCCTCGGAATGTTACAACTTTCTTCTAACTCTAAAATTTTTGTCACCTTTTATCAAGTTAAGGAGAGGGAATCTCTCCGACATTCTCCCCCACCAAACCTGTGCATCCTCCGGATGCGCCAACCTGAGAACCTGATTTCTGCTTAATAATAAAATCAATTCCATAGCAGAATATGTGCATGGGTTTTAAAGTCAAAGTGCCGTATGCACGGCTGCGTAATTAGCCCTATTTATATGCACACTTTGAAAATGCATGTATAAAAATAATGGTGCAATCAATAAGAAAAATAGCTTCTGAAGACGAGGTTGGTGCCCTCGCTCACATACATAGCAATGTGATTATACATTCATCCTTACAGTCACTCGTATGTGCATGGGTATAGATCAGATCGTGCCGAGATGCATGGTCATGTAGTGTGACCCTAATACATGCATACTTTATGTGCATTTGCAAAATTATGGTGCATAAGAGGTAAGAGCTTTTGATGAAGTGGTTTTCTATCTCCTATACTTAGAACTTTTTCACAGATTTCATAATGCATTTTTACAATTTGATAATGGTGCAAATGAACGTGCACCTAAGGGCAAAACTCAATATGTGTTCATACATAATTTAATGCATACTTGAAATGCACGCTTAAATAAATGGTGCAAAACTGGAACTAAAAGGTTTTTCCTATTCTACTCGTGAAGAAAATCTTTGTTGTCAACAAACTCCCATTCTTCATCTTGAACCTGAAAAATATCTTGAAAACAAACTCGTGAAAAAAACATAAGTATTAGCACATTTAAACCAAATTTTTCAATTCAAAACTTCTAGATGATTCATCTATAAAACCCCGAAGTAATATTAAGTCATATTTTGGAGCTTCCATCAATTCGTCCTTCCTTGCTTGATCTGCATTAAATCACTCAAAACATTGATTAGAAAAGCCAGAAAACCAAAACAATTTGATTCATCTTTTCTTATCAATTATATTAATCATTTCTTAGTGTAATCATTTCTTTATTTCTTCTATTTTTTTCAATGGTACATTCTTAGTTTTCTTGTTAAGTTTTAAGGGTTTTGATTGTTTTGAATTTATATTCATTTTTGTTTCGATTTGTTTAATTATATGATCAAGAAGTTGCTTGTCTATTTCATTTGTTTGTTTGTTTTGATTCATAATACTTTGTTTGGTCTCTTCTTGTTTAATTCCTTCGTCTTTAAATTGATTATGTTCATGTTTGTTAAATTGAATTTGAAGTTGTTTAAGCTTGACTTGATCAAACAAATCCTCATTAGAAAGGAGCATTGGATCAAGTGAAATCTGTAAATTATTATTAAGTTTCATTGCTCCTACTTGTATTTCATGCTCAAAATCACCTAGATCAATTTCCAATTGCTCTTCTATAATCGATTTTTGATCTTCTTCCTTTAGTTTTATCATTTTGATTTCTTCTTTTAACTCTTGTTTTTGGTTTGATGTCCTCTCTCTTATTTCTTCTTTTGTTTGAATGTTCATATGTATGATAGGCTTCCATACTTTTTTACTTTCACATGGATTAGGTTTAGCTTGAATCTCCTTAAATAGTTCTTTCATTCCACCCCTTCCTAGATTTAATTTTAAAGGTGATCGATCCTGATAATTACAAATTTTCCTTTCAAATTCAACCACTAGTTTTTGTTTTCGTGCATCTTCGTACGACCTGCAATTCCAAAATGCATGGCCATATTGATCGCACCAAAAACACTGCAAAGGTCTCATTCGAGTCCTATTTGATGGTCTTAATGAATGTCTACAACTAGATTTTCTACCATCATGAGCATGTGCTATAGATGAAGGATCTATAAACAAACTTTGGCTCATTCCCTCCTTTTCATGCTCACATTTAGCTAGCTCTAAATCTTGTATTCGTTTAGATAATATTTCATACTTCTGGTTCATTTCTTGAAACTCAGCATTCATTTTCTCTTTCCAAGTTTTAAGACTATTTGATAATACTGGTAGACTCTTTTCCATAGCATTGATTGAATCATTTAGAGTCAAAATCACTCTAATTGTCTTTTGTAGAGCTTCATTGGTCTTGTTTTCCCTTTCTATGAATTTATCTTTCCATTTTCTCAAATGTTGATCTATCAATACGTTCACATATGCTTCATCAATAACAATACTCGTTGAATTATGCTCTTGAAAATTAATTTCAAAAGATTCTTTACATTGATGTATATTTTTCATGTTTGTACGCTGCTTTTTGCCCATAACTCACACTTGAATATCAAAGAAGCACCACATAAACGAAAAACAAGCTATGAGGTTATACATACATCAAACATACATTACTTGGCATTAATTTGAGAAAAAGTCCAGAAACATGTACCTGAGCTGCAAGGCCGTTTGTTCACGTGGGTTCAAAGTGTCGGCGCGAAAGTCACGGTCGGTGGATCAGGGCGACCGCCAAAAATACGACGCACACAGGGTGCTTAGAGCAATCTCAGGTGACATGAAGACTCAAAGAAAAAGGATTAGAACTTTTGCATAAAGTTCGTTTCTCTTAATATGATCTTTGGAATTGTTCCTCACAATGTAGTAAAGTTGACAACACGTTAATTTTTGTACGAGTTTGTTTTTTAGAAAAAATCGTACAATCAAGTATACATATCTTACAATCACTCTTGATGAATCTCTGTAATAGTGTTTAAAAATTATGGGATAAGCTTCTCGAACTAAAAGCACGAAACAAAATCATTTGTTCTTTAACTTTTCTGCAATGTTTTAGTGCATAGTAGTACAAATACTTATTGCAAATAAGAGATCAAGCAAAATATTCTATTTTAAAGAACAAAAGCATTGATCTACGAAAAGCAAAATAGGATAAATATAAATAAGTAGGATGTTTAAATCATTGTAAAGTTTTCATGCATAACTCTCCAGAGTTCATTCGAAAAGGTTTCTTTGCATCAGAATGTGGTTACTAAGTAATAAAACTGTAGCACTAGTTGAGAGAATACTAGCAAAGCTGGAAGCAGGCTTCGCTTCGCATAAAAGGTAACAAGATAGGATATTCAGTGCTATTCTTCTTCTAGGTAAATATATATAACTGCGGATTTATCTCAATTACAAAATCCTATGATTTGAATTACATGTTAAACAAAACTCTGTCATACTTAGAGACTCCGTACGTGAACTTTGAGACTTCAAACGTTTTAATTCTTGATCATAAATATTGCTTAAAGTATTCATATAATTATGCTGGAACAAAGAACACAATTTATACCTATAATTATCACACGAACGTTTTCAACTAAATTCCCATCTTTTCTCAATCTCTCGATTCATAACTTCTGATTACTCTACCTTAGTAGTTCAATAATTTTGATTTGAAAATTGTGAGTTACTCTAATCATTTTTTTTTTCTTTATGTCTGCATAACAACCAACATTTAATAACCAAACTTCGCAGTTAAACTCTCAATCGGTGATGTCCGAAATATTTAAACACGTTAGCAGTTTCACAATGATCATAGAGTCAGAGTACAAAACTGAGATCACTGTTCTTGAAGTAGACGATACTTGTATATCATATGAGCAAAAGTGATAAATTCTAATGCATAAATCGTTATATTGTTTCTATTAAAGAAATCATACTAATACGTAGCAACTAGTTCATCATATGAAATCAAACCACAGTAAACTTATAATTGTACGGAAACTTCATACTCTAACGTTTAAATTTAGTATATGTAATATGGATAAACCTTAAACTTTTCTTAAATGAAGTCACCAAGACATTCGAAGCATATGCAAATGTTATACATCCATTAGCAGTACTAATCTCATATATCGATCCGCAAACCTCAAGGAAAGTAGGCTCAGTTCTATTCATTAATTCACATACACAGAAGCTTTGATATTAAACAATTGATAATGTCTATCTTCGAACTGATGAAAACTTCAAAGTGCATTCATAGTTTTAAGACATAAGCGTTGGCAATTTTAATCATCTGCGGTCTGTAAGCCGAGGGCACGATCAATTAATGAAACAATTGATCAATAATTTCATCTAAGCAATATGACATAAAAGGAGAGAGCATCAAAATTTAGTGCAAATAAATCAAAGCCTCCATTGACATATATATTTTCTACTTATCGTCGAAATCATACATCATCGTGCATCAAAGCATTTCAGTGGCGCTTGAATTTAACTCCTAAGCCTCAATTATTATAGTCAATAATGATCATTCGAAACAGAAAAGGTAGGATATAGTCATCACTAGTGGTGGATGAGGTTATCAGAATTGAAGATGTAGTAGAGAATCAGAGCGGCATTGTTTTTGTCAGAGTAAATGGATTAGGAAGAAGTTGATAGATATGTCAAAGAGGAAAATAAATGTACTCTAAATTATCGTAAGTATTCACCTTCAGACAAAGAAGTCAAATTATGGAATATTAACCACATGAGCGAAGGGTTATATTGAAAAAGGTTAATCATAAAATATCAGTACTCATCATTAATCAATCTGTCTTCGAGTATAATATTGGCACAACATAAAAAAAATTCATGTTCTAAAAAAAAAGAAACAGTTCAAAGGGTGACCTGTGATCCATTCAAATTGTTTGTTTGAATCAAATGCTTTCTTGTGCGATGTACAACTCCAGCTTAAACTCTTTCTGCGTACGTTAACTTTTATATCATCAATCAGTTGAATTGCTATTGCAGAAGTCTGACAATTCAGCATATCATCTTCGCTGTTGTCGAAGTCATATCTTCTTTGACACTTAAATCAATATCTAAGAATGCTTCAGTCAAAAGCATCAGCTCTGAACAGATCAGCGCGTTCTTCTCCAGAGCTCTCCTTTCGCATGCGCCTCCCAGAACAGATAGTTTGCCAGATATAAAAAATGCATGAAAAATTGGCTTTTCTCGAAAAATGCCGAATTGTCGTTGTCGTTGGCCTCCTTCTGCCTCTGTCTCCATCGTACCTCTCTTCGCGTTGTCTCTCTTCGCAGGTCAGCAGTGAGCACCAGTTAAATTCGTCATCAAGAGGTCATACCAAAACATAAGAGAGATGTGCAACATAGAGATAAGAATTTGGAGTCCCCCCCTCCCATCATCAGCGTCCCCTTCAGCTTTTTATCTATAGTGATCCCTTCTCTCCAGCCTCTGCATGCACTTTTTCTTTTCCGAGATGAAGGGCCCTCTCAGTATATTGAACGACGATTCTCCTTTTCTTGCCATGCACCCCACCATGTGTGTGCTCTTTTTTTTTCCTTTTTGAACTACCTCTGCGTTGCCACATAGATGTCTGCCTCAATATCTTCATCGTTAGTTTTGTCCAGATCTCGTCCTCTTAAACAGAGTATAATATTCCGTTGTTAAAAGAACTATCTGTTAGCATGCTCTCAACTCAATCTAAACTGATCGCTGCATCTCTTTTTGTACATATCTGTCGGCTTCATCATAGTACACACAAGTCTTCCTTGCAGAATGCACGTTGTTCGAATCTTAGAAGAGAATAGGACAATCTTTATTGAACCTAAACTTTCAAGTACATTTTAACTTTTGAAAACATGAAAACATGTGGGTAGACAATGCGAACTCCTCCATGAATTAATGGAACAAGATCCACACTTCATAAGCATTGAGGTGCTTGTCTTTCTATGAAGATGTACTTCCTCGGAATGTTACAACTTTCTTCTAACTCTAAAATTTTTGTCACCTTTTATCAAGTTAAGGAGAGGGAATCTCTCCGACATTCTCCCCCACCAAACCTGTGCATCCTCCGGATGCGCCAACCTGAGAACCTGATTTCTGCTTAATAATAAAATCAATTCCATAGCAGAATATGTGCATGGGTTTTAAAGTCAAAGTGCCGTATGCACGGCTGCGTAATTAGCCCTATTTATATGCACACTTTGAAAATGCATGTATAAAAATAATGGTGCAATCAATAAGAAAAATAGCTTCTGAAGACGAGGTTGGTGCCCTCGCTCACATACATAGCAATGTGATTATACATTCATCCTTACAGTCACTCGTATGTGCATGGGTATAGATCAGATCGTGCCGAGATGCATGGTCATGTAGTGTGACCCTAATACATGCATACTTTATGTGCATTTGCAAAATTATGGTGCATAAGAGGTAAGAGCTTTTGATGAAGTGGTTTTCTATCTCCTATACTTAGAACTTTTTCACAGATTTCATAATGCATTTTTACAATTTGATAATGGTGCAAATGAACGTGCACCTAAGGGCAAAACTCAATATGTGTTCATACATAATTTAATGCATACTTGAAATGCACGCTTAAATAAATGGTGCAAAACTGGAACTAAAAGGTTTTTCCTATTCTACTCGTGAAGAAAATCTTTGTTGTCAACAAACTCCCATTCTTCATCTTGAACCTGAAAAATATCTTGAAAACAAACTCGTGAAAAAAACATAAGTATTAGCACATTTAAACCAAATTTTTCAATTCAAAACTTCTAGATGATTCATCTATAAAACCCCGAAGTAATATTAAGTCATATTTTGGAGCTTCCATCAATTCGTCCTTCCTTGCTTGATCTGCATTAAATCACTCAAAACATTGATTAGAAAAGCCAGAAAACCAAAACAATTTGATTCATCTTTTCTTATCAATTATATTAATCATTTCTTAGTGTAATCATTTCTTTATTTCTTCTATTTTTTTCAATGGTACATTCTTAGTTTTCTTGTTAAGTTTTAAGGGTTTTGATTGTTTTGAATTTATATTCATTTTTGTTTCGATTTGTTTAATTATATGATCAAGAAGTTGCTTGTCTATTTCATTTGTTTGTTTGTTTTGATTCATAATACTTTGTTTGGTCTCTTCTTGTTTAATTCCTTCGTCTTTAAATTGATTATGTTCATGTTTGTTAAATTGAATTTGAAGTTGTTTAAGCTTGACTTGATCAAACAAATCCTCATTAGAAAGGAGCATTGGATCAAGTGAAATCTGTAAATTATTATTAAGTTTCATTGCTCCTACTTGTATTTCATGCTCAAAATCACCTAGATCAATTTCCAATTGCTCTTCTATAATCGATTTTTGATCTTCTTCCTTTAGTTTTATCATTTTGATTTCTTCTTTTAACTCTTGTTTTTGGTTTGATGTCCTCTCTCTTATTTCTTCTTTTGTTTGAATGTTCATATGTATGATAGGCTTCCATACTTTTTTACTTTCACATGGATTAGGTTTAGCTTGAATCTCCTTAAATAGTTCTTTCATTCCACCCCTTCCTAGATTTAATTTTAAAGGTGATCGATCCTGATAATTACAAATTTTCCTTTCAAATTCAACCACTAGTTTTTGTTTTCGTGCATCTTCGTACGACCTGCAATTCCAAAATGCATGGCCATATTGATCGCACCAAAAACACTGCAAAGGTCTCATTCGAGTCCTATTTGATGGTCTTAATGAATGTCTACAACTAGATTTTCTACCATCATGAGCATGTGCTATAGATGAAGGATCTATAAACAAACTTTGGCTCATTCCCTCCTTTTCATGCTCACATTTAGCTAGCTCTAAATCTTGTATTCGTTTAGATAATATTTCATACTTCTGGTTCATTTCTTGAAACTCAGCATTCATTTTCTCTTTCCAAGTTTTAAGACTATTTGATAATACTGGTAGACTCTTTTCCATAGCATTGATTGAATCATTTAGAGTCAAAATCACTCTAATTGTCTTTTGTAGAGCTTCATTGGTCTTGTTTTCCCTTTCTATGAATTTATCTTTCCATTTTCTCAAATGTTGATCTATCAATACGTTCACATATGCTTCATCAATAACAATACTCGTTGAATTATGCTCTTGAAAATTAATTTCAAAAGATTCATTAGCAGTACTAATCTCATATATCGATCCGCAAACCTCAAGGAAAGTAGGCTCAGTTCTATTCATTAATTCACATACACAGAAGCTTTGATATTAAACAATTGATAATGTCTATCTTCGAACTGATGAAAACTTCAAAGTGCATTCATAGTTTTAAGACATAAGCGTTGGCAATTTTAATCATCTGCGGTCTGTAAGCCGAGGGCACGATCAATTAATGAAACAATTGATCAATAATTTCATCTAAGCAATATGACATAAAAGGAGAGAGCATCAAAATTTAGTGCAAATAAATCAAAGCCTCCATTGACATATATATTTTCTACTTATCGTCGAAATCATACATCATCGTGCATCAAAGCATTTCAGTAGCGCTTGAATTTAACTCCTAAGCCTCAATTATTATAGTCAATAATGATCATTCGAAACAGAAAAGGTAGGATATAGTCATCACTAGTGGTGGATGAGGTTATCAGAATTGAAGATGTAGTAGAGAATCAGAGCGGCATTGTTTTTGTCAGAGTAAATGGATTAGGAAGAAGTTGATAGATATGTCAAAGAGGAAAATAAATGTACTCTAAATCATCGTAAGTATTCACCTTCAGACAAAGAAGTCAAATTATGGAATATTAACCACATGAGCGAAGGGTTATATTGAAAAAGGTTAATCATAAAATATCAGTACTCATCATTAATCAATCTGTCTTCGAGTATAATATTGGCACAACATAAAAAAAATTCATGTTCCAAAAAAAAAGAAACAGTTCAAAGGGTGACCTGTGATCCATTCAAATTGTTTGTTTGAATCAAATGCTTTCTTGTGCGATGTACAACTCCAGCTTAAACTCTTTCTGCGTACGCTAACTTTTATATCATCAATCAGTTGAATTGCTATTGCAGAAGTCTGACAATTCAGCATATCATCTTCGCTGTTGTCGAAGTCATATCTTCTTTGACACTTAAATCAATATCTAAGAACGCTTCAGTCAAAAGCATCAGCTCTGAACAGATCAGCGCGTTCTTCTCCAGAGCTCTCCTTTCGCATGCGCCTCCCAGAACAGATAGTTTGCCAGATATAAAAAATGCATGAAAAATTGGCTTTTCTCAAAAAATGCCGAATTGTCGTTGTCGTTGGCCTCCTTCTGCCTCTGTCTCCAGCGTACCTCTCTTCGCGTTGTCTCTCTTCGCAGGTCAGCAGTGAGCACCAGTTAAATTCGTCATCAAGAGGTCATACCAAAACATAAGAGAGATGTGCAACATAGAGATAAGAATTTGGAGTCCCCCCCTCCCATCATCAGCGTCCCCTTCAGCTTTTTATCTGTAGTGATCCCTTCTCTCCAGCCTCTGCATGCACTTTTTCTTTTCCGAGATGAAGGGCCCTCTCAGTATATTGAACGACGATTCTCCTTTTCTTGCCATGCACCCCACCACGTGTGTGCTCTTTTTTTTTCCTTTTTGAACTACCTTTGCGTTGCCACATAGATGTCTGCCTCAATATCTTCATCTTTAGTTTTGTCCAGATCTCGTCCTCTTAAACAGAGTATAATATTCCGTTGTTAAAAGAACTATCTATTAGCATGCTCTCAACTCAATCTAAACTGATCGCTGCATCTCTTTTTGTACATATCTGTCGGCTTCATCATAGTACACACAAGTCTTCCTTGCAGAATGCACGTTGTTCGAATCTTAGAAGAGAATAGGACAATCTTTATTGAACCTAAACTTTCAAGTACATTTTAACTTTTGAAAACATGAAAACATGTGGGTAGACAATGCGAACTCCTCCATGAATTAATGGAACAAGATCCACACTTCATAAGCATTGAGGTGCTTGTCTTTCTGTGAAGATGTACTTCCTCGGAATGTTACAACTTTCTTCTAACTCTAAAATTTTTGTCACCTTTTATCAAGTTAAGGAGAGGGAATCTCTCCGACACCGTGAGGTTCAAACTCTTCATCGGGAAATACTACAGGTGCGTAGGCTGGGTCTTGAATTGATCTATGTGTCTCTTTCGCACCTACCTCTCTGGCTTTTTCTCTTTTCTCTTCTTCTACTACCACTTTGCACATCCATAAGTGGGTGTCTTCATGCATCCATGAGGATCCTGATCCTATGGAATGCACTGACTCTGTGTCATCCTTGGCTCTATGGATGGGATTCCATTGAATGGGCGGTACGTCTCTATGAGAGTAATCCTTGAGATTGACTTTGGTTGTAACATCTAAGTGTTGCAAGTATAAGGAATTGGTTCCCCAGTCCTATACTACTTGCAATTGCCGCATAAATGGCCTTCCCAAAATCATCTCGTAGGCTTGGTTTCTGCTAAAGTCACATATAGCAAAAGTATGTTCGAACTCAACACCACATGTAGTGAGAGTTATGCCTTCTAGCAATCCCAAGGGCCTCTCAATATGGCCATCGGCCATCTGCAATTTCATTCTTGTCGGTCGGAGTGTTGGTTTGCCCCAACGCTTCCATACGGAAGTTGTAGCAATTGCAACTCCTGCACGTGAGTCCAAAATTGCCTTGGTTGTGTATCCCTGATGGGTAACTGGGAGATAGGTATTTCCTTCTTCTCCTTCACTCATGTCTCCTATCTTATCCAATGGTATTTCAGGCACTGTTCTATGAGATCCTACCTGGGAACGCAATTTCGCTATGTCTGGCACTTGTTTGGCTACGTGTTTCCACACTTCTGGCTTAACTTTGAGTAGCTCTTCTAAAGTGAGATTGCACTGCACTTTAGTGTTCTTTACTACCTCTGTATTCCTAGGTATGATTGAATCTTTGTTTCTTATCATGAGTGTGGGTGCTCTTAGGCAAGTAGACTTGGTTTCCCATGGGCCTGTGAAATGTGGTAACTCTTGCAAGGAATTAGACACAAAGTCTAACCTCTCATGAGAGTGGGCACTTTCCTGTTCTTCATAAATAGAAGGGATGTCCTGTGGGAACTGATCATGTGCGTCATCCACAAGTTCAATGGGAGAAGGGACTTCACTCTCCTTTGCCCACTTCTCTTCTTGAATCTCTCTCAGAAACTCTGGTGAATACCTATTCATAGAAGAAGAGGTGTCTGGTTCAGTGGAGTTAGGCACATAAGCTCCCTGGGGAGGAATGCTTATTCTATCACTTGCCCTCTCCTTAGCCTGGGAGGTGGCTCCTTTTCCAGACTTTGCAAGTAACCTCTCCAATCTATCCAATAGACCATCAAAGTGCAATGGTGTTCTGATGGGGTTAGAGCCATTGAACAAGCGACTGGCTTCAAACATGGCTTGCTCCAATTTGACCATTTTAGCACAAAGCTTTGTTCGCTCTATCTCTAGATCGGCTCTAGGGTAACATTTCTCATGATCTGTTACATTGGGCCCTTCTTGGATTCTGGCCTGATATGCTTTAAGCATCATGTCTAGATCTTCAGGAGTGGGATCGGCTAGGACTGATCCTACTCTGGGTGGTGGGTGGGTTAAGGGTGGTGTATTGAAAGGTTGGGGAATGGAAGAAGATGGATTGGAGGGTAAAGGGAAAGGTGGTGGAGGGGTGGTGTGAGAGTGGTTTTGAGATGCGAGTTCACTTCTCTTTGCTTTGGTTTCTCTCAAGCTTTCTTCAAGTTCGCTCATTTTCTGTGACCATTGTCTTTTCATTCTCTCCCGGCTATCTCTCCATGCTCTTGTCCTTTTCTTGGTTATACTCTCTGTCTCACTAACCTCAGAACTCTTTTCCTACCCTACTCCTTGAGTTTGCTACAAGGTTTGGGCTCTAGTGACCACATGCACTGGGGCTGTGGAAGTTATACTTCCCGTAGAGTCTACCACTAACCCAATGACATTGATGGGAGTGATTTTAGGCATGTTATTAGGGTTCTTTGGGCAATCTCGTAGGAGATGCTCTTTTTCGCAGTCTTGACAGAAACCCTGAATTGTCACTGGTTGGGGTTGTGTAGGGGCAGGCAGTGGACAATCACGTATAAGGTGATCTCCCTGACATTTGAAGCATGGTCCTCTAGGAAATGGGGGTCGTACCTGCCTAGGTTGAGGTCTAGAGTTGGGGTTTGTGTACATGACATTAGCATACTCAGGCTCCCCACTATTTTCACTTGGGTCCTCATAATAGTATGACTCGTTATGCTCGGGTGACTGCATGTAGTAAGCCTGTGGGCTATCAATATGTGTGGAGTCAAAACTATGGTCACTTGGATCAATGTCTGATAGCAATGGGGTGACTGGGACTATGGCTCTGTTCGGATTTTCTTCAGCAGATGCATATTTCACTGGGATCACATTGGTTGGAGCAGGGGGTTGCTGCACTAGGACTAGTTGAGGTCTCTGCTACCCTTGATAAGGTGGCTGATAAGGTTGCTGTGGTCTGTTGTATTGTTGTGGTGGGTACTTATTCTAGTATCTACCCTGTTGTGGATATGGCTGAGGGTAATTTTGCCTAATAGTTTGTTTGTTATATGGGCAGTCCTGTGCAGTGTGGTTGGTGTACCTTCGCTCTATGGTGCAGTACTGGCTACTAGGATTCACCTGGGGTTGGGCCATAATGGGACATACATTTGCCATATGGTCACCTCCACAAGTGTAGCACCGCTTAACTGGGGCAAATCTTGGAATTTGTTTGCTAGAGACACCTAGTTTTTGAGCTACCTTCTCTGCAAGTTCCTCAATGGATGTGGGCTGACCAGATGTGAGACTACTAGAGCTATCCGAATCCTTATAGATTTTTGATAGCTCTAACTCCTCGCCTAGATTATCCTCAATGTCTATGCACATGCGCACGCATTCTTCTATAGTTCTGGGGTCCTTCAAATACACATATGACCTAAGCTTGGTGCTCAACAAGCCATCTAAGAACAAAGCCACTTGCTTGGCTGGTGTGGGTAACTCAAGCATCGGGCACCTCTCTAGGTATTGCCTAAACCGTCTTCCTGCTAGTCTGACCGTCTCTTGAGGTGTTTGCTTGAAGCTATGAATTAGTGAGGAAGTGTTGTGCCTTATGCCACTCTTAGAAAACTCAATGATAAATGCCTCTAGGAGCTGGTCTATGTTTCTGAAATGCCTCTTGTTCAGTGGTTGAAACCACGTAAGGGTAGTGTCCTAAGGGTTAGACCAAAAGCATTATATTGTGTGAATAGGTCCTCTACCTGTTCAACTTTCAAGACTTGCCTAAATTCTGCCACATGGTCATAAGGGTCTCCAGTGCCATCGAAGTAATTCTTCATGGACTTCACCAGTTGAGTTGGTCTCAGAGCCCTAGTGTGTTCTCTAGGCCTTGGTAAAGGGAATTCATCAGCATTTCTCTGGTTCCTTGGGGCTCTAGGTCTCTCAGTTTCTTCCCTATCTGTCCCTGTTCTCATCCTTTCTCTTCCCTGGGGGTTGGCAAAGCTTACTTCAGGTCTATCTCTACTTCTATCTCCTTGAGCTCCATGAGCCTGGGAGGTGCCAGCTCCTTGGTGACTGTAGGACATATTGGACCGTGATTGGGGAAAAACAAATTCACCCTTCCATGTGTAGGCATGTCTGCCATGCTCGGTGACCACGAAGATCCTCTCTGATGTATTGTCCAGGTAGGTTACTTTGCCTGGGCTATCAGGGTCTTTAAACTCATAGATTGTGAGAGCACTTACTTCCTGAGGCTGGGCAGGTTTATACCTCCAAAAAGCCTCATCAGTTTCTCGGTTTAAAAGCAAATCTATGCTTTTATTATCCTATGGAATCCATTCTGGAGTCATGATTCTGGTCAAGACGGATTTACCACGGGGAGTTCTTGGCTCTCTCTCTAAATTCCCTTGCTCTATATCACCCATGTCGGTTTCTGCGACCACATTCCCGAACTCGTCTGTTCTATCTGGGAGAGTGGTGACTACATAAATAGTCCCTTCTTTATCTAGGTATGCTCCATTCTCGAATTTGACTACCGGGTGTTCTAGTCCATGGGGTTGATCAGGGTTCTTAATCTGGACCACTGATCTTCTAAGGCCGTCTTCGTAGATGCGAGCACCTAAACGATTAGTCCTGATGTATTCCAATTGAGTCTTGTAAGGTCCTTCTGGCTTTTCTAGGTATGCCACCCCTGAACTACCTACTGGTCTCTCCATGTTATAGGACATCTCAAAATCACTTGTTTCTGATCTGGGAGTGTATGGGTAATCACTCAACTGCTGGGCCCAAGACCTAGCAGTGTGATTGACACTAGCTTCAGAAGATCTGAGGCTTTGTCTGTCTCGGCCTAAGTGTCTGCCTGACCTAAGGTTCATATGCCTGGTTTCTCTACCCCCTTGGTCCCAAGTACACTCTCGTTGCAGGTTAATTGGCACCAATCACTTTGTTCTTTTTAGTTGATTATTATGTTATGCCCTTGTTCAAGATCACGTCGTCAGGAATACTTAAGTGAAGTTCGCACTTGATAATTGATCGATTCAAGTTTACTTTTTTCCCTTAGGGTTTTCGCACTTAAGACCTACTTAATGCTTGCACTTAGTTGATTAGTTCTCTTCGACTTGATTCGTGCCTGACGTTGCCCTAATTAATCAGCACACCTAAGTCGTACTTATCCTAGGCTAGGAATTGACAAAGGAGGGTTGAGAGAACTTCCAACTTCAATCCTCTGGTTGCTCAGACCGCTGCACAAGCCCAGGAAGCCTTGTCCCAAGCTTGGTACTCACCCATGCTAGCTTGCCTTGGAATGCCTTGCTTGCACACAATGTTCCTGCAAAAGTTTCTCAAGTTAATATAGCTCCTTTACCACAATGGATTGTCTGACACACATCAGCGATTACAGGCCCCCCTTGGAGTAACTCACTGTACCCCCAAAATCTTATGACCACCTAATTCTACCGAATGGCCAACTTAAAAATACATGTTCTAAAACTCCACATATGATTCTAAAACTCCACATACCTTGGTCCACATAGGATTCTCAACAAGCTTTCCAACAAGACCAAAATCTCATCAATCGGAGTTCGTATGGTGAAGTTATGACCATTCAGGCACTTAGGGGTCAAAACAGGCTCTCAGGGTTGAAGAAATTCCTCCCTGATTTCTAGGTCTTTTGCCCACTCCTAAGGCTCTAATGTTATCCCAATGTGTTCAAAATTAAGCCCAAATATACCTCAATTCACTCAATTAATTCACTCTAAAATTTTATGCGTTAAGCCCATGTATCGCGATAGGTCGAGTCGAGGTGTCACGATAGGTCGAGGTGTCGCGATAGGTCGAGGTGTCACGATACCTGGGAGTGTCGCGATAGGTCGAGGTGTCGCGATACCTGGGAGTGTCATGATAGGTCGAGGTGTCACGATACTTAGGAGTGTCGCGATACCTGGGAGTGTCGCGATACCTAGGAGTGTCGCGATAGGTCGAGGTGTCGTGATACCTGGGAGTGTCGCGATAGGTCGAGGTGTCACGATACTTGGGAGTGTCGTGATACCTGGGAGTGTCGCGATAGGTCGAGGTGTCGCGATACTTGGGAGTGTCGCGATACCTGGGAGTGTCACGATAGGTCGAGGTGTCGCGATACTTGGGAGTTGTGTCGCGATACCTGGGAGTGTCGTGACACCTGGGAGTGTCGCGATAGGTCGGGATATGGTGAATTTTTCTGTTCTGTCTAGTGATCCTAGGAGTTCTAGGGCTGCGCAGTGTCGTGGTGCACTCAGAATCGTGATTGGTGCAACTTTTTGGTGTGTCGGGATAGCTCGAGCTCGACGCCTCGGAGTTTGCGCAGACAGAATCCGTACCTGCTGAGCTTGCTGGAGATGATGATGAAGCTGAAACCTGCAAGAAACATGCAAAAACACACACAAACAAGAACACACACTCGCTCTCTCTCAAACTCGCACAAAGCAAATGAGGGAAATGATTTGGAAGTGGGAATATAAAGTGGAGAAGGAGATGAGGATGGAGATGGAGATGGAGAAAAATCAGAAATTTACCTATTACTTACCATTCCAACGCGTCCTCTCTATGTCTTACCATCACACGCTCGTCCTCAAAGTTCGAATCCCCGACAACGGCGCCAAAATTTGGTGTAGCTCAGTGATGAGTAGCACCTCCTTTAATGTCCATCCGGGAAGACATGAGGATGGTATGAAGACCTCGAGCAAGTGAAGGCACAAATGTGTGAGTGAGAAGCACACTAACATGCACACACACGCGCACACACGGCAAGAACAAAGAGAGTAAGACAATGGAATCACTTCTATTGCAACAAAGTTCTCATACAAGCTCAAAACTACAAGAAGCTAGCTCCAAAAATGAGCTCTCTAGCTCTATTTATAGTTTTTTACTAGCTTTGGCCCTGTCCAGACCTAGTGTCTGGTCTAGTTAAAAATTAGGTTCCAGGGCTTATTTAAGGGTTCAAACGAGATCTAAAAAATATGAAAATTGGTAGGCAACTACTTCTAAGGCTCCTTAAGCTCGAGGACTCCTCGGCTTGTACAAAATGGAGCTACAAAAAAGGGAAATGGTATTTACAATGGTTTTTAGTGATGAGAATTACTTTTAAAATGTGTAAGGATTGGAAAAAATTGATGGGTTGCCTCAGTGCTAGATCTGCATACATGCTTGTACTTGGCGTCTTCCCATATGATGCCAACACTCACTGTGATCTCTTTTGATGTAGAAAGAAGTATCTGAGTTACTAGTTCTAGACCCTTGATCTTGAAGGTGTGTAAGCAACCTATGATTCCAAGCTCTAGGAGCTTGTTTCAATCCATAAAAAGGTTTATTAAGTTTGAAAACATAAGATGTATGATTAGGGTTTACAAAACCTAGAGGTTGTGACGTGTATACCTCTTCACTTATCCAACCATTTAGAAATGTATTTTTTTATAAAAAGTTGGATGAGTCTACAATTTCTTATAGTAGCTACACTTATCAATGTTTTGTTTGTTGTCATCTTTGGAGTTCGTGAGAATGTTTCCTCATATTCTATATCATGCATTTGTGAGCATCCTTTGGCAAATAATCTTGCCTTGTGCCTGTAATTCGATCTATTTGAGTTTCTTTTTAATTTATACACCCATTTGCAACCAATTACCTTTTGATTGGGTGACATTGGAACCAAATCCCAAGTGTCCATCTCCTTCAATGCATCTATTTTTTCTTTCATAGACTTTTCCCAATTAGGGTTTCCCTTTGCCTCTTCATAGGTTGAGGGTTCTTCTAAAATTGAATCCTTTGCCAAGTACATTGAATGCTTTGTAACAAATGTGGAATCATATCCATACCTTTTTGGTTGTCTTTTCTACCTTGTTGACCTTGTAAGTGCCTACTTGGAGCATTCTAAACACTCTTGCATTTTTTCTTTGCCTTTTTACTTCCATAGCTTGTAATCCTTTTCCCTATCATCTTGGTCATCATTTGCATCACTTCTTGGATCCTTGAACTGTGTATCATGCTTGCTTCCCAATTGATGGAAATTAGAATCAAGATCATATGGTAGAGTTACATTTTGTTTGTCTTCACCATGCCAAGATCTATGTTTTTCAAACACAACATCCCTACTTGTATTGAATTGCTTGGTTGAAGGATTATAGAGCTTGTAACCCATTTGTGTTGAATCATATCCAATAAATACTACCTTTGTTGCCCTTTCATATAGCTTACCTCTAATTTGTGAAGATACATGAAGATAAGATAAACAAACAAACACCTTGCGATTGCCATCTTCCATCTGGAAGTTGCTTTGATACCACTGAAAGAAGTTGGAAATGTTTGGAGAAGCTTGGAAGTAGGGTTGTTAAGTGGTGAAGATGGTCCACCATACTAGCATAGGACCTGCCCTAGCTCTTTGGATATGTAAAGTAGACCTTGTAGGCTTGTGGTTAGTGCAATAAAACCTAATATGTACTTTGGAACATCAAATAGAAGTAGTTGATGCAAAACACATGAATTGTATCTTCACGAGCTCATAAAAATTTTATATTCTTACATGAAAGCTATGACTTCAAACAATCAGAAGAACTAACACAATTACAATTGGAAAACTTCCTCTTAAGGGAGTGTCATACATAGGGTTGAATTTCTATAATGCATAAAATTTTTAATCTGTATCAACCAATGATAGAGAAATAAGCTTGACACTCGTTTGATGTCATCCCAATTTTTCAAGGTTGTGCAAAAGATGAACCTGAGATAATAAAATGAAGATTTCTCACAACCTACTAAATCAAGTGATTTGAAAAATTATACACATAAGTAAGACAATGTCACCTTTCCAATGAATGCTCAATCCCATCAGGTTCCTTTGTCATCATGTTTGCTATTTTGTTTCTCAATAGGAACAAATGAAATTTCAATTTCCTTTGCCATAGAGCTTCTCTCTTACAAAGTGATAATGAACCTCTATGTGTTTTGACTTTGCATGAAAAACTAGATTTGTAGCTAGATGCATGGAACTTACATTATCTCTAAGCATGTGTGGTTTGGAACTTACAAGTCCCAAATATGAGTACAACTCCTTGAGCCATATTGCTTCTTGAGTTGCAATAGTTAGGACTCTATACTTTGCTTCAGTTGAAGATAAAGAACCTATTGGTTGCTTCTTGGAACTTCAAGAAACAAATTTTGAACCTGCAAATGCTAAATATCCAGAGATACTTCTTCTATCATCCTTTGCTCTTGCCCAACTTGCATGTGAATAGATTTTGATATCCAAATCTGAAGAGCAAGGATAAATGATACCTTCATTAAGTGTTCCTTTGAGGTATTTGATTACTCTCTTTGCAACATCCATGTGTGGTCTTCTAGGTGAGTGCATGAGCTGACTAAGAACCCCCAGACTATAGGATATGTCTAGTCTTGTGTGAGTAGAATATATCAAGTTACCAACTAAGCTTTGATACTCTTTAGGATCATCAATCTGCTCATATTCATAAACACTTAGTTTATGGTTCAATTCCAAAGCTATATGTGCAACCTTGGTGTTCTCCATTTTGAACTTAAGAAGTAAGTCTTGAATCTATCTTCTCTGAGTTAGATACATCACTTAATTTGTATAATTCACCTGCATACCTAGGAAATATGTGAGCTCACCTAAGTCATTGATTTTGAACTCCTCTTGCATGTGTCTTTTTATCCTTTGAATGCCATTCACGTCATCACCTATGACAATAATGTCATCTACACATACACATGGTAGATAATCTCATTGTAATACCTTTTGATGAACAAAGAAGGATCTGAATTGCTAGGTCACAACCCTTCATCTTTATGGTATGTAACCAACCTCTAATTCCAAGCTCTACGAGCTTGTTTCAATCCATACAATGCTTTCTTAAGTCTCATCTCCAAACATAAGATGTACAATTATGGTTTCCAAAACCTGGAGGTTGTGACATGTATACCTCTTCACTTATCCAAGGATTTAGAAATGTATTTTTTACATCAAGTTGGAGAAGTCTCCAATTTCTTGCAGCAGCTACACTTATCTATGTTCTGGTTGTGGTCATCTTTGCAACTGGTGAGAACGTTTCCTCATGAGTTAATGAGCATGCTTTGGCAACAAATCTTGCCTTGTAGATCCATTTGAATTCCTTTTTAGTTTATATACCCATCTACAACTAATTACCTTTTGATTGGGTGACATTGGAACAAAATCCCAAGCATCTGTCTCCAATGCATCTATCTCTTCTTTCATAGCCTTTTCCCGATAAGGGTTTCCATTTGCCTCTTCATAGGTGGAGGTCTGTTCTGAAATTGAGTCTTTTGCCAAGTAGATTGAATGCTTTGTAACAAATGTGGAATCATATCCATACCTTTCTAGTTGTCTTTTTTCCCTTGTTGACCTTCTAGGTGCTTTCTTAAAGCATTCTTCACATTCTTTTATTTTTTCTTTGCCTCTTGAATAGTTTAATACTTTTCCCTTTCATCTTGATCATCATCTGTATCACTTCTTGGTTCTTGGACCTCTATATCATGCTTGATTCCTATTTGATAGAGATTAGAATCAAGATCATATGGTATTTTTTACCTTTTGTTTGTCTTCATCATACCAAGACCTGTGTTCTTCAAACAAAACATCCCTACTTGTGTGTTAAATCATCTCCAATAAATACTACCTTTGTTTCCCTTTCATCTAGCTTACCTCTAATTTGTGAAGGTACATGAACATAAGCTAAACAACCATACAACTTGCAATGTCCTAGACTAGGTTTTCTTCCATACCATGCTTCATAAGGAGTCTTATCTTTGAGTGATTTGCATGGTAGACTATTGATAAGGTATAGAGCAGTTGAGATAGCCTCTCTCCATAGATAATGTGGCAACCTGTTTTGTTCAAGCATTGTTTTGGCTTATCCAACCAATGTCTTGTTTTTTCTCTCTACAATTTCATTCAATTGAGGAGAGTACCTAGTAGTCACTTCCCTCTCGATACCTTCATCATGCAAGAACTCATCAAACTCTTTGGAGAAGTATTCTCCCCCTCCATAATATATGAGCTTCTTGAGTGATCTACATGTATGGTTCTCCACATGTATTAGATACTTTTTGAAGTAATCAAACACTTCATTCTTACTATTGATAAAGTATAGAATAGTCCATCTACTATGGTCATTAATAAATAAGACATAATACCTTGATCATGCCAATGAAGGTTCTTGACTTGGTCCCCACACATCAGTGTGTACTAAGTCCAAAACATTGTTGTGGATGTAGTCTTTGTGGTTGAATGGTTGTGTTTGTGCCTTCCCAATCTGGCATGCATCACATCTGTTGATCATGTGTTGCTTTGATATGTTAGGAAGTCCTAGAAAACTTTGATCCTTGCATATATCCTTCAAGGTTCTTTCATTCACATGAGCTAGCCTCTTATGCCACACTTCAAGCTCACTTAGGATTGAGACCCAAAGTTGAATAGAGCTATGTTTTTGGTTTCTCCTATGTCAAAAATAAAGAACCTACCATGCTTCTCATCCCTAGCTATCTTCTGGAAGCCTTCACATGAGTCTTCCACAAAAGCTCCATGTTGGGTGAACCTAACTTGTAAGCCTTTTTCAACTATGTGACCTTCACTTATTAGGTTTTTAGTGATAGTGGGTACATAGATTACCTTGCTTAGAATGTTTGTGCTACCATTTGAAGCATTGACATTACCAATATTCTCCACATTATGCTTTGTGTCATCCCCTATTTATACTTCATGTCTATGCTTTGGAATTTCAAAATCAAATAAGAGAGTTATGTTGCCCCCAGCATGATTTGTACATACCAAAGCTATGTAGAAAAAATGATCATCATATTTACTTTCCTTGTGGCTTAGATTCATGAAAAGAAATGAGTCTTCATGTTGTTAATCTTTAGAATAATTGTTGTAATGCTTGTGAGGAGATGTTGAGGTCATGTCGAGAGATGAGCTGGTGGTGCAAAATCGTGCTCTACACCTACCAATCTAACTTTAGAGATGCTTAAAAAACTTCCTTAGCTTCACAATGATACATTTAGAACCGCCAAGTCCTTCGAAGCATCAGTCTCAAATGTTTGCATCAAAATAGATAACTTGTATATGCAAGAAATTAGAAGAACCTTGTATTTTGGGCATAGAAGATCTTAGTATTATGCTCAGAGCTGAAAACCTAGTATGAGTTGACAAGAGAGATTTTCCACACATCTAAACAAAGTTTAAAGCTAACTAAGGCAAGTTATTTCATGAATTTAGCTGCACCATACAATGAGTAATGAATCTAACAAGTTAGAGGAGTCACCCTGAGTTTTCAGGATCTAGAATGTATGCGGACATAGTTAGCTTCTTGGCATCAAAACTCAAGATCTACTAAACCAACCTTAAGTAAAATTGATATTAGAGCATTAAGAACTCTACTCTAACTATTCCAAGTTAAATTATAGCAAATGAGTGAGTATACACATAAGAATCGATTCCAAAAGTTCATTGTAATGATGAAGTTGTTGTAGTAAATAGTAGACAGAGATGTACTAAATGATATGTATCAAAATGTAAATGCTATTGAACATATGGTACAAGGAAAGTGCAGTGGACTACACATAGGCAATATGAGCTCAACATATGCTCATTGATGTATCTCAAGTCCTCTCAGATTGACTCTCTTATCTCATGACTAAAAGTATGTGTATTTATATACATAACTTGAGTTTGAATTTGAATTTTTCCTGACCTAATAGTGATACTATGCTTTAGGGATAACTTAAATTGATTCTTCCTACCACATGAGTCATGGGTTTAGCTTCCTATCTTCATGAGATTCATTTTCCTTTTCTACGTTTACTTTTATTCAAGATAAATACAATGATATTGATTAGCATAGGTTCACATGTATGACTTCATGTGAGAGGATAAGTATTGTGTGTACTCCTTATGCTTTAGCAATGCACTTAGGCTTGCGCAATGTACCAACAGCTCCCCCTCAAGCCTAAGATGCTTGAGACTTTAATCCTTCATGATTTCTTGTAATCCAATAATTGATTTGAATCTATTTAATTTGCTTCCATCCAAAGCCATTGTCATCATATCTACACACTGTTGATGAGTTGATACATATGAGAGTTGAATCTCTTTGCTCATAATCTTCTCCCTGACATAATGATAATGAACTTCTATATGTTTAGTCCTAGCATGATAGATTGGGTTAGTAGCAAGATGTAATGAGCTTATGTTATCTCCAAATATATGTGGAGCTGAAGTGTTCAACCCTAAATCAAAACATAGGGTTCTAATTCACATAACTTCTTATGTAGCATTTGCAAGCCCTTTGTATTCAGCTTTTGTTGATGAAAGAGCAACTATGGGTTGCTTCTTGGAAGACCATGAAATTAACTTTGTACCTGCAAAAGTAAGGTATCCAAATGTGCTTCTCCTATCATCTTTAGAGCCTGCCCAATCTACATAAGAGAAGAGTTTTACATCTATATTAGATGTATATGGATAGTATAAACCTTCATTGATTGTGCCCTTTAAATACTTTAGGATTTTCTTGGTTGCTTCCATGGGAGGATTCCTTGGAGTGTGCATGAACTGACTTAACACACTTACTCCATAACAAATATCCACTCTAGTTAGAGTAGCATAATTTAAGCTTCCCAATAAACTTTGATAGCTAATTACATCTTCAATTATCTCATCTTCATGAGCACTTAACTTCAAATTGACCTCCATGGGAGTACGTGCAACTTTTGTATTTTCCATCTTGAATTTAGAGAGCATATCTCCAATGTATTTTCTTTGTGTGAGGAAGATACCTTTCTCTGCGTATACCACTTCCAAACCTAGGAAGTATGTGTGCAAACCAAGCTCACTGATCTTGAACTCCTCCTTCGTTTGAGCTTTAATTTTTCTGATTCCTTCTGCATCACTTCCTGTAATGATTATATCATTGACATATAAACATAGGTATATGACCTCTGAGTGATTCCTCTTAATGAAGAGGGAAGGATCTACCTTACTTACATTAAAACCTTTATCCTATAGGTAAGTGACAAGTATATGATTTCAAGCTCTAGGAGCTTGCTTCAAGCCATACAAGGCTTTCCTCAACTTGCACACATGTTTAGGGTATGATTGATCTTCCAAACCAGGAGTTTGAGCCATATATACCTCCTCTGATATCCAACCATTTAAGAAAGCATTTTTTACATCCATTTGATATATCTTCCAATTCTTGGAAGATGTAACACTCATGAGTACTCTAATAGTAGGCATTTTTGCGACAGGTGAAAATGTTTCTTCATAATCAATACCTTGACTTTGTGCAAACCCTTTGGCTACGAGCCTTGCTTTGTACCTATTAATTGAGCCATCGAAATTCTTCTTTACCTTGTATATCCGCATTGAGCCAATGACCTTCATAGATGGTTTCTTGGGTATCAACTCCCAAGTCCAATTCTCTTGTAAAGCTTCTATCTCTTCTTCTGTGGCACTTCTCCATTCTAGCTTCTTCTTGGCTTCTTCATAATTGGAAGGTTCTTTAGAGTTTGAGTCCTATGCTATATATATTGATTGTCTAGTGACTAAAAAGGTATCATAACCATACCTTTTTGGCTTCCTTTTCTCCCCAGTAGACCTTCTTATAGTTTGTTGGGATGATTCTGCCACATCTCTCAACTCCTACACTTTGGCTTTGCCTTTGGAGTTCCAAGAATTAATTTTCCTTCTTGGCGTCTTTTGATCATCATCAGAATCACTTGATGCTTCAAGTTATATGCTCATTCCTTTTTCATAATGTTGGAAAGTCTTCCTCTAGATCATAGGGATGTTTGATTTTCCTGCAATCATCTTCAAACAAAGATTTGTTTTCATCAAACATAACATCTCTACTTACAATGAATCCATTTTTTATTGGATTGTATAGCCTATAACCTTTATGATTAAGGTCATAGCCAATAAAAGTGCATTTCTCTACCTTTGGATCTAATTTGCCTCTGATTTGTGAAGGTATGTGTGCATATGCTATGCACCCAAAAATTCTACAATGATCAAGGCTAGGTCTTCTTCCATTCCCTGCTTCATATGGTGTCATGCCATCTAATGCTTTTGATGGGAGTCTATTGATCAAGTATGTGGCTGTAAATACAACTTCTGCCCACAAGTAATTGGGTAGCTTCTTCTCATTTAGCATTGACCTTGTAGCCTCCACAATTGTTCTATTTCTTCTCTCTACGACTCCATTTTACTTTGATGTATACCTGGTTGTGATTTCTCTTTTGATTCCTCTCTCTTGGAGGTAAGGATCAAAGTTATGGGTGAAATATTCTCCCCCTCCATCTCATCTTAGTCTCTTCAAAGTTTTACCTGTTTGATTTTCTACAAGAGCTAGATACATCTTGAAACATGAAAACACTTCATCTTTATGCTTCATAAAGTATAATATTGTCCATCTACTACAATCATCAATGAATGACACATAGTACCTAGATCCAGAGATTCAAGGCTCCTTGCTTGGTCCCCCTACATCTGTATGGACTAGTTCCAATAGATCTCCATGAATGTATCCTTTATTTGTGAAGATTTGTCTGTGAGACTTGCCAAATTGAAAAGCACTACATTAGTAGATCGTGTTGTTTGGATATATTTGGTAGACCAAGTATACTATGATCCCTATTGATTTGCTTGAGAGATCTTTCACCTATGTGAGCTAACCTCGTGCCAAATTTCCAACTTTGATAGAGTTTGACTACCATAATTAAACAATGCAATATTTTTGGTATCTTGGAGTTCAAATGTAAATAATCTACGTGATTTTTCTCATCTTGCTATCCTCTTGAATCCCTGATGTGGATCCTCAACAAATGCTCCATTCTTTGTGAATCTGACCTGCAATCATTTCTCAACAATTTGACCTACACTTATGAGGTTCTTGGTGATAGTTGGCACATATAATACCTTACTCAATAGGTTCATATTACCATATGAATTCTTCACATTACCTATCTTCTCAATTGGATGCATTGTGTCATCTCTTGTTTGGACTTCATGTCTATTCCTTGGATGTTCCAAGTATGAGAGTAGAGCTACATTCCCTAGTACATGATTTGAGAAACTTGAGTCTATATAGAATACATGTTCATCTGCTTTACCTTGGTTCATGGTCATGTTCATTAGAAGTAGTGAATCCCTTTGGGTTTGATCATCTGCATAATTGTTGTAGTCTCTCCTTCCTCTGTATCCTCATTGGTAGTTGTTGTTGTATAAGTTGTTATTGTATCCATTGTTGTTGCGGAATCTACTTCTTAAGCTTCCATAGCCTCCTCTATTGTAACCTCTACCTCTTTGGTTCTTGGGAATCTGGAAACAATTCTCAGTGATATGATTAGTTAAGACACATATGGTGGAGATGAGCTTCGAGCTCTCCCTCTACCTGTCTTCCTCCTCTGCCTCTTCCTCTTGAGCCTCTACCTCTAACTGCAAAATTTTCTTGAGAGGTGCTACCTTCATCATCAAAATTTTTACCTTTGACTTTGCTATCTTTGTTCTTATTCTTATCTGTATAGAGATTAGAGGATTGATTAACTTTTGAGTTATCTCCATTCTTCATACGCTTTGCCTCATGTGTGAACTATTGTCCCATGAGGGTGCTGAAATCAGGAAATTGTATGTCCATGTAGAGATCCATGGTTGTTGCAAAAGCTTCCCATTTATCATCTACCTTTATTCCATTGATTACTTGCCTTAATATCTACTCTTCATAAATGATTTCTCCAATGCTTCCAAGTTGGTCTGGTATGTCCATTTTGGTGACAAAACCAGTCACACTTTGCTTGGGCATCTTCTTAAATTTTGGTGAATGCCATCCATAGTTGATTCTTCCTTGCCTTGGTGCTTGACGAGAAGAATGCTTCAAGAGCACTCCAAGTATCTTGTGAAGTCTTGCAACTCTTGATGTGTGGAAGTAAAAAAATCAGAGATTGAGTTTAGAATGTATGACCTCGCTAGAGCATCCTTTGAACACCATGTGTTTAACCTCTCTTGTTCTTTTTGTCTTGGTTGATCCCTGCTTCTGAGGATTGGCATAATCTCATCTCTAGATATGTAACCATACAGATTTCTCCCTTGAAGATAAGCTTCCATTCCAGGTGACCAAGCTGAGTAGTTACCTTGATCCAATTTGTACATGGATGAAGGAAATCCATCTCCCATGTTGATTAGTTGCTCTGATACCACTAGGAGGAGATGTTGATGTTATGTCCAGAGATGAGTTGGCACTGCAAAATTCTGCTCTACACCTACCAATCTAACTTCAAGTATGCTTAATAGACTTCCTTCGCTTCATGGTGGTGCATTTAGAACCACCAAGTTTTTTGGAGCATCAATCTCAAATGTTTGCATCAAAATAGATAACTTGTATATGCAAGAAACGAGAACAACCTTCTATTTTGGGCATAGAAGGTCTCAGTATTATGCTTAGAGCTCACAATTTGGTATGAATTGACTAGAGAGATTTTGCACACATCTAATTGAAGTGTTCTAAATAATGCAAGATATTCCATGAAGTTACCTGCACCGTACAATTAGTAATGAATGTAACAAATTAGGGGGGTCATCCCTTTTTAGGATCTAGAAGGTATGCAGACACAGTCAGATTCTTGGCATCATAACTCGAGATCTGCTAAACTAACCTTACTGAAAAATGATATTAGAGCACCAAGCATTCTACTCTAACTATTCCAAGTTAAACTATAGCAAATGCGTGAGTTCATACAGAGAATTCAATTCCACAAGTTCACTATAATGATGAAGTTGTTATAACAAACAATAGATAGAGATGTACTCAATGATATGTATCAAAATGTAAATGCTATTGAACATATGATACAAGGAAAGTGTAGGGGACTACACATAGGCAATGTGAGCTCAAGGTATGCTCATTGATGTAGCTCAAATTCTCTCAAATTTACTCTCTTATCCCACGACTAAAAGTATGTGTATTTATACACATAGCTTGAGTTTGAATTTGAATTTTTCCTCACCTAAATGTGATCCTATAATTTAGTGATGACTTAAATTGATTCTTCCAACCGAATGAGTTGTGGGTTTAGATTCCTATTTCACTAGATTCCGTTTCCCTTTCTACATTTACTTTTATCAAAGATAAATACAATGAGATTGATTAGCATAGGTTCACATGTATGAGAGGATAAGTAATGTGTGTAGTCCTTATGCTTTAGCAATGCACTTGGGCTTGCTAAATGTAACAACACCTTCTATTATGGCCTCTATTGTTATTTGTTGAAGTTATGTCCACCCCCTGCCTCTATTGCTTCCATATCAACCTCTTCCACTTCCTTTCTCAATCTTCCCATTGAACTAGCAACTCTGAGTGGTGTGGCTGGTCTTATCATAGATGGTATAAGGTTGAACATTTGTTTTGTCATGCTTTAGTGCTTTCTTCTTCCTTTTCCACTTGCTCTTGCTTGCAAAGTTGGCTTGGGGAGTCTCCTCTTCATCCTCTTCCTTCGTCTTGCCTTTCAGCTTCTTGTCTTCTTATCTACATATAGAGCACTAGTTGAATTACCATGATAGGAGTTACATTCCTTTATGTTATTATTCACCTCTTGATTGAAGAGTTGTCCAAGAAAGATGTTGAAGCATGGAGTTTGCACATCCATGATTAGGTCATAGGTTGTGGTGAAAGATTACCATTGCTTCTCAGCTCTAATACCATTTATAGTTTGCCTCATGATGATGCCAATTGATTAGTAACCTCCTTGACCTTTGTAATAAACTCTGTGAAGGTTTGATTTGGAGTCTTCATCATCCGGTTGAACTCATTCCAAAGATGATTCTTCCTTGCTTTTGTACCAGCAAAAAAGGAAGTCTTTAGGGCATCCCAAGTCCCTTGAGATATCTTGCATTCCTAATATGTGATAATAGAAAATCAGAGAAAGATTTTAGTATGATGACCTTGCTTGAGCATCCCTTGCACACCAAAGTGTGAGCTTATGTGTTTCTTCTTGAGTAGGTCCTCCTTTGGATCTTGGAATAGACATTGCATCATCACCTGATATGACCTCATATAGATTTTTTCCTTGCAAATAAGCCTCCATTATGATTTTCCAAGCTATATAATAGTGTCTATCAAGATTTTGAATAATTTATGGAAAGCCATCTCCCATCTTGAAGTTGGTTTGATATCACTAAAAGAGGAAGTAGGGTTGTCAAGTGGTAAAGATGGTCCAACAAAACAGCATAGGACACTCCCTAAATCTTTGGATATGTAAAGAAGCCTTATAGGCTTGTGCTTAGTGCGATAAAATCTAATAGTTACTTTGGAACATCAATAAGAAAAAGTTGATGTAAAACAGATGACTTGTACCTTCACTAGCTCACAAAACTTTCTATTCTTGGATGAAAGCTATGACTTCAAACACTCACAATATCTAGCAAAGTTATGATTTGAAAATTTCCTCTTAAGGGAGTGTCATAAATAGGATTTTCTTGCTATAGTGCATAAAATCCCTAATTTATATTAACCAATGAATGAGAAATAAGCTTAACACTAATTGGATGTCATCTTGATTTTTCAGGGTCATGGAGAAGATGAATCTGAGATAGTAAAATGAATATTTCTCACAAATTACTAAATCAAATGCTTTGAATATTTGTACACATAACCTAGATAGTGGTAACTTTCCAATGAATTCTCATTCACGTGATTTGGAGCTCTGTAGAGAGAGCAATAACCTCTGCAATAAAATTATTGCCTCTTCCCTTACTAGAAGATTGAGCCCCATCATGAAAGATATTATCCTCCTTGAGCAGAAAAGGTTCATTAAAGATAGATTTATCTTAGATGCTATTATCTCCCTTTGGGAGGGGATGGACTATGCCAATGAGTCTAAACAACACTACTACTTCTTTAAGATAGATTTTGACAAAGCTTATGTCAGGATTGAGTGGGACTTCATTCTCCAATCCCGCCATGACCTTGGCGCTAACAAAAGGTTTATTAAAGCTGTTAGTACTCTCTTTGGAAATGCCCATTCTAGAATCTCTATTAATGGTAGTCTTTCCCCCCACTTTAGACTTAGAAGGTCTATCCGGCAAGGTTTCCCCTTAGTCCCCCCTTTTGTTTGCTATTTCTAATGATGCCCTTGGGTGGTTGATCAATGATGCCTTAGAGGAAAAAAAGTTGAAGGAATTAGTCTTCCTGGATCTGAAAATCAACTGTGCTTGCAGGCCTTTGCTGATGATACGAATATCCTGACTAAAGCTATTGAGGACTATGTTGAGTGCATTCTTAACTGTCTCAACACCTTCTGTTTGGCCAGTGGGTCTCACATTAACCACAAGAAAACTTCGTTTAAAGCCTCTGACAATATGGTTCCTAATTGCATGAACAACTTGGGTTGTGAGTTGTTAAGAGATGGAGAAATATTTAGACTTCTTGGCATCCCTATGGGATTCCAAGTCTCCCTCAATCAAAGATGGGAATGGGTGATTGACAAATTAAAAAAAAAAGCTCTTTTATTGGTTTGTCTCTCATTCCTCCCTTTCTCATCGGATTTTTGTGCTTAATCATTATCTTTTGCCCTCTGTTGTGTACTTCCTCTCTTGTTGGAGGCCTAATAAAGCTCATCTTAATCAGCTCATCAGCCTTTCCAGGAGATTCCTTTGGGGGGAGCCTTGTCCACAATAAAATCCCTAAAGTCTCCTCGAAGATTTGTTGTCTACCTAAAAAAGAGGGAGGTCTTGCGATATTTTGTCCTTTGAAAATGTCCTCCAACTTATCTGCTAAATGGATTGCTAGGTCCATAGACTCTCAAGACTACTGGGTGTCACGAGGAAGGAGATAAGGAAGAGAGCTCACACACACACTCTCACTCTCAAGGAGAAGCACACACACAGATTGAGGCAAGGAAGAATGATCTTCTTCTTCTTCTATTACATAAAAGGAATGTACAAGAATGACCTAAAAACAAGAATACAACAAGTGCAATATATAAAGACCAGTACATAAGGCAAGACCTAATGTCCGCGAATGAGTGAGCTGGCAAGAAACAAATGTGCCATCACTCTCGATAGATAAATCTAATAAAGCTCAATGAAGTATTCCTGACATATACCGGCATGACCATTATACATGTCAAAGAAACGAAAAACTAGTACATGTCATCCTGGATCATCACATGTTGAGCTTGCTATCTCAACACTCCCCCTCAAGCTCAACGCCATATCCTGTAATCCAAGCATCTTCCGAAACTTCTTCAACTTCTCAGCTCCAAGTGCTTTGGTGAAAATATCAGCAACGTGCTCATCTGTTCTCACATAAACAAGATCAACATCACTTGCTAATACCTTCTCTCTGATGAAGTGATAATGTACCTCGATATGCTTTGTTCTAGCATGGAAAACAGGGTTCCGTGCTAACTGTATGCTGCTAAGATTATCACAATAGATAGTGATAGGCTTTTGAACTTCCACACCTAAATCTGCAAGTAACATCTCCATCCATGATGCCTCACATGCTGCCATTACAGCACCTCTATACTCAGCCTCTGTACTCGACAAAGCAACAATGGGTTGCTTCTTACTGCTCCATGTAATAGCTTCACCTCCAAGTGAGAAAAGAAAACCACTAGTAGATCTTCTATCTGGAGTACTACCAGCCCAATCTGCATCGGTGTATCCATGAACCTGCAAATCTACACCAACTTCATAAAACAATGCATAATCCAAATTAGCACTCACATAACATAGAGTGCACCTCAGAGCATCCAAATGTGGCTTCCTGGGAACCTGCATAAACTGACTTTCAAGTCCAACAGTGTAGCTTAAATCAGGCCTTGTAATTGTAAGATATATAAGACTTCCCACAATTTTCCTGTACAAAGTAGCATTATCCAATGCTTCACCTGATGTAGTATCCAATTTCAAATTCTGATCTAAAGGCATAGAAATTGGCTTACAATCAGCCATACCATACTTTTACAGCATATTCAAGGCATATTGCCTTTGCGACATCCATATACCTGTTTTTGTATGTATAAACTCAATGCCCAAGAAATAGTGCAGCACACCAAGATCTTTCATGTCGAATTCCTGCATAAGAAGTTTCTTTACCTCTTTGATGCTTTCTTCATTATCACCACCTACAATCAGGTCATCAACATAAATAGCCACAATAGTGATGCCATCGTCAGCCTTCCTTGCATATAGTGAGTGATCTGCATCACACATAGAGAACCCGATGTTGGTTAAGTAATCAGCAATCTGCCATGCACGAGGGGCTTGCTTCAGCCCATACAAAGCCTTTTGCAACCTGCAAACATATTCTGGATGCTTTGAATCTTCATATCCTTGTGGCTGGTCCATATATACTTCTTCCTGTAACTCACCATGTAGGAAAGCATTCTTCACATCCATCTGATGCAAAGTTCATCCTTTTGCTGTAGCTAATGCAACAAGTGTCCTAACAGTAGACATTTTAGCTACAGGGCTGAATGTTTCCTCATAATCGATGCCATATGTCTGTGCATATCCTTTAGCTACCACTCGTGCTTTATACCTGCTTATGCTACCATTAGCATTATGCTTTACCTTGTAAACCCATTTACAGCCTATGGGTTTCTTTCCTTGCGGCAATGGAACTAGCTTCCATGTATCATTTCCATAAAGTGCAGCCATCTCCTCATCCATAGCTTTTTCCCAATCTGCATTACCAATTGCATCTTCAAAACAAGAAGGTTCAGCATCTTGTATTACCTTTGTCATGTAGGCACAATGGCGAGCCATGTAACTATCATATGTCAATCGTTGCACTGAATTACGCATCCTCCCAGATCTTCTTGGTCCTAGGTCACTTCTCCTTGTATCATCTGCATGTGCCCTTCTTACTCCTGGAGTCTTCACAGAGGGCAATCCAAGTTCCTCATCAAGACTCTTTTCTGAACCGCTTGAATCTCAATCAACATCTTCAAAACCTGCACATGTTTTATGACCAGCAGAAAGCTTTTCTTTACCTTTCTTGGACGTATTTGATGAATTTGCTGGACTAAAATTCCCATGTAATCTTCCACTCCATGGATTTGAGTTGGAACTATTGCTTGGTGATACATCCGGTCCACTCAAAACCTGAGATTCTGCACTTGATTTTTCAGCATTTTCTTTGTCATTTGGTTCAAGACTCAGTCCTTCTTGGGCATCTGCATAGAAGCTTGACATTTCATCAAATACCACATCTCTGCTCACCTTTACCTGTCGTGTGAGTGGGTTATAACATTTATGGCCCTTTTGCTCAAGGGAGTATCCAATGAAGACACACTTTTCTGCTTTTGGATCAAGCTTCGTCCTCAATTCATCTGGGACATGTACATATGCAATACAGCCAAAAACTTTCAGATGTGATAAGTTTGGCTTTTTTACCTGTAAACTTCTCTTCAGGTGTAACTTGATGTACAACAGCAGTCGAAGTTCTGTTCATGATGTATACAGCAGTATGCACAGCTTCTGCCCAATAACAATGAGGCATATTCTTCTCAGCCATCAAGGATCTTGCTATTTCTGCAATATGTCTATTTTTGCGTTCAGCAACACCATTCTGTTGTGGTGTGTACCTGCATGAAAATTGCCGCCGAATTCCATGATTTTTTAGAAAATTGCTGAACTCATTTGACATGTATTCACCTCCTCCATCAGATCTTAATGTTTGGATGTACTTCCCTGTTTGCTTTTCCACCATAGCTTTAAAATTCTGGAAGTGAGTGAACACCTCGCTCTTCTCTTTCATGAAATATACCCATACTTTGCGTGTATGGTCATCAATGAAGGTAACATAAAACCTGCAACTGCCATAGATGTGGTCTTTGCTGGACCCCAAACATCTGTATGTACTACTTCTAGTACATTCTCACTAACATGCTTGTCATGTGGAAATGATGCTCTTGACTGTTTACCAAATTGACATGCTGCACATACCTTATCATCATCATCTACATTCACGCCAATAGATGCAAGTGACTCACATATGCTTTTAATTTTTAGAGTGTAGTCACTTACCGACATGCTCTTTTTCTCCAATGTATGCAGCTCGTTCTTGAATTGCAATTTCTGTGCCTTTGTATTGGTCTCGTATAAAGTGACCAAACTGTTCCAAGCCTCTTTTGGAGTCTTGGCATCATGTATGTGTCCAATCATGCTATCCTGTATGCTAACAGATAGCCAATACATTACCTTTCGTGCTCCTTGATTCCATTCCTCATATGCTCTTAATTGTTCTGCAGTCCGATTCCTTTCTGGTAACTACGGAGCATTTTCATTCTCTCCTTCGATGTACTTCCAGTAGCCTTTTCCCATCAGGAAATTCGTCATTCTGAATCTCCAAGCATGGAAGTTGTTCTTGTCCAGCTTATCGCTCATAAGCTGACTCATTCCATCTGTGTTTGCCATTTCTGCAACAATTCACAACACCGCAACACACTACAAGCAACACTTCTGCTTGAACATTGTCGCATTATGACGTGACAGTTCGATCTAAGAAAAACACAGTTTTCGTGTATCTACAGTACACGGAATCGCTTGAAATTTTGGATCTGGAATATATGAGTGTCGCCGAGCACAACGCAAGTTACAGTTTCTGAAATTGACCTGGTTTTTCTGTGGGCCCCACCTTGCGGGCTCGAGATGGAGGTCGAGATGGCTCCGAAACTTTGATCTGACAAAAACGAGTGACCCTAAAGGGATAATTCTCGAAAATATTTTGAGGTCTTCTACCTTCACGGCGATTTTTGTAGCAAACGGAGGCCGTTTGTGAAATCGCATTTTCTCCATGCCTTGCCGCGTAGTCTTCACCATCGCCTTCTCCACGAGCTCTCTACAGCCACGCTGGCTCTGATACCATGTCACGAGGAAGGAGATAAGGAAGAGAGCTCACACACACTCTCTCACTCTCAAGGAGAAGCACACACACAAATTGAGGCAAGGAAGAATGATCTTCTTCTTCTTCTATTACATAAAAGGAATGTACAAGAATGACCTAAAAACAAGAATACAAGTGCAATATATAAAGACCAGTACATAAGGAAAGACCTAATGTCCGCGAATGAGTGAGCTGGCAAGAAAAAAATGTGCCATCACTCTCGATAGATAAATCTAATAAAGCTCAATGAAGTATTCTTGACATATACCGGCATGACCACTATACATGTCAGAGAAACGAAAAACTGGTACGTGTCATCCTGGATCATCACATGTTGAGCTTGATATCTCAACACTGGGCTGCGCTAATAAAAAGGAATGTCCAAAAATTTAGGTTGGCTGACTTTAAAAGCTTTGATTAATCATTCTTTATGGGATATTATAGCTTCCCCCCACCCCTTTCTCCCCACAGGATCCAGCTTGTGTTGTAGAATGTGGTATGCTTCGATGGATGTGAAAAAGCAAGTTTGCCAGATAATAGGTTCTTCAATTCTTTTGATTTTTTCCTGCAGGAAAGCATGTGGACTGGTTGGCTATGTCTCTGGAATAATGGTCATATGGGGATCAAAGAACATAAATGCTTTAAACTTGGCTTCTCCATCTGGAATGATCTCAATTGTAATGGTGAGATAATATCTGAAGAAGATATCATGGATACTAATACCTCTACTGGCTGTTTGTAGGTCCTCCTCAAGCATAGGAGAATGCTGGTGGATAGGGATGACATTTCTCTGAGGAGGAGAATCACCTTGTTGTCTGATGTGGTTCAGAACATGTTGTTGAAGTACAAGAAGAAACGGGGGACGATTCTTCAGATAATTCACTAACTCAACACTAAATGGAAGGTCAACTGGAAGCCTGAAGAGTGGTGTCATAGATTTCTCTATAATTGGAATTTACCCTTCAACATCAAACACTGTGTTCTGCTCTGGCGTATTCTGCACAATGCTGTCTGGTGTGGAAGTAAAGAGAAGAAGTAAAATATTAACACAAGTGTATGCAAATTTTGTGACAAAGTGGAGGATGTTCCCCACCTTTTTCTGAGTTGTAGACATGCCCAATCTTTTTGGCAGTCTCTGCAGTCTTATTGTCTGAAGCATAACATTAAGCTGGGATGTTGTAACTCTTTTGACTTTGTTCTGTGGAACATTTGGAGAGCCCACGTGCCCTAGCATATTTGGAGGAGCGTGAATGATACTATCTTCAACAACAGGTTCTCAAGTGCCTTTTTGGTTTCCTGCTGTATAGGCCTCAATAGAATTGGTATATAGTGTCTATCTCATATGTGTTCTGCCCCTGTTGTTGGCTTCTCTCTGAGTGTGCATTTCGCTATTGTTGCTCCTCAAAATTGGAGAAGCTCCCTTTAAGCTATGTACTCCCCATCTAGACTTGACATGGTCTACCTTTGTAACAATTAGGTTGTGAGTGCATCCACACGGTTGCTCTTTTCCCTTGAAGGTCAGATGGCTGGTTTATGTAACTCTCTGGTGGGGGCATCTCTGCCCTTTGTACTTTTTTACATGCCTATTTTAATATACTTTTTATCTCTTCAAAAAAAAAAAATGCAAGATGATTGAGTATGAGGAAGAAGGAGCACAAAAATAAAGGAGAAACACAAGGATGGCCAAAGATGTATGTATATTTCTCCTATCACATCTCTTCAATGTACAAATGATTTGGAGTCATTATATGCTCTCATGGATCTTTCCATGCCTCTTCTTCATGAATTCAAATTCAAATAGAGGCAGGCTTGATAGTTTAGAGTGACTGGATTCTTTTCCTACAATCTAGGAAAAGACAAAGTTGAAGTTATATCTACTTCTTGATTGAATGATTGAGAATCAATCTCAACCACTCCTCATTCCTTTTTGGGCTTTACCTCTTCTCTTTTACAAGGATAAATGCTTTGGAGATTACATAAGAGGTTGACCATATGATCAAACTCTCAATACAATAAATGAATGCAAATAAAACACTCTTCAATCAGTATATATGGCACCATCCAAATGATGATTTTGATGTAGATCATCTCCACCTCAAGCATAGTGCAAACTTGATGTTGTAACAACTCCCCCTCAATATAAACTATGCTTGAGTCTTCATTCTTTGATAAGTTGAATACCTACCATAGATTTGAATATGCATAACTTTATCCCATCAAGTGTTTTTATCATCATGTCTATTGTTTGCTTCTCAGTAGGAACAGAGGAAATGTCAATTTCATTTCCTAGAAGCTTATCTTTTACAAAGAGGTAATGAACCTCTATGTGCTTTTTCCTTGCGTGGAAAATTGGATTTGCAGTTAGATGCATGGAACTTACATTATCTCCAAGTATGTGAGGTTTGGAACTTATATTTCCCAAATTTGAGTACAACTCCTCAAGCCAGATTGCTTCTTGGGTTGCAGTACTTAGACCTATATACTCTACTTTGCTTGAAGGTAAATAAATTGTTGGTTGCTTCTTAGAACTCCAAGAAACAAATTTTCAACCTACAAATGCTAAATATCCAGACGTACTTCTTCTATCATCCTTTGGTATTGCACAATCTACATCTGAATAGTTTTTTATATCTAAATCAGAAGAGTAAGAATAGAAGATACCTTCATTAAGTGTTCCTTTGAGGTACTTGAGTACTTCTTTATTGTGAACTTGAGAATTAAGTCTTGAATGTATCTTCTCTGAGTTAGATACATCCCTTCATCTGCATAAATCACTTGCATACCTAGGAAATCTCTAAGCTTGCCTAACTCATTGATTTTGAACTCCTCTTGCATGTGTCTTTTGATCCTTTGAATGCCATTCAAGTCATCACCTATGACAATAATGTCATCTACATAAATACATAGATAACCTCATTGTGATCTCTTTTGATGAAGAAAGAAGGATTTGAGTTGCTAGGTCTGAACCCTTGATCTTGAAGGTATGTAACCAACCTATAAGTCCAAGCTCTAGGAGCTTATTTCAATCCATGCAATGGTTTCTTCAGCCTGCTAACATAAGATATATGATTAGGGTTTTCAAAATGTGGAGGTTGTGACATCTATACCTCTTCACGTTTCCAACCATTTAGAAATGCATCTTTAACATCAAGTTGGAGGAGTCTCCAATTTCTTGCAACAACTACACTTATCAATGTTTTGACTATGGTCATCTTTGCAAGTAGTGAGAGTGTTTCCTCATAGTCTATATGTCACTCTAGCACAATATTGAGTACCAACGTGAGGAGTTGCACCTCATAAATGTCAATCCACGGAGACGTGAGAACCGGTATGGAGACCAAGATCAAGTGGAGTGCACAAGTGCGTGAGTGAAAGCACACAAGCATCCACACACATACACACACGCTCACAAGGTAAGAGCAAAGAATGGAACAATGGAGAGCTTCGATTACAAAAGAAATCTCTTACAAAGCTCAAATCTACAACAAGCTACCCCCAAAAATGAGCTCTCTAGCCCTTTTTATAGTTTTTGAGTGGTTTTGGCCCTCTCCAGACCTAGTGTCTGGCTTAGGTTCTAGGGCTTATTTGGGGGCTCAAACGGAGTCTAAAAATTGTGAAAATTGGTAGGGTGATAGTTCTAACACTCCTCAAGCTCGAGAACTCCTTGGCTTGCACAAAATGGACTTGCAAAAATGGAAAATGGTTTTTAGTGATGAAAATCACTATTTTTATAGGGATTTCTTCTGAAAATTTGACATGTGCTTCTTGGAGCTCCCTACTTGCTCCTTCTTTTTGTGTGTCCACTTCCTTGATGCGCTTCCATGCTTTGTCCTTGACCTTGAGCTTCAACACTCCCCCCCCCCTCTAGAGTTTGTCGTCCCTGATAGACCCTTGTTGGAGTAGTTGTTCCACGTAGTACTTGGAGAGGTAATGTCCTTCCTGTATCAGCAAGAGCGGTCCATCAGCCAGATGTAGCTTGGTTGGTTGTCTTTTTCTTCAGTTTGGCACTGCTAGCATATGCAATTTCTAGTCCCATTGTATGTACTTCTTCTTATGGTAGCTGGATGTAATAGTTGTGAGCTTTCAAAAAGTGTTAGTTGCTCAAAAGAGGTTGTCAATGTGGATTTTGAGCAGCTGTCGACTATGAATTACTCCATAGGTTCTGATGTTGTATCCTGAATGTCTTCGGGATCCTCGAAACATGGCTTTCACAATGTATGCCAAGTACTTGTAACCCATAACGAAGGATGGGTAAGTGTGTGAGTGCATGGGTTGAAGAAAATATGTGCCTTGTGCACGGCCTTGCAATGTGGCCCTATGTATGCGTACTTGGGAAATGCATTGGAAGAAGTATGGTGCAATAAATGGGGTCTTGAGCAAAGTGCTCAAGGGTATGCTGATGAAGAGGTTTCCTAATCTATCATGGTTATATTGTTGGAGCATACAATTCTTACCATGGTGAAAGGTCTGTCAATAGTCATCTCTTCGTGTTGTACTCCCATCATGGTGATTGACCATGGACTTGTCCTTCATTACGGATGGATGTCCTTGTTGATGATCCACTGGTGAGATTCTTGGATCGCCTAGTCCTGTTTCTTCTTCTTGATTTTTTTTTTTGGAACAATGTCACAAGCAAGAAGAAAGTGGTTAGTAGTAATAACATATTTTATATTTGTAAAGTGTGTCTCATGTGTGTGAAGAGATCGATAGGTATGTGCTTGAAGATGAAGAGGTGTTGCAAAATCCTTGATCTACACCAGCCAAATGAACTCCAGGAGTATATGGTGGGCCCTTTTAGCTTGCCAATGGATGTATTAGACACCCTATGTACCTTGGAAGATCACTCTCAAAAAGATAGATCAAAACAGATAAGTTGGAGTTAGCTCAGAGGTGAAAACTTGCTATTCTTGGTTCATACACCTGTCCAGTGTTTTACATAATTCTCTGAGCACAGCAGCAATTAGCTCAATTCCTCTTGGGGAAGTCTAGGCAACTTAAAGAGCTAACTTTCAAGAGTAATCTCATCAAAAATAATGAACCACACACTGAGAATGAGTTTTAACAAGTGATGACATCATCCCGATTTTCACGGGCTGCTATAGAAATAGACTAGTGAGCAGAAAAATCAACATAACTCAAAATGTAGAAATCCAATAATTATGAAAATTTGTATGGTTATACTAGACAGTAAGCTGAATCCAATAAGCTTTAAATCACTGAATTTGGATAAGTAACCACTGCGAAATGGCTCTGACAAGATGAGTGAAAAAGTCGGGTACCTGACAGAGAAGTGAAGATGAACAGACCCTGTTGACTTCAAATGAACATAACTGAAGATTGCAACATCCAAATGACATGAAAATTTGTGAGCATATAGTAGACTTTTAGAGCTAACTTTACCAAGTTAAATCACTGAAAATGATGCACCAAGCTTAGAGAAAACATCTCTGCAAGCTGACTGAGAAAACTGAGAGTAATGGCAGTGAGTAGTACACTTCACAAGAACATGGAAAGATGAACTCAAATAATCATGAAAATGAAAGTATATTGCTTGTACAATACAATGACTTACTGATACATATGTGTGCCTTGTAATCACACCTTGATAATAAAGCTCAGCTCTTGGAGGTCTTCACATAGGTCTCTCTAACCACGACTAAAACCGCCATCTATTTATAGTTGAGTTTGGGAGGCTAACTTCCCTCAATCACTCTCCAATCAATCAATGATTGATTTGATTCTCTACCTAACACAAATCACGAATTCGTGGCTCCTCTTTCCATTCTTGATCAAGTGGACTCAACCACTTAAGATTCTCTTACTTTTACATTAAGTAAACTCTTCAAAAGTTACAAGAGGTAGTTCACAAGTGAACTTTACATAGTCTTCTTTTTAAAGCTTCTTCTAAGACTTTGTGAGACTCAAGCCAATACTTAGGCTTGTCATAGACTTGCTCCAACAGCTCCCCCTCAAGCCAAGTATGCTTGAGGTCTTCAATCTTCCAAGATTACCTGCAAACCAATCATAGCCTTGAATTTGCAAAGCTTTGTACCATCCAATGCTTTGGTTAGAATATCTGCACATTGTTGATGAGTGGACACATATGATATTTGAATCTCTTTGCTTAGAACCTTCTCTCGTACATAGTGATAATGAACTTCAATATGTTTAGTCCTTGCATGAAAAATAGGATTAGTAGCCAAGTGAATAGAACTCATATTGTCACCAAAAATAGTTGGAGTTCCAAACTCCAATCCAAGATCTTTGAATAATGTCTTCATCCACATAGCTTCTTGTGTAGCTATGGCAAGACCTCTATATTCAGCTTTAGTAGAAGAGAGAGCAACTGAGGGTTGCTTCTTGGATGACCATGAAATAAGCTTTGAACCTGCAAAGGTAAGATAACCTGAAGTGCTCCTTCTATCTTCCTTGGAGCCAGCCTAATCTGCATCAGAAAATAGCTTCAAACCTAAATCAGATACATAAGGATAATAAAGTCCTTCATTTATGGTTCCTTTGAGATACTTGAGAATCCTTTTGGCAGCATCCATATGTGGTTTCCTTGGTGTGTGCATAAATTGACTTAGCACACTCACACTGTAACATATATCTACTCTTGTCAATGTGGCATAGTTGAGACTACCCACTAGACTTTGATATGATGTGATGTCCTCTATGAGTTCACCTTCATGTGAGCTCAATTTGTGATTGACCTCCATTGGAGTACCTGCAATCTTACAATCTTGCATCTTGAATTTTGCCAACATGTCCTTAATGTACTTTCTTTGAGTGAGAAACAAACCATGATCTTTGTAGACAACTTCCAAACCTAGGAAGTAGGTAAGTGAACCCAAATCACTTATCTTGAACTCTTCTCTCATCTGATCTTTGATCTTCTTCATACCATCTGCATCATTTCCTGTCAATGTAATATCATCTACATATACACATAGGTAGATGACCTCAGAATTACTCTTTTTAATAAAGAGTGAAGGATCTGCCTTGCTTGGTTGAAAGCCTTTGTCCTGCAAGAATGAAACAAGCCTAAAATTCCAAGCTCTTGGAGCTTGCTTGAGACCATACAATGCTTTGTTAAGTTTACACACATAATCAGGATAAACTTGATTCTCAAAACCAGGTGGTTGTGCCATATATACCTCTTCTGTTATCCAACCATTCAAGAATGCATTCTTTACATCTAGTTGAAGTATCTTCCAGTTCTTGGAAGAGGCAATACTAAGCAAAACCCTAATAGTAGGCATCTTTGCCACAGGAGAGAAGGTCTCCTCATAATCAATTCCCTGAGTTTGTGCAAAGCCTTTTGCTACAAGCCTTGCCTTATACATGTTAATGGAACCATCAGAATTCTTCTTGAGTTTATAGACCCATCTTGAGCCTATTACCTTCATGCATGAAGTCTTGGGCACCAAATCCCAAGTGTTGTTTTCCTCAAGTGCTTCAATCTCTTCCTTCATTGCATGCTTCCATTCTGTTTTTGCTTTGGCCTCTTCAAATGATGATGGCTCCTCTTGGTTTATGTCCTGTGCTATGTAGATAGAATGTTTAGTTACTAATGAGGTGTCAAACCCATACCTTTCTGGTTTTTTCTTTTCCCTCATAGATCTTCTTAGGCCATGATGTGATGATTCTGCCTCATGTCCAAGTTCCTGCAATTTTGCTTTACCTTTAGACTTCCATGCTTTGATCTTTTCCATCTAAGATTCTTCATCATCCTCTGAGGTGTCTTGTTCTTCAATCTTCGGTTGTTCTCTACCAAGCTTTGGAAAATCTTCTTCAAGATTATATGGTAAATTGACCTTCCTGCATGAATCTTCATACCATGAATTGTTCTCATCAAAAACTACATCTCTGCTTACCAAGAATCCTTTGTTGGTAGGGTTGTATAACTTGTAGCCCTTTTGATTGTTGTCATATCCAATAAATACACACCTTTCTGCCTTTGGATCCATCTTGCCTCTAACCTGTGAAGGAACATGAGCAAAAGCAATACATCAAAAAATTTTACAATGATCTAAGCTTGGTCTTCTTCCATTCCAAGCCTCATATGGAGTCATCCCATCAAGGGATTTTGAAGGCAACCTGTTAATCAAGTAAGTGGCTGTAGATACAGCCTCAGCCCATAAGTAATTAGGTAAATGTTTTTCATTTAACATAGACCTTGCAGCTTCAACAATTGTCCTATTCCTCCTTTCTGCCACTCCATTTTGCTCAGGAGTGTACCTTGTAGTTACCTCTCTTTTGATTCCTCTTTCTTGAAGAAAAGAATCAAAATCATAGGAGAAGTATTCTCCCCCTCCATCTGACCTTAGCCTTTTTAGTGATTTACCTGTTTGATTCTCCACAAGAGCCAAATATCTTTTGAAACATGAAAAAACTTCATCTTTGTGTTTCATAAAGAATAGGATAGTCCATCTGCTGCAATCATCAATAAAGGAAACATAATACCTTGATCCAGATATTGAAGCTTCCTTGCTAGGTCCCCATACATCTGTATGAACCAACTCCAAGAGATCTCCATGCATATAACCTTTCTTCATGAATGGTAACCTGTGAGACTTTCCAAATTGACATGCACTACACTTATAAATCATATGTTGTTTTGACAAATTAGGAAGTCCAAGTACACTTTGGTCCCTGCAGATTTGCTTTAATGACCTTTCACCAATATGTGCTAACCTTTTGTGCCATACTTCCAATTCTGTGAGTGTCTGACTACCATAATTAAAGAGATCAATGTTTCTAGTGTCCTGTAATACAAATGTGAACAATCTACCTGTCTTTTCACCTTTTGCAATTCTTCTGAATCCTTGACTTGGATCTTCAACAAATGCTCCTGCTTTTGTGAACCTGACTTGCAACCCTTTCTCTACTATCTGCCCAACACTTATCAAATTCTTTGTAATGGTAGGGACATAGAGTACCTTACTGAGTAGGTTGATGTTTCCATCAGGTGCTTTGACATTGCCTATTTTCTCCACAGGATGTTTTGTATCATCTCCTGTTTGTACCTCATGCTTATTCCTTGGATCTTCTAAATCTGATAGGAGTGCCACATTTCCTGCCACATGATTTGAACAACCTGAATCTATGTAGAAAACATGCTCATCAGATTTACCTTGTGGCATAGCCATGTTCATGATCAATAATGAATCCTCTTTGTTTGAGTCTTCTATGTAGTTATTGTAGTCTCTCCTTCCTTTGTAGCCTCCTTGATAGTTTGAATGATTGTAGTTGTTGTAGTTGCCATGGTAGTTGTTGAACCTTCCTCTTGAGTAGCCATAACTTCCTCTATTGTATCCTCTGCCTCTTTGATTCTTGGAATTCCTAAAGCAATTTTCAATTGTATGATTAGTTAATCCACAAATAGAACATGAGTTGGAGTCTTGGGATCTCCCCCTGCCTTGTCTACCTCCTCTTCCTCTACCTCTGCCATGTCTTCCTCTACCTGCATAGTTAGCTTGATATGTACCTGCTTCATCATCCACTTTCTTTGCCTTTCCTTTGTTATCTTTAGACTTGCTTTTATCCGTGTATAAAGCTGAAGATTGATTACCTTTAGAGCTTTCTCCATTTTTGATAAGCTTTGCCTCTTGAGTAAGTAGTTGTCCAATGAGTGTGTTGAAATCAGGTACATGCATGTCCATGTACAAATCCATAGCTGTGGTGAATGCTTCCCACTTATCATCTGCCTTCAAGCCATTGATGACCTGCCTTACAATTTGCTCTTCATCTATTACCTCTCCAATGCTTCCCAACTGATCCGCTATGTCCTTGAGCTTTGTGACAAAATCAGTCACATTTTGTTTGGGAGCCTTCTTGAGAGTTGTGAACTCCAGCCATAGTTGATGCTTCCTAGCTTTGGTACTTGAAGAAAAGAAAGCTTCAAGTCCATCCCACACTTCCTGAGCTGTCTTACAACTTCTAATGTGATGCAACAAAAAATCTGAGATAGAGTTGAGGAGATAAGACCTTGCAAGTGCATCCTTGGAACACCATGTGCTCAATCTTTCTTGCTCTTCTTGTGTTGGTTGACTTTTGTTCCTGAAACTTGGCATAACTTCATCTCCAGCCACATAACCATATAAACTTCTACCTTGGAGATAAGCTTCCATTCTTAATGACCAAGCTGAGTAATTACCTCTATCCAATTTGTCAATTGATGAAGGAAATCCATCTGCCATGTTGTCCAACCTTGCTCTGATACCACTGTGAAGAGATGGATAGGTATGTGCTTGAAGATGAAGAGGTGTTGCAAAATCCTTGATCTACACCAGCCAAATGAACTCCAGGAGTATATGGTGGGCCCTTTTAGCTTGCCAATGGATGTATTAGACACCCTATGTACCTTGGAAGATCACTCTCAAAAAGATAGATCAAAACAGATAAGTTGGAGTTAGCTCAGAGGTGAAAACTTGCTATTCTTGGTTCATACACCTGTCCAGTGTTTTACATAATTCTCTGAGCACAGCAGCAATTAGCTCAATTCCTCTTGGGGAAGTCTAGGCAACTTAAAGAGCTAACTTTCAAGAGTAATCTCATCAAAAATAATGAACCACACACTGAGAATGAGTTTTAACAAGTGATGACATCATCCCGATTTTCACGGGCTGCTATAGAAATAGACCAGTGAGAAGAAAAATCAACATAACTCAAAATTTAGAAATCCAATGATTATGAAAATTTGTATGGTTATACTAGACAGTAAGCTGAATCCAACAAGCTTTAAATCACTGAATTTGGATAAGTAACCACTGAGAAATGGCTCTGACAAGATGAGTGAAAAAGTCGGGTACCTAAAAGAGAAGTGAAGATGAACAGACCCTGTTGACTTCAAATGAACATAACTGAAGATTGCAACATCCAAATGACATGAAAATTTGTGAGCATATAGTAGACTTTTAGAGCTAACTTTACCAAGTTAAATCACTGAAAATGATGCACCAAGCTCAGAGAAAACATCTCTGCAAGCTGACTGAGAAAACTGAGAGTAATGGCAGTGAGTAGTACACTTCACAAGAACATGGAAAGATGAACTCAAATAATCATGAAAATGAAAGTATATTGCTTGTACAATACAATGACTTACTGATACATATGTGTGCCTTGTAATCACACCTTGATATGGCATAAAGCTCAGCTCTTGGAGGTCTTCACATAGGTCTCTCTAACCACGACTAAAACTGCCATCTATTTATAGTTGAGTTTGGGAGGCTAACTTCCCTCAATCACTCTCCAATCAATCAATGATTGATTTGATTCTCTACCTAACACAAATCACGAATTCGTGGCTCCTCTTTCCATTCTTGATCAAGTGGACTCAACCACTTAAGATTCTCTTACTTTTACATTAAGTAAACTCTTCAAAAGTTACAAGAGGTAGTTCACAAGTGAATTTTACATAGTCTTCTTTTTAAAGCTTCTTCTAAGACTTTGTGAGACTCAAGCCAATACTTAGGCTTGTCATAGACTTGCTCCAACAATGTGCATGGGATTTCTGAATTGTGTCTATGCACGGTCGTGTAATGTGGCCCTATGTTAATGAACACTTTGGAAATGCATGACCTGAATGGTGCAAAAGACAAGGTTATGCCAAAGGCACATGGTTGTTGCTCGTCAAGGCTTATGATGTTACTTGCAGACTTGATGCAATCTTTGTTTGGCTAGTGGACCTTGAAATGATGATCAATTGATCATGAGATGACAACTGACCAATCCTCCCTTTAGGGGAACCATTTTAGAATAGTAGTTGGCCTTATAGAGATCACCTTTGGCCTCCTCCTTTTTGGATGGTTGTGGAAACTTGGTGTCCAGGGTGGGTGGCTCTTCGGTTTTGTGGAAGTTACTGGTACTTTGGGCTTCCAAACCCATATCCTTGATGATTGTCTTCTTACTTTTGCCAAAGGGTTGAGTTTATCTTTTTTTGTTCTTTGTGCTCAGTTCTTATTCTTTTCTCTCCTTGGCTTCTTGTTTGAGACCTTTTGCATGGTGGGTAGCCTAGGCCTTTGTGCATGTAAGAGGTCTTTGGGAACCCACATGTGTAATCACCCTCGTTGAGCTGCAGCTAATTTTTTTGGTACCCAAATCTGTTTGAGACCTTGTGCATGAGCTTGTCCTAGTTGCTTGGCTCTTCTTTTGGTGTAATTGGCCTGCTTGGATGTACATTGTTGTGGCAAAGCTGTTGGTTGCTCTCCTCTTCGTACCCAGATCTGCTTCATGCCTGGAACTACTTTCATCTTGAAATCTCTTTTTCTTTTTGATATAGCAGTTGTCATGTACTGTCTTGCTTGCCCTTTTGGTTGACTTATGGTGGCGGCATTAGTCCTTTCACAAGAGGAGGAGTCTGCTTGTCTTAGAGCATGTTCTTCCATGATTGAATTGTTTTGGAACATAGAGCTGTTGACATACACAACATTTTTTTTGCCAAGATTAGTCCTAGAAGAACTGAGAGAATGTGTGACATATGGATTTGTGAGCATGCAATTCTCTAATTCTAATGTAATGCATTGTTCCTATACCCAAACTTGAAGAAGTTGACTTCTTAGGTTCAAGTTGATTGCATGGTCGTAAATCCAATCTTGACCCAAGACAAGTGGCTCTGTAAGGTCCTCATCATGACACACTAGCATTTTGACTCTCATTGGAACACCTTGAAGATAGATGGGAAGCTCTACCTCACCCAAACAAGGGGTTTCCACACTCCCCAATCCTATGAGATAGGCTTCAATGGAATTGATGTTCAATTGTAGATCTTGGCAGTATGAAAGTCTAACCGCACTAGTTGCTGCACCTGAGTCAATCAATGCTCCCACAGTCCTTACATTCTTCCCTTGTCCTACCGCTATGGTCACAAAGGGACGTCGATCAATTATTTGAGAAGCAATTGCACTTGATGTTTGACACATGGCCATGTGGTATCTTGGGGCCTCAAGATTGATATCTAGGCCTAGGCATCTTAACTTATTTTGCCTAATGTGCTCTCTGGCCTCTACCTATGCCTCTTCTCTGACCCTTAACTCTTCTTCTTTTCGCTTCTTAGCACTGTTGAGTCTCATTAGCATATTCTCTGTAAGAGGTTCTTGATATATCTTGACTTGACAACCACTGATATAGTTTGGCAAGATATCACCTTCTAGTGAGGCCAATTGAACTGCACCGCTAGTGGAAATTCTATTAATGATCATGGGTCCGTATCCTCTCTTTTCCAATTTACAGGCATGCTTCTTTAGTGTATAAACCAACAATAGGTCTTCCTCTTTCAATCCTTTATCTTTGATATGTGCATCGAAGTATGCCTTTTGCCTTTTCTTTGCAGCATAGATGCCTGTCGCCGCTCGTAGCCTTGTCTCACCTAAGCGTTCTAGATCAAAGATCCTAGAGGATAACTCGTGTCCATTCCACTCATGCTCTTGTGCTACTTTTAGGGTTGGGATTAGGAAGTCCAAAGGTAGCACAACATTTTGTCGGAAGACCATATGAAATGGGGTGGCATTGAGTACCATTTTATAAGCAACTCGGTAAGCCCAAACAACATGATGAAGTTGTTTATCCCAATCAGAGCGCTTATTATTTACTAGTTTTGTGAGTAGATTACATAGGATCTTGTTTGTGCTCTCAGCTTGTCCGTTAGCCTATGGATGATAGGGGGCAGACTTCTTATGTATCACTCAGAGGCATCTCATCTTTTCTTATCGGATATTGTGCACGTTGGCATGTGTCACATTTCTTCACATAGGTATGTGCATCCATATGAAGAGTGGGCCACCAAAGTCCTGAGAATAGAATGGTCTTGATTACTTTGTCAAGCCCAAAGTGTCCACCTGCAACACCATTGTCTGTGGTTTCTAAGACTTTCAAGTAGTCTGATTCATGAACGCATAGTCTTAGGTAACCATCTTTGCCTCTCCGATATAGGTTGTCTCCTACTAAGGCATAGTCGTGAGCTTCTTGCTCCATGCTTTGTTTTCTTGCTAGACTAGCCTCGCTAGGTAGTGTTCCTGATCTCATAAATTCTACCAATGGAGCACTCCAATCTGGAATTAACGACACGTGATAAAGGGTGGCTTGCTCCACTGGGGGTCTCTCTTTGCATGTTGGACAATTCTTAATCCACTCATGAATTTCTTTGTCCATGATAGGCCAATACACTCCTAAACATTTAGATTCCGCAATGTTTGTTGTTTAGAGTAGTGATTTCCTAGCAATCCTTCATGGGCTTGTTGCAACCAACTACCATGTTCATCATCCTCAACACAACAAGATAGTACACCCTCTGTATCTTGTTTGTACATGCTTCTTGCCAATATTTGATATTTTTGTGATTTTACAATTTCATCTTTGTTTGTTTTTACATTCTTATTTGCGGGTCCAAAGGTGAGGACTGGTACCAACTTATTTGCCCATTTAGGAACAACTTGTAGATTGAACAGATAAGTGTCGGACAAGTCATCAGACACTCCTCACAATGGCTCTCCTGAAGTGATGCGAGAAAGGTGATCTACTCTGAGGTGGGTCTTACCTTTCTTAACAACCACTTCAAAGTCATATTCCTTTAGTAAGAGGAACCATCTTACTAAGCGTCCTGTATTGCAAGGTTTATTGACCAAGTATAATAAAGCTTGATGATCAGTGAAAAACTTAAACTTGTTGGCCAATAGATAGTGTCTAAACTTTTTTACAGCATAGACCATGCCTAAGCCCTCTCTCTCAGTTGTTGTATAGTTTTGTTTAGCGGCGTTCAGTTGTCTACTAGCGTATGCTATAGGCAAATCTCGATTTCCTTCTCCTGTGGGTTGTGCTAGCACACACCCTATTGCATGATTGGATGCATCTACATGGACATGGAATGGTTTAGTCCAATCAGGAGTGGTCAATATTAGGGCTATGCACAAGCGTCTCTTCAACTCATTGAAGGACTTCTCGCATTCGTTGTTCCACTCAAAAATTGTTAACAAGGCATACAGAGGCTTAGCTATAATTGCATACATGTGAATAAACCTACGGTAATATCCACAATGGCCCATAAAGGCTTGTACCTCTTTAACATTCCTTGGCCTCGGTAACTCGGCTATGGCTCTTACTTCGTCCTCATCTGTTGATATTCCATTCTTAGAAACAATATGACCTAAGATTTTACCTTGTCGTACCATGAACACACACTTCTCTAGGTTCAGACACACTTGATATTCTCTACACTTGTTGAAGATCTGTCTGAGCTCAGGAATGTGGTATCTTCTTTCTTGGGAATGAGCACATAAATCATCCACATATATTTCTAAGCTCTTTCACAAGAACTCTTTGAAGACATGACACATGAGCCTTTGAAATGTTGCAGGTGCATTGGTGAGCCAAATGGCATCACATGAAATGCAAAGATTCCCCACTCTGTGGCAAAGGCCGTTTTGTGTTGATCTTCTGGGGCAATGGCTTCTTGGTTGTAACCTGAAAAGCCATCAAGGAAGCTATAAACTTCCTTGCCCGCAACATGCTCCAATAGATGTTCAGTGATTAGCAGCGGATAACTATCTCTGATCGTAGCGGCATTAACTTTTTTAAGGTTAATACACACTCACAATTTTCCATTCTTCTTGGGAACCACTACATGGGGACACCCGCTTAGTATGCTCAATCTCATAGATAAATCCAGCTTCAATCAACCTGTCAATCTCTTCTTTTATTTTAGCTGCATAAGTGTCATTATATGTGTAGGGCTTTTGTTTGGTGGGCTTGGCATTAGCCATCATGGGGATAGTATGAGAGAAAATTTTCAAATCTACTCCCTTCAAGTCTCTATAGTGCCATGCAAACACGTCCTTGTATTCCCTTAATAGAGCTACAAGCTCTGCTTCTTCTTTTGGACTTAGGTCATCTCCTATGTATGTGCATTTCTCTTCGTTCTCTTCAATGGTCACTACAATCTTTTTAGTCTTCTCTTTATTATCATATGCTTCTCCTATGATGGCCTCTCTCTGAGGCATTCGTACCAAAATTTTTCGGTCTTCCACTTCATATTTCTTGAAATTTTCTGGTACTTTGAACAATGATTCCTCCTCTTCTTGTTTCACTCCTTGTCTTTTCTTTTTCTTTTGACCACCTTCACTTCCATCTTTTGAATTTACCATTTTGATGCTTTTGAGAGGTTCTTCTTCTTTTTGTGTAAATACTCCCATGTCTTCTAGATAGTGCTTCTCTGAAGTAAAGCAACTATCCATCACAATGGACTCTAGATCATCATCATTATCTTCTTCTTCTTCTATGAAGTCACTAGGGTCACATTCTTTTGTCAAGGGTTGACACATGAACACTGAAATATCGTATCCCTCCTCATCACAATGAGGTGTCCATTGTTCTTCATTGACAGCAATGTCCATGGTGGCTAAGATTTCTACCCAACCATGAGGCTCAAATTCCTCATCCGAAAAGATCATCGGCGTATAGGCTGGGTCTCTAATTGGTCTATCTCCTTGAGAAGTTCCTTTTTCTCTTGCCTTTAAGCGTTTTTCCTCTTCCTTTGCGGCCTTGCACATCCATAAATGAGTATCTTCATGCATCCAGGATATATCAGATGAACTTTTAGAATGCCCATAGATAGAATCTTCTTTCTCTTTGTGGATAGGATTCCTCTGTAGGGGTGGTACATCTTTGAAGGTGTAATCCTTCAAATTGACCTTGGTTGTAACCCCTAAGTGTTGTAAGTACAAGGAGTTGGTTCCCCAATCTTGTACTATTTGCAATTGTCGTAGGAAGGGCCTTCCTAGGATCATCTCGTAGACATTATTTTTCTCAAAGTCACATATATCAAAGGTGTGTTCAAACTCTACACCACAGGTGGTTAGAGTTATCCCTTCGAGCAATCCTAGAGGTCTTTCAAAATGACCGTCTGCCATTTGAAGCTTCATTCTAGTTGGTCTTAATGTGGGTTTGCCCCATAGCTTCCACAAGGAGGTGGTCACAATGGCAACACCAGCACCTGAATCTACCATTGCTTTGGTTGTGTAACCCTAATACGTGATCGGAAGATAAGTATTACCTTCTTCACCTTTGCTCATATCTCCTATTTTATCGAGAGGTATCTCTGGAACTTTTTGCTTAGAGCTTGCTTTTGGGAATCAAGTTCTGGAACCTGATCCTTCACATGACTCCATAGCTCAAGTTTTGCTTTGAATAGCTCTTCTACAGTGAGATGACATTGAACCTTAGTGGTCTTCAAAATGTTAGTGTTTCTTGGAACCACCGAGTCCTCATTTCTGATTAATATTGTGGGAGCTCTGATTTGGAGAGATTCAAATTCCCATGGGCCTGTGAACTGTGGAAACTCTTGTAAAGAATTAGATTCAAATCCTGAACTTTCTTCCTCTTGTTGCTCTACTTGGTCTCCATAAATAGATGGAATGTCTTGTGGAAATTGATCATGAAGGTCATCAATCTCAAGAATAGGAGGGGGATTATCCTTCTCCTTGGCCCGTTTCTCTTCTTGTATTTCCCGCAAGAACTTTTGAGAGTGTTGTTGAATTGAAAGAGGTTCTCCATCATCCATGGAGTCAGGAACATAGACTTTCTTTGGTGATGAGATTTCTCTTTCAATAATTGGTTGAGCCTGTGGAGGTAAAGAAACTTCCGGTATATTTACCAACTGCTCTAATCTATCTAGTAAGTCCTAGAAGTGCAAACCCGGTGTAATGGCATTTGTCTAATTGAATGATTGATTGGCCTCAAACATAGCTTGAGCTAGTTCCACCATTTTTATGCACATCTTTGTCCGTTCAATCTCTAAATCTGCTCTAGGGTAAATCTTGTCTAGGTTTGCAGGTGTTGGCCCTTATTGAAGTCGAGCCTGGTATGCCTTGAACATCATGTCCAAGTCTTCTGGGGTTGGATCTGCAAGAACAAACCCTGGTTGTGGTTTATTTACAGTGGTTGGTGGGTGGGGATGAGGTGGTGTGGATGGAATTTTGACATGCGAGGGGCTTTGAGAGGCAATATCTTCTATTTTTGTTTTTGCATCTTTCAAGCTTTCTTCTAGTTTGGATAACTTTTTGGTCCACTTACGATTGGCCTTCTCTCTAGTATCCTTCCATGTTCTTGTTTTTCTCTTACTAGGCTCTCTTGACTCACTTGACTCTGATTGCTCGGCTAGTTTAGCTTTTTGTAGGGCTTGTGCCCTAGTAACTGCATGTATAGGAGCCACATTATCGCCACTGGAACTTGAATCCCCTACTAGGCCTACTACATTAATGGGTGTAACCTTTGGTGCACTAGAGGGATGTCCGAGACAATCTCTCAGGAGTTGTTCTTTGCCACACTCAAGACAAACGACTTGTATTGTGATGTTCAGCCCTTGTATGGGAGCTATTGGGTGGGGTGGTTGTTGTCCTGGTATAGGTTGAGGTTGGCTATATCCTCCATGTTCATACAGTCTAGTTGCTCCTCGTGGTCCTGAACATGGGTTATACCTAGGAACTTCTGTGCCTTGTTCTCTAGGAGGGTACCCGTATGTTCTACATTGGGGTGGTACAAATAGTCGTGGCTATCTATTCATTGGATAGTTTTCGGTGTTGTAGTTGATGTACTTTTGCTCACTATAAGAGTACATGTTAGGCTCCTGAGTTGGTTGTCTATCGTAAGGGTAAGGTTGTGATAACCCTGATCCTTCTCTGGCGTAGACATGAGATGGATGATCTGGGAGTTCCTTTGTCCTTGTACCCCTAATTTCTTGGCCACTGACTCTGCCATTTCCTCCACATAACTCGAACTCGATGTCTCATTGCTCCTTGTATCCTCTGTTCTAATAGGATCTTGTGTGATTTTGAGATCCTCAGCTAAGTTGTCTTCCAAATCTATGCATTCTTGAAGACACTCACTTAGAGTTTGCAGCCGTTTTACATATACTAACATTCTCAATGTTCCATTGGTTAGACCTTCTAAAAATAGGGATATCATTTTCTATTGAGAAGGTCTCTCTGTCATGGGGCATGGGGTTACGTATTGATTAAATCTTCGTGCTGCATTTTTTACTGTCTCATTAGGAGCTTGTTTGAAACTATGTATTAAGGATGATGAATTGTGCTTGATCCCTCGCTTAGTGAATTCCCAAATAAGTTCTTGGAAGAATTGTTCAATATGTTCAAAGCAACTTGGATCCAAGGATTGAAACCAAGTCAAGGCTATTCCTGTGAGGGTTAGCCCAAAGGATTCATATTGCACAAAAAAATCATCCACTTGCTCTGCTCACAATACTTGCTTGAATTCTGCAATGTGGTCATATGGCTCTCCTGCATCATAACGATTTCGCATACATTTGGCCAATTGGATTGGTCTCAGTCTTCTGCCTAGCTCAGGGGATCGAACTATGATGGGAATATAGGGTTTTATGGGGTGTATTCCAGCTCCTACACCTTGGGGTGGTTCTGCCCTAAGGGTGGTTCTATTCATATTTCCTATTCCCTGGCTAGTTTGGTTGTGGGAGTTAATTCCTGGCATAGTGGATTGCATCTGAGGTCTGTTCGGCCTACTACGTTGGCTCGTTTGTCCTAACATTACATTTTCCATTCTTTGCTGGGTCTAGAATAGGTTTTGTGAGGTAGTTGCCTGATCTTGAGGAGGGAATATAGGTAGATCCATGTACTTTAATCTAGACCCCTCCACTTCATCTATGGGCCAATATCGCCTTTGACTTGGGTCTAGGTATGTAACTCTAGATGGATTTTCTGGATCCCTTAACTCGTATATAGTTGTTGGGCTGATGCTTTCTCCTTGTGTCAGTGAATCAGTTTGGAGGAGTAGGTCAGACCCATGGACCAAGTACACATCCATCAGATAGTCATCTTGGGATATCATGTCCACTTGCAACACTTGAGTTATTACTGACTTTCCCCTAGGGGTAGTCACTAGTTCTTCTTGGTTAGATTTTCCAGAAGTTCCTTGTCCCTCTAATTCTCCTCTATCATTAATTTGATTAGGGTTTTCGGTCACTACATAGATCTTGTGCAACTTGTCCATGTAAACTCCACCTTCATACTTGACAGCTGGTCTTGGAACTATTTCCAATTTTGTAGTGTTTATTATTCTTGCTATTGACCTGTGTAGACCATCAAGGTAGATGGGTATTCCTTGCAAGTTAGTGGATATATATTGAAGAGACATTCGATATTCCCCATCCACTCTAGACATAAAAACTTCCGTAGGTACTGAACTATGCATGCCTTCAGAAGCCAAGAGTCTCTCCCAGTTAAATAACATTTCTGAATCACTCGTCTGTGAACTCAGCATGTAGTGCTAACCACTGAGTTGTGACTCCCCGACTTGGTTGTGTGGTTGACACTAGCCTCGGATGATTTGGTACTTTATCTATCTCTTCCTAAGTGTCTACTTGATCTTAGGTTCATAAGCCTTGTCTACATGTCCAAAATTATCCTTTGAATTGCTCAAAATCTTGTGGAACCCCTTCCTCCCCACGAGCTTTCCAACAAACCCAAAATCACAGCAAACGGATTTCGTATGAGAAAGTTATGCCAGTTCAGGGTTTTGGGGGTTAAAACAAGGAAACAGGACCTCCCAGGGAGTGCTTCAAAACAGGCGACACACGACACTTAGTAAGTATCGGCAATACTTGGAAGCAGACGATACACGATCCTTGGGATTCCATGACACATGATACTTGGGAAGTATCGTGACACTTGGAGTAGGCTACACTCGACACCTCATGCAAACGACACACGACATTTGACACATGTCGCAACACTTGGAAGACAGAGATATCGAGACACTTGGTTATGGCAGATATCGTGACACTTGCCTCAGACGACAATCGGCTCTTGCTGAATATCACGATACTTGACTCCTGAGTGGTCACGACACTCGACACTTGGCAGATGTCGTGACACTTGATGTCCACGATACTCGACACTTGTCAGATCTCGCGACACTTGATGTCCACAATACTCGACACTTGTCAGATTTCGCGACACTTGGAGGTCACGACACTTGTTAAATGTCACGATGCAACCACGATACTCGATAAGGGTAAATATCGTGACACTCAACCGTAGGAAATCACGACACCTAAGTCTTTGTGCCTTCCCAATCTGAAATGCATCACATCTATTGATCATATGTTGCTTTGATATGTTTTATAGTCCTAGAACACTTTGATACCTACATACATCCTTTCAGGTTCTTTCATTCACATGAGCTCGCCTCTTATGCCACACTTCGAGCTCACTTAGGGTTCGAGACCCAAAGTTGAATAGAGCTATGTTTTTGGTTTCTCCTACTTCAAAAGTAAACAGCCTACCATGCTTCTCACCTCTAGCTATCTTCTTGAAACTTTGACATGGGTCTTCCACAAAAGCTCCATTTTGGGTGAACCTAACTTGCAAGCCTTTTTCAACTATTTGGCCTACACTTATTAGGTTTTTAGTGATAGTGGGTACATAGAGTATCTTGCTTAGGATGTTTCTCCTACCATTAGAAGCCTTGACTTACCAATCTTCTCCACATTATGCTTTGTGTCATCCCCTGTTTATACTTCATGTCTATGCTTTGGACTTTTGAAATCAAATAAGACAGCTATGTTGTCTCCAACATCATTTGAACATACCAAATCTATGTAGAATAAATGGTGACCTTATTTTCTTTCCTTATGGCTTAGATTCATGATAGAAATGAGTGTTCATGTTGTTGATTTTCAGAATAATTGTTTAAGTCCATTCTGTTATGGAGTGTATCATTATTGTTGAACTTGTCTCCACCTCTGCCTCTATTGCTTCCATATCCACCTCTTCCACTTCCTTTCTGGGTCTTCCCATTGAACCATCAATTCTAAGTGGTGTGGTTGGACTTATCACAGATGGCACAAGGTTGAAAATTACAACCTTTTTTTTTCATGCTTTGGTCCTTTCTTCTTCCCTTTCCACTTGCTCTTACCTACAAAGTTGACTTGGGAAGTCTCCTCTTCATCCTCTTCTTTCTTCTTTCCTTTCATTATCTTGTCTTTCTTATCTGCATATAGAGCACTAGTTGAGTTACCATTTGTTGGCCTTGTTATTGAAGAGTTGTACAAGAAAGATGTTGAATTATGGAGTTTGCACATCTATGATGAGGTCATAGGATATGGTGAAAGATTGCCATTGCTTGTCATCTCTATTCCCATTTAATATTTGCCTCATGATGAATTCTTCTTCATTTAGCTCTCCAATGGATGCCAATTTATAAACAACCTCCTTGACCTTTGTAGCAAAGTTTTTGATGGTTTGTTTTGGAGTCTTCTTCATCTTGTTGTGAGTAGCATATATCAAGCTACCAACTAAGCTTTGATACTCTTTATGATCATCAATTTTCTCACCTCATAAATGCTTGGTTTATGGTTCAATTCAAAAGGCATACCTTCAACCTTGGTGTTCTCCATTATGAACCTGAGAAGTAATTCTTGAATGTATCTTGTTTGAGTTAGATACATCCCTTCATCTACATAAATCACTTTCAACTCCTATTGCATGTGTCTTTTGATCCTTTCAATGCCATTCAAGTCATCACTTGTGAGAGTGATGTCATCTACATATACACACATAAAGATAACCTCAATGTGATCCTTTTTTATGAACAAAGAAGGATCTGAGTTGCTAGGTTTGAACCCTTGATCTTGAAGGTATGTAACCAACATGTAATTCCAAGCTCTAGGAGCTTGTTTCAATCCATACAATGCTTTCTTAAGTCTAAAAAGATAAGATGTATGATTAGGGTTTTGAAAACCTGGAGGTTGTGACATGTACACCTCTTCACTTATCCAGACATTTAGAAATGCATTTTTTCCATCAAGTTTGAGGAGTCTCTAATTTCTTGCAGTAGCTACACCTATCAATGTTCTGATCGTGGTCATCTTTGTAATTGGTGAGAATGTTTCCTCATAATCTATACCATGAGTTTATAAGCATCCTTCGACAATTAATTTTTCCTTGTACCTACGAATGATCCATCTAAGTTCCTTTTTAATTTATATACCCATCTACAACCAACTACCTTTTGATTGGGTGACATGGGAACCAAATCCCAAGTGTCCATCTCCTTCAATGCATCTATCTCTTCTTTCATAGCCTTTTCCCAATTAGAGTTCCCTTTGCCTCTTCATAGGTTGAGGGTTCTTCTACAATTAAGTCCTTTGTCAAGTAGATTGAATGCTTTGTAAAAAATGTGGAATCATATCTATACCTTTCTAGTTTTCTTTTCTCCCTTGTTGACCTTATAGGTGCTTTCTTGGTGCATTCTCTACACTCTTCCATTTTTGCTTTGCCTCTTGACTTCCATAGCTTGTAATCCTTTCCCTTTCATCTTGGTCATCATCTATCACTTCTTGGATCCTAGACCTATGTATCATGCTTGCTTCCTAATCAAAGGAAATCAGAATCAAGGTCATGTGTTAGAGTTGCCTTTTGTTTCTCTTCATCATCCTAAGACCTGTGTTCTTCAAACACAACATCCCTACTTGTAGGGAATTGCTTTGTTGAAGAATTATAGAACTTGTAACCCATTTGTGTTGAATCATATCCAATACATTTTGCCATTGTTGCCCTTTCATCTAGGTTACCTATAATTTTTGAAGGTACATGAACACAAGGTAAACAACAAAACACCTTGCAATGTGCTAGACTAGTTTTTCTTCCACACCATGCTTCATGAGGAGTTATACCTTGGAGTGATTTGGATGTTCGTTTATGGACAAGGTACACAACAGTTGAAATAGCCTCTGCCCATAGATAATGTGGCAACCTCTTCTCTTCAAGCATTGTTCTAGCTTATCCAACCAATGTCTTGTTTCTTCTCTCTACAATTCCATTAAATTGAGGAGAGTACCTCATAGTCACTTCCCTCTTGATAACTTTATCCTGCAAGAACTCATCAAACTCTTTGGAGAAGTATTCTCCCCCTCCATCAAATCTAAGCTTCTCAAGTGATCTACCTGTGTAGCTCTACACATGTGCTAGATACTTTTTGAAGCAATCAAATACTTCATTCTTACTCTTGGTAAAGTATAGAATATTCCATCTGGTATGATCATCAATAAATGAGACATAATACCATGATCCTACAAATGAAGGTTCTTGAGTTGGTCCCCACACATCAGTGTGTACTAAGTCCAAAAGGTTGTTGTGGATGTAGCCTTTTTGGTTGAATGGTTGTGTATGTGCCTTCCCAATCTGACATGCATTACATCTGTTGATTGTGTGTGTCTTTGATATGTTTGGCAGTCCTAGAACACTTTGATCCTTGCATATATCCTTCAAAGTTCTTTCATTCACATGAGCTAGCCTCTTATGCCACACTTCAAGCTCACTTAGGCTTTGAGACCGGAAGTTGAAAAGAGCAATGTTTTTGGTTTTCCCTACTTCAAAAGTAAAGCACCTACCATGCCTCACATCTTTGACTATCTTCTTGAAGCCTTTACATGCATCTTCCACAAAAGCTCCATGTTGGGTGAACCTAGTTTGCAAGCCTTTCTCAACTGATTGGCCTGTACTTATTAGGTTTTTAGTCCTTTTCAACTGATTGGCCTACCTTGCTCAAAATGTTTTTCCTGCCATTGGAAGCCTTGACATTAGCAATCTTCACCCCATTATACTTTGTATCACACCTTGTTTGTACTTCATGTCTATGCTTTGGACTTTCCAAATCAGATAAGAGAGTTATGTTGCCTGCAACATGATTTGAACATCCTGAATGTATGTAGACATAAATGATCATCTTCTTTACCTTCCATGTGGCTTAGATTCATTAAAAGAAACAAATCTTAATGTTGTTAATCTTCACAATAATTGTTTTATACATTCTGTTATGGCCTCTATTATTATTGTTAAACTTGTGTCTACCTCTACCTCTATTGCTACCATATCCACCTCTTCCACTTCCTTTCTCGGTCTTCCATTGAACCCATGATTCTGAGTGGTGTCGTTGGTCTTATCACATATGGCACATGGTTGAATAGTTTGGCCTTTTTTTCTCTTGCTTTGGTCCCTTCTTTTTCCCTTTCCACTTGCTCTTGCCTGCAAAGTTGGCTTGGGAGGTCTCCTCTTCATCCTCTTTCTTCTTCTTTCCTTTCAGCTTCTTGTATTTCTTATATGCATATAGAGCACTCATTGAAATACAATGATAGGAGTTACCTTGCTTTATGTTATTTTTGGCCTCTTGATTGAAGAGTTGTCCAAGAAAGATGTTGAAGTCTAGAGTTTGCACATCCATGATGAGGTCATAGGCTGTGGTGAAATATTTCCATTGCTTGTTACCTCGAATACCATTTAATATTTGCCTCATTATGACCTCTTCTTCAATGAGCTCTCAATGGATGCCAATTGATCAGCAACCTCCTTGACCTTTGTAACAAACTCTTTGATGGTTTGTTTTGGGATCTTCTTCATCTAGTTGAACTCACCCCAAAGATGATTCTTCCTTGCTTTTGTACTAGCATAAAAGAAACTCTCTAGGGCATACCAAGTCTCTTGAGATGTCTTACACCCTTTAATATGTGGTAATAGAAAATCAAAGATAGAGTTTAATATGTATGACCTTGCTTGAGTATCCCTTGCACACCAAAGTGTGAGCTTATTTGTTTCTTCTTGAGTAGCCCCTCCTTTGGATCTTGGAATAGGCATTGCTTCATCACCTAATACAATGCCATATAGATTTCTTCCTTGAAAATAAGCCTCCATTTTGATTTGGCAACCTGCATAATTGTGTCTATCAATCTTCTAAATCCTTGATGGTTGGTCATCTTTACAAGTGGTGAAAATGTTTCCTTATAGTCTACACAATGAGTTTGTGAGCATCCTTTGGAAAATGATCTTTCCTTGTACCTACAAATTGATCCAAGTGAGATCCTTTTTAGTTTATTGATTTGGCTCTTAAGCCCAAGGAAAAGATGATTGTGAAAGCCTTTATTTTGCTCAAACCCCTCGGAATCGGTCTACTTGGATTACCTAGAGCCCACAATTATCTCGAAATGGATTTTTCTTATGGCTATGCACTAGCGCATATGTTCCCGGCAAACGCACCAAAATGAATGCCTCTGAGTCCAAGGGAAAGATGATTATACAAGCTCTTATATTGTTCGAACGCCTTGGAATTGGTCACTTGTGCTGCTTGGAATCCCCGAATTTATCTCTAATTGAGGCCCCCATGTTCTTGTCCACCTATGTCCACTCACTTTCCACCTATCTCTTCCACACTCTTTCCACACACGTAATTATGCCCAATACACATTCACCTCTCTCTCACCCTTGTTCGCTCATGCACAAGTACACACATAGTCATCCCCTTTACCCGACCTTTCTCTCATTCATGTTCTCATGCCCCTTTTTTCCTACGGGCACTTACTCTTTCCCCTTGCCTTTATCCACTCATATGCACACTTTCACACATAACTCCCACACACATGCACTACCGTGCACAATCACACACATAGGTTCATACACACACACATGCAGCTACTTCCATGCACATGCTCTCTTACCTTCTTTTTAGCATATCACACTCAACAGTCAAGGCGTTAGAAATGAAGGGAGTGCATCCTCCTCGATACAGACATTTATCTTTTTCTCTCTTTCACACCAAGGAATACATATTCTGACAGAGAACTCCCATGAGATCGATCTTTAGCAGCTCCAAACATTATGGTGCCTCCATTTGATTTCTTCAATAGTCATGCTTAAACCTACTCTTCTCCTCCATGTGTAGAGAAAAGGGATGATAAGAACTCCATTACCAACTATAGAAGGCTTGTCCTCAAGCTCCCAATCCTCTGGTATTTGCCTGCTCACTGTTACACCGTTGTCTTGCCAAGAAAGCTTCACTCGTCCTGGCGACCTTCCCAGTCGACCTCAGTGGCTTATGCTCCCCCCCCCCCTTTTCCTTCAGTCACTGAGAGAAATGGTTGTCTGCTGAGAGATAGCCTCATGTGCTTTATTGCCCGACACAACATACCATACAGAAAAATTTTCCCCTCTCGATCTGCTCTTCATCCCCATCTGTCTTCCACTATGACCTCCTTCGACTTCTCCTTCACCTCTCCTTAGAGATGTTCGGATCAAATCAAACACCCGGATGCTCTGCTCCCTGCGATGGACTGTTGTCCCCTCCTTTTTCTTTTTTCAGCACCTTTCTCCGATGTTTAAGTAGCCCCCGATAGCTTCCCAATTGAGCTCTCCAGCCCCCATCTCCTGCTGCATTCCTTCCTCATTACTACTGCACCCATGGCAGTACTCTCATCCAAGGCCTTCTGTGCCCAAAGCTATCACACTGTTGTAGCTCTCCAATGCACGAAAATGCACGAGGAAAACCGGGCTTGCTGCTAACGTCTAGTGCACCTCCTTCCCTTCTGCAATGCTTGCCTCCTCTTTATCTTTTCCCCCTCTGCAAGAAGAAATCCTCTGCAATCCCAAGATCCCCCTTTTCATTTTTTTTTTTTTTGATGTCCAATCATGTGCTGTACTTCTTGAATCCAATGAGGCATTCTCCTACACTATAGGTCCAGAAAAAGAACCTAGTTCCGCTTAGCTTTCCCTTCAGTTGCCTGTGTCACATAATTGGCAAATCCCAAACCAATATGGGAAGCCCTCCCTTCATCTAAACTCCATAGTAAACAGTGTTTCTCCTATAGGGCTAGGGAGTTGAATGTGGTTGAGACACCTCACAAGGAATTAGGTGATGCATTCATGCTCCCGTCAATTGTTGTGTAGCCACAGTTGGCTGATGGCCCTGTGCTCCAATCGACCGATGTGTGTAAAACATGTCTTCCTCAACCAGTAGAAAGCCCATCTAAGCTTCTGATGGAGAGTGTTAATCTCCAAAAGAACAAGTTGACCTTGAATTTAGATCACCTCTATATCAAGGTCAACTTTAGACTCCACCTAATTTAGAGAATCTTCACCAAATTATCAGAAAATTGATTATTCTGAAAAATTCAGTTTCTTCACAAAAGTCTGCTGCAGATTAGTCACTCATTGACTAATCAAATCTGTAAAGTTTTTGATAAAACTTTGCACAACACTTCGCCTTAAGGTTGCGCAACTTTGCCAAGTTAAATCTCTCAAAAAGATTAAGTACACACTGAGAAATGTGTGAAACACTTTACCTATGTCTGAAAATGCTTCTCTGCAATGGCGACTTTGACACCTGCAACTTCTTAGCACTGGTTCTCCCAACTCTGAACCCGTTTGATCAAAAACTTCTAGCCATAGATAGCTTACCTTCCAACTTAGATTTTGAGCCCTCACTTGTGTAAAACTTTACACTGTGGACTGAGCACTGACCATTTCTTTGAAGATGAAATGTGCGCCAGATTTTTCGACTCTCAGAACATCTTCACATATGAATGTTCCTAAACAAAATTCTCACAGCCTGATTGAAATTAATCTCTCAAATTCTAGCCATAGATAGATTAGCTATGGACTTAGATACGTGCAAAAGGATTCTTCAAAAGATTAAACACAGAAGGAGTAGACAGCAAAATATCGGGCGCAAAATTCTTCCATTTCTCAGAAAACTTACATCTGAGTGAGGATGAACAATTCACTCACTCTTCATGTGTCTAATGACACTAATTTCTCTCTCACTATTCTCTAATCTTCTCCTGGTCTCTTTGCCCAACATTTTCCAACATATTTATAGATGAATATATACAAGTGTATGACTAGACAAAGGTATAAGACAGCTAATGTACATATGTGTACATATCTTTGGGTTTTTTGAATATGTCCTTCCTTCAACCATCTGAATTTGTTCTCTTCTTGACTCCTTGACTTCATCTCTCCATAATCCTTCAATTGATGATTGTCATGCACCAACAGCTCCCCCTCAATCATTAATTGAGATTCTTCTCTATCTTCTTGATTCCTGCCATATCCTTGAATCTTTGTAGTTTTGGTCCATCTAGACTTTTTGTCATCATATCTGCAACTTGATCTTTTGTGGGAGTGTGTATGACTTCAATCTCTTTCTCAATGACCTTCTCTCTCAGAAAATGATACTGTATTTCAATATGCTTAGTTCTAGCATGAAATACAGGATTAGCTGCCAAGTATAATGAACTCATATTGTCTCCACAAATAATAGGAGTACTCTGAATCACATCAAAAACTTTCAAAAGTGTCTTTAACCATATTACCTCTTTTGCAGCTTCCACCATACCTTTATATTCTGCCTCTGTGGATGACAAAGCAACTGTATGTTGCTTCTTGGAACACCATGAAATCAATTTGTCTCCTACATAGCACAAGTACCCATGTGTTGATCTTCTATCATCCACATTACCTGCCCAATCTGCATCACTATATATCTTGATTCTTGTATCTGAAGTAAACCCATAGTACAACCCTTCTTTGAGTGTACCCTTGATGTACCTAAGTACTCTTTGTCCTGCAATCCAATGTTCCTTTCTAGGACAATGCATGAATTGTGAAAGCACACCAACTGCATAAGACAAGTCAGGCCTTGTCAATGTAGCATAAATCAAGCTACCAACCAAACTTTGATAGAGTTTCATATCTCTGAACTCTTCTCCTCCAAACCTAGACAATTTATGGTTCACTTCCAAAGGTGTAGGTGCAACCCTGCAATCTTCCATTTTAAATTTGGTTAGCAAATTTTTAAGATACCTTTCTTGGGTCACATATACTCCATGTTGAGTATAAGAAATCTCCATTCCCAAGAAGAATGATAGGTTCCCCAAATCACTGATTTTGAACTCTTTCTCCATCTGCTTCTTGATCATTTGTATCCCCTTATCATCTGTTCCTGTAAGTATTATGTCATCAACATAAATACACACATAAATGAACCCATCTTCATTTGCTTTGACTAGCAAGCTACTATCTGCCTTTGATGCTTGAAATCCAAGATCATTTAAGAATTTCACAAGCCTATAATTCCAAGCCCTTGGGGCTTGCTTCAACCCATACAAAGCTCTCTTGAGTTTACACACATAATTTGGACTCACTTGATCTTTGAACCCATCTGGTTGCTCCATGTAGACTTCATCTGAAATGTAACCATTCAAGAAAGCATTTTTAACATCTAATTGAGACAACTTCCAACCTTTACAAGCAGCAATTGCAATGAGTGTCCTGATAGTTGTCATCTTTGCCACAGGACTATAAGTCTCATCATAGTCCACTCCATATGTCTGTGCATACCCTTTCACAACAAGTCTAGCTTTGTACCTAGACACACTTCCATCTGCAAATCTCTTTGTTTTGTAAACCCACTTACATCCAATGATCTTCTGACTATTAGGTTTAGGAACCAAATCCCATGTTTGATTCTCTATCAATGCATCATACTCCTCTTGCATAGCATCTTCCCAATTCTTCTTCCCTTTGGCCTCTTCAAATGTAGAAGGGTCTTCATCTGCTTTTACCAAATAAGCATAATCTTTAGTAGTCAAGAATGAAGTATCATAGCTATACCTTGTAGGTTGCCATTTGTGCCTAGATGACCTCCTAACTTCTGCACTTCTTGAGGTCTCTGGTTCATCACATTCTGGATCAAACCTTGGCCTCTCTTCAACTTCAACCTGCACTTCATTACTCTCACTTTCATCAAGTAATTGAATCTTTGCTTTACCTTTTCTTTGATCCACTACTTCTTCATCATCTGCATGTACATTATATTTACCTGCATACCAAGTACCTTGCTCATCAAATGTAACATCCTTGGATACAATAAATTGCTTTGTGGATGGACTCCACAACCTGTATCCCATTTGCTTATCATCATAACCAATGAATACATACTTCTCTGCCTTAGGCTCCAACTTATGCCTCAATTGAGATGGCACATATGCATATGCCAAGCATCCAAATATTCTGCAATGATCCAAGGTAGGTTTCTTACCCCACCAAGCTTCATATGGTGTCATACCCTGCAAAGCTTTACAAGGCAATCTATTAACCAAATATGTAGCTGTATTAACAGCCTCAGCCCACAAATAATTTGGGCAATTCTTCTCTTTCATCATGGACCTTGCAAATTCAACAAGTGTCCTATTTCTTCTTTCTGCTACCCCATTTTGTTGAGGAGAGTACCTGCAAGTAACTTCTCTCTTTATACCTGCATTCCACAAATAATCATTGAACTCATTTGAAAAATACTCTCCCCCTCCATCTGACCTTAGTCTCTTCAATTTTTGACCTGTAATCCTTTCTGCATATGCATGATAGTGTTTAAATGTATTAAACACTTCTGACTTTTCCTTAATCACATAAATTGTGATCCACCTGGTAGCATCATCAACATATATGACATAATATCTTGAACCATTTATACTAAAGTCCTTTGAAGGACCCCACACATCTGTATGCACCGATTCAAGTCTTTCTGAATACATAAACCCATGTTTGGAATAGGATTGCTTATGAGCCTTACCTAATTGACATGCCTCACATCTGTATGTCATGTGTTGACCTGCAATGTTAGGCATTCCAAGCACTGAATCATTGTTAATCATTTCTTTGATACCTCTTTCATTAAAGTGTCCAAGTCTTTTGTGCCAAAGATCCAATTCTGACACCTTCTGCTCTCCATATGTGAACATAGCATGTCCAACATTTCCTTGTACCTTCAATGTGAAGAGTCTTCCTTCTTTCTTTCCTGCAATAACTTGTTTATACCCTTGACTAGGGTCTTCCACATAAACTCCATCATTTGTAAACCTTACCTCATAACCTTTTTCCACAATTTGACCTACACTGATTAAATTCTTTGGAATTGTGGGAACATAAAGTACCTTACTCAGAAGAGTGCTCCCATCCTTAGCCTTGACTGAACCAATTGACTTTACCTTATGCTTTGTATTATCACCTGTCTGAACTGTATGATTAATTGCATTATGATCTAGGTCAGTCATCAAAGCAATATTTCCACTCAAATGATTACTACATCCTGAATCAATATAAAACACTCTCATATCCTCATGTGAGGTTTCACAAGTATTCATAATGAGAGTCGAGTCCTCCTTTTGATCTGATGCATAGTTGTAGTAGGTGTTATTATAGGATTGACTTTGGAAGTTTCTTCCACCACCTCTTCCAAAAGAATTCCTACCACCTCTACCTCTGAAATTTCCTCTCTGAAATCTACCTCCTCTTCCTCTTTGATTAAAGTTCTGATAATTACCATTGTTTTGATTATTATGCCAACAATCATGAGATAGATGATTGGTCTTACCACATATCCAACAAGCTCTTGCATTCTCTTTGTTGTTTCTGCCTCTTCCTCTACTTCTGCCATTTCCTCTTCCTCTTATGAAATTTGCTTGGTTTGATGTACCTTCTTCTTCACCTGATTGTTGCTTTCCTTTGTTAGCTTTCTTCTTGTCTTTAGAATACATTGCATGACCTGCACTCTTATCAACATCTCCTTTGACATCATTCTCAAAAGTTAGCATATGACCTAACAATTGATTTAAATCAGGAGTAAAATGATCTAATGAAAGTTCTGTAGATAAAATGAAGGGCTTCCACTTCTCATCTCCTCTTAGCCCTGTGAGTATTTGTCTTACCAATTTGTCTTCTTCAATGTCTTCATCCACTGCACCTAAAGAATCTGCAATGTCCTTCATCTTTGTCACATAATCAGAAATTGATTGTGAGGCCTTCTTCTTGAAGGTAGTAAACTCTGCCCATAGTGAAGCCTTCCTTGATTTGGTTGTATTTTGGAAATGCTCTTCCAAAGCATTCCAAATGTCACAAGCACTCTCAAGTCCTCTAATGTGAGGAAGCAAATAGTCATTGACTGCCATGTAGATGATGCTTCTTGCTTGAGCATCCTTCTTCATCCAATTCTTCAAATCTGCAAGCTCCTCCCTAGTTGGAACACTAGGATCTCTAAATTCTGGCTTTTCTTCATCTCCTATGATGTATCCTATCAGATCTTTGCTCATAAGGTGAGCTTCCATCCTCATAGACCAAGCAGGATAGTTCTCTCTATCCAACTTTTCAATTTGGAGACTATCTCCCATCTTTACTTCACCTGTAGCTTCAAAACTTTAACCTTTACAAGGAATGAATGTACCTTTACTTCGAATATTGCTCCTTCTGATCCTTTTGATACTCTTTGTATGTCTTCCTTCAAGTTTTCTTCAACCTTTACCCTTCTGCACCTTCAAGATGTAAAGATTTGTACTTCTGCAATAGTCGGAGTCTTCTTCACTTCAATTTTGACACAACCTGCTCTGATACCACTGATGGAGAGTGTTAATCTCCAAAAGAACAAGTTGACCTTGAATTTAGATCACCTCTATATCAAGGTCAACTTTAGACTCCACCTAATTTAGAGAATCTTCACCAAATTATCAGAAAATTGATTATTCTGAAAAATTCAGTTTCTTCAGAAAAGTCTGCTGCAGATTAGTCACTCATTGACTAATCAAATCTGTAAAGTTTTTGATAAAACTTTGCACAACACTTTGCCTTAAGGTTGCGCAACTTTGCCAAGTTAAATCTCTCAAAAAGATTAAGTACACACTGAGAAATGTGTGAAACACTTTACCTATGTCTGAAAATGCTTCTCTGCAATGGCGACTTTGACACCTGCAACTTCTTAGCACTGGTTCTCCCAACTCTGAACCCGTTTGATCAAAAACTTCTAGCCATAGATAGCTTACCTTCCAACTTAGATTTTGAGCCCTCACTTGTGTAAAACTTTACACTGTGGACTGAGCACTGACCATTTCTTTGAAGATGAAATGTGCGCCAGATTTTTCGACTCTCAGAACATCTTCACATATGAATGTTCCTAAACAAAATTCTCACAGCCTGATTGAAATTAATCTCTCAAATTCTAGCCATAGATAGATTAGCTATGGACTTAGATACGTGCAAAAGGATTCTTCAAAAGATTAAACACAGAAGGAGTAGACAGCAAAATATCGGGCGCAAAATTCTTCCATTTCTCAGAAAACTTACATCTGAGTGAGGATGAACAATTCACTCACTCTTCATGTGTCTAATGACACTAATTTCTCTCTCACTATTCTCTAATCTTCTCCTGCTCTCTTTGCCCGACATTTTCCAACATATTTATAGATGAATATATACAAGTGTATGACTAGACAAAGGTATAAGTCAGCTAATGTACATATGTGTACATATCTTTGGGTTTTCTGAATATGTCCTTCCTTCAACCATCTGAATTTGTTCTCTTCTTGACTCCTTGACTTCATCTCTCCATAATCCTTCAATTGATGATTGTCATGCACCAACAGCTTCCACAGGAATTCCTTGAAGGTGTTGAACTGAGTGATGCAGCACTTGAAAAGTTACTAGATCCAAAAGGATTTAAAAACCCGTTATATCAGGAGCTCCAATATCACAATTCTTCATCAGATTTTTTTGCACATTCATCTCATTTGTTCGTACATCTGCATGCAAACCATTCACATAAAGTATCTCGGAAGGAGGCTCAACATCCTTGACACTGTTCCTTTGATTGGACATAGCATCTTCATAACAACACAAAATATTGCATGCAGTTGCTTTTTTTCTTCCAGAAAGCTAGTTTGAATACCTACGCATTTATCTCGTGGTGTGTTGGTGTCAACACTTTCATCACTTGAATCAATATCATCATCAAAATCATCTCCATCTGTAATGGTAGCATCTGGCTTCGACTGAGCAGAATGGAACAGTGGAGGCATCACCAATTCTCATGTAGGGCAAGAAATATTGACCCAACATTTGCATAGATGAGCCCATGCCTGAAGCATATAGCTAGTATTGGGATCATCATCATCTAAATGTGGACCTTGAGTGTTATAAGAGCCTCCATTACCTGCTTTGCATCCTTCCTACCTTTATCTTTGCCAACAGCCATTCCCACTAAGCTAAGCCACTCAATAGCCTTGGCCCACATCATTGAAATAGATTTTCATCATATACTGTCCCACATCTTTTCTCTAGATTTTCACCCATTTTCTTGTTGTTGTGCAAATCAGTTCCAAATTCTAACAGTACAACCTGCCTTAGTTGATTTTTTTACCCTCAGTGACTTCATTACTCCTTGTACAATGTGCATCCTTCCAAAAGGCTCAAAAATCCGTCATAGCAAACAACTTCATGCATAGATCAAACTTCCTTTCGAGCATCTGTTCAAGCTCATCTAACTGTATGCATTCTTCCCCCACGCTCTTTATCAAGTGAAACCCCTCGTGAATCAAGGACTTGCGTGCAAGATCACCAATGTCAGCAGTGCCTCTGTTGGAAGCAGTCAGAGGCACAGTCAGAGGCACAGACGACATGGAAGCATGTAAAGACGGAGCAGGGAGCCAGGCGGATCATTTTTTTCAAACAATTATGTTTTTATTACCTCTTCAAACATCCAACAGTGATTTTCATCACTCTTGTAACATATGTAATATAGACAAAACCCCATTTTGTAATTCATAGCTCCATTTTGTGCAAGCCGAGGAGTCCTCGAGCTTGAGGAGCTTAGGTAGAATGCTCGTACCAAATTTCGTTATTTTTAGACATCGTTTACCCTTCCAAATAGCCTCTAGGACCTATTTTTTAACTAGGCCGGTCACTAGATGTGAAACCGGTCAAAACTAGTCTAGAAACTATAAAAAGAGCTAGAGAGCTCATTTTGGAGGTTGGTTCATGTTGGTTAGTGTGAGCTTAGAGCTAGTTTGAGCTTGTAATAGTGTTCTTGAGTAATAGAGCTAATTTCTCACCTTCCATTGTGTCTTGCTTGTCTCTTCATTGTGTGTGTGTATGCGTGTGTGCATCTTGATGCTTCTCACCTTCACTCTCACATCATCTCACGTTCACGATCTTCATATCACTCCTACCTCTTCCGCGGATTGACATTAAGGAGGTGAAGCTTCTTAACATGGTTCTCACCATTGTGCTAGAGCAACACCAAATTTGGCGCCGTTGCCGGGGATCGAGTCTAGGACGAATGTGTGATGGTAAGAGTATAGCAAGAAGTGGCGTTGGAAGGTAAAAATTTCAGTTTTTGTTGTTGTTTTTACTTAGTTTTTAGTGTTTTTCACCTCCCCCACACTCCATCATCATCATCGCATCATCATCTTCATCTCCAAAAAAATCAGAAAATTCACCATATCCACCCATTCACCTCATTTCCCCTCATTTGTGCATGCGAGAGAGCGAGAGAGAACTTTTGTGCTTGTGTGTGCTTGTGTTTTCTTGAGTTTTCTTGCAGGTACAGAGCTCCAGTGCATCAGGAAAGCTTGGAAAAGGTAAAATTTCACTCTCTGTCAAAGATCTGCCGAGTGTGGCGGACCATCGCGATGGTCTGCAACCTTCGGAATTTTTGGTAGGCGACCGCACCACGAGGTAGGCGACCCTTGCGCATCTACGAATCCAGAGGCGCATCTCAAAAATTCACATTTTGGTGGACCATCGCGATTGGCTCGGACCATCGCGATTGTGTCGCACCATCGCGATAGGCTCACGCCATCGCGACGGCTCGGCCGGGCCATCGCGACGGTCCACTTGGACCATCGCGATTGTTCAGCTGACCCCGGACCATCGCGATTGGCTCACGCCATCGCGACGACAGTGCCACGTGTCAAGTTAGACCATCGCGATGGTTCGTTCTTCGGACCATCGCGACAGCCCAAAATCGGACCATCGCGATTGGCTCACGCCATCGCACTTGTGACCATCGCGACAGGTCACCCCGGACCATCGCGATTGTCCACCTTTGACCGTTGACCGCGCCATCGCGATTGTCCGCCTGATCACGCCATCGCGACGGTTCATTTTTCGGACCATCGCGACGGTCCATTTCCACGCCATCGCGATCGTTCACTTCGGGCCATCGCGACGGTTCGACCTCACGCCATCGCGATCGTTCACTTCGGGCCATCGCGACGGTTCGCCTTTTCGCACCATCGCGACTGTCCAAACTCCACGCCATCGCGACGGTTCGCTTGGACCATCGCGACGGTCCCAGACCATCGCGATTGTGCACCCCCATCGCAAATTTAGGGCTCCAATTTTTGACCAATTTTGGGGGTATTTTTGAGAAATTTTTGGACCATTAGACTCATAGGAGACCCCTTAGCTCATATTTGCAGGAAAACCTGATTGTCAGTTTTTACCCCCCAGGGCCTGAACACTCATAACTTTTTCATCCGAAGTCCGTTTTTTGAGCTTAATAGCTCGTTAGAAAGCTCGTGACGAGTACTACGTGACCTCAACTGTTCTTTTTTTTATAAAGAATACATCTAATTTTGGATAAGCTATTTTGAGGTTCACCCAGTTTGGGACTAGGAAGCCAAGGGGCACACATTGAAAATTTGGGGCAAAAAGGGAAGGGACTTAAAAGGTGTATATACTCAAGTGTTTGATCATCCTGTGAATTGGTCTAATATGGGAATTTTCCAGGTCTAGCAAAGGCAATCAAAGGCAAGCAAGCAAGGCAGAGAAGACAGCAAAGCTTGGGAAGCGCGGCTTCTTGGGCATCAGAGCAACAGAAAAGCCGACTCGAGGTTGGGAGATTACTCAACCCCCTCAGTCAATTCTTAGCTTAGGCTAAACGGTAGTTGTGGATTAAAGACGATAGGAACGCCTCAAGTTCAAGATACTTAATTCTTTCAAGTTTAAGACTACAAGTAAAGGTGTGTGTGACGCGAAAACCTAAAGGAAAGAACCTAAGTCTGACGGAACGAGAATTCAAAATCATCACGGAAAGTCGAATTCCTGACGCATATATTAAGACAAGAATCCAAAGAAAATTAAAAAAAAAAAAAAAGAATTAAGAAAGTAATAACAAAGAACCATTGACGATCTAAGCGTGTACTGAGTGAGCAAGGAAGAAAATTAATGAACCTTAGATCAGGGAGACACATAGGTAAGTCGGACCGACGAAGCCTTAGATCATCAGAGGCAAGTGTAAGGACTACTGCACGGTCTTGGGCTCAGCAATTGAATAGTAATTACCCCTACGAGAGCTCAGATACTAGCGAATCAGAAATGGCATTTAGCGCAGACAGACCAGAAGGTGGGTCTCATGTAGCATACCTAGAAAAACCAGAAGGACCCTATAGAACGCAACTAGAGTTTCTCCGAACCAACCGATTAGGTGCTCGCATCTATGAGGATGGTTTGCAAAGGCAAGTGGTGCAACTGCACAACCCTGATCAACCCATTGGATTGGAAAGACCAGTGGTGAAATTTGAGAGAGACGCTTACATAGACAAAGAAGGAACCATGTACATCCTAAGTACGCAGCCAAACGACACTAATGAGTTTGGCACAATTCAATTAGAGACGGAAGCGAAATTTCAAGGAAAAGAACCGTTAGAAGAACCTAGAACACCTAGAGGGAAATCTGTATTAACAAGAGTACTCATCCCAGAGTGGATCCCTCAAGATAACAGGAGCACCGAATTGTTTGTAAATAAAGAGACAGATGAAGCCTTTTGGAGGTACAGAAAGGAACACCCTGGTTAGATAGGCATCATTACAATTTATGAATTCAAGGACCCAGATACACCTGGAAAGGTTGTATACCTGGATGAGACTTCAGAAAGAGTCTTTGTGGTGCCTGACCGCGCTAGAAACACATACACATGGAGAGGTGAATTGGTATTCCCTCCACCTAGAACAAACATGAATACAAATCAACAAGGGGCAGGAGCATCCTCAGCCCATGGACATCAAAGAGAAGGAAATAAAGAGGGACCAGAAGTAAGCTTTAATCACCCCATAGGGAGAGATAGAACAACCTCGAACACTAATAGAGCGGATAGACAAAGAGATCATGGAATACGAGGTGGTAGAGACGATTTTCCTCTACCTAGACCACGTGAACACGCAAGAGTATTGAGACCCACTCAATTAGTAAAATCAATGAAAAATTATTTTGATGGGACAGGAGATCCCTATGACCATGTCGCAGAATTCAAGCAAGTACTAAGAGCAGAACAAGTCGAGGACATGTTCACGCAATACAATGCATTTGGACTAACGTTAAAGAATACCGCTTTAACTTGGTTCCAACCACTGCAACAAAGGCAATTTAGAGACATCCATCACTTTTTAGAGTCGTTCATCACTGAATTCTCTAAAAGTGGGATTAGACACGACACGTCTTTGTTGATTCATAGCTTTAAACAAACCCCTCAGGAAACAGTTAGACTGGCAAGACGTAGATTCAGACAATATGTCGAACGATGTCCAATGCAAGAGCTACCCTCACAAGCCAAACAAGTATCACTATTCCTAGATGGCTTGTTGAGCGCTAAACTACGCTCCTATGTGTACCTAAAAGAACCCAGAACGCTAGAGGAGTGTGTAAGGATATGTATAGACATCGAGGACAACCTAGGTGATGAGTTAGAACTCTCAAAAGTCTATAAAGACTCAGATTGTTCTTCTCTAGCCTCCACAAAATTGTCTACTTCGATAGAGGACCTAGCGGAAAAAGTGGCCCAAAAACTAGGAGTTTCTAGTAAACAGGTGCCCAAGCTACCAACTAATGTACGTTGTTACACTTGTGGTGGAAATCATTTGGCAAGCGTGTATCCCAATGCACCACAACCTCAAGCCAACCCTAGTGGCCAATATTGTACAATTGAGAGAAGATACACGAATCATACGGCTCAGGACTTCCCATACAACAAACAAACCGTGAGACAGAACTACCCGCAAACATACCAGCAGCCAGGTAGGTATCAAGGCCAATACAATGCTCAGCCTCATTACTATAGGCCTCCTCAGAACTACCCATACCAGGCTCAACGGAGACCTCAACCCGTCTTAGCTCAGCAGCCACCCCCACCAGCGAATGTCATCTCAGTCAAATACGCTGCTGCAGAAGAGAACCTAAGTAGGGCCTTAGTGCCTTCTTCACCCTTGATCACCGAAAGTGACCCGAACTCAAACAGTTTTGACTCTACGCATGTAACTAGTCCACCCGCGTATTACACGGAGTCACCAGAACATGTGGAGACATATCATTATGATAGTCCACCAATGGAACCTAGTTGGGAGCCAGACTATGCTAATGTGATGTACGCAAACCCAAACCCACAGCCCCAATTGAGACAACAGAGACCACAGGGCCTTAGAGGACCATGCTTTAGGTGCCAAGGAGATCACTTCATTAAGGATTGCCCACATCCCCCAATAGCAAGGCAATCACAGTACTATAACATACAAGGCTTTTGTGCCGACTGTGGCAAAGAGCACATAATCAAAGATTGTCCTAAGAACCCAATTAACGCTTCGAATGTGACACCGATCAACGTGATAGGTATTGTAAACAACGCAGATGGATCCAACCCTACATACGTGCCTATCCAAGCTATAACCAGAGCCCAGGCGCTCTTACAAAACCAACAGCTTAATCAAGAGAAAGTAGCCGGAACTAGTGAAGTTGCAGAATCCAGCAGTAAAAAGACAAAATCTTGGAAAGATTCTAGAGAAAGAATCAAGAGAAAGTGGAGTAAAAAGATAAGTGAGTTGGAAGGAAGTTTAAGGGAATCTAGAGCCAAAATACAAGAATTGACTTCACAAGAATTAAACCAAGAAATCCCAGCTCAAAAATCAGGATCGGTTCTAGCGGAACCCATACCAGAAGATCTAGACATGATGTTTCGTGCATATCAGGCAAGATTAAAAGAGGGACCTCAAGTAACGGAAATGAGTAAAAACTACCCTCGAGCTGATCTAGAAATTGAGAGAACTAAACTTTGCATGAAGATGGTAGAGTTAGCACAAGCTTTGTTTGAAGCCTCTAGATATCTTAATTGGAATAACATGGCAAAACCGGAACTACACTTTCAAGGACTAATGGAGAGGCTAGAATACTTGATAGAAAGCAAAGAGAAAAAGGATCAGCATAGGAACCCTATTGTCATAGAGACACAGGAAAGGAATGCACCATCCCTGTCTCAAGTACCCAATACAGAAAGTCAAGACAATTTGTCTTCCATACATAGGTACTCACATGAATTTTTGAGAGAAAAGAACAAGGAACCCATCCTCCTATTCAAGAAATAGACGACTTGCAGGAACAATTTCCCCAAGACATTCTCTCTATATACGATGATGTAGAGGTGGAACAACTGAGTGAACCCACAGGATTTGAATCTAATTCGTTACAAGAATTACCTCAGTTCACAGGACCTTGGGAAGCAAAGTCTATTAGTATGAGAGCACCCACGATAATAGTGAGGAATGAAGAATCAGTGATCCCTCGGAACATGGATGTGATCAAGAACACTAAAGTACAATGTAATCTCACTCTGGAGGAATTGTTAAAGGTAAAACCAGAATTGTGGAAGCACGTAGCAAATCAATTCCCTGAGCTAGCTACCACACCCTCTCAAATAGGATCACATAAGAAGGTACCAGAGATACCCGTGGAAAAGATTGGAGACGTAAGCGAAGGAGAGGAAGGTAACACATATCTTCCAATAACCCATCAGGGCTACACCACGAAAGCCATCTTAGATTCAGAAGACGGAGTAGCCATCGCTACCACCGCTTTGTGGAAACGTTGGGGTAAGCCAACACTCAGACCCACCAGGATGAAACTACAAATGGCTGATGGACACATAGAAAAACCATTAGGCTTACTAGAAGGCATATCTCTCACCACTTGTGGTGTGGAATTTGAGCATACTTTCGCCATTTGTGACTTTGCGAAAAATCGTGCTTATGAGATGATATTGGGACGACCATTCATGCGTCAGTTGCAAATTGTACAAGATTGGGGAACTAATTCTTTGTACTTGCAACATTTAGGAGTGACTACCAAAGTCAATCTTAAAGACTATTCACATAGAGATGTACCCCCAATACAATGGAATACCATCCATAAGACACCAGCAGAGACGGAATCCGTGCACTCATTAGAATCAGATCCTTCTTGGTTGCATGAGGATACCCATTTATGGATGTGTAAAGTAGCCAAACAAGAGGAAGAACGATTAGAAGCAAGGACCTTAGGTGCAGAACAACATCCACGAACTCTTCAGGACCCAGCTTATGCACCTGTAGTATTCCCAGACGAAGAGTTTGAACCCCATGGTTGGGCAGAAATACTAGCAACCATGGATGTAGCCATCAATGAAGAACAATGGACACCCCACTGTGACGAGGATGGCTATGACATTTCAGTTTTTACGATAGAGCCAATCATGTGCGATGCCATTTTAGAAGAATGTGAACCTAGCGCTGATGCATTTGAGGATGCAAGCGATTTTGATTTAGAATCAATTATCATGGACCCACCCTTTGCATCAGAGGAAGAATATTTCTACGAAGTAGAAACTCACCCTCAAAGACATGAGGAAATTACGAATGACGTGAGAATAGCCACTCAAGTGACTACTAAGAGTGAAGGTAAGAAAAGAAAGAAGAAGGAAATCATGTCAGAAAAAGAAGAATCTTTATTTGAAGTACCCGAGAATTTCAAGAAATATGAAATCGAAGATAGAAGAATCATGGTACGAATGCCCAATAGAAAGGCGAATGACGGACAAGTATATGATAACCGAGAGAAAACCAAGAAAGTAATAGTGGCCATAGAAGGAGAAGAAGAAAAATGCACATACATAGGGCATGATTTGACGACTGAAGAAGAAGAAGAGTTAGTTGCCCTATTGCGCGAATATAGAGATGTTTTTGCTTGGAGTTACAAAGATTTGAAAGGAGTAGATCCAGATATATGTTCTCATAGAATCCCTATGACTCCAGATGCAAAACCGACAAAACAGAAACCGTACACGTATAATGATAACTACGCTGCGAAGATTAAAGAGGAGATAGATCGCTTGATAGAAGCAGGATTCATTTACGAAATTGAGCACACCGAATGGGTATCCCCCATTGTGGTTGTGCCCAAGAAGAATGGAAAATTGTGTGTGTGTATTAACCTTAAAAAAGTTAATGCCGCCACGATTAGAGATAGTTATCCTCTTCCTATCACAGAACACTTATTGGAAAGAGTTGCAGGCAAGGAAGTTTATAGTTTTCTTGATGGATTCTCAGGCTATAACCAAGTAGCCATTGCTCCAGAAGATCAACACAAGACGGCTTTTGCCACAGAATGGGGCATATTTGCATTTTGTGTAATGCCATTTGGCTTAACAAATGCACCCGCCACTTTCCAGCGACTTATGTGTCACGTTTTTAAGGAATTCTTACGCAAGAACTTGGAAGTTTATGTCGATGACTTATGTGCTCATTCAAATGTAAGACAGACACATATCCCAGAGTTAAGACAAGTATTTGACAAATGTCGAGAATATCAGGTTTGTTTGAACCCAGAAAAATGCGTTTTCATGGTCAGACAAGGCAAAATTCTAGGACACATTGTGTCAAAAAATGGAATCTCTACGGACGAGGAAAAGGTGAAGGTAATTGCAGAATTACCTAGACCAACTAATGTGAAAGAGGTACAAGCATTTATGGGCCATTGTGGTTATTATAGGAGATTCATACACATGTATGCAATCATCGCCAAGCCTTTGTACTCTCTTTTAACCAATTTCGAATGGACACATGAATGTGAAAATTCATTCAATGAACTTAAACGACGCTTGTGCTCAGCACCTATATTGACAACCCCAGATTGGAATAAGCCATTCCATGTACATGTGGATGCATCCAATTACGCCATAGGATGTGTGTTAGCACAACCCACGAATGAAGGTAACATAGATCTCCCCATAGCTTACACGAGCAGACAATTGAACGCAGCAGAAAGAAATTACACCATGACGGAACGAGAAGGATTAGGAATGATCTACGCAGTAAAGAAGTTTAGGCACTACTTGTTGGCCAACAAATTCAAGTTCTTTACAGATCATCAAGCCCTATTGTACTTAGTCAACAAGCCATGTAACACAGGACGACTGATACGTTGGTTTCTATTACTCATGGAGTATGATTTTGAAGTGGTAGTCAGGAAAGGAAAGACGCATCTTAGAGCCGACCACCTTTCAAGATTAACCTCAGGAGAAGCTCCTCAAGGAGTAGCGGATGAATTACCAGATGCATACTTGTTTAATCTTGAGATAGCACCAGAATGAGCTAAATCAATAGTCCCTATTTTGACATACGGACCCAAGAATCCTAGGATAACGATCCGAGAAGGAGAGATTACCAAGTCTCAGAGGTACCATATAATGGCAGGAAGCATATATAAACAGGATAATCAAAAGATTCTTGCTTGTTGTGTAGATGAATCAGAACATGCGAATTGGTTGCAATTAGCACACATAGGTGCACTAAAGCAACATCATTCAAAACATCGAACATTACAGACTCTGCAGAGATTAGGAGTATATTGGCCTACGATGGAAGCAGATGTCTACAGGTTGTGTAAAGAATGCCAGGTGTGTGGTGAAAGACCACCAGTAGAGCATGCTACACTCTATCACGTGTCTCTCACACCAGACTGGAGTGAACCTTTAGTGACATACTTGAGAACGAACACATTCCCTCAAGGCATGACCTTAGCTCGACAACGCAGTCTAGAGCAGGAAGCTCAAGACTATTCACTTATTGGCGATAATTTATACAAAAGAGGACGAGATGGATATTTAAGACAATGTGTTCATGAAAGCGATTATCTGAACATACTAGAGACTGCACACCAAGGTGTTGCAGGAGGTCACTTTGGACCAGATAGGATAATCAAAGCCATTCTCTTTGCAAGATTATGGTGGCCCACTCTTCACATGGATGCTCATACCTATGTAAAGAGATGTGATGTGTGCCAAAGAACTCAGTTTCCTACTCGCAGAGATGAAATGCCATTGAGACCCATGATGGGCGGACGTGCATTTTCTAAGTGGGGTATAGACTTTGTAGGACCCATTAACCCCCCTGCAAAAGGTACACATGCGGAATACATTATTGTTGCCACAGATTATCTAACCAAATGGGTAGAGGCAAAAGCCACAAAAAAGAATGATGCTCACACGACTGCAAAATTCTTATTTGAAAATGTCTTTACAAGATATGGATTGCCTATAGAGATAGTGAGCGATCGAGGCACTCACTTTCTAAACCAAGTCATTGAATATTTGTTACAGGATTTTATGGTGATTCACAAGAAATCTGCACCATATCATCCTCAGGCCAATGGTCAGGCTGAAAGCACTAACAAGATACTTTGTAACGTACTGACGAAACTCGTGAACAACAAACGTTCAGATTGGGACAAACAGTTACACCACGCTGTTTGGGCATATCGAGTGGCCTACAAGACCGTACTCAATGCAACTCCCTTTCAGATGGTTTTTGGTCAAAGTGCTGTGCTTCCTTTGGACTTCTTGATACCGACACTTAAGGTTGCACAAGAACATCAGTGGACCGGCCATGAATTATCAGCAAGAATAATGGACTTGGAACGATTAGGAGAAACCAAGCTGAAAGCAGCAGCAGGAATATACGCAGCGAAGAAGCGATAGAAAGCATATTTTGATGCACAAGTGAAAGATAAAGGCCTAAAAGAAGGAGATTTAGTTCTAGTATATACGCTGAAACAGCACGCACGGAAGTTAGAAAAGCGAGGTTATGGACCTATGATCATTAACAGACTTTCGACTAGTGGAGCAGTACAGTTAGCCACCTTAGAAGGAGATATAATGCCTAATTACATTAGCGGCTGTAGAGTCAGGTTATATCAAGAACCTCTTACTGAGGATATGCTCAGACGACTCACGTTGGCAAAGAAGCGTAAGGAGGAAGAAAACAGAATACGAGCTGAAGCTCAGGCAGAAGCCAAAGAACACATTAAGCGCATGAAGCTAAGAAGACAAGGACTAGGGAGAGAACATTATAACCATCTGGAAACATCACCCAGATATCCCATGGCCATGTGTCAAGTAAAGTCAACCACTCATCCTAGCATAGTGGACAGGAGACCATTCATTACAGTTAGGCTAGAGTACGGCAACCCTTGCCAAGAACTCAGGGCTTTAATTGACTCAGGTGCTGCGACTAGTGCGATTAGATGGTCCCACTATAAGGATTCAAGAATAGAAATGCGGCCAATTGAGGCATACCTCATAGGGCTAGGAGGCATGGAAACCCCTTGCATGGATGAGGTGGACCTTCCTATCCTCATCAACGATGTGACCATGACAGCGAAGCTACTAGTGTGCCATGATGACGACCTGATAGAACCCCTAATCCTTGGCCAAGATTGGCTATACGATCACTCAGTGGACCTAAATCTTAGACAAGGCTCCTTACAGATTGGAACCTTAGAACAGAAGCGAGTGATACCCCTTGACTTCCCTAACGGCATTCCGCCTGACGGTTGTGACCCTAGACCCTATGAAACACATGCGACGGAAGACCGGAAGATCTTTGATCAGCTCAATCACGCTACGTCTACACCAACCCACTCGGGCTTGGCTATAGACAGTTGTCAATCAGAAGGATGACAGGAGATCTTCCCTGGGACTTCCTGCAAACTAGAAGAGGCAGTTACCCAACCGCTAGGGCAGTTGGACACAATCAGTGGTCAGGTGGGTTGCATCAGCAGCCAAATGAGCACGATACCCTGCGGTGCTCATCCTTCCAAACTTGTTGCGGACTGGCCTAGATTAAAGTTAAAGAACGAATCACTTCCTAATGGGCAGGTCACGCAAGTTTTGGATCTCCCTTCTTTTCCAAAGCAGAGTGTCCATCCGACCTCTCAACCTCAACAACAACAGAGTCAACCACGACGAAGGAACCCAGACCGACGGCAGTATCAGAAGACACAACAAGGAAAGCAGTCTAGACCACCAAAAGGAAGCGGCACTAGACAAATATGGGTGCCAAAAGGACAAAAAGCATCGAAGAACTCCAACCAAGCAGAAATCGACAAGCAAAAGGAAGCGCAGAAACAGAATCAGTATCCACCATCCCCTCGACCTTCTTCCACAGGTCCGAGCATTCGACAAATCTGGATCGCCAAGAAATACCTTACCCATAGACCCACACCCACGCAGATTTGGGTACCCAAACCATGTATCATAGCTCAACCCTTAAGCCATGTAATATATACCCCTCACAAATCTTTCCATCCCTCAATACCACCACACCCGATACTACCTTTTGCCCCTCAGCAGAAACCCACCACCCACTCAAAGACTCTTAGGAAATGGATACCGAAACGTGTCCAACCGTCTCCCCCTAACCCCATGTCTGACAAAACTACCCCCCCGACTAACATACAACCTTGTAATAAATCACTAACCTTTAAACCTTGTATAAATTCACCCACCATCATCACACATCACTCATAATCTCATCTCATCAAGAAATGTATGCATGATCTGAAACGAGTAGGCGTCTAGAGACCTGCACTAGTGCTGCAAGAGGCATTGCATCCATCACATCACATCACTTGGCTACACAGGTTACGCATCAGTTATGGAAAGGGATTGCGGTCTCACTTTAATGGGATCATAATTAATTTCCATGCTAATGTGTTAATCTTTTGTAGCAGATCTTTCTCACTAGCACACCAGTCATCATGCAAACCGACGAAGGATCATCAGGAGCAGGCCCCAGTGTAGCTGCAGTGCCCCTCAACGTGTTACAAGCAGAATCCCACCCGACTGCTCCACCGCCAGAATTCCAAGGATTTCCAGGGCCCATGCCGATCGATAACCCACCTATGGGCTATACAGAAAAGATACACCGTAACTCTCACTGGTTTCAGGGACTTGCAGGACCCTTAGCGGACGCGGATTTTATATTTGAATCCAATTTGACGTTTGATGACCGCACGTGGGGAAAATACCAATTCTTCTCCAGAGAGTTCAAAGACCTACAGAACACCCAGGACCTAACTCATGTTTGGGCCAGAGCAGGCTTCACGGAGTATTTCAGCGATCCCCTGCCCAAACCCGACTTTTATAGGTGTTATTATTTAATCACTACTTTGCTGGCCTCAGAGAATAAGGATATCCCAGGAACTTTTATTTTGCCCTCTTTAGTGGATGATCCACCTTACAAAAGGTTTTACCTCTCAAAGGATTTAATCAGAGCTGCCATCAAAATTCATGGCACCCACACGCCCACAGATCGAGAAAGATTAATTCCAGACCCTATGAAACGTGGGGATGTCACTAAGTGGGAGGAGATCTCAGCAATTACACCTGAGCTGTCAAAGCCGCTACGGATATGCATGCAACACTTCGCATTCCCCGCTCAGGACAGATTCACCATGCCCCATAAAAGAATATGGTTTGGATTGTACTTGGCATGTACGGGACCTCAGACGGTTGATCTGGCGAGCTGGATCATTGATCAAATGTATTTGGCACAACACAGATGGGAACGCAAGAAAGTGCTTAATGGATGTTGTGCGCTCACAAGAATTGTTTATATGTGCTTGGCCTATGATTTGCCAATTGAACGTGCATTAACAGGAGAAGAGCTGAAAGCATTCAAAGGAACGACGAAGAAAGCCAGGAAGCCCAGCAGAGCACGGGCAGGTAAACGCATGAGAGGCACCATTCCTTGCCTCCAAGTGCCAGAGTCACCATCTCCACAACCCTCTCCAGCACAATCACCGACAGAAGCCGCTCCCACAGTGCAACCTATTCGCATAAGGTTGTCTAGACCAGTGGTCACGGAGGGCACAACTAGTACCGTTGCACCTCAGGCAGCTGCAACCACAGAACCCACCACCACGACAGCAGAAGCTCCCACCACTATTGGTGCGGAAGCCTTTTCTTTCCCATTACCACACATGGGGGCAAAACCAATAAACACAACATTCGATTTTGAAATGCCGGATGCATTCTCAAATGAGTTCCAGTTTTCAGAGGCACAAATGTTCTCTCAAGAATATGAACGCCCCAGCTACCCTACCACACCGCGGGATCTGCCACAGGGACAAGTTGTGTCTAGCTCCGATGATGAACGAATAGCCACAGATGACGAGGAAGGTGATGATGAACCCAGCCAGGGCACGCATGATTCCCAAGAACAAGGACAGACAGACGGCCAAGGTCAACAAACCGATGCACACGGTGACACCAGCACGCATGAAGAGGAGACTTTCGAAGCAGCAGCTTACACGCTGGCAATCAAGAAATTATATCGTACGATGGAGAAAGTCTGGGCACGGAAGAAATTGACTGAAGAAGAGAGCCAGGCCCTAATCGAACAAGAACTAGTCTCCGGAGGATTTGAAGAAGTCTACATCAGAGGGTTTAGAGAACTGGTCCAATCCATCGGCCCGGTCGAAGCATTGAGATATTTACAAAGGAAGCCACTTCCTCAATATGACCCTCGCAGAATTCGCCTGTTATCGAAGCCCGGTGAATATATTCGAGTTCCGGTAGGTGCTCAATCATCCCACCATGCGCAAGATGCACGCTTACGTCCGGAAAGACCCATCACCGAAGAAGCCATCCTAGTTGACTCCCCACCACGTACTACCGTTGTACATACTACCACTATCCTTGAAATAACATCCACACCATCTACTCCTCTCTCACCTCATGTTTCACCAATCCATCCTGTATCCCCAGCACCCCCAACTGCTCCTCCCACATCCACACCAGTTCACGGCAACATAGCCACAACCTTTGCCCCACCCATTCATGCCACCATGCCCGTACCCACCCCGCCTCGCCTACATGTTAACCCCTTCATCCCTTCATCCTTCCCATCCTTTCCCCCACCTTTAAGACACCCTTTCACCTTTCTAACCCCACTAACCTTCTCACCAGTTTCACCTCCTCAACCCACCATAACCCCTAATTCCCCTTTTCACCAAGCTGCTCCAACCATTCCCCCTGTAAATTACTCTACATTTGTAAATCCCGTCTTCACACCTACACAACCACCCACTTACACACCGCTTTTCATAGTCACCGCACTTGACACGTCCAATGACATGGACATCTCACCACCCACCGCACCAGCACCCACTCCACTCACAGCACCATCATATTTAGGTACGTCACAATTTTCCACGATCACCACTGCATCCACCTTCCCAACCCCATTTCCCATCCCCGCTGCATCTACTCCCACTGCATCCTCACTTAGCACTCCATTACTATTATCGCCAACCATAGACACTGCACTTCAACAAATGTTCACATGCATGTCACAAGTACGAGATGAGTTTGCATCTCTTGGCAACAATTATCAACAGCTGCAGAGGACGACCAATGAATTGCAGTCGCAGCTCAATTCATTATCAATCGAGAATGCCTCTTTAAATACGCGATACCAAGAACTAAGAGAGGCATATCATAAGCTAGAGCTAGAAAGTGAAGAGAAAACAAAAGAAGCCACTGCTGATCTAGACAACCTGCTTCGAGCCCAAACAATTAGGAACGCGACGCTGACCAGAAACATGGGTTTACTCAGGAGGCACCTAGCCGCAGCCAAGGAGGAGAACTAGAGACTCCAAGAGCAGAATAGAGAAAATTTGGAAGCGGCATTGGACCATCCTGAACAACCTTTAAGTCCTAGCAGATTCAAGGCAATCCCATCCGAATCGATGCGGATGTTGCTAGATGACCACGTTCGACTGCTAGAGGACTATGAACGAATGAACGAAGAGCATCAGAAGCTAAAAGAAGATCACAAGTTACTACAGCTCAGAGAACCGGCACCACAACAACTACCAGTGGCAGCAGAAGTACCAGAACCTGTGGACCCCTCTCCTGAACTCATAGAGGAACTCAACGCACTACGGGCCCAGGTAGCCACTCTCCAATCACGAATAGATGTATATGAAGCACCTCCACGGCCTGATTCCCCACCGGAGATCCCAGCTGACGACGAGAACATAACCATTCCGGTGGAGGAAACGCTTGAAGAAGCATACGAGCCAATACCCATCCCAGGCGGACAAGTCACGGCCGAAGGCCAGATGACCTATGAACTTCCTACCCCCGCGTGGATGAAAACGATCGAAGAACTTGGAACGACACATTCGGCCAGAGTAGAGGCACAGTTACATGCCATGGCCATGATTGAAGAGAGAATCTTACAATCCCCCTTCTTTGCTCATTTGGCCCCCCGACGTTATATATCTGGGCATGAGCTGCAGTATAAGCCATACTTCATGTTAATGGCTGAATATCAGCTAGCTATAGAGAAAGAAACCGGCATGAAACCCACGCATGCTACACAATTCGAGCCGGCGGACTTGCCACCAAATGCGCAACGAGGAGAAATCCATCAACCTGATTGGCGCAAAGACCTCCTCCAGAAGTACCCAGAAATGATGAGCACATGGGTGAAAGCGCCCTTACATTTAAAGTATAATCCTTGCTGGGGACTAGTACCACGACGCCGCTCCTGGACTGCATTCGCTATCAAAGTACAAAACAATAGGCAGTGTCAAGATTGGCTGAATTACCCCTACTTCAAGCCACCTACCGAGTTGCCCACTGTTGGCTATATGATGGCTACAATCCGTCACTGGCTCCCTCGCCTGAAGCATATGAATGATATCGCAGCGCATATGACTGTCAAAATTTTTGACATGATGCAAATGATATTTAAAGTCTTCCGACGCGTCAAGGCACCGCATGTAAACACCCCGGGATTTGAGCATGGTAACTTTGATCTAGTATATGACATGAGCACAACGCCATCGCTCCGGGTGTGTTATGCCTGGCACTGTAGAATAAAATACCTCCCGGCATGCTACAAACAAACCTTTGAAGAGATGTTCACCACCGGGTTTTGGGAATACCATTCCGAGGTATTCATCAGCAGGCCCACACATTTATTGCAACTTTTTGCCTGTGAGCGAATGGTTTACTCCACGCATTATCAACTCCCACCACCCGACGAACCGCAACCGATCGACTGGGAGAAGCTCGAGGCTGATCTGGCCCGAGGCATTCGAGTATCTGAGCACACCCTCGCTCACGACCTCCTACAAAACTACATCCGGCAGACCGCACAACAAGGTTCTGTCGAGGACGACAGAAGCGAGAGGGAGGGGGGTGTTGGAAGCAGTCAGAGGCACAGTCAGAGGCACAGACGACATGGAAGCATGTAAAGACGGAGCAGGGAGCCAGTCGGATCATTTTTTTCAAACAATTATGTTTTTATTACCTCTTCAAACATCCAAACAGTGATTTTCATCACTCTTGTAACATATGTAATATAGACAAAACCCCATTTTGTAATTCATAGCTCCATTTTGTGCAAGCCGAGGAGTCCTCGAGCTTGAGGAGCTTAGGTAGAATGCTCGTACCAAATTTCATTATTTTTAGACATCGTTTACCCTTCCAAATAGCCTCTAGGACCTATTTTTTAACTAGGCCGGTCACTAGATGTGAAACCGGTCAAAACTAGTCTAGAAACTATAAAAAGAGCTAGAGAGCTCATTTTGGAGGTTGGTTCATGTTGGTTAGTGTGAGCTTAGAGCTAGTTTGAGCTTGTAATAGTGTTCTTGAGTAATAGAGCTAATTTCTCACCTTCCATTGTGTCTTGCTTGTCTCTTCATTGTGTGTGTGTATGCGTGTGTGCATCTTGATGCTTCTCACCTTCACTCTCACATCATCTCACGTTCACGATCTTCATATCACTCCTACCTCTTCCGCGGATTGACATTAAGGAGGTGAAGCTTCTTAACGTGGTTCTCACCATTGTGCTAGAGCAACAGCCTCCGTTGTCCTCAATTCTTTAGTGGTCGACTTTTCTGCTTTTTCTCCTCCTCAGAAATTTCCTTGATCATCCTTGCGCACTTCGTAGTTTTCCCAGATTTGGAGCCGAAATCCCACAAGGTTTATAAAAATCCCGTCGAGCATGGGAAGTAAACGATGTCATCGGTCTATAGAAGGATTGTGAATAAAGTTATTCGATAGTATCCCCATCCCGTATCTTTACCTCAATATCAAGACTCCCACTTGGCCAACACATTTGAATGGTGGCTCGGGTGGACAGGCACCCCCCAAGGAGTCCGACGACGAGCAAATAATAGTTTAAGACACAATCCAGTTTTGCAACATAATGTCTTCACTAAGATCGCCATGTCTCACGGAAAATTTCTGCATCGACTTCCTGAGCCTTCTCCATATCGCCAATGCTTCCACAAGCTTTTAAGCAGAAAATAAGTGTTATTTCATTGGGGGGCACACTGTCCACCTGCATCTGCTCAACACAAATGATTGCATCCTAAACATGCTCATATTTTCCATAATCTGAACTCCAAACACCAAGGGCATTCCCCTCTGAACAAGATGTAGCCATGTAGTTTGCAAATATCCTTCATCCAATTGATTAACTCTTCAAATACCTGCAATCAAACATATTTCCCTGGCCAAATAGAACCACATTAGTGCATAAAAACCAACCGTTTTCTAAGCTAACATACTCCCCTCTTCTTATTTGCGAAGTCATCCTCGACGAGCCAAATTGTTCCTACGCTCAAATCATCCAACCTGTGCTCATCACTCAATCAAATACAAATCTTTACCTTGTATGCCTATTCTCTTCTTCCTCAATGTAGCACCTACAATCATACTCATACAATCATTTGTTAGTACCAAAATCCAATCATTTCACTTACCATCTTCGTCCATCTTCTCGCATCTTCACCGCCATGTCCACCTGTCTGCAAACTTCATTAAAACATTAGAACTTTTCGTCATCAAATCACAATAACATTTACAACCAAAATGGAAAGAGCAAACACACATCAGGAAATCACATCACACATCGTCGTCATACATGCAAGCTTGTCACAACCCATATGCATACAAGCAGAAGACATGTCCACATTCCCTCTCGTCACTCTTCTCAACTATTCGTTCAACATGTCATGAATCTCTACTCCACATATCAACACACTTTCTACACACACCATCAAAAACCATTTCCGAGTTCTGTTTTCGATACTTTTCCCGGTTTCACGATCGTTTTGCTGATTCCTTTGTCTCATTTCTAACCGAGTTCTCTTGCCAATTTCCCATTTCCTTCCCACCTAGGGTTTTCTATTCCCACTTACCTTTTCATCTACTATGTGCTCTTTTGGTCATCAATCAGATCCTATGCTTGGTCGCCACCACCTCTCCTAAATTGATGGACACACGACAAAGACCACTCAAGCCTAACACGAGCTCACTCTAACAAGATCACTCATCGTCGACGCGATTCCGAACTTCACAAGTCATTGCACCACCTAAGAGCCAAACTGAACACTTCCGGAAGGTTTGCAGACAGACAATGCAACTAGCACGATTGGATTCCTCAAGTCCAAGCTTTCCATAGACACATCGCAACCAAAACCCTAGCCGAGCTTAAGCTTCAATTTGACATGTTTCATCGGGAGTCCACACATAACCCAAATCCCCACAACACAAACACATATATTCCCATCCGAGCATCATGCTCTCTCACCTCTCTTATGTCCCCCCTCGAGCGAGGAATTCTTCTCATTCATTTTTTCGCAATTTTTTCATCATTTTTTTTTTCACATATTTACTCACACTTGCCGGCCTACGCCGAAGTTGGATGCGACTCGTGGACTCGACCACCCGATCGAGTTTGTTCCACCCATCTACCAACCCAACGCAGCGCACGACACACAGACAGCTAGCCCTATATGAAACCGACGTCGGTTCGTGGCTTTGACCACCCGGCCAAAGGGGATCCACCCACCTATCAGCCCACATAGGCGCATAGCCACATGCACATATACATAAACATATATTTTTCTCATCTTTTTTCATTCCTGCATCTCGAGAATTAGGAGACAAAAGAAAGGACTTTTTTCCCAACCATCCCAATCACGACACACACACATATATCCCCCCGTGGACATCCCAATGAGACATATCTCCTCTCTGCTGCCATTCAAGCCAAAATCCAGCCACTAATGCCATGGTCAACCCGTCCTCGCAAAACCCGCACACACTAATTACTTTGCTGACCTAAAACCTCAAAAAGTGTCACTTCAGTCCTAAGTGTACAGCCAACTTGATCCATCCGTCCTCACATCTCTGACTCGCAATCCGCAAAGCAACCCTAATCAGACTCAAGCCGTCCTAACCGGCATCCATCATATCATCTTTTTCTTTTTCATCTCCATCCTCTGCCTCGCAGAGATTCCACATGATTCGACAGCTTGCTGATATTGTCCTCTAGCCAAGCGATACGGTCTGGAAGGCCACCATTCATTACTACACCTCTTAATGCCTCGAGCTTCAAAGCTAAATCCCTTATCCCTTCTTCTTTTCGCTCATCACTGCCTTGGAGTCGAAAAATCTCATCATCCACTTGATGGAACCGAACCCACATTTTCTTCTTCTCCTCTTCTAAATGGCTCATCTTTCTTTCTATTTCCAAAGGAACCTCCTCGCTCCTCCCGACTTGGCCAGACAACTTTTCAACCTCTTCTCGAATCGACCTCTCCTCCCAAATCCTACTCATATTTTCTTCATCCAGGTCATCTACCTTCTTCGACAATTCATTCTTCGTCCTTTCTAACTCTGTTCCGAACGCATCCAACCTATCCAACACCGCTTTCAGCTCTTCCTCCATTTTCCTCGCTCTCGGATCCTCCACTTGTCCTCGCATCTCGTCGTCTTTCCGATTCATCCACCTACCTAGCTTGCTACTCAGCCTTGCATTCTCTTTTTCTACATGTCTCATTTTCTCATCGCTCTCTGCTTGGGCACTCTTCATTCTTTCTAACTCCAGGTGGAACTCGTCACATGCCTTACCCGCTTGATCACTGTATCGACAGATTATGCTTTGTACCTTCTCGATTTCATGCTCCATTCCTTCAACTCTCCTCATCAGGTCATCCTCGTCTCTTGAGAGCTCTTCTTCGATCGCAACTCCAAAGCAGTCGGCTACCATCAAGCCGGATCTCAAGTCCCAGACCACGTTTTCACTCTCGGGCTTCACAAGATCTTGCCTCCAGCTTTTGTTTACTCTTTTCCGCTCCTTGTTTTCATTTATCAACATTCGTACTTGCTTTTCCCAAGTTCGTAGGACCTCGGCCATTTTCACTTGATTTTCCTCTAATTTCTCTATTTTGATCCTCTCGTTATCTCGCTCCACATGCAACCAATTGACTTGACATTCCAAGCTCTTCACAAGTTCTACCAAGTCTCGATCATGAGATCGAGTGTCCTTGCTTCCACTTGCTCTCGCAGTTTCCATCGATGAAGTAACTCCACCTTTGTCAACTTCCACATACAAGGAGGATAAACACCTATCAGATTGATTCGTTGTGACCTTTACGCCAGTCACCTCTTTTGAGCCACACACGTGCTCGCATAGTCTCTTTTTCCCACAGTCTGCACATGTGGGGACAAAATTCAACGGGGTGCATACACGAGGGCAATATTTGGCTATATGCCCAATCTGCTCGCAACACCAACATCTCACATAATTTGATATCGGGCCAAATCGCCACCCTCGGTTCACATGATGTCTCATGGTCGGATGAGAATCTATCCATCTCCTATTTTGTCCAAAATTCGGTTGCCTCATATTGGCATTCTCCAAACCACATGCTTGCCTTTGTTGAGCCATTTCTTTAATGAAGGTCAAAGCAGATTTGGGATCGACTTGGTTGTGCCACACGATTGGGGCACCAAGCGAACTCGTAGCACTCTCGATGAGATGTGCTAAGCCAATTCCCTGCAAACGCACCAAAATGATTTGGCTCTTAAGCCCAAGGAAAAGATGATTGTGAAAGCCTTTATTTTGCTCAAACCCCTCGGAATCGGTCTACTTGGATTACCTAGAGCCCACAATTATCTCGAAATGGATTTTTCTTATGGCTATGCACTAGCGCATATGTTCCCGGCAAACGCACCAAAATGAATGCCTCTGAGTCCAAGGGAAAGATGATTATACAAGCTCTTATATTGTTCGAACGCCTTGGAATTGGTCACTTGTGTTGCTTGGAATCCCCGAATTTATCTCTAATTGAGGCCCCCATGTTCTTGTCCACCTATGTCCACTCACTTTCCACCTATCTCTTCCACACTCTTTCCACACATGTAATTATGCCCAATACACATTCACCTCTCTCTCACCCTTGTTCGCTCATGCACAAGTACACACATAGTCATCCCCTTTACCCGACCTTTCTCTCATTCATGTTCTCATGCCCCTTTTTTCCTACGGGCACTTACTCTTTCCCCTTGCCTTTATCCACTCATACGCACACTCTCACACATAACTCCCACACACATGCACTACCGTGCACAATCACACACATAGGTTCATACACACACACATGCAGCTACTTCCATGCACATGCTCTCTTACCTTCTTTTCAGCATATCACACTCAACAGTCAAGGCATTAGAAATGAAGGGAGTGCATCCTCCTCGATACAGACATTTATCTTTTTCTCTCTTTCACACCAAGGAATACATATTCTGACAGAGAACTCCCATGAGATTGATCTTTAGCAGCTCCAAACATTATGGTGCCTCCATTTGATTTCTTCAATAGTCATGCTTAAACCTACTCTTCTCCTCCATGTGTAGAGAAAAGGGATGATAAGAACTCCATTACCAACTATAGAAGGCTTGTCCTCAAGCTCCCAGTCCTCTGGTATTTGCCTGCTCACTGTTACACCGTTGTCTTGCCAAGAAAGCTTCACTCGTCCTGGCGACCTTCCCAGTCGACCTCAGTGGCTTATGCTCCCCCCCCCCTTTTCCTTCAGTCACTGAGAGAAATGGTTGTCTGCTGAGAGATAGCCTCATGTGCTTTATTGCCCGACACAACACACCATACAGAAAAATTTTCCCCTCTGGATCTGCTCTTCATCCCCATCTGTCTTCCACTGTGACCTCCTTCGACTTCTCCTTCACCTCCCCTTAGAGATGTTCGGATCAAATCAAACACCCGGATGCTCTGCTCCCTGCGATGGACTGTTGTCCCCTCCTTTTTCTTTTTTCAGCACCTTTCTCCGATGGTTAAGTAGCCCCCGATAGCTTCCCGATTGAGCTCTCCAGCCCCCATCTCCTGCTGCATTCCTTCCTCATTACTACTGCACCCATGGCAGTACTCTCATCCAAGGCCTTCTGTGCCCGAAGCTATCACACTGTTGTAGCTCTCCAATGCACGAAAATGCACGAGGAAAACCGGGCTTGCTGCTAACGTCTAGTGCACCTCCTTCCCTTCTGCAATGCTTGCCTCCTCTTTATCTTTTCCCCCTCTGCAAGAAGAAATCCTCTGCAATCCCAAGATCCCCCTTTTCATTTTATTTTTTTTTGATGTCCAATCATGTGCTGTACTTCTTGAATCCAATGAGGCATTCTCCTACACTATAGGTCCAGAAAAAGAACCTAGTTCCGCTTAGCTTTCCCTTCAGTTGCCTGTGTCACATAATTGGCAAATCCCAAACCAATATGGGAAGCCCTCCCTTCATCTAAACTCCATAATAAACAGTGTTTCTCCTGTAGGGCTAGGGAGTTGAATGTGGTTGAGACACCTCACAAGGAATTAGGTGATGCATTCATGCTCCCGTCAATTGTTGTGTAGCCACAGTTGGCTGATGGCCCTGTGCTCCAATCGACCGATGTGTGTAAAACATGTCTTCCTCAACCAGTAGAAAGCCCATCTAAGCTTCCACAGGAATTCCTTGAAGGTGTTGTACTGAGTGATGCAGCACTTGAAAAGTTACTAGATCCAAAAGGATTTAAAAACCCGTTATATCAGGAGCTCCAATATCACAATTCTTCATCAGATTTTTTTGCACATTCATCTCATTTGTTCGTACATCTGCATGCAAACCATTCACATAAAGTATCTCGGAAGGAGGCTCAACATCCTTGACACTGTTCCTTTGATTGGACATAGCATCTTCATAACAACACAAAATATTGCATGCAGTTGCTTTTTTTCTTCCAGAAAGCTAGTTTGAATACCTACGCATTTATCTCGTGGTGTGTTGGTGTCAACACTTTCATCACTTGAATCAATATCATCATCAAAATCATCTCCATCTGTAATGGTAGCATCTGGCTTCGACTGAGCAGAATGGAACAGTGGAGGCATCACCAATTCTCATGTAGGGCAAGAAATATTGACCCAACATTTGCATAGATGAGCCCATGCCTGAAGCATATAGCTAGTATTGGGATCATCATCATCTAAATGTGGACCTTGAGTGTTATGAGAGCCTCCATTACCTGCTTTGCATCCTTCCTACCTTTATCTTTGCCAACAGCCATTCCCACTAAGCTAAGCCACTCAATAGCCTTGGCCCACATCATTGAAATAGATTTTCATCATATACTGTCCCACATCTTTTCTCTAGATTTTCACCCATTTTCTTGTTGTTGTGCAAATCAGTTCCAAATTCTAATAGTACAACCTGCCTTAGTTGATTTTTTTACCCTCAGTGACTTCATTACTCCTTGTACAATGTGCATCCTTCCAAAAGGCTCAAAAATCCGTCATAGCAAACAACTTCATGCATAGATCAAACTTCCTTTCGAGCATCTGTTCAAGCTCATCTAACTGTATGCATTCTTCCCCCACGCTCTTTATCAAGTGAAACCCCTCGTGAATCAAGGACTTGCGTGCAAGATCACCAATGTCAGCAGTGCCTCCGTTGTCCTCAATTCTTTAGTGGTCGACTTTTTCGCTTTTTCTCCTCCTCAGAAATTTCCTTGATCATCCTTGCGCACTTCGTAGTTTTCCCAGATTTGGAGCCGAAATCCCACAAGGTTTATAAAAATCCCGTCGAGCATGGGAAGTAAACGATGTCATCGGTCTATAGAAGGATTGTGAATAAAGTTATTCGATAGTATCCCCATCCCGTATCTTTACCTCAATATCAAGACTCCCACTTGGCCAACACATTTGAATGGTGGCTCGGGTGGACAGGCACCCCCCAAGGAGTCCGACGACGAGCAAATAATAGTTTAAGACACAATCCAGTTTTGCAACATAATGTCTTCACTAAGATCGCCATGTCTCACGGAAAATTTCTGCATCGACTTCCTGAGCCTTCTCCATATCGCCAATGCTTCCACAAGCTTTTAAGCAGAAAATAAGTGTTATTTCATTGGGGGGCACACTGTCCACCTGCATCTGCTCAACACAAATGATTGCATCCTAAACATGCTCATATTTTCCATAATCTGAACTCCAAACACCAAGGGCATTCCCCTCTGAACAAGATGTAGCCATGTAGTTTGCAAATATCCTTCATCCAATTGATTAACTCTTCAAATACCTGCAATCAAACATATTTCCCTGGCCAAATAGAACCACATTAGTGCATAAAAACCAACCGTTTTCTAAGCTAACATTTATATACCCATTTGCAACCAATTACCTTCTGATTGTGTGACATTGGAACCAAATGCTTAGTGTCAATATCCTTCAATGCATCTATTTCTTATTTTGTAGCCTTTTCCCAATTAGATTTTCCATTTGCCTCTTCATAGGTTTTGGGTTCTTGTGAAATTGAGTCCTTTGTGAAGTAGATTGAATGCTTTTAACAAATGTGGAATCATATGCATACCTTTTTTATGGTCCTTTCTCCCTTGTTGACCTTGTAAGTGCTTGTATGGATCATTCTCCATGCTCTTGCATTTTTGCTTTGCCTCTTGACTTCCATAACTTTTAATCCTTTTCCCTTTCATCTTGGTCATCATCTGTATCACCTCTTGGATCCTAGACCTAAGTATCATGCTTGCTTCCTAATTAACGGAAATCAAAATCAAGATCATATGGTAGAGTTACCCTTTGTTTGTATTCATCATAGCAAGACCTATGTTCTTCAAACACAACATCCCTAGTTGTAGTGAATTTCTTGGTTGAAGGATTATAGAACGTGTTACCCATCTGTGTTGAATCATATGCAATAAATATTGCCTTCATTGCCCTTTCATCTAGAGTACCTATGATTTGTGAAGGTACATGAACATAAGCTAAACAACCAAACACCTTGCAATGTCCTAGACTAGGTTTTCTTCCATACCATGCTTCATATGGAGTAATACCTTGGAGTGATTTGGATGGTAGCCTATTGACAAGGTACACATCATTTGAAATAGCCTCTTCCCATAGATAATGTGGCAACCTCTTTTCTTCAAGCATTGTTCTGGCTGATCCAAACAATTTCTTGTTTCTTCTCTCTGTAGTTCCATTCAATTGAGGAGAGTACTTGGTAGTCACTTCCCTCTTGATACCTTTATCTTGCAAGAACTCATGAAACTCTTTGGAGAAGTATTTTGCCCCTCCATCATATATGAGCTTCTTGAGTGATCTACCTGTATGGTTCTCCACATGTGCTAGATACTTTTTTGAAACAATCAAACACTTCATTATTACTTTTGATAGAGTATAGAATAGTCCATCTACTATGTTCATCAATAAATGAGACATAATACCTTGATCTTGCCAATGAAGGTTCTTGACTTGGTCCGCACACATCAGTGTGTACTAAGTCCAAAAGGTTGTTGTGGATGTAACCTTTGTGGTTGAATGGTTGCCTTTGTTACTTCAAAATTTGACATGCATCACATTTGTTGATCATGTGTTGCTTTGATATGTTTGGTAGTTCGAGAACACTTTGATCCCTACATATATCGTTCAAGATTCTTTCATTCACATGAGCTAGCATTTTATGCCACACTTCAAGCTCACTTATGGTTTTAAAGCCAAAGTTGAATAGAGCTTTGTTTTTTTGGTTTCTCCTGACGCGGAGCCTGACTCACCTCCTGGAGGACATTGATCATCGACTCTTAAATGTGACTAAGTAGGAATTGTTGGCATAGAGTACCTTGCTCAGAATGTTTCTTATGCAATTGGAAGCCTTGACATTACCAAACTTCTCCACATTACACTTTGTGTCATCCCCTATTTGTACTTCATGTCTATGCTTTGCACTTCACATAAACTAGACCATGACACCTTTTTAATGAATGATCAATTACTTGACTTAGAGCTCTGTAGAGAGCAACAACCTCTGCAAGATGACCCAATTTGAGGAAGAAGGAGAAAAAAAATAAAGGAGCAACCTCTGCAAGATGACTTAGTCTCATGGATCTTTCCACAATTCTTCTTCATGGATTCAAATTTTAATAGAGGCGGGCTTGGTAGTTTAGAGTGATTGGAATCTTTTCCTACAATGTAGGAAAAGAGAAAGTTGAAGTTATATCTACTTCTTGATTGATTGATTGATAATCAATCTCAACCACTCCTAACTTGTGGCTTTTCAGCCTTTTACTCTTCTTTTTGACAAAGATAAATGATCTGGAAATTAGATAAGAGGGTGATCATATGAGAAAACCCTACATACAATAAATCAATGCAAATAAAACACTCTTCAATGAGTATCTATGGCATCATCCAAATGATGGTTTTGATCAAGATTATATCCACCTCAAGAATAGTGCAAGCTTGATGTTCCAATAGCTACCCCTCAAGCTAAAGTAAGTATGCTTGAGTCTTTATTCTATGATAGGTTGAATGCCTACCATAGATTTGAATATGCATACATTTTATCCCATCAAGTGCCTTTGTCTTGTATGCTATTTGCTTCTCAAGAGGAACAAATGAAACATCAATTTCCTTTGGAATAAGATTCTCTCTTACAAAGTGGTAATGAACCTCTATATGCTTTGTCCTTGCATGAGAAATTGGATTTGCAGCTAGATGCATGGAACTTACATTATCTCCAAATATGTGAGGTTTGGAACGTATAAGTCCCAAATATGAGTGAAACTCCTTGATCCATATTGCTTATGAGTTGCAATCGTTGGACCTCTATACTCTACTTGTTGAAGATAAAGCAACTGTTGGTTGCTTCTTGGATTTCCAAGAAACCAAGTTTGAACCTGTAAATGCTAAATATCCAGAGGTACTTCTTCTATCATCCATTGCTCCTATGCAATCTGCATTTGAATAGATTTTGATGTCCAAATTTGAAGAGTAAGGATAGAAGATACCTTCATTGAGTGTTCCTTTGAGATACTTGAGTACTCTCTTTGCAGCATCCATATGTGGTGTTTTAGGTGAGTGCATGAACTAACTAAGCACTCCCACACTATAGGATATATATGGTCTTGTGTAAGTAGCATATATCAAGCTACAAACTAAGCTTTGATACTCTTTAGGATAATCAATCTACTCACCTTCATAAACACTTAGTTTATGATTCAATTCCAAAGGTGTACGTGGAATCTTGGTGTTCTCTATTCTAAACTCAAGAAGTAAGTCGTGAATGTGTCTTCTTTGAGTTAGATACATCCCTTCATCTATATAAATCACTTGCATACCTAAGAAATATGTGATCTCACCTAAATCACTAATTTTGAATTCCTCTTGCATGTCCTTTGATCCTTTGAACTCCATTCAAGTCATCACCTGTGACAATAATGTCATCTACGTATACATTCATTCTCTTTCTTTTTGGTTTTTGGGCTTTGGAGAAGATGAAATGCGATTGTGATCTACCAAACGACACTATCAAGGCCTAGAAATGCTTCTAATTCTATCCACACTAGTAAGAAAGCTCCAAAATCACTAGTTAGCTACTATAAAGAGCTAAAATATGTAGAAATGATGTTAAAAATAAAAATTAAATAAAGAAACTCAATCCTATTTTCTCAACAAAGCACTTATCAACCTTTCCATGAATTCAAGCATCAATGGAAGACCTTGATTTATAGCATGATCCTTGAGAATGGCACCAAAAAGTTATTATTGATCTAGAAACATGATCCTTACTAGCTCCAAGTGATGGAGATCAACTTCAGTTGTCAGTCCAAGTACCTTACCCTAATCGAGTGTATGGAGATATGTCTCTATAGGTTAGAAATCCAAAGAAAGTTCAAGAGATGAAATATTAACACATGCAAAAGAAAAATAGTGAGAAAAAGCATGATATGCATAAAAACAAGATTCTACAAGATAGACATGGGCATATGATACCTTAAGAATTCCATGAAAGCCTTCAAATGAAGAAGGAGATAAGAGAAAAATGCTCAAGAATCACGATGCATGAGATTTCATTAAAAAGGAATCTAAAACATGATTATACCCTACTGTTTATCTTTATATTTAAAATGGTGACACTATGCATGCATTTATCCTAAAAAAATTAAAAATAGTCCAACTAGCTCATTTGATATTTGAATCAAGCTATGAAAATCATAAAAAAATCTAGAAGGCTAGATAATGATCTACCGTGGATATGTTAGGGTTTGAAATTTCTTCTTCTTTCAAACCTGTTTCTGAGAGATTGGGGCTGGAATCATTTTCTACATACTTTCCTTTGAGTTCTTCCGCACTTTCGATGACTTCCTGTCTTTGTGAGGGTTTCTCCCCTAATAGACTAAAAATTCTCTTGTGCCCTATCTTGGCTGAAATGTATCCTTGCGCTAGGTGGATGCTTACTTCATTCTCAATGATCCAGTCTTGTCCTAGTACCAAATTTTCTATTAAGTCTTCATCTTTACACACTAAGACTCGTTGTTCCATGGAGGAATTTCCTAGGTGGAGGGATATAGTAGTTTCTCCAACGCATTCGATGACTTGACCTCCGATACCTATCATATGTGCCTTAGTAGGTGTGATATTTGCGTGGAGAGACATGATGATTGTATTCCACACACAACTAAGTGCTACTCCTGAATCTATTAGAGCATCTATCAATTGGTACTATGTCTTGCCAATTCCTAGGTTTAGGTAGGGTTTAGATATGCTACAGTTCTGCCCATTGGAATGATGAACTTGGTAGTTGGCCATGGGAATAGGCTCTTCACCTAGTAAGTACCGTTCATCTCTTTGCCTAATCCACTCTTTCTGTTTCTTAATACGTTCGAAGGCTTCTTGCCATGCCTCCTCTCTAATCCACTCTTCCTCTTTCTTCCTATTTTGCACGCCTACGAGATGTGCTAACATTTGATCCGTCAATGGCTCCATAAACCATTTCACTCTACATCCACTTATGTAGTTAGGAAGAATATCTCCATCCAGAGTGGCTAGATTAACCGCTCCGCTCGTCGAAATCCTATTAATGATGAGAGGTCCATATCCGCGTTTTTGTAATTTCTTGGCATGTTGCTTCAAGGTGTAGACCAGGACCAGGTCTCCTTCTTTTAGTCCTTTGTCTTTTATGTGTACATCATAATATGCCTTTTGTCTTCTCTTGGCTTCATAGATTCCTGCGACAGCCTGCAGTCGAGTTTCATGCAGTTTCTCGATTTAGTCTAGTTGTTGGGATAATTCATGTCCGGTGCATTCATGCTGTCAGGCTACTCTCAAAGTGGGTATCAAAAAATCAATTGGCAGAATTGCGTTCCGTCTGTATACTAGATTGAATGGGGTAGTTCCAATGGCAGTCTTGTATGCAACTTGGAAGGCCCAAATTGCATGATGCAATTGTTTGTCCCAGTCAGACCTCCCATTATTGACAATCTTTGTCAATACTGTGCATAACACCTTATTGGAACTTTCCGCTTGACCACTTGGGGGTGGTATGGGGCTGATTTTTTATGGATCACTAAGAATTCATTCATTAAAGACTCTATTACTTCATTAATGAAGTGCGTTCCTCGGTCACTAACAATCTCAATTGGTAATCTGAAACGAGTGAATATATGCTCAAAAAGAAACTTAGCAGTGGTTTGAGCATCATTTTTTCTAGTAGCCTTTGCCTCTACCCATTTTGTCAAATAATCGGTGGCTACTATGATATATTCGGCATGAGACCCTTTGGCTGGTGGATTAATAGGTCCCACAAAATCTATACCCCATTTGGAAAATGCTCTAGCATAGACCATAGGTCTCAATGGCATGTCATCTCTCCGAATCGGGTATTTAGCCCTTTGGCATGTCTCGCAGCTTCGTACATAGGTTTTCGCATCCATATGTAGAGTTGACCACCACAAGCCCACAAAGAGGATCATTTTTATGGTTCTCTCGACTGAGAAATGTCCTCCTGCCGCACCTGCATGTGCCATCTCTAATACGGGTAAATATTCTCCTTCATGCACACACAGTCGTAATTGGTTGTCTTTTCCTCTCCTAAACAAGTGTCTTCCCATGACTACATAATCCTTGCTCATTTCCTGTAGGGATCGTTTTCTTGCCAAGCTAACTCCTTCCTCATGTTCTCTTGTCCTTAGGAACTTTACCAATGATTTGCTCCAATTGGGTGCTATTGTTGAGAAAGGTATGGATGTATGATCCTCGGGGATTGTCTCTTGGCATTCTGTGCAGTTACTCACATAGACATGGACATCCTTAGGCATGTCAGGCCAGTATACTCTTAATCGTTTTAATTCCCTAATAGTTCCATGAGTTCCTTTGTGTGTCCTCCATTTGTTCACATGATCTTGTTCAATCAGCTTCAATTGTTCGTCTTCCTCAGCACATCTTAGTAGTACACCGTTAGGTTCCTTATAGTACACACTTCTCGCAATAATGTGCAAATTCCTTGACTGTAGAATTTCCTTCTTACTCTCTTTATTGATTGAATGTTGTGGGCCATGAGTGAGTATTGGAATTAGTTTTTCTACCCACTTTGGACACACTTCCAGATTGAACAAATAAGTGTTGGGCAATTCATCTGGTACTCCACTTGGTGGTTCTCCATGTGTTAACCTAGAGAGGTGATCTGCTCTTACATGGGTATTTCCCTTTTTCACTATTACGTCGAAGTCGAACTCCATCAGTAGTAGAAACCATCTTACCAGTCTTCCCGTGTTACAGGGCTTATTGACTAAGTACAATAATGCCTGATGATCTATGAAGAACTTGAACTTGTTGGCTAAGAGATAGTGTCTAAATTTCTTCACTGCATAGACCATTCCTAATCCCTCTCGCTCTGTAGTTGTATAGTTCTTCTCAGCTTGGTTCAGTTGTCTACTCGCATAGGCAATTGGGTGATCTAACTTTCCTTCGTCTGCTGGCTGGGCTAAGATACATCCTATTGCGTAATTAGAAGTGTCCACATGAATATGAAATGGCTTGTTCCAATTCGGTGTTTTTAGAATTGGGGTTGTGCTAAGCTGCTTCTTTAACTCATTGAATGCCTTCTCGCATTCGTATGTCCATGTGAATTGAGTCAAAAGTCCATACAAGGGTTTGGCGATTATGGCATACATGTGGATAGATCGATGGTAGTATCCACAATGTCCCATAAATGCTTGCACTTCTTTTGCATTCTTTGGTCTAGCAAGCTCCAAAATGACCTTAATCTTTGTCTTCATCTGTGGATATTTCATTCTTAGAGTCTATGTGTCCTAAGATCTTCCCTTGTCTTACCATGAAGACACACTTCTCAGGGTTCAGGCAGACTCTATATTGTCAGCATTTATTAAATATCTTTCGCAATTCAGGAATATGGTCTTGCCTTTGATTTGAGTAAGTACATAGGTCATCCACATACACTTCCATGCTTTTCTTCAAGAATTCTTTGAAAACATGACACATCAATCATTGGAAAGTAGCAGGCGTGTTAGCGAGCCCAAAAGGCATCACTCGAAAAGCATAGACTCCCCATTCAGTCGCGAATGCGGTCTTATGTTGATCCTCTGTAGCTATGGCTACTTAGTTGTACCCAGAGAATCCGTCTAAGAAGCTATAGACTTCTTTTCCTACTACTCTTTCCAGTAGATGGTCAATGATAGGTAATGGGTAGTTATCGTGAATCGTGGCTGCATTCACTTTTTTCAGGTTAATGCAAACTCTCAGTTTTCCGTTCTTCTTGATACCCACTCGGTATGCTCTATTTCATATATGAATCCTTCTGCTAGTAGCTTGTCTATTTCTTCTTTTATTTTAGCAGCATAGACCTCATTGTATGTATAAGGACATTGTTTAGATGGTTTTGGCTCTGCCGTCATTGGTATTCTATGAGAGCAAATAGAGGGTTCCACACCCTTAAGATCCTTATATGTCCATGCAAATACATCTCGATATTCTCGGATCAATTGTATTAATTCTTCTTCCTCCTCACTTGACACATCTTTACCTATATATGTACATCTTTTCTCTCCATCTTCCACTGTTACTATGATCTTTTTTGTTTGTTCTTTGTTGTCGTATGCTTCTCCTTCTCTAGCTTCTCTCTTAGGCATTCGAATGGCTATCTTTCTCTCTTCTACTTCGTACCTTTTAAAATGCTCCGGAACCTCAAAAAGGTCAGGATTTGGTCCGATTTTACTCATACTTTCCTCTTGCTTTGACACTATGGGGGCTGCTTCTATCACTAAGACCTTGGTCATTTCTTTCTTATCTTTGGTTCGAATGGTTTCTAGGTAGCTTTCTTCTGAATCAAATTTTGGTTCCATTTCTATACTCTCATATTCCTCTTTCCACTCCTTCTCTAAGAGCTCCCCTTCTTCCACCTCTTGCAGGACAACCATGTACAAATTTATGTTATAACCTTCTTCGTCGACACATTCATTCATCGTCAGAACTTCTTCATTCACACATACATCCAAGGTTGCTAAGATTTCCATCCATCCATGCGGTTCAAATGTTGCATCAGGAAAGATTTGAGGCATATACATTGGGTCCTCTACAGGTCGGTAGTTAGGATGTCCTATTGGCCACGACTGCCTTTTATGATCCTCTTTCTTAGCTTCTCTGCACATCCATAATTGGGCGTCCTCATGCATCCATGATTGATCACTTGTTCCAGTGCTATGAATAGATAGGTCATCTTTCTCCTTGTGTATGGGATTCCACTGTAGTGGGGGTACATCTCTATATGAAAATGTATGCAAGTTTATCTTGGTGGTATTTCCTTGATGTTGCTGGTATAATGAATCTCGTCCCCAGTCTTGCACTATCCGCATTTGTCTCATGAAAGGTCGTTCTAATATCATTTCGTAATTGTTAGCCTTTTCAAACTTACAGATGGCTAATGTGTGTTCAAATTCAACTCCACAGGTGGTTAATTTGATCTTTTCCAATATTCCTAAGGGTTTCTCCACATGACCGTCTGCTAATTGGAGCTTCATGCGTGTGGGTCGTAAGGTAGGCTTTCCCCATTTCTCCCAAATCTCCTTGGTGGCAATTCCTACTCCTACTCCTGTGTCTAGTATAGCCTTGGTCATGTACCCATTGTAAGTGACAGGTAGACATGTATTACCTTCGTCTCCTTCACTAAATTCTCCCATCTTATCCACTGGGATTTGTATCTTCGATGGGTTTTCCTTTCCCTTGTTTTCCTTCTCGTCTTTCTCCTATCCTAATTCCAGTTGACTTGCTGATTGTTTCCATAATTGCGGTTTGCATTGTACTTTTATCTTTTTAAGTTCTGATAGATTGTGTGAATTCTAATTTGAGCTTCCTTTTCCTTTTCCTTGTATTGTGGGTGCTCGGATTATCATAGATTCCTTTTCGTATTCTCCCATGTAATTTGGTAGGGTGGAAATGATCTGAGCTTCTTCTCTATTTCGGTCTAGTCTTGATACTTCCTCATATACTTCTTCCATGTTGGGATTTGGTTGATAAGCTTCCACATCTAATTCCTCAAAGGGAGGCTTAGTCACTCCATTCCTCTTCCATTGTTCTTCTCGGATTCTATTCCACAATTCTTTTGGTCAGTCAGCCTCTAAATCAGGTATTGTTGACATACGTTCGTCTTGGGTTTTCACTCACTCACATCTGTCATCCTTCTCTTTAGGTTCTTTATCCTTGGCTTTAACACTCTCCTTGTATTGCTCCTCTGCTATCCTTGTCTTTGGAAGGGCTGAGAGAGTCTTTTCTAGGGTTGCTTGTGCTACCTCTATAAGTTTCCTGCATATAGCAAGCCTCTCTTTTTCTAATTCTCCTTGTGGGTAAAGCTTTTTGTGTTGTTCCACATTTGGTCCATCCTTAATTCTAGCCTGGTATTCTTTTAACCACATGTCTAAGTCGTCTGGTTTTGGATCAGCTAGAATTGATCCTGGTTTCTCTGCTTCTCAGATAAGCTGTGGAATGGGAAATTCTTCTCGAATCTCTGGTTCTTTATGCTCCTTACTGCTTCTTGTTTGTTTCTTATTGTCTTGACTTTTGTTTTTCATCCATTTCTCTTTTAGCTTCTCTCTTCTTTCCTTCCATTTTTGTGCTTTCATGTTCTGGGTATTCTCATGTGGGTCTTCTGAATCTTCTACTATTTGAATTTTAGGGTTTACGGTTCTATTGTTTTCTTGTTCCTAATCCGGTTGTTTTTCTTTTTGTTCTTTCGTTTGAGCTCGTGTAATGGCCTTTAAGGGCACGGTGTATTCCTTATCACCTCCAGGTGCTTCTATCACTTCAATTACTTTAATAGGTGCAGTGTCTTGTGCTTTAGTGGGATTCTTTGGGCAATCTCTGAAAAGATGTTCCTTCCCACAATCATTGCAATATCCTTCCCAAGTCCTAGGAGGTGGTGGGTTATAAGATCGAGTACATTCTCTAATAAAATGATCTCCTCTGCATCTATAACATGGTCCTCTTGGCACAGGCGGTCTAATGGGTGGTCTCACGGGTGGTTGCGCTTTAGGTGCGGTGTACATTAATGTTGCCACTTCTGGCCCATAGGCATATTCGTATCCTTCGTATCTGTAGTAGTGTGGATCATAGGTTTGTTCATACTCAGACATGTTAGTGTCATAGGGATAGTACTCTCCCTTAGATTGCTCGTAACCTGAGTTTGTCGATTCCATGCTGGTCATAGGTGATGCTAGTACAATGGCTCTTTCTAGGTTTTCCTCTGGTTGAGCATACTTAACCGGTACCACATGTTGGGGCTGTGACAGTTGTGGTCCTAACACTGGTTGGGGTGGTGGATATTGTGCTTGCTCGTATGGCCTCGGTGCTCCTGTTGGTGTTGGGTAGGGATTGTACCTGTGTATATCTCTTCCTGGCTCTCTAAGTGGATATCCATATGGCCGATACTGAGGTCGTTGTAGAGGTCGTGCCTGCCTATTGAATGGACAGTTTTCCGTGGTGTGATTGGTGTATTTTTGTTCTATGTGGCAATACAAGACAGCTCCTTGATGGGGCTGTCTTGTAAGGATATGTCTGCGGTACACCAATTCCTCCTCGTACACACAGGTGTGTGGGGTGATCTCCTTCACATAGACTACATCTTCGTAACATAGGCACTCTTAAGGCTGGGTGTTGGTAATTTCTCTATCCTTGGACTCCCAATTTCTTTGCTACCAGCTCCGCTAATTCCTCCACATTACTGGAGTTGGATGTAATTGTACTTCGAGAGTCTTCTGATTTAGTGGGGCTGGGCGTACTCTTCAGATCATCCGCTAGGTTGTCTTCTAAGTCAATACATTCCTGCAGGCATTCGCTCAATGTCTGTAGCCTCTTTACATATACTAGCATTCTTAAGGTTCCGTTTGTTAATCCATCCAAGAATAATGAAATCATTTTTTGTTGAGTGGGTCTCTCTGCTACTGGACATCTATCAACATACTGATTGAATCTTCGGGCAGATGTTTTCATAGTTTCATTAGGATTCTGTTTAAAAATATGGATTAAAGATGCAAAATTGTGTTTAATCCCTCTCTTAGTGAATTCCCCAATGAATTCTTGAAAGAATTGCTCCATATTTCCGAATTGGTTGGGGTCTAATGGCTGGAACCAAGTCAGAGCCGTTCCTGTGAGGGTGAGTCCGAAAGACTCATACTGCACGAAGAAGTCGTCTACTTGTTCTGCTCTTAGAACTTGTTTAAATTCGGCAATGTGGTCGTAGGGTTCTCCCAATCCGTCATAATGATTCCTCACACATTTTTCCACTTGAATAGGTCTCAATCTTCTCATTGGTTTTGGTTGTCTAGGCATTACAGGGAAGGTGGGAAACGGTGGTCTAATTGGGGATATTCTTGGCTGTACTCCTATTGGTGGTCGTGGCCTTACTGGTGGTCGATATTGATTTCCTACTCCTGGGTGGGTTTGATTGTGTGGTTGCCCTCTGGGAGTCGCAAATTGTACATGAGTTCGGTTAGGAACGCTCCGTTGGCTTGTTTAACCACACATTGTGTGCTCTGCCTCTTGTTGTGTTCCGAAGGGGTTCTGAGAGGTGGTTGCCTGCTCTCTCTGAGGGAATACAGGCAATCCCATGTATTTCAATTGAGCCCTGTCTATGGCATCTACCATCCAATACCTTCTCTGGTTCTTGTCTAGGTATGTCACTCTAGACTCGTCTTTCGGATCCTTTAGCTCATAAAATGTCATCGTACTTTCTTCTCTTCCTTGAGTCGGTGACTCAGTTTGAAGTAACAAGTCTGATCCATGGATCAAATAGACTTCCAGTAAGTAGTCGTCTTGAGGTATCAAGTCCCCTCTCAAGACTCGCGTCACTTGGAACTTGCCTCTAGGGATCGTCACTAACTCCTCAGGGTTTGGTCTCCCTGAGTTTTCTTGTCCCATTAGCTCTCCCCTCTCATTGATCAAATCAAGATATTCAGTCACTAAGTAGATGTGACCCAGGTTGTCCATCTATGCTCCTCCTTCATACTTAACAGCCGGTCTGGGCACAATGGTTGCATCCATGGAAGTCACCATCCTAGCCACATACCTATTTAAACCATCCAGGTAGATGGAGATCTCCTGGGCATTAGTAGAAATGTACTATAAAGAAGTGCGATACTCTCCTTCTACAGTGGTCATGAAGTTTCTTCCGGGAGTGGGACCCTGCATGTCTCCTCCTCTGATTCACTAGAGGTGTCAATGGCACTTCCGACAGAAGATATGACACTTCTCCGGCTACTTAGCACCCTTCCTTACCTCAAGTTCATTCACCCTCCTGCGGCTCTCTAGGTCTCTAAAATTCTCCCTAAGTGGCTTCTGAAATGCCTCAAATTTGCCTTTGAAAATGCTCCAAAGGTTCTGGGCGATACCACTTTTGGCGATACTGCACCAGGCGATACTACCCGTTAGACGATACGATACCACTTCTCTAGACGATACAATACTATGGCAACAGATGATACGATACCGGTGTTGGGTGCGATACGATACTGGATGCTCTAGCGATACGATACCTCAAGTCTGGACGATACGATACCAAATCCAGTCGCGATACAATACCTATGGAGTCCACGATACGATACCAGAAAACCCCGACGATACGATTCTTATGCGCTGGGCGATACGATACCACTTTTTGGACGATACGATACCAAAAAGGGTGATGATACGATACTGGATTTCCCCACGATACGATACCTGAGTAATGCACGATACGATACTAGCAATCACGCGATACGATACCGCAAAAATGCATGATATGATACCAATGCAAGTGGCAATATGATACCACCAACTTGCACGATACGATACTAAAATGGTATCACGATACGATATTGGGAAGAGAGACGATACGATACCAAAAGTGGGCCTCGATACGATACCACTTTGGTAACGTGCGATCACGATACCAACCAGGCGATACGATACCACAAGCGGTATCGCGATACCAAGACTGGTAATCGATGATACGATACTTCGGCGAGTATCGCGATACAAGGGAATTTATGGTATCGCGATACTAAAAACTCAATCGATCGTGATACTCAAGCCAAAATACCTCCAAATTCAAAAATGTTTTCACCCCCTTGCTCTTCTCTCACCCTTCTTCACTCCTACACCATTGTTTCACAAAAAGAGATCCTCAAATCACTCTGTCCCACCCCGCGATACCAGATGTGCGTTTAATCACGTGTGAGTGCACTTCTATTGTGTTTTTGCTATTGGAATCTTATGGGAGCTTACCTCTGTGATGTCCTACTTGTGCCTTGAGCTCACTAGCTAGCTTTGAAGGCCTGGAGAGCGCGATACTATACAGACGATACAGATCGCTGCGTGGAGACGATACCACATTCAGAGCAAATGAGAAATGAGCTAAAATTTTATACTTTTTGGTGATTGAAACTTAACTACACTAATTTGGCAAATTTTTTGGGATTTTTCTTGGTAGTCTTGGCTTACTCCTACTCCACTTCCCTTCCTAACCTAACCCTAACTCTTTCTTCTCTCCCTCTCTCCTAACCCTAAACTTAAAATCTCATTACACACACCTCCGGGATGTGAAGTAACGAGTGTTGAAGTGTTTGACTACTTGCCACTGAACGAGTTCACTTCTACAAGTACGATTTTGTCACTCTTGAACCATAACCATCACGAAGGCACCTTGGTCGAGTGTGTCCCCGACAATGGCGCCAAAAACATGTGTACCTAAGTCAAGAAGTCTTAGAGACTTGTGCCAAAGAGACTAAATCTCATTTGCCACACAAGTGCATATAGTGGGGAATTGACACATGCTTATTTGTCAATCCGATGAACCGACCTAACCAAGCGTATGAGGACTTGTGCTCACCTGATGGAAAATGAAGTGATTCAGCTCACATGCATGAGAAAAGACTAGCCTACCTCTCCAACTCACTTAACTATAAAAAGTGTATGTCTCGATACCACTTACAACAGTTTTCACTAAATCAAGGATTTCTCTCAGCTCCGAACTCCAAATATGGCCGTTCATTTCGAAGTTCTCGACGAGACGCATCTACTGGAGGTAGTTTCACTCAATTCTGACAATTGTGCTTCAAGTTATGACCAAAACAATGAATGGTAGGAAGCACACACACTCACTCCACAACTCGTACTAGCTCACACACACACTACAATAGTTCGAAAATAGTGGGGAGGGGTAGACAACAGTCCTACACACACATTCCAAGCATTGCACACACATAGAAGATCAAAGAGAAGATGAAATCTGCAAGAAAGAAGCAATTTCAAAAATCAAGAGCTCTCCTTCTTCACAATGGCAAAAAGTCTCTACAAAGAGTCACAAAGTGACTTATATACATGTGCCCTAAAAATGGTCCTTTCACACAAGAGACCGGCACTTTATTAACTAAAAGGTGAATTTCCTACTAATTTACAAGGAATATATTACAATGATTTGGGATTATGCATCTAGAGGACTCCTCTAGTGCATTTACATGGCTTGAGGGAATTTCCTAGGACTTTGAAGAAGAAAAATATGCCCATTAATTTGAAAATTTTGGGGCTCCCCTTTCGTGTCTCTTTGCTCTGCAACAGTAGGTTAGGGAGATAGGTTTAATTTTGAAATACCTTCACTTCAGCCTTTTCTTTTCAAGTACCTTTCAGAAGTATAAAAACCAAAAAAAAAAAAAAAACAAATCACTTCAATTCACTTGTTCTATCGCAAGTATCGTGAGCACTGGACTTCAGAGATTACGAGTTGGAGATCGGATAATGTGGGGTAGTACAGAGCAAGTGAGGGTGGATAAGAGATTGAGGGAAGCTTGGAAGGTGAGCCTATCAAGTCCCTGCTCTCAACATCAATTTGAGTCAAAGGAAATAGCATAACGACCTGTGGCAAATGTCGTAAGGGGATTATCCAGGGACTGAGTGAGAGTTTAGTTGATTCAAGCACTTGCAAGGAGGGAGATAAGCACTAGGATCACCCATATTAAATTGAATATCAAAATTACCTGTTTATATTTGAAAAAATTGCAAGTGTCATGATCTCCCAAGGTTGAGTGTTGCGATATTTAGGTGTCGTGACCTCCCTCGGTTAAGTGTCGTGATACTAACACTTGTCGAGTATCGTGACTGAGGTATTTCAACATTTGACGAGTGTCGAGTATCATAGAGCTAGCTATCGTGACATTTGATGAGTGTCGAGTATCATAGAGCCAGCTATCGCGACATTTGACGAGTGTCGAGTATCGTAAAGCCAGGTATCGTGACATTTGATGAGTGTCGAGTATCATAGAGCCAGCTATCGCGACATTTGACGAATGTTGAGTATCGTAGAGCCTGCTATCATGACATTTGATGAGTGTCGAGTATCAGAGCTAGCTATCATGACATTGAGTAGTTGCCGAGTGTCGAGATTGATCCAATGTCAAGTGTTGTGTGTCGTTTACTCCAAGTGTCGCGACACTTTCTGAATTGTTGTGTGTCGAGTGTCATGGAGACCTGAGTCGTGATACTTATCGAGTGTCGAGTGTCGTGGATTGAGTGAATGTTAGGTGTTGTGTAGAGAGACCTTTGGTGATACCTCAATAGGAAATTCCAAATTAAGAAAAAAAATTACACCTCTGAGATTTTGCAAAGGGCATTGGGAGCTAGGGGTTGTCTAAACTCAATTAGAGCTCTTAAGTGAATGAACCTAAGATCGGGGAGAATCCTAAGAAGCCAAAGAAGTGTAATCTCATCTATGGGAAGTGTAGTTGAACCGAGTATTCATTCTCATTACTCTGAAACCTCGAGTGAGTCGGAAGAGGAAATCATTATGGCCTCAGAAGACATGCAGAGTTCTGTACCCATAGTTGGCATCATGTCTATCATTGAGGGAGAGTATTGAACATCTTTGGAATATGTGAGCACCAATCAACATGACTTACCCATCTACCTAGATGGACTAAACAAATCAGTGGCTAAGCTAAAGAAAGCCACAGATGCTCACATAGTGCCGAGGCCAGTTGTTAAGTATGTGGGAGGATTCTATATGGATAAAAGAGGGATTGTGTATGCAGTCACAGAACATCATAAAAAAATCAATGAGCAAAGAGAAGAAGGCAATGCCCACAACCCTAATGAAGAAGGACATGAAGAACATGTGTCTACCCCTAGAGGGAAGTCCATTGTAATTAGAGTTTTGAGAGGTGACCTAATTCCCCAAGATGATTCCTTGATGGATGTTTATTTGGTCAATGGAATGGAGTATCTACTTAAAACCAACTCTTCATTGTGGGAAGAAGCTACCAATCCAGCCACCATTTATGAGTTATAAGATCTTGAAAACCTCACTCATATTACGTACTTGGACAAGAATTAGAGAAGATACTGGCCCTTAACAAAATTAGAAAGAGCGGGGCTGAAATATCAGAACATTCCAGTATTCCCACCTATTAGGATACTTCTTATCAGCATTCATGACAGACACAACAACCGAACATTCCAGTTAGACCCCACATGCATTTTGCTACACATGGTAATAATCCTAACTACCGACCTCCTACAAATGTAGAACCAAGAAATAGAATCACTGTTCATGAGAGACCACCTATAGAAAGGGAAGTAGGTATACCAATAGGACGACTAGTTTTCCCTGCGATTCCAAGACCACCTAAACCTGGAAGAAGATTGAGACCCATTCAAGTTGCCAAATGCATGAGAAGTCACTACAATGGCTCTAGTGAACCATACAACCATATAGCTGAAATCAAGCAAGTGATAAGAGCCGAACAAGTGGAAGACTTCTTAATCCAATATGAATCATTCGGCCTAACCCTTATAGACACAGCCTTAGCTTGGTTCCAACCCTTAGATCCTAATAATTTCCAAAATATGGAACAAGTCTATCAGGAATTGATTGAAGAATTCACTAAGACTGGAATAAAAAACAGCTCATCATCATTAATCCATAGTTTTAAACAGGCTCCTACTAAATCGGTAAGATTGGAAGCAAGACGATTCAAGCAATACGTGGATAGATGCCCTGTTGAGGAGAGGCCCACTCAAAATAAAATGGTTTCATTGTTTTTGGAAGGATTAGTGAATGGATCATTGAGATCATTAGTATATGTGAAGAGAGTCCAAAATTTACAAGAATGTATGAAAGAGTGCATCGACCTTGAGGACAATCTGGCAGAAGACTTAAAAATACTGCCAGGCAGTGTGAAGAGTGAGGATAGTGTCAGTAGTACATCAAATCCCAGGAACAATGTAGAAGAGATAGCAGATTTAGTGGCTAAGAAATTGAATGTTCAAGGACAGAGGAATTACCCAAGCAATCCTATGAGAGTGCCCATGCTCAGAAGATGCGTTCACTGTAGAGGTGACCATCCTTCTCACATATGCAACAGAGGAGTAGTCCCACACCACCTGCTTATGCTTACAATAGACCACCCACCCTGAGCCCTACGCATTATTGTAGCATAGAACAAAGGTACAAAAATCACAGCATAGAGAACTGTCCTTATAATTGACAATCAAGACCGGTACAACCACCCTTTAGGCCTTATGGATACCCCCAGAGAGATCAAGGAGGAGAAGCCTTTAGATACCCTTCATACCAACAGCAAGCACCTGCACCATGACCTTATGCTTATCAAGGATACAATCAACGTCAACCTGTGCTAGGACAACAACCGCCACACCCCCAGAATGTTGTCCCAGTGAAAATGGCTCAACTTGAAAAGAACCCAAAAAGAGCGATAGTCCCAACCACCCCATTGGCTAGTACTGAGGCTTATGACCCTTCTTATGACCCTAGTCAAGGAAATTATTCCACTTATGATGGCACTATAGCTGAGCATGGACAATCTTACGAGCCATATACCTATGGTTGTGAAGGACCTGATAGCTCTTATGGATATGATCAAGACTATGTGTCATTGATGTACACAACTCCTAGAGCACCCATACCCCCCGACCAATGAGTAGACCACCTGCACCTAGAGGACCATGTTATAGATGCGGAGGTGATCACTTTATCAGAGAATGTACATTACCTAACCCACCACCACCTCAGAGAGTTTGGGAAGGATACTACAGTGATTGTGGTAAAGAACATCTTTTTAGAGATTGCCCCAAGAATCCCAATAAAGTTAACTCCAATGTGCAGATCAATGTGATAGAAGTGATAGAGTCATCAGGGAGTGATAAGGAGTATATGGTGCCATTGAAACCAATAACAAGGGCTAAAACGAGAGAGACTTCAGATAAAACTAGAGAAAATGATCACTCTGACAAAGAATTGAACATACCCACACCTCAAGTAATTGCAGATTCTGAAGAGTCTGGGAAAAGTGTTAAAAGTAAACGGACCCAAAGATGGAAAAATCATAGAGAAAGGATGAAAGAAAAGAAACCGCAACAAAAGATGGAGAACGCAAATACTGAACAAGGCCAAGAAGAAAAACAAGAACTTGAGGGAAACAATAAGATAGAAAAGCATAGGAAACAAGAGGTAGGATCAGTTCTGGCCGATCCAATGCCAGAAGAGTTAGCCATGTGGATTCAGGCATATCAAGCATGCATAAAAGCAGGACCAACCATTGAACAACACAAAAGGGAATACCCTAGAGGTGACTTAGAGAAAGAAAGATTGGAGATATGTAAGAAGTTAATTGAAGTAGCTCAGCAAACCTTAGAAAAACCTGTTCAGCCACTACCCATCTCAAGAATTCCCAAAAAGAATTTCAGGAATGTGTAACACCTAATGATTCTAGGGAAGGGAAGCAAGATGAGATCCATGGTAAAAATTACTATGAAAATGAAAGAGAAGGTTCCATTATACCTGAAGTAGATGGCGAATGGCCTAGAGGCATGTGGGCAAGAGTCCAAGAAGATAGATGGAAGAAAACGGAAGGAGTTGAACCCCCTTTTGAGGAGTTAGAAGCGGAAGGCTAGCTTGAAGTGTCAATGCAAGGATTGAATTCAGAAGGATTATTGCAACTTGACAATAGCAAAGATGGCGAAGACAGTGTGAAAAATTTGCCAAACTACAGAGAGAATATGAACATAACTCTGAACTATATCATGTGCCCTCAGAGAGGAGAAAGGAGCAGAACTCATCAGTTCGGACCTCAGACATCATTCAACATCTCAAAAAAGTAAAAATACCTTGTACTCTAACGTTGGAAGAACTCTTGAAAGTAAAGCCGTAGTTAAAAGAGAAGCTCACTAACCAGCTAGAGACAAAGGTAGACAAAAGCGAGATGAAAGATGAAGTAGCTACAATTAAAATCCCACTCGATAAGGTTGGAGATTTCAGCAAGGGAGATGAAGGAAACACATGCCTCCCTATCACTTACAGAGGTTATACCACTAAAGCCATATTAGATTCGGGAGTGGGAGTAGGAATTGCTACCAAAGAAATTTGGGAAAAATGGGGAAAACCAGCTTTACAACCAACCAGAATGAAGATTCAAATGGCGGATGGGCACACAGAACGACCCTTATGATTATTGGAAAAAGTAATATTTACCGCTTACGGAGTGGAATTCGAGCACACCTTAGCAATCTGTCAATTCGAAAAGGCTAGCAATTATGAGATGATCCTTGGAAGGCCTTTCATGAGACAACTCAAGGTAGTGCAAGACTGGGGAAATGACGTATACTTGCAGCATGAGGGAACCACGACCAAAATAAATATCCATACTTACACGTATCAAGACGTTCCCCCTGCAATGGAATCTGATACATAAGGAGGACGACAATCTATCGATTCATAGTATAGGTTCGAGTAGCCAAACATGGATGAACGAAGACACTCATCTATGGATATGCCAAGAAGCTAAAAAGGAAGAAGAAAGGAGGAGGGGATGGCAGCCAAGACAGGGAGTATCTAGATCTGTAAAAGATCCGGTGTACATGCCCCAAATATTTTTAGATGAAGAATTTAAACCCCATGGTTGGATGGAGATCTTAGCCACACTTGACGTATGCATAAACGAAGAAGTAATAACCATGAATGAATGCATTGATGAGGAAGGATATGATGTAAGTTTCTACATGGTTGTTCTCCAAGAAGCCGATGAAGGAGAAGTAATTGAAAAAGAATGGAAGGAAGATTATGAGAGCATCGAAATGGAAATGGAACCTATTAAGGAAGAAAATGAGCCAGAAAAAGAAAAGGGAGAAGAAGAAAACAGACCTCAAGACCAGTTTGAAGTCCCCAAACACTTCAAAAAATATGAGGTACAGAAGAGGAAGATTGCTATTCAGATGCCAAAACGGGAAGCACGATCAGGAATAGCATATGACAATAAAGAATAGACTAAGAAAATAATAGTACTTTTGGAGGAAGGAGAAGAGAGATGCACTTTTATAGGACAGGATGTCTCATTTGGGGAAGAACAAGAGTTAATACAACTCATAAGAGAATATAGAGATGTCTTTGCATGGACATATAAGGATTTGAAAGGTGTAGATCCTTTTATTTGCACCCATAGAATCCCTATGACAACAAAAGCCAAACCCTCCAAACAAAGGCCATGCACTTATAATGATGTTTATTCGGCAAAAATTAAGGAAGAGATAGATAAATTATTGGATGCAAGCTTCATTTATGAGATCGAACACACAGAATGGGTATCATCTTTGGTAGTCATGCCGAAAAAGAATGGCAAGTTAAGGGTATGCATTAACCTGAAAAAAGTGAATGCTGCCGCCATACGAGATAGTTACTCGTTACCTATCACAGATCATCTGTTGGAGAGGGTTGCAGGTAAAGAAGTCCATAGTTTCTTGGACGGCTTTTCAAGATATAATCAGGTAGCAATTGCTCCGGAGGACCAACATAAGACAACCTTTGCAACCGAATGGGGAGTCTATGCATTTAGGGTTGCCTTTTGGTCTAACTAATGCCCCAGTCACTTTCTAAAGGTTGATGTGCCACGTGTTCAAGGAGTTCTTGAGAAAAAGTATGGAGGTATACGTGGACGATTTATGCACCTATTCAGCTATACAATCAGAACATATCCCATAACTAAGAAAGATATTTGCCAAATGTCGACAGTATAGAGTCTGCCTTAATCCGGAAAAATGTGACTTCATGGTTTGACAAGGGCAGATATTAGGACACATTGTCTCTAAAAATGAAATTTCCACGTATGAAGACAAAATCAAAGTGATTTTGGATTTGCCAAGACAAAAACCACCAAAAAAGTACAAGCATTTATGGTACATTGTGGATACTACCGTAGATTCATTCACATGTATGCCATAATTGTGAGACCCCTTTATGGATTACTGACTCAATTTATTTGGACGGAAGAATGTGAAAAGGCTTTCAACAAATTGAAAAGTCGCTTGAGTTCAGCACCAATCCTCAGAGTGCCTGATTGGAATAGGCCATTTCATATTCATGTAGATGCTTCCAAGTTTGCCATCGGATGCATCTTAGCGCAGCCAACAGATACAGGAAAGCTAGATCATCCTGTAGCCTATGCTAGTAGACAATTAGACCAAGCTGAATGTAATTATACCACTACGGAGCGAGAAGGCTTAGGAATGGTGTATGCGGTAAAGAAATTTCGACACTACTTATTGGCAAACAAATTCAAATTCTTCATCGATCATCAAGCTCTACTGTACCTAGTCAATAAACCTTGTAATAATCAATTTTACATTGTAGAGATGAGATAAAAGCAATATACATACATATTTGACCATCCTTGTGTTGCTCCATTTCTCTGCTCATTCATCCTCAGACGCAGTGATCTTACAAAGTTGATGTGCTCTCTAGAGAGCTATGAATCAAAAGATTGAGCATTCATTGGAAAGTGCTCACTATCTACTTTATGTATACAAATCATCAAAGCATTTGATTCAATAATTTGTTAGAAATCTTCATTTTACTATCTCGGGGTCATCTTTTACATAGCCCTATAAAATCGGGATGACACGTGTTCAGTGTTAACCTTATTGGTCCTTCAATAGTTGATATAAATGGGGGCTTTTATGCATTATAGCAAGCCAACCCTATGTATGACAATCCCTTGAGAGGAAGTTTCCCAATTGTAACTATGTTGGCTGCTATGAGTGTTTGAAGTCATAGCTTTCATCCAAGAATATAAAGTTTTAATGAGCTAGTGAAGGTACAAGTCATCTGTTTTGCATCAACTTGTTCTTGTTAATGTTCCAAAGTACCTCTTTGATTTTATTGCACTAACCACAAGCCTACAAGGTCTATTTTACATATCCAAATAGCTAGGGCAGGTCGTGTGCTAGTTTGTTGGACCATCTTCACCACTTGACAACCCTACTTCAAAGCTTCTCCAAACATCATCAACTTTATGTAGCAAAAGAACCGCTTGGTCACTTGTCAACATCTGTCACTATGTTCCATAATTGCTTTGAAAAATAATACATGCTTCATCATGTAAGAACACATTGGATAATTGGTCCCATCAAGCTTATCCTCATCTTGAAGCATGCCAAACTCTTTGTTGTTTGCCATTGCACCAGAGGACTAAGAATAGCATGATATGAACTTCAAAAAAGTTGAAATGCAACTCACAATGGTGAATCCAACTACACACATGGCTTTAGAGGGGAGTAAAGTCCATTGCACTTGATGGAAATGATCTCCGAGTGTTAAAATTCATATTTCTATGCTCTAAGATTGATTTACACTATTAAAAGTGTGTGTGATGACATTGAAAAAAAAAAACAATAGGGGAGCTAAACTTGCTTTGATACCACTGTAGGGTGTGTGAGTGAGTGAGGAAGCATGAATAGAAGTACACACAAGAGTGAAGAAGGAGAGCAAAGCTTAGGGGCATGTGATGGCTAAAGAGCTCTTTGTCATAGATGATCAGTAGCATGAAGTGAGAGCTATAAGTGAATCTCTAAGTACAAAGTACGATTGTGTTTACATGGGGAAACATCCTATGGACAACACTAGAGTAAAAAGTTCCCATGTGTAGGGAAATGATTCACATCAAAGCTACTCAAGGGACACATAAGTGTAACATTGTCGATCTTATGAAAAATTCCTAACTCTTTTCTCTTCAAGAGGGTTCTGGAATCTTTTAGAGAACTATAAAATATTTCTTTATCGATTCGAGTAAAGTTAAATGGATAAGTCAACTTAAACTTAACATCTTTGAAGATTAAATGAGTTTCATACATGACACCTATTTGGGATGTTAATTCAGTTACCTATTCCAATCGATTAACCCTTGCCTTTATTGAAATGAGTCAGCTACTCTAGGTGCTTCAAAGCATATCACATCATGCAAAAAGTTATTTGCATCTTTGAAAGATGCACCCAAAGGAGGACATGTATGTGCAAACAAGTCTTCTTGTCCTATTATTGGAGTTGGAGAAATTCAACTTAGGGCTACAAATGGAGATATTGTTACTCTCGAGAGTGCATTATATGTACCCGATATCAAGAAGATTTTTATTTCGCTTCCTATTATTGCTAGTTTTGGAATTCATGTACACTTTGTTGAAAAGATGTATGGTTCATGATTTCAAAAATGGTGATGTTGTAGTGATGTTGGGGATATTATGCAATGGATTGTCTCACCTGGATACATATAAGAGAGTTGCCTCAAATGCCTTTCTTACACATACTTCTTCTATGGATGAAATGGAGTTATGGCATACATGGTTTGGTCATTTAAACTTCAATAGTTTGCTTTAATTGCAAAAGAAGGATATGGTTATTGGTTTGTCAACACTTGACTCCATTGAAAAGCATGCATGTGAAAGTTGTATACTTGGAAAAATGCATCATGCTCCTTTTCCCAAAGATGATGCTACACATGCTACATGAAAATTGCAACTTGTTCATAGTGACGTATGTGTTCTGGTCAAGACTCCATCTTTTGGCAAACGTGTATACTTTGTTACATTCATTGATGATGCAACATGCCATACTTGGGTGTACCCTATGAAAGCAAAGAATGAGTTATTCTCTCGCTTTAAAATATTTTTAGTTGTATCTAAAATTTTTTGTGGAAATAAGGTTTTGAATCTTCACATGGATTGTGATGGTGAATACATGTCACATGAATTTAAAACTTTTTTTAGAAAGAGTTATTGTGTGAAATGTAGTGTCATGTACACCTCAACAAAATGGTGTTTCATAGTACAAGAATAGAACACTTCTTGAAATGGCATGATGTATAGTTAAAGGAAAGCATCTTCCATATAATTTTTGGATGAAAGTGGTTATGTATGCAAACTATGTACTGAATCATTGTATTACAAAAGCATTGGGAGTCATTACACCTTATGAGGCTTGGAATGGACCATGTTTATTCATATCTGGTTGTTTGGCATCTGCTCTTGTGCCATCACAATAACTTCATGAACTTGATGACAAGGCAAAAGAAATGTATTTTTGGGTGCTATAGTGGTGAGCATAAAGATTAACACATACCATCCATTGACGGACAAAATTATTGTAAGTTGAGATGTGGTATTTATTGAAAATTCAGCTTATCATTTACTTGAATGTAAATTTCAGCCAACAATTATCTCATAAGATGTGTTTGATACACTCATACCTTTGTTTCAAGGTGATGCACTTGACTATGGCCATGTAGGCCATCCAATGGAGGTTCAAAGAGTTGAAAATTTTCAGCCAAATATGGCTGAAAAATTCCATCTAAACATGGCTAAAGCTTCCCAAAAATTGCAAGGAAACATGGCAAAAAAATTCCACCCAAAGATGGCTGAAAATTTCTAGCTAAACATGGCTGAAAATTTGCAAAATTTAAAGCCACACATGGCTGAAATTTAGCATGATATTCATCTTACTTCTAATGTACATTTTGATGATGTATTACATGAGGAAGATATGTCTATATAGGATGCACAATCTATGCCAAAATGACTACAAAAAACATTACAAGATAACAAGTTGAGTGCTCCTTTGCTTGGTAGAATACGATCAAGCTCTCACCATGCATCAAGTGAATTTGTGGATGTATCTCTTATTGCAATTGCATATAATAAAGAGCCACTCACTTTTGAAAATGCATGCAATTATTAAAATTAGATGAGCACAATAAAATTAGAATTGGATTCTATTCACAAAAATTGTACTTGGGATTTATGTGAATGGCCAAAAGGTAAGAATGCCATTGGTACTAAGTGGGTTTACAATATTAAAAGTAAATCAAATGGTAGCATTGATCACTATAAAGCTAGACTAGTTGCAAAAGGTTATGCACAAAAATATGGCAATTATTATGAGGAGATTTTTGCACCTACTTTGCACATGAGTATCATTCATTTTGTGTTTGCTTTGGCTACCCGTCATGGTTGAAAAGTGCATCCATTGGATATAAAGACAACTTTCTTAAATGGTGATTTGCATATGTGAAGTAACCTCTTGGATTTGCTATCAAAGGTCAGGAACATATGGTTTGCCACATGCATGAGGCTTTGTATGAACTTAAGTAAGCTCCATGTGCATGGTATGACAAGATATATAAGCACTTGATTTCTCTTAGTTTTACATGTAGTCTAATTGAAAGCACACTTCATGTACACAAAGATTGGGCTAATCTTATAGTGCTTGTTATCTATCTTGATGACATTCTCTTGTCTAGACATGCTTGGACTTGAGTTGGGGAAAGATCTCTAAAATCCCGCGGGTAAGCAAAGAAGCTTTCGATTATTCAAGAGATCTTAACGATAAAGAATAAGTCTTTATTTTTTATCGCAAGATCAACAAGACTTGATCAAGCTTGGCCGTGATTGTCCAAGAACTTGCAATTGGAACTACTCTGCAGTTTGCCCAAGTATTGGCAATAAAATTCCTTTTGGGAATTCTTCACTCAGGTTCCAATTATCCAATGGAAAATTGTGATAAAAGTAATCTATTCCAAGTTTGAATAGAGTGAGAAATTCCAAGAATGTAGTCTGCAACCGTGAAGATGGTACTTAAGTCTATGGAAGGTAAACCATAATGTTTGCCTATCCTTAAAGGGATTTTTATACAAATCCAGAAATCATGAGCATATGCTTAGACTTACGCAGTAGAGAGATTCCTATAAAGTCTTGGTTGAGGTAGGTACCTAAAGCATTAGTAAAGAAGGAATCTAAAGACAAGAAGTCAAAATCTCTTGTCACTACAAATTGTTCAAGAATAAACCAATTGAACTTGAATCTTTGAAAAATTCAAGTACTTGGAATTATAATTGGTTTTCATTTTAAAACCCAAGCAAAGAAGAAAAGATATTCTATCAAGAGGTTTTCTAGTTTCCACGATAAAAGCACAAGATCGTGAAACGATCATGTGAAGGGATTAAAACCTTGAAACTTCAAAATTCTTTTAAAGAGTTGAAGTGAAACGATACTCTATCAAGATATATTTAGAGTTTAGGATAAGTATCACCCACACATTAATGTGAATATAAAATAGGGTGGTATGGGACACCAAATTTTATACTCAGATTGATGTAGGAAAGATGGTATGGGACATCGGACCGTGGAATGATAATTATCTTTTAGTTTGAGAATGGATTTTGAAGTTAGATTTAATCTTCAAGAGAATTAAAATTTCCAAGGAGAAGTTTAAACTCAAGGAGGATAAAAGTATGATCTTAAGATACTTCAAGATCAAGAAAGCAAAAGATATGAAGTTGGTAACTTCGAAGATCTTCTGTTTCAAATAAGTTTGAATTATGAAACACTTCAAGATTAAGTGTTGTTGATAAGAAATACTTGTTACAGAAGGACTTTGGCATTGAAAAGATCCTTTCAACTAAGGAATAAACTGACTAAGTCAAGCATCAAGTTCCTAGTGTAACTTGGTAAATTCAGTCTTTTGACTCAAAGCAATGCTCAAGAATTGCATTCCTAGTAAATAGTCATAAAGATTGAATATAGGCATGACCTTAGTCTCAAATGAAGCATTGTTTGAGTAAAAAGCTCATCAATGTAACCTATGTGGGTCGACACACTGATGTTGGTTACCACACTAGTATCTTGTGGTTGGATGATGTTTTAAATTTGCTCCAAATCTTTTTGAAAATCTAGCTTATTTCTCTTAAAGATAGAAAAAAATGCTTCAATATGTTGTTGAAGTAGATTTTTGAGAAGCTAAAGTCTTGAGTAATCTAGACTTTGACTCATAGCAAGTTTACGTCTCTTGGAAGTTTGAATTGGTTGAACAAAGTTTTAGTTCTTTCTTTCTACTTTTGGATTTGACTTAGATATGGTATTTGATTCTTTTCACAAAAGTCAAGGGTTAGTCAGTTAGAACCAGGTAACTAAATTAAACATCCTAGATAGATGCTGTGAACAAGAACCTTTTCAATCTTCAAAAGATGTTAAGTCCAAGATTGACTTATTCATTTGAGTTTGCTTCAAGTTATAGCATAAATGATTTCCTAGAGTCATGTATACTCTAGAACAATGAAGTTAGGAATTGCTCATAAGATTGACAATTCCCAAGAACTTTCAGCTCAAGTCTTTGAGAAAAGTATCCTAAGTTGGATAATTTTAATTTGACTTGGTCAAGATATAGTAAGGTTGACCCAAAGTAAATGGAAAACTTTCTCCTACAATTTACATAGGATTTTCATGCCCATTAGGACAAAGTAGTCCTCAAGTTGGGTAAAGAAATCAAGTAACTGTTAGTTGGGAGTTAATTATTGTACAAACATCCAAGTCAGATGTTTGGACCAACCAAACTTCTGGTTTTCCAAATCAAATTCAAGTGAATCAAAGTTCTCAAAGTCTTGATTGGGATAAGAATCCCACTTATCCCACCTTAATTACTAAGTCCATGCACCAATCATGCCTAGAAATGGACTAGTACTTGGAATCCATCCATTTCATATGTTTGTGCCTAGATCGCACATCGAGAAACAATGAAGTGGCTGGGGTATTTTTAGATTCACCCTTATTATTCCTTCACTACTTTGTACTTTGACTAGTTTATCAAAGTGTAAAGCCAGATGGTGTTTTGAATCATTTGGACAGGGATCCCACCACAGAGATGAGACATGTTCTTCTAGTTTTAGAACATGACCATGTTCTTTCGGTTTAAGAACATGAGGCTCAGGGGTTGCCTATGGTTATTATATATAGCTTTATTTTCAAGGACGAAAATCTTTCCCAAGGGAGAAAGAATGTAGTAAAGTAAGTCTATGATCTAAGGGTCTAGCCGATTCAGACATATCTGAAATCGGACACTGTTTGGTCACTCGTATATGGCCAAAGATCTCGAGACTAGACTTAAACATCAATTCATGTGCTCTCTTAAACAAGTGATCCACTTAGCCTAGTGGTTAAGTCTGAAGGTTGTGAAGGAGGAGGTCTTGGTTCAATCCCCATGGGGAGCATGGGGAGAGAGTTTTGCCCAAGGAGCTCTAGAGCCTTCTAACTCAGGTTAACGTGAGTTAACTTGAGACTAGCGAGACTTAACTCGAGTGACGAGTACACCAATCACTAGTGCACTCTAGTGAAAGGTACAAAAGTAGTGGCTAGTAGACTCTAGTGGAAGATATAAAAGGAGTGGAGCAGATTGCACATGCACTTGTGGACTCTAGTTACATTTGTGATCCTCGTTGATTCGAGCAACTATGTATATATAGGCATAAGATTGGGAGGAGAGTCATCTCTCTAGCACGTGGTGGTCGTAATCCTTAGTCCCTTGCATGAACACTCTGGGACCGCCATGGCACTTTATCCCTCTTTAGGAGGTTTTTTCCCCCGGCTTGTATATACGCCTAATGCTCTAATGGGCTACTAATATTTGTACATTCTAGTGGTAATACATTCAGTGTTGTGTGTTGTGCTCCAAGCTTCTCCTTCTTCCTTGTGTTGTTCATGTGCTTTCACAGATGTCTAACTCCAACATTCATTCCTAGTCAAACTATAGTCAAAACTCTAGAATTAGTCAAGCTATTTATTGAACATCTCTATCGGCTCTATTTTCTACCTCAAGACATGGTGTCAGATAGAGATATAAGATTTACTAACCGTTTTTGGAGAGCTGTTTACATTCCACTAGAGATGAAGTACTATTGAACATCCACATGCATACGGGCCAACATAAAGAGTCAATCGAATACTTGAAGATGGGCTTAGAGCATATGTATCCTCAAATTAGATTAATTGGAGGAGTATTTACCCTTGATTGAATTTTCTTACAACAATGCTAAGCATTCTGCAATACAATATAGTCCATTCATGTTAATTTATGGGCTTCATTCCGAAGCCCCATATGTAGTAAGGATGCAAAAGAATAAAGTCCAATCCACTAAAGATTTCTTGGAAGATATGGACTTTAAGCTGAAGGTAGATAAGGAGAACCTGGAAAAATCCTAGGATAAAGCTAAAGCATAAATCGATCCTAAGACACAAGATATTTCCTTTCAAGTTGGAGAACAAGTTTATTTAAAAGTCCTCGAGAAATTTGAAACTCTGAAAACAAGAAACAATTCTAAATTATCTCTAAGATATTGTGGCCCTTTCATAATTCTTAGAAAGATTGGGACTATCGCTTATGATTTAAAGCTTCAAGAAGATTGTCTTCTTCACCAAGTGTTTCATATTAATAGATTAAAAAGGAAATTGGTCGAACAAGGTCATCTTGTATCTTTGGATACAATAATCTAACCTATTTTATTATAGAACTTCCCTCATGAAATAGAGAAAACACTACACACTCGAGATAAAAAAACACAAAGTCATTTATATAGGGAGTGCCTAATTGAAATTAAAGGATGGGCTAGAGGAAAGCGCCACCTAAGAACGAGTAAGTTCCATCAACAAAACTTTTCCGTCTTTTCAAACTTAAAGTAGAAAAAAAAAGAGGTAAATATTTGAGAGCCTATGATCGATAAGATTGATCAGGTGCACGGGGGAATACTTCACATGATATACCTATATGCATTTTCAAGGAAAAAATGTTTTAACAAGGAAATAATGTTGTAAAAATGCCCTTGGGTTAGACTCTTTATGTGTATGAATATCTTGGGATACAAGCATTAATCCTTGGTTTAATCCTTAGAAGGAACAAATGAGTTATTTTATTCGATTGAGCTCCCAAGAATCTTTTGTGGGACTATATTTACTCGATCTTTTATCTCTTCCCATAACACTTCTTTTAGTTATTGAAAACATAATTTTGAATTAAATACATTTTTTCTTAATCATTTGTTTTATGCCAACACCCTATTTTCATTGGAAAGACTTCTCACATTGTGAGAGACCATGCTAATTTTTTCTTGTTAATTATGGTACTGAATTCTGCCCTTCATCTCTCCATCTTTCTTCTTTTTATTTGAAGCTTCCATCATCCTCTTTGAGGTGTCATATTCATTTCGTTTAAAAATGAGTTCCATTGATAGGTGTATTTTTCTCGACAATGCTAGTGTAGGATCTCCCTAAGAAAAAAAAGAAAAATCTCTATGGTCTCTCTTTCGTTCCTGATGTAATGTCAGGCACCACAATGCCTTTTCTTTTTCTTTTTCTTTTTCCAAAGGAATCAGGTGAAACTGATTTGGTCCTCGCTCCCCAATGCTATTATACGCTTGTAATACCCTTTGAACATGATTTAAAAGTACATGTACTGCAAGGCTACATGAGTATCGAGCTGAACTATTCTATCATATAAGAACGAACGACAAACTATTCTATCATATAAGAACGAACGACCGTTGAAGAGAAATTCAAATACGAGGCGATCTGCTGATCCATTTCGAAGGCATTCCTCCGCGTAACTTTCTCAGGTCGGAGGTCGGCTCTTTGAACTCCATATGATCGTAGTGCATCCTGACTAACCTTCATGGAGGAGCAGGAAGAGGCTATCAATAATGACGTCTTTGCTTCGCTAATGCCGAATCTATTCAGTCGACTGCAGCACTGCGACGGAACTGTTAGCGAGCAAGAATTTCAAGAGATTCATCGCCTGCTTGACAAAGCCGTAATTTCTTTGTAACTTTTTCTTTTTTACGAACGAATGCGATCGTTTTTGGTGTATAAACTTTTGCAATCATTTATGCTGGACTAATTTACTGTATCTTGCATCTCTGTGTTATGCGACTTGATGTATCATGAATTTTCCCATTTCAAGACTCGTTGTGGCGCATGTATTCATTGCTGTGTAGGAATTTTTCCATAATTTTGCTAGAAAAGTATATGAATTCAAGCATCAGCGTGGAGTTTGAATTAATTAGTTCAAGTCATGCCCTCACAGAAGCGAGGGATGCATGACCGGTGCGAACAAATCTCAGTGCTTCTTAGAGTACGTCGACGCCATTCCCATTATTATTCTGTGCTTTGCAGATATCGATCCACGATGAAATTAAAGTAGATGCAAAAGCAAGCCAACATTCTAATGGGAAACCAGAGGACTCCGTGCTGAAAATTTCAAATCTAACCAGGCATGAAGAGCACGTAGTAGAGGAAGGTAAAAGGATGCCATCTCCACGAAGTACGTTAAATAATGTGGGTGGGAAAGAGAATTTCTTGCCAGACAATTTTCCACAAAGGAACAAGGTCTCTAGACGAGAAAGAAGCTCCAGGATGACAACTCATAAGAAACCTTTCACAGTTGATATAAGGTCAGTCATATCCAATGAAGCTGAAGTTTTTCAACAGGATCTTTAGAATCCAAGTCATTCAGCAAAAATAAATTTCTTCTCAATAAACTGATCGATATGAATGACATTCTTCAGGAGCAATAAACTATTGTGGTCTGTTGCAGAAGTTTTGGATCAATTCTGAATAACAACGGACTCGGGAGATGTGAGAAGCCACAAGATGTTCATGCATTTTGGGAAGCTGCAGATGAGCATGAAGGTGAGTTCGCTTTTTACAAATTTCATTGTTGCAATGAGTATGTAACCATTTGCTAGCAGTGCTGCATGTAAAAGTGTAACAATATGACATATTGCATGAACTAAACTCTGAAAGGGGATGTATTGCTCATCTTTCCTTCTCTTGAACACTCCATATGCTTTTGACACCGTTTTGAGTATAATCAAGGTTCATGTATTGTTACAATAGCCTCAGAAGCCATTATGGGAAAATTAAGGGGAAAATGTGAACAGAAAGCACCAAATGAGATGGCATATTTTCGGCGGTTTGGAGTGAGGCGCAAAAATAGTCAAAGGTAAGCTAACAGTGCCTAATGATTTAATGCATGTGTTTCTGATGTATGAGTTGCATATCAAAATTTCAGTGCCTTGCAGGAGGACAACTCGTTTAAAGCGGTTTGCTGTTGAGCTTCCTTCATCAGTTGAACAGGTGCAATCACTTGACCAAGAGCAACTTGAGGAAGAAGAGGATGTAGCTGAATCCTCTTTGACGTTTCTTTCAAATCCAGAATTCAAGTTCTTGGATGAGAAGTTAATGCAGAATCTGATGGAGAAGGATAGTCAGGGACTCCAACAGTTAAGTAATTTACAGAAATCAATGGAGAGTACCCACTTAGATGGAATGAGTCTTCAACTTGAAGAACTGGATACCTTGTCAGATGCAAAATCTCCACTGATAAATGCACTAGATGTTATAAAACTCACAGGTGGTACTGCTTCCAATGATGAGGCATCTGAATCTAGTAAGCATTATCAAATGGAAGCAGATGATGCAATACCTGTTGAAGATCCTCTCAAGTGTCTAGTGGCCTTTAATCAGCCGAGTAAAATAGCAGAGAGTAATGAGGTTGCATGTGGCCCGCAAATGAAGGCAACACCGTTTGACACAAAGACAGCATCAAGAAATACCCCTTTTACATCTCCAACACCACCTTCTAATCCACTTGCATTGTTCAGATTGGCAATGGAAACTACAGTGGAAGACCTGAGCAAAAGAAGGCTCGACTTTGGTGATACTACTGAGCCTCAAACTTTGGGCTTAGAATTGCTTGCCCCTGAAACAGAAAATATGTGTTGCTCACAAATTCTGCAAACAAGCCCTGTATCTACCACAACAATAAATCCACAAATTCTACAAACAAGCCCTATATCTACCACAACAATGAATGAGGTGATTTTAATTTATATTTGTTGCATTTGTGGTACTTTTTAAGGTACATTAATGGTAAACATAAGAGTTATTCACAGTAAACACAGATAATGAAAGCTCGTAGGGGCTTTAGGAAGTGTCATGCTATTGAAACAACTTGCTTACTCACATTTTCTTTTTTTAACTTTCCTTACTTTCTTTTTCAATATGTGGAAATAATGAATAACAGGAAGGAACTGTGACATTAGTAGAGGAGCTGACTGCAGAAGCATTACGTCCTGCACAGGCGCCGAACAGCTCTGAGAAGGTTTCAATTAAGCCTCTGCAAAAGGCCATAACAAGGAGGAAAAAACTTGTAGAAAATCGACGATACAGTCTTGAAGGTCTGGCACCTTGATCTCTTACCCAATAAAATCTGTGTGCAAACTTCGCTTATGCTCCACAAATTCCCCTCGATCTCTTATGCCTCAAAAGTTTCCTATCACAAATGAAAGAAATTTGCATATACTTTTTTATTTATTGTATTTTTCAATAATAAATTTTATAATATGATTGTAAATAACAACAAATTTATACAGAAAATTTATCTAACTCGTAAGTTTTTGTGAAGTTTAAGGTGCAATTGTTGAATGCGATTTTACCTGATTTTGACAGGTGCTGGGACAAGTTGGGAGCAGGGCCAGCGGCGAAGTACAAGGATAAAGTCAAGGCCTCTTGAATGGTGGAGAGGTGAACGTTTCTTGCATGGTCGTGTGCACAAAAGTAAGTTTTTTATTTCCTATTTACTCTTCTCCTCTTCGAACCTGGGTTCTTGGACACATAGATGCTCATTTCATTAGTGATATGCACTTCAGAAAGTTTTGTTTTTGTTTTTTTTTTTTGGTTTGTTTGTTTGTTTTGTTTTGTTTCTCTCTCTCTTTTTTTTCCCCCCTTCTTCTTTTTCATTATTTTTATGGCACTGTGCTTCAAGAAGTGATAAATTGTCATACACCGAAGTTATCTGATTCTATATGTTATGGAACTCTTTATTCTTGTACCGGAGTGTAGTACATTATTAATGTGTACCACCACTTGCTATTCTTTTACTAAGTTCAACTGCTTTCTCATAGCAGTTAATGTTCAGATGCCTGTTCTGATTTATAGACTTATTCAACAAGTTGAGCTGCTAATGCTAAAGTTTGTTTATTGAGTACCTTTTACTAAAAAAGGTATTGAGTACCTTCTACTAAAAAAGGAATTGAGTACCTTTTACTAAAAAAGGTATTGAGTACCTTTTTTGTTTTTGTTTTTTTTTCTTTTTTGTTTGTTTGTTTGTTTGTTTGTTTTGTTTCTTTGTTTTGTTTGTTTGTTTGTTTGTTTGTTTGTTTGTTTGTTTGTTTGTCCCCCCCCTCCCCCCCCTTCTTTTCCCCCCTTCTTTTTTCTTTTTCATTATTTTTATGGCATTGTGCTTCAAGAAGTGGTAAATTGTCATACACCGAAGTTATCTGATTCTATATGTTTTGGAACTCTTTATTCTTGTAGCGGAGTGTAGTACATTATTAATGTGTACCAAGGTCCACCACTCGCTATTCTTTTACTAAGTTCAACTGCTTTTCCATAGCAGTTAATGTTCAGATGCCCGTTCTTATAGACTTATTCAACAAGTTGAGCTGCTAATGCTAAACTTTATTTATTGAGTACCTTCTATAACAGACATCTTCTGCACCTTGATTAGTTGCAGTGTTTCAAGAAATGCTAAATTGTTATATACCAAAGTTATATGATGCTATTTGCTATGGAACTCCTCATTCTTTTACCGGAGTGTAGTATATATTATTAATGTGGTATCAGCATGGTATCAGCACTCGCTATTTTTACTACATTCAACTGCTTTCTCGTAGCTGTTAGTGTTCAGATGCCCGTACATATAGATTTATTCAACAGGTTGAGCTGCTAATGCTAAATTTTGTCTAGTGAGTTTCTTGTATCACATGACATCTTCTATACCTTAAATAACGCTGCGTCCTTGGCATTGAGTGACTTCTATCACATGATGTTTTCTAAACCCTGCTAAACTAACAGTACATCCTTGGCTCTGAATGATGCAGGCTTAGTAACGGTGATCGGAATCAAGTACTCATCACCTGTGGCCTGCTGGTCCAAACGCGGTAGCACCAAAGCACCGAATTTCAAAGTGGAATCATATGTTTCTGAAGAATATGCAAAATATGTACAATTTGCTGCTCGCGGCTAGATACTTGTATCTATCATTGATTGGGGTTGACAAGGAATCCTGCTACCCATCCTGTATGCATCAAGTTGTTGCTGTGCTTATACATCATTCTGTATTCTTTCTAACCAGGAAAAGGTATGTCTGGAAAAGTGCTGGAGCACTTTTGAACAACCGTGAAATGTGTGCGAGTTCAATTTGTTGAGCTGACATATTGATATCACATCTCTATTTCCAAGTACAGAAGAAATCAAAGCTTATTTTAGGTAGAATATTCATCTCTTGGCTCTCGAAGGTCAGACCTCTCTTTCAAAAGAAGGACAGATCTTAAGCTGAAAGGAAATTCATTCGTGCCTTTGCAAGTAGTGGCCTTTTTTTGAAGTATTCATGAGTACTTCTAGAGACCAGCGATCTTTATGCTAAACAGAAAATTACATATTTAACCTAAAGATATTGCCCTCATCTTTAGGGTGTGAATGCTACAAACAGGCTTCATTCTAACATTTCGACGGAAATATCCAAGTTCCTCTGTATCCATGGTGCTTTTCCACTTGTTGAGTTCCACTTTAAAATGTTAGAAAATAGAGCTTTTCGGCCTTCTTCAGAACCATGCTGCAGAGTGGGCAAGAGTAGAAAAGCTGTTTCAGATCTTCCTTGGTCATGTTGGCATGGAGGGCACTGGGTTCCTTGTCTTTTTTCTTTGATGTTGGTCCAAATTTGTTGATGTAGGTAGAATAAGTCACTTGAGTGCCTTTTTCTTGAGAGATCCATTTCATACTGAGCTTGTTGGAATCGTTAGCAATTTTATTGCATCATTAAATGTTGGATGGTAGCTGGACATTTTCTAGTAACCCACTTCTTCTTCTACAGTGCCATTCTCTTTTTTAGCAAGGATCAGTCTGCATAGCATAGTCTTTCGTTGGATGATGGCTGGGCTATTTCTGGGCATCCAATTTTTCTTTTTTAAAATACCATCCTGTTTCTTAGCAAGATCGATGCTCGTAAATGCTGATTCTTCTCTCTATTTCAGAGATCCCGATCTTTGAACTCTTGCTCTGAAGTCTCCTTGGAGCCTCTGGCCTGTACTTATGAGCAGCTCAGAGCTGTACCCCAATCATTCATAGAGCTGTAAAATTGTTGGCCATTTGATCTAAGTTTTTTTTAGTTTGCTGCTGCTAGCTTATGTGGTCCAATGGTATCCAATGGAACAATATTTCACCAGCAGTGTTGAGTTGAACATCTACATCTGTTTAGCTTAGCTTTCGACTTCTGCAGATCCTCTCCTTCCCTTGTTTAAGAGTTGCTTTGAGGGGATGAAGATCTGGCCATCTTGCACTTATTTAGCTAGTAGCCCCTACGACCAATTTGGCTTGCCCAGTAGCCTTGTGGAATGCTATAAGATGTGTGAGACCCTCTGGAAGATTTGGAAAGAGAGGTGTGCCGCCAACTTTGGCAGCCCTCCTAAAGAATGATAGATCGAAAAATATCGTAATTGTAAGAAGCACCCGCCTTTTAGACATCATAGAGTGTTTTTCCTTGAGAGCAATAAGATTAAAAGCAAGTGGGTCCCCATGAGGGGGGACAAAAGGGTTATCAACCTTTTTTGTAATGTCTTCTAGCAAGTTTTAAGCAACCCCTGCTTTGTGGGATTCGGGGGTCCCATGGGTTCTAGGCCTGTTCGCTTGTACAGTTGATCTTTCTAATTGACTTGCCTAACAGCCCTGTTCATATTTAGTTCGTCTTCTGATGGGGGAGGGGGACGAAAGGGTTATCAAAATTCTTTGTAATGTCTTCTAGCAAGTTTTAAGCAACCCTTTCTTTGTGGGATTTTGGGGGGTCCCATGGGTGCTAGGCCTGTTCGCTTGTACAATTGTTCTTTCTATATTAATTAAAGTTTGGGAGAGTAGGCTATTGCTGAACTTCCTGAAAAAGAAAAAAAATGGCTTGCCCAATAGCCCTGTTTGTATTTAGTTCGTCTTTTTATCTATATGGATTCGACTCCTGGACTTGTATTAGTTGCATTGAATACCACATCGGGCCTTGAGGAGACTAAATATCTTGATGTCCTCTTCTTTACTCCGCTACTCATCAAGCCAATCTTGGATGGGTAACAGGTTGCAAAATAGATTAGAGTCCTATTTTTTTGTGGAATAGAACAGTCATTTGATATTTCTGGAACCCTGGGTCATTCAGCATTTCGTGGATTGGTTTGACTGATCTTCTGTCCCTATACAGAGCTCACTCCCACAGTTGCTAGAGTTTATTGGAGTTTGTTGGGATCTTGAGGATACAAAAGATCTTGATGTCCTCTACGTGTTAATAGAAGTTTCTCTGTGTCTGAAACTCTGTGACACTCTTAGTTCTCAAAATCCTCACTCCTAAAGTTGTTTTTGGTTTACATGAAAGTTTACTGGGATCTTGAGGATCATGGATAGGTGGCAACATAGATTTGTCTGAAGTGGATGCGATAGAAATTTCTTTGGACATTTCTGGAACGGTGTAATGCTCTTTATGTCTGAACCAAATTATTATAGCCCATATATGATTTGACAAAGGTAGGCTGTTTTATATTGGCCCTTTCCCACAGTTGTTTCAGAGTTGCATCAAATATCACTGTACAAACATGAGGAGACAAGAGATTGATGTCCTCGAAGGTAGGCTGTATATATTTAGCCCACTACCACAGTTGTTTTTGAGTTATATTTAGTACTACTGGATCCTGGGGAGACAAGATCTTGATGTCCTCTACTTCTACACTGTTATTGAGTTACCCACTTTTGGATAGGTTGCCAAGATGGTTTGGACCCCTATGTTTTTGTTGTATAGCTTTGAATGCAATAAAAAAATTTTTAGACATTTCTGGAACTCTGTGATACTCTTCATTTTTGAACCAAACCATTGTAGTATGCAAGATAAATTGGACGCCTATCTTTTAGCTGTACACCTCAGAGCTGGATGCAATAGAAAAGTCTTTAGACATATCTGGAACTCTGTGATACTCTTCATTTTTTAAACCAAACCATTGTAGTCTGTGTGATTACCAAGGCAGGTTGATGAAAAAGTAGTCAGATTCCTTTAATTTTTCCCCCGGATGGTCTTGTTTTCCACCAGTCATCCTGGTCGATGTATGCTCAAATTATATCTTCTCTACAAGAACAGTGTAAAATGCATGTTCTCAATGATTTGGGGGGAAAAATCGTACATAGTCATTCTGAAATGCCTGTATCATATCTTGTTGCTATCTGTATTTTCTAATTTTTATCTATCAAATACAATTGGCTTGTTTGAGTCATCATCCTAATCATTTGGATAACTTTTGCCCATATCTTGTATCTTGAAGTCATTGTGGTGACTGGTCTTCTTTACTTTTGATTTGGGGACTACCCCCTTCTGTCAACGAATTTGTTGCTGTAGCCACTTCTCATCTTATCTTAATGGGTATAACTTTTGCACACGTTTTGTGTCTTGTTGTCAATGTGGTGACTGTTGTCCAATTTATTATCCTGAGTCTCTCCTCTCTTGTAAATTAGCTTCTTGTTTTCTATCATAAAAAAAAAAACCATTTGGGTATAACTTTTGCACATGTTTTGTCTTGTAGTCAACGTGGTGACTGCTGTCCAATTTATTATCCTATGTCTCCTCTCTTGTCAATTAGCTTCTTGATTTTTATCCTGCAAAAAAAAAAAGCTTCTTGATCACACCATAGTAACTAGAAGTGATTTGTATCTTGTGCATTTGCACAGGCTTCTAGTTGCTGGTGTAGACTTGGACCCTTCCTTTCTCCAAGGAATTTATTGCTGCAGTCATTTTTATCCACTTAAAGAATGTTCAATCAATCTAGAATGTGAGATAGGATAATTTTTTGAAAATTCTGGTATGCTCTTTCTCAAGTTTAGAGCTGTTGTAAAAGACATGCTTAATGTGCTTTAAGGTGCTCTCTTCAAGAATTCACCTCTTTCTCTAGAAGATTTTCTCACCTTACATAAAACTTTTCTTATTTTGGTTTGCAGGGTTTATGCTTATTCATAGAAGTGTTTTTACTTTATTGAAGCCAACGAAATTGTAAAGCATGTTTTTTTGGAGATTGTCTTTAGTGTCTGTTGTCTATCATCAAAATTTTGGGCTTTTGCCATCAAAAAGTTTCTCTTTTCGGCATGGGGGGAGCTGCTTCATCCTTGATGCTCAAGAACAAAGGTCTTGCCTTAGAAGTAAGAGGCTTTGGTGCATCTCTTGAGCTCTTTGGGGTTAAATTCATGGTCATCACCCTTCCAAGGATGAATATTTTGGAGGTTTGCCTCTTTATATAAATGTTTGCTCCTAAGTCTTCTTTGGAATCCACTCGTCAACGATTTAGGAAAGAGTAGTTTTCTTGTGGCATGATTGATAGCAAGTGCCAATTTTTATTAAGGAACCATGTATTGTTAATTTTTGAAAAATGATGAAATGGCTTTCCTTCCAAGCTTTGCAAGTCGGCTCTTGGCAAGTTTGGTGCACAATGTTGTGCCTATTAAGGTGGTTCCCAGATTTTATGCTAAATCAATCGGAGTGTCTGCACTATCTGCTCTAGGTCGAGCTCCAACCTTCCCTACTTCCTTTACAAATTTATTAAGGAGATTGTGTGGCTCATTGGTCGGCCTATGGCCTTTAGGGAAGACATCAAGGGGATCCATCTATGAAGTTGTGACACACTCGTTCGACGGGAAATGACACCCATAGATTTATGTTGAAGCAAATCTATACATGGATCTTTCCTTCAAAATCAGAATAGATATTGGTGAAATGGAACCTCTAGAGCAAGAGCTGTTCGATAGAAATTTGCCAAATGCTTGTTTTCATTGCGAAATGTAGGGCCACAAGTTCAAAGATTGCCAGTTGAGGTAGAAATCCATTAGGAAGAAGCAAGAGAATGAAATCGCTCAGATTAACAAAGAAAATACGATGGCCCAAAGAAGTGGACCTTGTATGTTAGAGCTTGAATTTCTTTCACTAGATTCAAAGAAACTCCAAGAAACCCAATTTGTTGACCCTAACTCTGAAGGCTTCACAAAAGCGAGGTGTAGGAGGAGAAGCTTGCCCAAAGGTATTATAAAATCAAGTCCCTCTCACTTGGTCTCAAATACAATTGTTTTCAGTATTTTGGTAAAGGAGATCAATCAATTGGACTACCCAGGGGGAATGAATGAGTTTTTGACTTCTAATGATGAGTAAACACCAAAGAATTCTTTCAACAGCAATAAAGAAAATCTAGGACACACCATAAGCAAAGAGGATGAATTCACCACGAGTATAGAAGATATAACCTCGATAGCGAAATTTCGATCATTGCGTCTATGATTCTTGATTGGGTTTCAAATTTGTTGCTATGAAGGCATTCCAAAAAGGGAAAATTGTTACATGTATCCCTTGGAAGAGCCCCCTTAAGAGTAGAATTTTGTGTCAAGATCCTTCGACTTTGAGAAGGAGACAAAAACAAGTAAAAGTGGGACAAGATCCAACCTTGCAAAAATCATTTCCATCGAAAATGATAGTGGTCTCTTTCAACATCCAAGGGCTTTCTGAATCCCTCAAGAGCTATTGCCATTGGTCAATGGCTTCGTGATAAAAGCATTAACTCATACTTTATTTGTCTTCAAGAGATTAAAATCGACGGTGAAGACTTTCTAAAGAGACTAAATAGAATTTCTTGATCTCATGTGTTGTTTGTCACTTCACACCTATGAGGATGTAGTGGCTCGATTGTAGGTGTCAAGCATGTTTGGTTCACCATTGTTTTTGTATATGCGCTCAATCTTGACATGGATAGGCAAGTTACTTGAAAATCATTGAACTTTCTATCCTTCAATGCTATCCTTTGCGGGAACTATAAGATGGTGGAAGTGGAGTTCGATAGATGGGAACAAAGAGGGCATGTTATCAATGATCTTGAGAAGGACGTTTGGACCACGTGAGGATCCACCATGATTTGATGGAGGTCAAAGACATATTTGGCTTCTCTTGATCAAACCTCCAAGCTCAAGTAGATTTGATGAAAGCTAGACTTGACAGAAGTTATGTGATGTAGGACATCATAGAGAAGTTTGTCTCCCATATCTCTTTCAATATGTGGACCTTTGTTGTTTTTGATCACTATCCTATGATTGTTGTCTTCAAGTTGCATGCTCAAAACATAGGAAAGCATCTTGGTTCCATGACAAGTCTATGCCATTCTCCCTCTCCTTGGTTTGCTAGGAGATCATCTTGATTTGGAACCAGTAGGCTTTTACTGCTGACTCTTCTCTAACCAAGTGTTGGAGGGTTGTGGTTAAGAAAACGCAAAATATTTTGTTCAGGACTCGGAAGGAATTCCAAAACATTCATTGTGCTAGAAGGAAGTTTCTTTACGACAAGTGCTAGGACATCTCAAGATTGAAGTCAAGAAAGGCCATTCCCACCTCTAGTCTCGACTCCGAAAGATCAGAAACATGCTTAGATAGACATGAAGAGGAAATTCAAAGGAAGAATCTCCATATCTATTTTAAAGATTGGTGGGTGGAAAAAGCAGACAAATCAATGAAAGAAATGTGCAAACTCCTTAAGAAGAAACAATAGAAGGGATCAATTACATACAGACAAAGAGAATAGTGCTCTTATTGTCAACCAACTTGCTAATCGACATAGGATTCATGAAGGGTAGGTTTATCCTTGAGGCCATCATTGACGTTTGGGAAGGACTTGTCTTTGCAGAGGAAACTTTTAGGATGTTTTCTTTTTGAAAATTGACTTCGATAAAGTTTATGATAAACTCGAGTGGGACTTTTTTCTTCAATCTTTGAAAGGTTTTGGTTGTGACCCGAAGTTTATAAAGATGATCTCGACACTTTGGGAAATGCTTTTGCTCTCATTAAAATTAATGGTTGGCTCTCTCAATCTATGATATTAAAATGCTCGATTAGAAAAGATTGCCCCTTGGCTCTTGATGGCCTTAGTTGCTTGGTTAATTGTCATGCCCATGTTGGCCAAATTCAAGGCCTTGTATTGCCTCAATCCCAGGCCTAGATGTTCATGAGAATGTTCATTGACAGTGTGAATGCTTTCTTTCAGAATGATCTAGACAATCTCATCTCCCTTTGGCATTGTCTAAATACTTTTTGTGTGGTCTTTGGATCTAAATTAAATCACTCAAACATCAGTTTCAAAGCTATTATTAGACACTTTTCGCAATTTTTGGTGGACCAAGGTTGTTAGGTGACCTCCAATGGTCAAATCTTTCATCTCTGTGGATTTTGATGGGCTTTGATGTTACTATGAGTCAGCAATCGACTTTGGCTCTTACCAAGCTCCACAACAAAGTTCGTTACTAGAAAGGAATGCAAATCAACATGGTGGGGTGGGTATGGTGATCGATACATTCCTTATAGCCATGATTATCTTTTTTTTTTTCATATTGGAGATTGAAAGACAAAGATGTGGTTAAATTGAAAATAATAAAAAAAAATTCCCCTAGACAGGTGATCCAAATAAGAGAGGTGTGCCCAAAATAAAATGGACTATTTGTGTGAGTAAAAAAAGGCTCGGGCAAGCTTGAGATTTAACTTCAACAATAATAATAGAGGCCATAATAGAAGGGACTACAACAATTATTTTGAAGATCAATACCATGAAGACTCATTGATTTTGATGGATCTAAGCCACAAGGAAGCTAAAAAAGATGATCATTTATTCTACATAGATTCAAGATGTTCAAATCATATTGCAGGCAACATAGCTCTCGTATCTCATTTAGAAAGTCCCAAGCATAGACATGAAGTTCAAACAAGGGATGAGACAAAGCATAGTGTGGAGAAGATTGGTAATGTCAAAGCTTCCAATGGAAGGACAAATATTCTGAGCAAGGTACTCTGTGTTCCCACTATTACAAAAAAAACTAATAAGTGTAGGTCAAATAGTTGAGAAAGGCTTGCAAGTTAGGTTCACCCAACATGGAGCTTTTATGAAAGATCCATGTCAAGGCTTCAAGAAGATAGCTAGAGGTGAGAAGCATGGTAGGCTCTTTACTTTTGAAGTAGGAGAAACCAAAAACATAGCTCTATTCAACTTTGGGTCTCAAACCCTAAGTAAGCCTGAAGTGTGGCATAAGAGGCTAGCTCATATGAATGAAAGAACCTTAAAGGATATATGCAGGGATCAAGGTATTCTTGGATTACCAAACATATCAAAGCAATTGATATGATGCATGTTAGATTCGAAAGGCACAAAGATAACCATTCAATCACAAAGGCTACATCCACAATAACTTATTGACTTAGTACATACAGATATATGGGGGCCAAGCCAAGAACCTTCATTGGCAGGATCAAGTTATTATGTCTCATTTATTGATGACCATAGTAGATGGACTATTCTATACTTTATGAAGAGTAAGAATGAATTGTTTGATTGTTTCTCCAAAGTGTTTGATGAGTTCTTGCAAGATAAAGGTATCAAAAGGGAAGTGACTACCAGGTACTCGCCTCAATTGAATGGAATTATAGAGAGAAGAAACAACATGTTGGTTGGATAAGACAAAATAATGTTTGAAGAAAAGAGGTTGCCACATTATCTATGGATAGAGGCTATTTCAACTCCTGTCTATCTTGTAATAGACTACCATCCAAATCACTCTAAGATATGACCCCTTATGAAGCATGGTATGGAAGAAAATCTAGTTTTGGACATTGCAAGGTGATTGGTTGTTTAGCTTATGTTCATGTACCATCACAAATAAGAGGTAAGCTAGATGAAAGGGCGACAACAACAATGTTTATTGGATGTGACTCAGCTCAGATAGGTTACAAGTTCTATAATCCTTCAACCAAGCAATTCACTATAAGTAGAGATGTGTTTGAAGAACATAGGTTTTGGTATGATGAAGACAAACAAAAGGTAACTCTACCATATGATCTTGATTCTGATTCTCATTAATAAGGAAGAAAGCACGATACCCTGGTCAAGATCCAAGAAGTTATACAGATGATGACCAAGATGAAAAGGAAAAGGATTACAAGCTATGGAAGTCAAGAGGAAAGCAAAGATGTAAGAGTTGGAGAGTGCTCCAAGCAAGCACCTAGAAGGTCAACAAGGAAGAAAAGACAATAAGAAAGGCATGGATATACTTCCACATTTGTTACAAAGCATTCAATCTACTTAGCAAAGGACTCAATTTCAGAGGAATCCTCAACCTATGAAGATGCAAAGGGAAACCCTAATTGGGAAAAGGCCATGAAAGAAGAAATAGATGCATTGAAGGAGATGGATACTTGGGATTTGGTTCTAATGTTACCCAATCAAAAGATAGTTGGTTGCAGATGTGTATATAAAGTTAAAAGAAACTCAGATGGATCAATTTGCAGGTACAAGGCAAGATTAGTTGCCAAAGCATGCTCACAATCTCATGGTATAGACTATGAGGAAACATTCTCATGAGTTGCAAAGACGAATATAATCAGAACATTGATAAGTGTGACTATTGCAAGAAATTGGAGACTCCTCCAACTTGATATAAAAAATTCATTCCTAAATTGTTGGATAAGTGAAGAGGTATACATGTCACAACCACCAGGTTTTGAAAACCCTAGTCATAAATCTTATGTTTGCAGACTTAAAAAAGCATTGTATGGATTGAAACAAACTTCTAGAGCTTGGAATTATAGGTTGGTTACATACCTTCAAGATCAACGATTCAAACTTAGCAATTCAGATCCTTCTCTATTCATCAAAAGGGATCACAATGAGGTTATCTATCTATGTGTATATGTAGATGATATTATTGTGACAAGTGATGATCTGAATAACATTCAAAGGATCAAAAGACACATGCAAGAGGAGGTCAATATCAGTGACTTAGGTAAGCTCACATATTTCCTAGGTATGCAAGTGATTTATATAGATGAAAGGATGTATCTAACTGAGAGAAGATACATTCAGTCTTACTTTTGAAGTTCACAATGGAGAACACAAAGCTTGCAAATACACCTTTGGAATTGAACCATAAACTAAGTGTTTATGAAGGTGAGCAGATTGATGATCCTAAAGAGTATCAAAGCTTAGTTGGTAGCTTGATATATGCTACTCACACAAGATTAGATATATCATATAGTATGGGAGTGGTTAGTGAGATCATGCACTCACCTAGAAGGCCACACATAGATGCTGCAAAGAGAGTACTCAAGTACCTCAAAGGGACACTTAATGAAGACATCTATTATCCTTACTCTTAAGATTTGGATATCAAAATGTTTTCAGATGTAGATTGAGCAGGAGCAAAGGATGATAGAAGAAGTGTCTGTGGATACTTAGCATTTGTAGGTTCAAAATTGGTGTCATGGAGTTCCAAGAAGCAACCAACAGTTGCTTTATCTTCAACTAAAGCAGAATATAGAGGTCTAACTATTGCAACTCAAGAAGCAATATGGCTCAAGGAGTTGTACTCAGATTTGGGACTTGTAAGTTCTAAATCTCACTTACTTGGAGATAATGTAAGTTCCATGCATCTAGCTGCAAATCCAAATTTTCATGCAAGGGCAAAGCACAATGAAGTCCTTACCACTTTGTAAGAGAGAAGCTTATGGAAAAGGAAATTGACATTTTATTTTTTCCTACTGAGAAGAAAATAGTAGACATGATGACAAAGGCACTTGATAGGATAAAGCTTTGTAGATTCAAAGCTATGACAGATATTCAACCTATCAGAGAATGAAGACTTAAGCATACTTTATCTTAAGGGAGAGCTGTTGGAACATCAAGCTTGCATTATGCTTGAGGTGGATATGCTCTACATCAAATCCATCATTCGGATGGTATGGCACCATCTATCCATATATGTACCTTGAAGGATAGCACTGGTGTGCACATTATTTCTTTGTATTAATTGGTTGATCACATATGATCATTTCTTGTAAGGTTCAAGGTATTTAACTTTGTAAAAGGAAAGAGTAAAATGCCTAAAAGCCACGAGTTAGAAGTGGTTGAGTTTGATTCTCAATCAATCAATCAAGAAGTAGATATGACTTCAACTTTCTCTTTCCCTAGAGTGCAGGAAAAGATTCCAATCAATCTAAACTACCAAACTTCCCTCATTTTGAATTCAAATTCATGAAGAAAAGGCATGGTCATATCCTCAAGAGTCTATACAAAGACTGCAAATATTTGTACATTAAGAAGAGTGTTCATTTGAAGCAATACATATACTCTTTGATCATTGCTTGGTGCCACTTCTATTCTCTGCTCCTTTTTCCTCAGACTCACAACTCAACTTGCAGAGATTGTTGATTTCTCTATAGAGCTCCAAATCAAGTGTTTAAGAATTCATCGGAATATAAATTTTTAGTTTGTGTACAAATTTTTCAATCATTTGGTTCAGTAGTTTCATAGGAATCTAAGTTTTATAGTCTTGGGATCATTGTTTGCACATCCTTGAAAAATCGAGATGACATCCAATCAGTGTTAAAGTGATTGTTCCTTCATTGATTGATATAAATTAGGGCTTTTATGCATTTTAGCAAGTCAACCATATGTATTGGTTGTCACCATTGTATCACCTTTTGGTCATCTTGTCCTTGATTTATGGGATTAAGGGGGTCCCATGGACACTATGCCCCTTCACTTGTAATGTTGTTATTTCTATAATTCATGCAAGGGAGATTAGGCCTGGCTGAACTCTACTTTGGAAGCTTTTTTCACAAATTCTTTTTTATCCTTCTTTATTGAACTTTTCTAGGATAAATATTAATTTATGTTTGTCACTCTAGACAATGATGAGTACCATGTCAAGAAGCTTCACCTCCTTAATTGTCAATACATGGAGACATGTGGATGATGTGATGATCATGAGTGAATGATGCACGTGAAGGTGAAAGTGAGAAGCACAAAAGATGCACACACACACACACACACACAAGGTAGAGACAAGAAGAGTAACAATAGAAGGAAGTAGATTTTCAATCAAAAATGCTCCCAATTACAATGTAAGCTCTCTTTTCTCCAATTCACTCTCTAATAACCAACCACAAAAATGAGCTCTCTAGCTCTATTTCTAGTTTTCTACTAGTTTTGGATGGTTTTAGACATAATGTTTGACATAATTAAAAATAAGGTTCTAGAGCCGCATGTTCGTTTTAGTGACTTGTCTATGTAGCTCATCTAGTTGTCCTGTCATTTATTTCGAGATTTAGAATGTGATGTTTTGATTGGGTGAGCAGGAGGTGTCAATAGCGTTGTGTGTCTTTCAAGAGTGCTAATTCCTTAGTCAGCTTATCGTGCTCGGTTAAGAGATTGGTGTAGTCTTTGAGTATAATTTTGATAGGTTCGAGGGGTACAACTTGAAAACTTGAAGGTTTGACTAGAGTGGGGCCCATCATTTCCATAACTACTTCGAAGTTCTCCTCATTTTGTTTCTATAGCTTGGCATTTTCTTCACAAGCTTCTTCCAAATGACTACGAAATTAGCCCATATTCTTGCTAAGTTTAGCATCATGTTCTATTTGAATATGCAAGTTATATTCGAGTTGTGCAAATGCTTCTTTTATCTTGCAGTTTGAATTGTGCCTCCAATTCAATGTTAGCGTCTTGTAGTATTTTATATCATACATTAAGTGATGCATTTTCGATCATTAATGAGTTGACTTGGGACTCTAGAGATGAGGCCTAAGCTTGTAGGTTGTCTCTTAGCTAACCTATAGCTACGTAATCTTCTCGGATTCGTGCATACAAGAGAACACTTGTGCAAAAGCATTGCCTATAATCGATGTTGAGAAGACAAGATTTGCATGCATCAATGCTAGGGGAGGAGGTGGAAGTGCAGGGGGGAAGGGAAGAGGGGTCGAGAATGTGTGTATGTCTGTGCATGGTGATGAGGGGAGAATGGGTAAATATTGTGGAGGTGAAGTAAGAGGGGGTCGGATGGGGGGCAAGATCAGCAATGATGCTGCTAAACCAAGTAATCTACTTAGCCAAGTGGTTAAGTCTCAACATTGAGAAGGAGGAGGTGTTGGGTTCAATCCCCATGGGGAGCATGAGAAGAGAGTTTTTCCCAAAGATCTCTAGATCCTTCTAACTCGAGTTAATGTGGGTTAACTTGAGTCCAGAGAGAAATTCATGCTTCCATCACATCCAAAACATGCCAAAACCCTAAGATCGATTGTCTGCTTCTTTGATTTTGACATCTCGAGGTCATGTTTTTTATCTTTGACATCATCAATTCATAATTTCCTTGAACACATATATAAGGGGGGCTTGCCCACATACATCCTCAGTCTTGCCAATGCCAATCTTGGGAGCTCAAGGAGTCATGATCACCAAGTAAGTCGTTTCAAAATTCTAGTTCCTATTCTTGTCCTATTCCTTGTTCTAGTCTTGATTATTCTAGTTATTGGACACCTAATCTTGTCCTCTTGTAATCTTGTAGTACGAGATTTTATCAAGTTATTTCTTGTATCTAGTTCATCTACCTCAAAGGAGTTCTTGTAATCTAGATATATTGTTTCATACCTACAATCTTGGGTTGTGGGATCTCTTGTATCTCATCTAGTCGAGTTACCATCCCTATCAATCTTGGGTTGCTTCTTGTATCAGTTGCATGATCTTGTATTATTTTCTCTACATGGGTAATCTTGTAATTAGAAGTATAATTTTGAAATCTTGTGTAGTCTAGTCTGAGGGCACAATCTAGTGCTCGCTTGACATTTTGGCAAGACTACCTTCTAAACAAAAAACTCGCTTCATGGAGTCATGTCACAATTATTGAGAAGTAATGTACGTCCGCCTAGGATCCATCAATGTGCTCTTTCACATGTTGATTATACTTTCTTATTTATCTACCTCTTGGTTCTCACTAAAAAAATCAAACCAATCTTTAGGTCCTCGATCTAAGTCTCATTATATGTCCACTGAGACAAACACCTCCTGACACCGAAAAATTGATGATATCTCAATCCATCAAAATTTGTCTTCTGCTAACCAATTCTCCATCTAGAGAGCTTCTAATACTCGATATAGTGTTTGAGCCAACATTGATCAATGATTGATATGGAGTGATGATCTTTGATAGGGACTATTGTGGAAGGCTCTCCAATGATGTCTGATAAGGAATCACATGAGCAATTCCCCAATTTAATATTTCTCTCTATTTGCTCAATAGCACCTCTAGCTAACATGCCAAGGTGGTTGCTTCCTAGACGATATCCAATGGGTCTTTGTCCAAATGGCTCTTAAAATCTTAAAATATAAACTACTTCTATGACGTTTTACCCCAAGATTTGTTGCTCATTTGATCATCAATGACTTGAGCTGATCAACACATGCCCAAAAATGCTACTCCCCAATGCACCATTGAGATGCAAAGAAAGAATATCTATAGTTCCTAATATTAATTATACATGCTTGATGTCCAATGGGCTTTTGGTTTGGTGGCAACTTAAATGGAGGTGTGAGAGTAGTGCACTATTGAGAATGTTTTAGGTGATGAAAGGAAAAAAATATTTTGATGAAGATAGGCTAGATGCACAAGTTTGGGGAATGGTGAGGGTATAATTTGAAGTCATGTATGGTTTGATAGGGTCATGTAAAGGAAGGTGGTATGGCTAATGATGTTTGAATTATGGATAAGATAAAAGATTTGAATGATGAGTAATGACTTGAATGGGTACTAAATTTGATGTTCTTTGGATAATTGTGAGACGATAGGAAATGATGATGGAAATGGTGGGGTACGGCTAGAAAGGGATATATGATTAATGTTGATTTGTGATATGTGTAAGGGTGATTGTATAAAGGGAAGGGGTTGACGATGTATGATTATTGAACAAAGATGTTGATATTCTTAGACAGGACAATGATATATAAGTAGTAAAATGGAATGAGTAATCAATTATGAGGTGAGTGTTGGTAATGGTTGATGACGGGATCGGGAAAATTTTGAGGATAGGGGCCCATTCTATGGTTACTTGGTATGCTAAGCACATGTAGCTAATATGTGTAATGATTAGATGGCCATTGAGCACTTGTTTCTTGAGCTAAGGGGTGGAGACCAACCAGAGTTGTTCCATGATCCAAAATGATAGATGTCATTTTAAATAATAGCACAATGGAATAGAACAATAGATAGAGTTGAGAAAAATGCAGAAAAAGAGAGACATAGACTGAGAGATAGGGAACTCAAATTCTCAAGTTACAAGGATGGTGTTGTCCACCTGAACACTCCCAATATGGAGCTTAGCTTATGATCTTGATAGATGCTAGATGGAAGGATTACTAGTGTACAATGCTATGTAGAGATACACATGAGCCATGCTTATATAACTTTAAAATGGGGATCAATATAGATAAATATAGTCAAGAGAGACAAAATAGTCGACAAAATATATAATCTAACAATATCTCCACGACCAGAAGTCATATTGCTTCAGCCCTATGGTATAGGGGGATAGGCCCCCTAGACCTTGCAGAAGGGATAAGCTCCCCCTTAGCACTCCCCCCATTAAGGTTCTATGGGGAAATCATTCATTGCCACAAGGCCTTTATTTTTTCCTTGAATGGAAACCCAATGGCCCATAATTTTATGCCCTACCTAACCTAATGGCTAGGTGCACAAAGATCATCTATTACCATCAACGATGACACATAGACCTCATCTAGCTTGGAAGTTAGGGTTCCACAAATGTTTGGGTTCTTACAATGGCTTCTCCTCATAATGGGGGCCTTAAAACTTAGCACCGTGGATCATTTGTGGTCACTTGAGGGTGGAGTATTGAGTATATCTAATAGCCCCCTCAAGGTCCACCCTACAGTGAGGTATGTTCTAGTGCCAAGATTTGGAAAGTGTTAATGCAATTGCTCTCTCCCAAGAGCCTTGGTGAAGATGCTTTATTTTCTTCAATTGGTCAATAACGTACCTGTAAGGAATTGAACTCACAACCTCTTGGTTAGGAATGTGATGGGCTAACCACTTGCCCCAAAATCCATGGTTGAGGATTACTTCCTAATCCTCTCTCTTAGGGTGTAGTTCAACCATCTCCTACTAGGATTATGTTACATTCTTCCCCCCTTGGTCAATCATTGTCCTCAATGATCTACTCTTGTATCCCTCTAGCCTCGGTGATCAGTCCCTTGAACTCCCTAGGTGCCCTTGAATTGATGTTCCTCAACCTCACACAGTTTCTTGAACCTTGTTCGCAACCTTGGTCTCTTGAACCCTTGCTCTCAACCTTGGTGTCTTGAACCTTCTTGTTCGCAACCTTGGTGTCTCGAGCCCTTGTTCTCAACCTCAGTCTTGAACCTTGTTCTCACCCATGCTTGGTATCTTGAACACTCAATCAAGTGCCACCCAAGGATTCCCAAGGAATTCACACTTCCAAGCTAGCTCATTGGAAAGTTCGTTCCGAGAGCTTTCCAACGGTATATTGCACGCCTCAATCCGACCTACGGATTGAGAGATACACCCCAATCATTGTAAGGTCCATCCTTGAAACCGACGCGCGCGCCTTCCACAATTCCTACCCTTTCACATGATAGAGTGCCCAAGCGCCTTTTTTAGAGGCCATTGGGTCATTCCACCCTTCCCAAGCCTACTTCCTAGGCTCTGATACCAATGTAAGGAATTGAACTCACAACCTCTTGGTTAGGAATGTGATGGGCTAACCACTTGCCCCAAAATCCATGGTTGAGGATTACTTCCTAATCCTCTCTCTTAGGGTGTAGTTCAACCATCTCCTACTAGGATTATGTTACAGTACCTCTGAAACCCCGTCCTCCATCAACTCATGCACATAATGATATTAAATTTCTATATGCTTGGTACATGCATGGAAAATTGGATTCTTGGCGACGGACATGCAACTTTGGTTGTCATACTTCAAGACTTTAGCCTCCTGTCCTTATATTCCTATGTGACATAGGATCCTCTTCAAGCATACTACGTCACATGTTGCTTTGTACTCAGAATCAATAGAGGATAATGCTACAGTTGGTTGCTTCTTACTGATCCAAGAGAAAAAAACCAAATCATGAAGAAAAGCAATATCCAAAAATTGATTTTTTGGTATCAATACCTCCTATCCAATATGAGTCATGGTATCCAAGCAGAGATGATCCTTCTTCACAGAGAATACCACAATCAATTGTTCCTTTCACATACCTAAGTATCTATATGCTTGAATTCCAATGAGTTTTGCAAGGCTTATTAGGTAATCTACTTACTACCCCAACAACATGGGATATCTTGTCTAATATTGCATAAGTAGATGATACGTCAAACTAATTGGTAGACTCAAATTAACACTGAGAGATATCTAGTAAGCTTTGAATGAAGAAAAATGGATGTTCCAACTCTGAGAACCATCCACTTCAAGACATGTTATCTATTTGTAACACTCTCTTCCTATGTACAGAGATATAGGTTCACAAACTTGGCAATTTTCACAATTCACTTAGTAGAAAAACTTGAAACTTTGGAATAGCTTTGGGACACTATGTGAGAGATATGATGAAGCTTTAAATTAATAAAAAATATTACAATAAGAGAGAATACAATGCTATGCAATCTGGTACAAAGAAAAGAATGAAAGCCTAATAACACCTCTAGATAGAGAGGAGAAAAGTCATGCGAAAAAGAGATAAGAAAGCAAGGAGGCTTCTTTCTAGAGTTTAGTAATTCAATAAATTAAGTGGGAAACTCTTGGAACTCATAAAACTCATAAAAAGAAATGTGAAATGGTGCTTATATAGAAGTTTTATTTTCCCTAGAATCTAGCTAAGCACCCACCAATCAATGTAGGTGAATGTTTTGGTGGAGGACTGAGGAAATTTTAATTTGATTGATTTTTGCTGAGATCTTAACTTGATTATACGACTTTGGGTCCTCCTTTTTTATTCGTCCACTTTGAAAATTCATCAATGAGCCCATTTGTATGTTTGAGACTTGATTTACAATAGTGCCCATCAAGTGTCAATGCCTAGGTCCTTCATTTTGATACGTTCTTTGAAGTGTTGTATCTTTACTCCATCCAATGCTTTAATAAAATATTTGCATATTAGTCTTTTTACCAACATGGTCCAACTTTACATCCTTTGACATGATCTTCTCTCTAATAAATTGGTAATGCACTTCTATACGCTTAGACATTGCATGGAACATTGGATTTTGAGCCAAGCATATGCTACTTTTGTTGGCACAAAAAATATGTACTTGCCTAACCTACACATGAAGATCAATAAACAATAGCATGAGCCACATAAGCTCACATGAGACTTATGTTAAGCCTCTGCACTCAGCTTTGATCAAGGGGAGAGCTATTGTTGGTTGTTTCTTTGACATCCATGGTATGGTCTTTTTCCCTAGCATGACTCAACATAACCACCAGTGCTCCTCCTTTCATCTTTTGAATGTGCCAAATTAGCATCACAATAAGATTATACATGTAATACATCATCAAAGGGTTAATAGAGCCCTTCATTTATTGATCCTTTGAGGTACCTTAGTAACCTTTTGGCTACAACAAGATGAGGTAATTTTGGTGCCTAAAAAATTGAGAGACACTCCAACTACATGTGCAGAATCTGGTCTTTTCATAGTAGCATGCAAGAGAGAAGAAATTATTGTCCTATACTTGATCATATCCTACTCTTATTCACCCTCATGAGAAATTATTTTAACATTTTCTTCTAATGTATTTGAAATGATCTTGGAATCACACAAGTGAAACTTCTTCAAAAGATCTAGAATGTGTTTCCTTTGCATCAAATGTATACCTTCTTCTTTGTATAGTACTTCAATCCCAAGGAAGTACCTTAAAACTCCTATATTAGAGATTTTAAACTCACATCCAAGATTCCTCTTTTATGTCTTTGATATTGGCTTCATCATCCCCTATAATGATCAAATCATCAACATATATACAAATGAAAACAATTTTGCTACCTTCCTTCTTGACAAAGAGTGATGGGCTTGCATGATTGTGGTTGTATCCACAGTTTACCAAGTATTGCAAAAGCCTTTGGTTACAAGCCTTTGGGCTTTCTTGAGTCCATAGCCTTCTTATGCATGCATACATGATGTGGAAATCTCTCATTTTCAAGGCCTTGGGGTAGCTCTAGGAAGACTACCTCTTCAAGCTCTCCATTTAGGAAAGCATTCTTCACATCCAAGTGGTACATATTCCAACCTTTTGAGGTTGAAATTATAATAAAACTCCTTATGGTAGACATTTTAACTACTTTATTGAATGCTTCCTCAAAGTCTATGCCATAGGTTTGAGCAAAACCTTTGGCAACCTACCTTGCTTTATACCTAGAGATGCTCCAAGTTGCATGCCTCTTTACCTTCTACACTCATTTCTTGCCAATGAATTTCATGTAATTTTTTCAAAATATCATTTTATTCAAGTGCCTTGAATTCATCCTCCATGGCTTCATTCCATTTTCTCTACTTATTTGCCATTTCAAACTTGACTCATGTAGGCATAGTATCCTGCAATAAAGAATCATAAGTTAACCTTTGAACATGTGTTGTAGAGCAAAGAGGCACAAAAGGGGAGCCCCAAAATTTTCAAATTAATGGGCATATTTTTCTTCTTCAAAATCTTAGAAATTCCCTAAAAAGCTATGTAAATGCACTAGAGGAGTCCTCTAGATGCATAATCCCAAATCATTGTAATATATTTCTTGTAAAATAGTAGGAGAATAGAGATTAGTCAATAAAGTGCCGATCACTTGTGTGAAAGGACCATTACATGTATATAAGTCACTTTATGACTCTTTGTAAAGACTTTTTGCCATTGTGAAGAAGGAGAGCTCCTGAATTTCGACTTTGCTTCTTTCTTGCAGATTTTTATCTTCTCTATGATCTTTAGTATGTGTGCGAAGCTCGGAATGTGTGTGTAGGACTGTTATCTACCCCTTCCCATCACTTTTGAGCTAACGTAGTGTGTGTGTGTGTGAGCAAGTAGGAGTTGTGGAGTGAGTATGTGTGTTTCCTGCCATTCACTGTTTTGGTCATAACTTAAAGAGCGGTTGTCAGATTCGAGTGAAGATAGCACCAATAGATGTGTCTCATCGAGAGCTTCGAAAGGAACCTGCTATTGGCCATATTCGGAGTTCGGAGCTGGGAGAAACATTCGAATTTGTGAAAATTGCTGTAAGTGGTATCACGGCATACACATTCAGAGGTTAAGTGAGTTGTAGAGGTAGAATAGTCTTATCTCATGCATATTGGTTGAACCACTTCAATTTCCATCATGTGCGCACAAGTCCTCATACACTTGGTTAGGTCGGTTCATCGGATTGATAATTAAGCGTGTGTCAATCCACCACTATATGTACTTGTGTGGCAAATGAGATTTATTCTCTTTGGCACAAGTCCCTAAGACTTCGTGACTTAAATACACATGTTTTTGGCACCGTTGCCGGGGACACGCCCAACCAAGGTGCCTTCGTGATGGTTGTAGCTCTAGAGTGAAGAAATCGTACTTGTAGAAGTGAATTTGCTCCGTGGCAAGTAGTCGAATACTTCAGCACTTGTTACTTCACATCTCAGAGGTGTGTGTAATGAATTTTTAGGTTTAGGGTTAGGAGTGATGGAGAGAAGAAAGAGTTAGGGTTAGGTTAGGAAGAGATTTGGAGTAGGAGTAAGTGGTAAAGTACCAAGCCTCAGTCATCAGAAACTATAAAAACCAAAAAAATAGTTCATTTGATACTTGCACAAAAAGTGTGGTATCGTTTGCAATCAGTGATCAGTATCGCTCTTGTGGTATCGTGCTATCCAAGCCTTCAAGCTAACTAGGGAACTCAAGGCTCAAGTGGGGTATCACCAAGGTAAGCTACATCAAGATTTCGATATCAGAAACACTGTAGAAGTGCATTAACACGTGATTAAAAACGTATCCGGTATCGCGGGGTGGGATAGAGAGTTCTCAAAAGTTTTTTGAGTGAGACAGATGGTGGAGAGTGAAGAGGAGTGAGAGAGAAGCTAGGGGGTGAAAAAGTTTTTGCATTTGGAGCTATTTTGGTTGGAGTATCACGATCGGTTGAGTTTTGGTATCGCGATACCAAAATTCCCTTATATCGCGATACTCGCCGAGGTATCGTATAGCCGCTTACCACTTGAGGTATCACGATACCATTTTCGGTATCGTATCATCAAGTTGGTATCGCGATCACGATCTACCAGTGGTATCATATCATGGTCCACTTGGTATCGTATCACCCCGGTCAGAGTATCGTATCATCGACCGAGCGGTATCGTATCGTGCAAATCTAGTATCGTATCATTACCCCGTGTGGTGTCGTATCGTGTGTTTAGGGAGTATCGTATCGCGAGGACTCGAGTATTGTATCATGCATTGTTGTGGTATCGTATCACGACAGAGTATCGATATAATATCGTGAGCATTCTTGGTATCGTATCGTGATGAATTTTGGGATCGTATCGTGCGGTTTCGCGGTATCGTATCGCCAGCTGCACTGGTATCGTATCGTTAGGATTTCCAGTATCGTATCGTGCTCCACAGTAGTATCGTATTGTGTCTTCGGGTAGTATCGTATCGCCTAAAGCCCATAGTATTGTATCGCCTAGAGCACTGGTATCGTGTCGTTGACTACCCGAGTATCGTATCGCGACCGGAAGTGGTATCGTATCACCGACAACCTGGTATCGCCTAGTGCAGTATCGCCAAAGTGGTATCGTCCCTTTGAGCATTTTCAAGGGTAAAATTGAGGTATTTGAGGAGCCACTTAGGGAGAGTTTTAGAGGCCAAGATAGCCCCAGGAGGGTGAATGAACTTGAGGTCAGGAAGAGTTCTAAGTAGGCGGAGAAGTGTCATATCATCAGTAGGAAGTACCGCTCAGGTCAATTACCGCTCTACCTATTCTGACACCTCTAGTGATTCGGAGGAGGAGATACCCATGGCTTCAGAAGACATGCAAGGTCATATTCCCGGGAGAAACTTCATGTCTACGGTAGAAGGGGAGTATTGCACCTCCTTGCAATATGTGTCTACCAATGCCCAGGAGATTCCTCTCTTCCTGGATGGGTTAAATAGATCAGTTGCTAGGATGGTAACCTCCACCAATGCCACAATTGTGCCCAGACCAGCTATCAAGTATGAAGGAGGGGTATATATGGATAAGTTGGGTCACATCTATGTGGTGATAGAACACCCAGAATTGATCAATGAGAGAGGAGAAGTGGAAGGACAAGAGGATTCAGGAAAACCAGACCCTGGAGAGTTAGTAACTACTCCCAGAGGCAAGTCAGTAGTGACACAAGTCTTGAGAGGGGATTTGATACCTCAAGATGACTACTTATTGGAGGTCTATTTGATCCATGGAGCAGATTTACTACTACAAACTGACTCACCTACACAAGGATGGGAAGAAAGCATGATGACATTTTACGAGTTGAAAGATCCTGAAGACGAGTCTAGAGTAACATACCTAGACAAGAACCAAAGAAGGTATTAGCTTGTCGATGCCTTAGATAGAGCTCGACTGAAGTATATGGGCTTGCCTGTATTTCCCCAACGAGAGTAGGCAACTACCTCTCAGAATCCTTTTGGGACACAACAAGAGACGAAACATACTATGTCGAGACAAACAAGCCATCCGAGTGTTCTAAACAGAACACATGTACAATTTACAATGCCTGGAATGCAAGCACACAATCAGACACACCTTGGATTAGGCAACCAACACCGACCACCAGTAAGACCAAGGCCACCACTAGGAGTGCAATCTAGAATACCCCCAATTAGACCAGTAGTCCCTGTAATACCTAGACAGCCAGAGTCTGTGAGAAGATTAAGACCTATTCAGGTGGCCAAATGCATGAGAAATCATTACGATGGATTGGGAGAACCTTACGACCACATTGTTGAATTTAAACAAGTTCTAAGAGCTGAACAAGTGGATGACTTCTTTGTGCAGTATGAGTCCTTTGGGCTCACTCTCACAGGAACAGCTCTGACGTGGTTCTAGCCATTAGATCCCAATCAATTTGGAGATATTGAACATTTCTTTCAAGAATTCATAGGGGAATTCACTAAAAGAGGGATTAAACACAACTCTTCATCTTTAATCCATAGCTTTAAACAGAACCCCAATGAAACTGTAAAAACAGCTGCACAAAGATTCAATCAGTATGTTGATAGATGTCTTGTAGCTGAAAGACCTATGCAACAAAAAATGATATCATTATTTTTGGAGAGATTAACGAACAGAACTCTAAGAACATTAGTCTATGTGAAGAGACTATAGACATTGAGTGAATGTCTCCAAGGGTGTATTGATCTTGAGGACAACCTAGCAGATGATCTCAAGAGTGCGACCAGTCCTACTATATCAAAAGACACTCGAAGCACAGTAACCTCCAACTCAAGCGATGTGGAAGAGCTAGCGGATCTGGTGGCGAAGAAGTTAGGAGTTCTCGGGCAAAGGAACTACCAGCATCTATCACTAAGAATACCTATGTTACGAAGATGTAGCTCATGTGGAGGTGATCACCCCACTCACATGTGTGTATGAGGAGGAACAGGCGTACCTCAAGTGTACCCTTATAATAGGCAGGCCCATCAAGGAACGGCCTTTTATTGTCACATAGAACAAAAATACACCAATCACACCACGGAAAATTGCCCATTCAATAGGCAGACATGACCTCTACAACCACCTCAGTATCGGCCATATGGATATCCACCTAGAGAGCCAGGCAGAGAGATGCCCCAGTACAATCCTTACCCAGCACCACCAGGAGCACCTAGGCCATATGAGCAAGCACAATATACACAACCCCAGCCAGTGTTAGGACCACAACTATCACATCCCCAACATGTGGTACCTGTCAAGTATACCCAACCAAAGGAAAACTTAGAAAGAGCCATAGTGCCCACATCACCAATAGCCATTGTAGAGTCAACAAACCCAGGATACGAGCAATACCAAGGGGAGTACTATTCCTATGATGCTAGTATAATGGAGTACGAGCAAGTTTATGATCCGAAATACTATGAATAGGAAGGATATGACAATACCTATGGACTAGAAGTGACAACATTAATGTACACCGCACCTAAAGCACAGGCACCCGTAAGACCACCCATCAGACCACCTGTGCCAAGAGGACCGTGTTATAGATGCGGAGGAGACCACTTTATCAGAGAATGCACTCGGCCTTACAACCCACCACCTCTTAGGACTTGGGAAGGGTATTGCAGTGATTGTGGAAAGGAACATCTCTTCTGAGATTGCCCAAAAAATCCCAACAAGGCTCAAGACACTGCACCTATTAGTGATAGAAGCACTGGGAAGTGACAAGGAATACACTGTACCATTAAAGGCCATTACACGAGCACGAACGAAGGAACAAGAAGGAAAACAATCGGACCTTGAACAAGAAAACAGTAAAACCTTAGACCCCAAAATTCAAATAGTGGAAGATTCAGAAGACCCACGCAAGAGTACTCAAGCAACGAAAAGCCAAAAGTGGAATGAAAGAAGAGAAAAGCTCAAGGAAAAATGGATGAAAAACAAAAATCAAGAAAATAAGAAACATACACGAAGCAATAAGAAGCCTAAAGAACTAGAGATTCGGGAAGAAATTCCCATTCCACTACCTATCCGAGAGTCAGAAAAACCAGGATCAATTCTAGCCGACCCAAAACCGGATGATTTGGACATGTGGTTGAAACATACCAAGCTAGAATTGAGACTGGACCGAATGTGGAGCAACATGAAAAGCTTTACCCACAAGGAGATTTAGAAAAGGAGAGGCTTGCGATATGTAGAAAAATCATAGAGGTAGCACAAGCAACCCTGGAAAAGACTACCGCTGCCCTCCCCGAGACAAGGATATCGGAGGATCAATACAAGGATTGTGTTAAAGCCAAGGACAAGGAACCGAAAGAGAAGGATGATAAACGTGAGCTAGTGAAAACCCAGGACGAACCTATGTCAATAGTGCCTGATTTAGATTAGAGGCTAACTGGCCAAAAGAATTGTGGAATAGAATCCGAGAAGGACAATGGAAAAGGAATGGAGTGGCTAAACCTCCTTTTGAGGAATTAGATGTGGAAATTTATCAACCAAGTCCCAACATGGAAGAATTATATGAGGAAGTATCGAGACTAGACCGAAATAGGGAAGAAGCTTAGAGCATTTCGAGCCTACCAAATTACATGGGAGAGTACGAAAAAGAATCCATGATCTTCCGAGCGCCCACCATACGAGGAAAAGGAAAGGGAAACTCAGATAAGAATTCACACAATCTAATAGAACTTAAAAAGACAAAAGTACAATTCCAATTGACTGTGGAAGAACTACTTCGTGTTAAACCGCAATTATGGAAACAATTAGCAGGTCAACTGGAGTTAGGGCAGGAGAAGAATGAAAACGAAAGCAAGGGAAATGAAAACCCACCTAAGGTACAAATTCCAGTGGATAAGGTTGGAGAATTTAGTGAAGGAGACGAAGGTAACACGTGTCTACCTGTCACTTACAATGGCTATATGACCAAAGCCATACTAGACACAGGAGCAGGAGTATGTATTGCTACCAAAGAGATTTGGGAGAAATAGGGAAAGCCTACCTTACGACCCACTCGCATGAAGCTTCAGTTAGTAGATGGTCATTTTGAAAAACCATTGGGAATATTAGAAAAGATCAAATTAACCACCTGTGGAGTTGAATTCGAGCACACTTTAGCCATCTGTCAATTTGGAAAAGCAAATAACTATGAGATGGTATTAGAATGACCCTTCATGAGATAGCTTAGGGTAGTGCAAGATTGGGGACGAGACTCTTTATACCTTCAACATCAAGGAAACACCACCAAAATAAACTTGCATACCTTTGCGTACAGAGATGTACCACCACTACAATGGAACCCCATACATAAATAAGAGGATGATTTGTCTATCCATAGTGTTGGATCAAGTGATCAATAATGGATGCATGAGGACGAGCAATTATGGATGTGTAAAGAAGCCAAGAAAGAGGATAATAAAAGGCAGTTATGGATAATAGGACATCCTAATTATCGTCCCACAGAAGATTCAGTGTACATGCCTCAAATCTTCCCTGATGAAACATTTGAACTGCACAGATGGATGGAAATCCTAGCAACCTTGGACATATGTGTGAATGAAGAAGTTCTAACAATGAATGAATGTGTGGACGAAGAAGGCTTGTACATGGTTGTCCTTCAAGAAGTAGAAGTAGGGGAAATATTGGAAAAGGGGTGGAAAGAAGAATACGAGAGCATAGAGATGGAACCGAAATTTGATTCTGAAGAACGTTACCCAGAAGCCATTTGAATCGAAGACAAGTATGGAATGAACAAAGTGTCAGCAATAGAAGCAGCCCTCATAGTACCAAAGCAGGAGGAAAGTGTGAGTAAGATCGAACCAAATCCTGACCTTTTTGAGGTTCCGGAACATTTCAAAAGATATGAAGTAGAAGAGAGAAAAATAGCCATTCAAATGCCTAAGAGAGAGGTAAGAGAAGGAGAAGTGTAGGACAACAAGGAACAAAAAAAAAAGATCATAGTAATTGTAGAAGATGGAGAAGAAAGATGTACATACATAGGAAAAGACGTGTCAATCGAGGAGGAAGAAGAATTACAGTTGATCCGGGAATATCGAGATGTATTTGCTTGGACCTACAAGGATCTCAAGGGTGTGGAACCCTCCATTTGTTCCCATAGAATACCAATGACATCGGAGGAAAAACCATCAAAACAACGCCCTTACACCTATAACGAGGTTTATGCTGCAAAAATAAAAGAGGAAATAGACAAGTTATTAGCGGCTGGATTCATTTATGAAATAGAACATACTGAATGGGTATCACCACTAGTGGTTGTGCCTAAAAAGAACGGAAAACTCAAAGTATGCATTAATCTGAAAAAAGTCAATGCAGCCACGATCCGTGATAGCTATCTTTTACCTATCACCGATCACCTATTGGAAAGAGTTGCAGAAAAAGAAGTCTATAGCTTCTTGGACGGATTCTCTGGATACAACCAAGTAGCTATTGCTATAGAGGACCAACATAAGACCGCATTCGCAATTGAATGGGGAGTCTATGCTTTCAGAGTGATGCCTTTTGGACTCACTAATGCACCTGCTACTTTCCAAAGGTTGATGTGTCATGTTTTCAAAGAACTCCTAAAGAAAAATATGGAAGTGTATGTAGATGACCTATGTACATATTCAAATCAAAGGCAAGACCACATTCCAAAATTGTGGAAAATATTTGATAAATGCCGACAATATAGAGTCTGCCTGAACCTTGAGAAGTGTGTCTTCATGGTGAGACAAGGGAAGATCTTAGGACACATAGTGTATAGGAACAGAATATCTACAGATGAAGACAAGATCAAGGTCATTTTAGAACTTCCTAGACCAAAAAATGCAAAAGAAGTGCAAGCATTTATGGGACATTGTGGATACTATCGTCGATTTATCCACATGTATGCCATAATTACCAAACCCTTGTATGGACTGTTGACCCAATTCACTTGGAATGATGAATGTGAAAAGGCATTTAATGAGTTAAAAAGGTGACTTAGCACGGCCCCAATTCTGGAAACACCAAATTGGAACAAGCCTTTCCATATTCATGTGGACGCTTCAAATTATGCAATAGGATGCATCTTAGCTCAGCCCATAGATGAAGGAAGGCTAGATCATCCAATTGCCTATGCAAGTAGACACCTGAATCAAGAGGAGAGAAACTATACAACTACGGAGCGAGAGGGATTAGGAATGATGTACGCTGTAAAGAAATTCAGTCACTATCTCTTAGCCAACAAATTCAAGTTCTTCAGAGATCATCAAGCCTTATTGTACTTAGTCAATAAGCCTTGTAACACGGGTCGACTTGTGAGATTGTTTCTGCTATTGATGGAGTTCGACTTTGAAGTAATAGTGAAAAAGGGAATATACCCATGTAAGAGCAGATCACCTCTCTAGATTAACACATGGAGAACCACCAAGTGGAGTACCAGATGATTTGCCAGACACTTACCTGTTTAATTTGGAAGTGTGTCCAAAGTGGGCAGAGAAACTAATTCTGATACTCACTCATGGCCCACAACACTCAATTAATAAAGAGAGTAAAAAGGAAATTCTGCAATCACAGAACTTGCACATTATTGCAGGAAGTGTGTACTATAAGGAACCCAATGGTGTATTATCAAGATGTGTTGAGAAAGACGAAAAAACGAAGTTGATTGAACAAGCCCATGTAAACAAATGGAGGATGCACAAAGGAATTCACGGAACTCTAAGAGAATTGAAACGACTAGGAGTATACTGACTTGATGTGCCTAAAGATGTCCATGATTATGTTAGTAGTTGCACAGAATATCAGGAAACCATACCAGAGGATCACACATCCTTACCCTTCTCTACAATAGCACCCAAATGGAGTGAAACAGTAGTGAAATTCCTAAAGACACAAGAACACGAGGAAGGAGTCAGCTTAGCAAGGAAACCGTCCCTAGAGGAAATGAGTAAGGATTATGTAATCATGGGAAGACACTTGTTTAAGAGAGGGAAAGACAATCAATTACGGCTATGTGTGCATGAAGGAGAATACTTACCCATATCAGAGATGGCACATGCAGGTGCTGCAGGAGGTCATTTTTCAGATGAGAGAACTATAAAAATGATCCTCTTTGTCGGCTTGTGGTGGCCAACTCTACATATGGATGCTGACACCTATGTTCGAAGTTGTGAGACATGCCAAAGGGCTAAATACCCGATTCGGCGAGATGACATGCCATTGAGACCTATGGTTTGCGCTAGAGCATTTTCCAAATGGGGTATTGATTTCATAGGACCCATTAACCCACCAGCCAAAGGGTCACATGCCGAATACATCATAGTAGCCACAGATTATTTGACTAAATTGGTGGAAGCAAAGGCTACTAGAAAGAATGATGCTCAGACCACTACTAAGTTTCTTTTTGAGCACATTTTCACTCGTTTTGGATTACCAATTGAGATTGTGAACGACCGAGGAACGCATTTCATCAATGAAGTCATAGAGTCCCTAATGAATGAATTCTTAGTGATCCATAAAAAAATCAGCCCCATACCACCCTCAAGCCAATGGTCAAGCGGAAAGTTCCAATAAGGTGTTATGCACAATATTGACAAAGATAGTCAATAGTGGAAGGTCAGACTGGGACAAACAATTGCATCATGCAATTTAAGCCTTCCAAGTTGCTTACAAGACTGCCATTGGAACTACCCCATTCAACCTTGAGTATGGACATAACGCAATCCTGTCGATCGATTTTCTAGTGCCAACTTTGAGAGTAGCCCAATAGTATGAATGGACAGGACATGAATTATCCAAGCAACTAGACCAAACTGAGAAGCTACATGAGACTAGAATACAAGCGGTTGTAGAAATTTATGCGGCCAAGAGAAGACAAAAGACATATTATGATGCAGACATAAAAGACAAAGGACTAAAAGAAGGAGACTTAGTTCTGGTCTACACTTTGAAGCAACATGCCAAGAAATTACAAAAACGTGGATATGGACCTCTAATAATCAATAAGATTTCCACTAGTGGAGCAGTTAATCTAGCTACTCTTGATGGAGATATTTGTGTACCTAAGTCAAAATGACTAAAGGACTTATGCCAATGAGACTGTACCTCGATTGCCACACAAGTGCATATAGTGGGAAATCAACACACATTCAAATGTCAATCCGATCAAACGACCTAACCAAGTGTATGAAGACATGTGCACACATGATGGAAAATGAAGTGGTTAAGCTAGCATGCATGAGAAAAGACTAATCCACTTCCCAAACTCACTGAAATCCTGAAAGTGTTTGCCGCGATACCTCTTACAACAGTTTTCAGAAAATCAAGGATTTCTCCCAGCTCCGGACTCCAAATATAGGCAATAGGGTACTCGTTTCGAAGCTCTCGACGAGACACATCTATTGGAAGTGCTTTCACTCGATTTTGAGAACTCTGCTTCAAGTTATGGCTAAAATAGTAAATGGCGGGACTCACCCACACTCACGCCACCACTCCTACTAGTTCGCACACACACTACATCAACTCAAAATCAATGGGGAGGGTTAGACAACAGTCCTACACACACATTTCAAGCAACACACATACATACAAGATCAAAATGAAGATCAAAATCTGCAAGGAAGAGGCAAATTCGAAAATTCAGGAGTGCTCCTTCTTCACAATGGCAAAAAGTCTCTACAAAGAGTCACAAAGTGACATATATACATGTGCCCTAAGTTTGGTCCTTTCACACAAGAGACCGGCACTTTATTCACTAAAAGACTAATCTCCTACTATTTTACAAGGGATATTTTACAACAACTTGGGATTATGCAATTAGAGGACTCCTCTAGTGCATTTACATGGCTTGAGGGAATTCTTGAAGACCTCGAAGAAGAAAAAAATATGCCCATCATTTTGAAAATTTTGGGGCTCTCCTCTTATGCCCTTTTACTCTACAACACTCTCCCCCTCTTTGTCTCTGTCGTCCCTTGACAGGCTTTACTTCTTGTTTGTCTCGATCAACACGCGCATCCTTTGGTCAGTTCTGCCTGATTCTTGATCTTGCATTACGTTTTAGAGGCGCTTTGGTTTGTCTTGTTTGCACTTATCGAACCTTGCTGTATTACTCAAAGCCTGTTAATTCGGTTTGCCACGCACGCCATTAGTGCACATATGAGGATGTAGCTCGTAAGCCTTGATCTAAATCCTCTGTAACTTAAGAGGTTGAAGCACCCTCATATGGAATACTTGTTGGCCCTGGTTCCTCCTCTCAGCTGCGTGCTTTTCCTTGGTGTGTGTGCCCCTGCGGGGCTCTGTGCAGAGATGAGTGATGTGCCCCTGCGGGGCTTCTTGCAGGGACTTGTTTTTGTTATGTTTATTTCTATTGAGCCGTTCTAGACTTTGATTTTCTTCTTCTTTTCTTTTTGCTTGATTGTCCCTCTACACGTCCCTCTTCCTGAACTCTGTCGTCCTCGACAGGCTTTTTGTGGCGACATGTGTATGTTTGTATGGCTTGTTGTTCTCTGTGATTTAACAGATTAGCGTGACAAAGCATAAATTCTTTCCATTGTTGTGACTTTACACCGTCCTCTGGCGCCTGTCGATGATCCACAAAGAAACTGGTTTCATAGGCTACCAGTCGCGCATTCAAGTTGGAAGTCATTTTGACAAAGATTTCTGAATCAATTTCAAAGAAGCCGGTGAAAAATGCTTCTTCGAAAGTTTGCATGTATGTCGAAGGCAAAAACATTAAGCGAGAATAATATGCCATGATAGTTAGGCGGCTGGGAATAGTAGATAAATAAAAAATTAAGGCTTCTGAACCTTGCGTAATGCCAATGAAATTCAAAAAAGTATATTTCGCATGTTGAAAAACTTTAAGCACTGTGAGTAGCATACTGAAGATTTTGTTAGTCATCTTAACCGCTAAGTCGAGAACTGTAGCATATCTGGCAATCCAGAATTCCATGGTTTTGACCATATATTCCTCGGTCGGTAAGTAATTATGCGGCAGACTAGGTAACAGGGGATAATTGAGCCACTGATTATTAATGCTACCCTGGCGCTGGCCTTCCCAAAAATGCGTCCAGGAGCATCTACGGGGCACAGGACAAAAAGATGGATTTACTTGAAGCTCATACGGTGATGCTTCCCACTGTACCCGCAGTGTGGGATTCTTTTCCAAAATTTTCCTCCTCCAGATGGGATCCCCCTTCTCAAATTCTTCCTGTGTATAGCTGAAAGTATCATGCCTGAATTGGAGGTTGTGATCCGGATCTTTATTTGTCGTAGACCTTATATAAGTTCGCGTTTGTTCTTTAAGTAGGTCGTATGGTACATTGAAGGGCTTCAAAATTTGTTCTAATTGCTTGTTATCTATTTGCGCGTCCCTCATGATCTTTATGATCTGATCTTCAAACTTAGCAGTGAGTTGGGACACCAGTAGTGCCCGCTCCGGTCGGCTTAGTTCTGCAATTTCGTGAATCGTATGTTCAATATGAACCTCCTGTTCCTCCCTTACCGGTGAATGATATGAGGGGGGAGAGAGAGGACGTACCTCATTCTCCACAGTAGCCTCTGCGGACTTCGGAACTACTGGTGTCCCCTCGGTATCTTTTAGTGCTAATTGATCCTGGAGCTGTTTAATCATTTCCTTTTTCTGCTTAATCTCCTCTTGGGCCTGCAAAATTGTTAATTTATTTTTTTCAATTTCCTCAGCTACAATTGCTAGCTGATCGGCATCCTCTTTACAATGTAAGAGGTATCTATTTTCCGCTTTTTTCCATTTGGCTCGTAGAGCTGCAGTGTCTTCCATGTATCTTCTTTCCCATTCAGCAACGGTAGCTCTTTCCTTTGTTAGTGTATCTTCATACCTAGCAACTTTGTCCTCCAATTCTTTGATATTCTATTCTGGTTTGGCTTGCACCTCAACCGGTTGATCGCTTAGAAGTGCAGTCATAAGTTCCTTGTTGCGTTGTCTTAAGCTTTCCGCTTCCTCCATGTACACTTTGAGCTGAGATTCTAATACTTTGTATCTTGATGTTAGTCGTGCCTTCTCAGCTTCATTGGCTTCTAATTTTCTTTTGACTTCCTGAAACTGTTCTTTCAATCGGTGTTCTATCTCATATATGAATCCTGCCGCTAGTAGTTTGTCTATTTCCTCCTTAATTTTTGTTGCATAAACCTCATTGTACGTATAAGGGCGTTGTTTGGATGGTTTTGCGTCGGTCGTCATTGGTATTCGATGGGAACAAATAGTGGGATCTACACCTTTGAGATCCTTATAGGTCCATGCGAATACGTCTCGGTACTCTCTGATGAGGTTGATGAGTTCCTCTTCCTCCTCTTCAGATACATCTTTTCCAATATATGTGCACCGCTCTTCTCCGTCTTCTACTGTTACCACAATTTTTTTGGTTTGTTCTTTGTTGTCGTATGCTTCTCCGTCTCGTGCCTCTCGTCTAGGCATTTGAATGGCTACTTTTCTTTCTTCTACCTCGTACTTTTTAAAGTGTGCAGGAACTTCAAAAAGATCTGGGTTCGGCTCTACCTTACTCATGTCTTCCTTCTGCCTGTGTATTGCCGGAGCAGCTTCAATTGCTAAGATTTTTGTTGGTTCCTGTTCCTTCTTGTTCTGAATAGTGTTTAAGTAGCTTTCTTCGGAGTCAAATTCTGGTTCCATTTCTATGCTTTCATATTCCTCTTTCCATTCTTTTTCCAGGATTTCCCCTTCTTCAACTTCTTGAAGAACAACCATATATAGATTTACATCATATCCTTCGTCGTCTATACACTCGTTCATCGTCAAAACTTCTTCGTTTACGCACACATCTAAGGTTGCTAAGATTTCCATCCATCCATGCGGCTCGAAAATCTCATCAGGAAAGACTTGAGGCATGTAGTCTGGGTCTTCTACTGATCGATAGTTAGAGTGTCCTATCGGCCACAGTTGTTTTTTTCTCTCCTCTCTCTTCGCTTCTTTACACATCCATAACTGGGCATCTTCATGCATCCAAGATTGATCACTTGATCCCGCACTGTGAATGGATAGGTCATCTTCTTCCTTGTGTACGGGATTCCATTGTAGTGGAAGGACATCTCGATAAGCAAACGTGTGCAAATTTATCTTGGTGGTGTTTCCTTGATGTTGCAGGTATAATGAATCTCTTCCCCAATCTTGCACTACCCACATTTGTCTCATAAAGGGTCGCCCTAATATCATTTCATAGTTGTTTGCTTTCTCGAACTTACAAATGGCTAGTGTGTGTTCAAATTCTACTCCACAGGTGGTTAATTTGATTCGTTCCAATATTCCTAAGGGTCTTTCCACATGACCGCCTGCTAATTGGAGTTTCATGCGTGTGGGTCGCAAGGCAGGTTTTCCCCACTTTTCCCATATCTCCTTGGTGGCAATTCCTACCCCGGCTCCCGTATCTAGAATAGCCTTGGTCATGTACCCATTGTGGGTGACAGGTAAACACGTATTACCTTCGTCTCCTTCACTAAATTCTCCCACTTTATCAGCTGGAATTTGTATCGTTGATTTCCTTTCCTTTTCATTTCCTTTTGTTTCTTCTTTCTCTGGTGGTGGTTCTAATTGGTTTGCTAACTGCTTCCATAAGTGTGGTTTAAGTTGAAGCAACTCTTCCACCGTCAATTTGCATTGCACCTTTGTTTTCTTCAGTTCTGTTAGGTTGTGTGAACTCTCTTTTGAATTTCCTTTTCCTTTTCCATGTACTGTGGGTGCTCGTATTATTAGAGACTCTCTTTCATATTCTCCCATGTAATTCGGCAATGTCGAAATGCTCAGAGTTTCCTCTCTACCTCTATCAAGTCTCGATACTTCCTCATATGCTTCCTCCAGGTTGGGATGGGGTTGACCATCTTCCACGTCTATTTCCTCAATAGGAGGTGGACTGATTCCATTCTTCTTCCATTGCTCTTCTCTGATTCTATTCCACAAGTCTTCTGGCCAATCAGCCTCTAGGTCTGGTATCATTGACACCTATTCATCTTGTCCTTTTATTCGTTCATCTTGGTCATCTTCCTCTCTAGGTTCCTTATCTTTGGATTTGATGCATTCTTCGTAAAGACCATGTGCAATCCTTGTCTCTGGTAAAATTGGGACAGTCTTTTCTAGGGTTGCTTGTGATATCTCAATCAGTTTCCTACATATCGCTAATCTTTCTTTTTCTAATTCTCCTTGAGGATAGAGTTTTTCATGTTGTTCTATATTTGGGCCCCTTTTGATTCTAGCTTGGTAAGCTTTCAACCACATGTCCAAGTCGTCTGGCTTTGGGTCAGCTAGAATGGATCCTGGCTTCTCCTTCTCTGTGCTCATCAGCGGTGGCTCAGGGATCTCCTTATGTGTTTTTTGTTCTTTATGCTCTTTCAAGCCCTTAGTTTGTTTCTTACTGTCTCGACTCTTATTTCTCGCCCATTTTTCTTTGAGTTTTTCTCGTCTTTCCTTCCATTTTTGTACTCTGGTGTTTTGGGAGTTCTCACGTGGGTTCTCAGAATCCTCGACTACCGGAATTTCAGAGCCTACAGGTTTATTGCTCTCTTGTTTCTCTTCTGGTTGTTTTCCTTTTTGTTGCTTCACTTGGGCTCTAGTAATGGCCTTTAGTGGTACAGTGTATTCCTTATCACTCCCCGATCCTTCTATGACCTCAATCACATTAATGGGTGTAGTATCTTGAGCTTTTGCCGGATTCTTAGGGCAATCCCTAAAAAGATGTTCTTTTCCGCAATCACTACAATATCCTTCCCAAATCCTAGGTGGTGGAGGGTTGTAAGGTCGAGGGCATTCTCTAATGAAATGGTCTCCTCCGCATCTATAGCAAGGTCCTCTCTGCATGGGTGGTCTAATAGGTGGTCTCATAGTTGGTTGTGCTTTAGGAGCCGTATACATTAAGGTAGTGGTCTCTGTTCCATAAGTCTGATCATAGCCCTCATATCCATAGTAAGCAGCATCATATGCCGTTTCATATTCCATCATGTTGGCTTCATATGGGTAGTACTCTCCTGGTGGATGTTCATATCCAAGGTTTGTTGATTCTACCTGGGTCATTGTCGCTGCTGGAACTATAGCTCTTTCTAAGTTTTCTTCCGGTTGAGCATACTTTACGGATACTACCTGCTGGGGTTTTGACAGTTGGGGTCCTAGCACTGGTTGTGGTGGTGGATACGGTGCTTGCTCGTATGGCCGTGATGCTTCTGCTGGTGTGGGATACGGGTTGTATCTTGGTATCTCTCTACCCGGTTCCCTAGGCGGGTATCCATAAGGTCTATACTGTGGTGGTTGAAAAGGGCGTACTTGCCTATTGAATGCACAGTTCTCAGTAGTGTGGTTGGTATATTTTTGTTCTATGTGGAAGTACCAAGAAGTCCCTTGTTGTTGCTGTCTGTGGTATGGATACATAGGGTGTGCACCAGCCCCTCCTCTGACACACAAGTGTGTGGGGTGCTCTCCTCCACATAAATTACATCTCCGTAGCATAGGCACTCTTTGAGCTGGGTTTTGGAAAGCTCTTTGCTCCTGGACTCCTAGTTTCTTTGCTAATAATTCTGCTAATTCTTCCATATTACTGGAGTTGGATGTAACAGTGCTCCTTGAATCTTCTGACTTAGTGAGGTCGGTTGTACCTTTGAGATCCTCGGCAAGGTTATCTTCCAAATCAATGCACCCTTGAAGACACTCACTCAATGTTTGTAGCCTCTTCACATACACTAGTGTTCTTAGGATTCCGTTAGTGAGTCCATCTAAAAATAGTGAAATCATCTTTTGTTGAGTGGGTCTCTCAGCTACTGGGCATCTATCCACATACTGATTGGATCTTCGGGCAGCAGTCTTCACCGTTTCATTAGGGTTTTGTTTAAAGCTATGGATTAAAGACGCAGAATTGTGTTTAATCCCTCTCTTTGTGAATTCTCCAATGAATTCTTGAAAGAATTGTTCCATGTTTCCAAATTGATTGGGATCTAAGGGCTGGAACCAAGTTAGAGCTGTCCCTGTAAGGGTGAGCCCAAAAGACTCGTACTGCACAAAGAAGTCATCTACTTGCTCCGCTCTTAGAACTTGTTTAAATTCAGCGCTATGATCATAGGGTTCTCCCAATCCATCATAATGGTTTCTCACACATTTAGCTACTTGGATAGGTCTCAATCTTCTCATTGGTTCAGGCGGTCTGGGCATTACAGGGTAAACTGTGGCAGCCGGTCGTATTGGAGGTACTCCAGGCTGTCCTCCTACCGGTGGTCGAGGTCTTACTGGTGGTTGGTACTGATTACCTATCCCTGCATGGGTCTGATGGTGTGTTTGCACTCCTGGAGTTGCGAACTGTACATGAGTGCGGTTGGGCACACTTCGTTGGCTGGTCTGTCCTGATGTGGTCTGTTCCGTCTCGTGTTGATTCCCAAAAGGATTTTGTGAAGTAGTTGCCTGATCTCTCTGAGAAAATACAGGCGCACCCATATATCTCAGCCGAGCCCTGTCTAAGGCGCTCATAGGCCAGTATTTCCTTTGATCCTTATCCAAGTAAGTGAGTCTAGTTTCATCATCTGGGTCTTTCAACTCATAGAATGTCATGGGGCTTTCTTCTCTCCCTGGAGTCGGTAAGTCGGTTTGAAGCAATAGGTCTCATCCGTGGATCATATAGACTTCCAACAGGTAGTCGTCTTGAGGAATCAAATCTCCTCTCAAGACCCGTGATACTTGAGACCAGCCCCTAGGGGTAGTCACAAACTCTTCAGGGTGTGCTCTTTCGGAGTTGTCTGGGTTCACAAACTCTCCCCTTTCGTTGATCCTCTCAGGAAATTCAATCACAATGTAGATATGACCAATTTTGTCTACATATGCACCTCCCTCATATTTGACAGCAGGTCGGGGTACAATTATGGCATTCATGGAAGTTACCATCCTAGCCACAGATCTATTTAAGCCATCCAGGTAGATAGGGATCTCCTGGGCATTGGTGGACACATATTATAATGAGGTACGGTAATCTCCTTCCACAGTAGACATGAAATTCATGTTCGGTGTTGGACCCTGCATGTCTTCCGAAGCCATGGGTATTTCCTCCTCTGAATCACTAGAAGTCTCGGAGTAGATGGAGTGATGACTAACCTGAGCAGCACTTCCCACAGAAGATATGACACTTCGTCGGCTACTAAGCACTCTTCCTGACCTCAAGTTCATTCACTCACCTAAGTCTCTCTAAAAGTCCCAGGGCAACGAAGATATGATACCACTTTGGTGTCGCGATACTTCACTAGGAAATGGCACGATACGATACTGGTAGTGACCGACGATACGATACGATACCACAGAACCTAGACGATACGATACTTATGACGGTATCGCGATACTATCCAGGTGGGAGGGCGATACGATATCCAAGTGGTGTCGCGATACTTGATGCTAAGTGACACGATACGATACCAAAGAAGGTAACGATATGATACCAACTTAGTAAGGTGAGATCGCGATACCAACTTGGCGACACGATACCACGATGGTATCGCGATACCAAGACTGATACCAGGCGATACGATACCTTAGCAGTGAACGATCGCGATACCAACTCGGGGTCACGATACCAAAATGGTATCGCGATACCAAGACAGGTATCAAGCGATACGATACTTCGGCAAGTATCGCGATACAAGGGAGTTTTGGTATCGCGATACCAAACCTCAACCGATCGCGATACTCAAGCCAAAATGCAAGAAAATTCCAAAATTTTTGCACCCCCTTGCTCTCCTTACTATCCTCTTCTCTCCTAGGCCTCTGTGTCACACAAAGAGATGGTAATGATATCAGTTTCCCCCACCCCCCCCCCCCCCCGCGATACTGCGCACATGTTTAATCACGTGTGTATGCATGTTTAGAGAGTTTTTGTCAAATATTCTTTTTGAAATCTTACCAGTGTATTGCCTAGCTTGCACCTTGAGCTCCAAACCTAGCTTTGACAGCTTGACAGCCACGATACCAACTCCACGATACTGGTCGCTGCTCGCCCATGATACCAGTATACTGTGAAGTGTCAAATGAGCCAAATTTTTTGGTTTTTATACTTTTTTTGACAGAATTTGAATTTTGCAAATTTTTTTGGTGATTTTTGGGATTTTTTAGGTGATTTTTGTCTACTCCTACTTCTCCTCTCCTCACTACTCCTCTTCTTCTAACCTAACCCTAACTCCTCCTTCTCTCCCTTCCTCCTAACACTAAACCTAAAACTTATCACACACACCTCTGAGATGTGAAGTAACAAGTGCTCAAATGATTGACTACTTGCCACAAGATGAATTCACTTCTACAAGTACGATTCTATTACACTCGATCTATAACCATCACGAAGGCACCTTGGTTGAGTGTTCGCCGGCAACGGCGCCAAAAACGTGTGTACCTAAGTCAAAATGACTCAAGGACTTGTGTCAATGAGACTATACCTCGATTGCCACACAAGTGCATATAGTGGGAAATCAACACACATTCAAATGTCAATCCGATCAAACGACCTAACCAAGTGTATGAAGACATGTGCACACATGATGGAAAATGAAGTGGTTAAGCTAGCATGCATGAGAAAAGACTAATCCACTTCCCAAACTCACTGAAATCCTGAAAGTGTTTGCCGCGATACCTCTTACAGCAGTTTTCAAAAAATCAAGGATTTTTCCCAGCTCCAGACTCCGAATATAGGCAATAGGGTACTCGTTTCAAAGCTCTCGACAAGACACATCTACTGGAAGTGGTTTCACTCGATTCTGAGAACTTTGCTTCAAGTTATGGCCAAAATAGTAAATGGCGAGAATCACCCACACTCACGCCACCACTCCTACTAGTTTGCACACACACTACAGCAGCTCAAAATCAATGGGGAGGGGTAGACAACAGTCCTACACACACATTTCAAGCAACACACACACATACAAGATCAAAATGAAGATCAAAATCTGCAAGGAAGAGGCAAATTCGAAAATTCAGGAGTGCTCCTATATAACAATGGCAAAAAGTCTCTACAAAGAGTCACAAAGTGACTTATATACATGTGCCCTAAGTTTGGTCCTTTCACACAAGAGACCGGCACTTTATTCACTAAAAGACTAATCTCCTACTATTTTACAAGGGATATTTTACAACAACTTGGGATTATGCAACTAGAGGACTCCTCTAGTGCATTTACATGGCTTGAGGGAATTCTTGAAGACCTCGAAGAAGAAAAAAATATGCCCATCATTTTGAAAATTTTGGGGCTCTCCTCTTATGCCCTTTTACTCTGCAACAATATGCTTCCTAACTACATAAGTGGATGTCGAGTAAAACGATATATGGAGCCATTGACGGATCAAATGTTAGCATGCCTCATAGGTGCACAAAATAAGAAGAAAGAGGAAGAACGAATTAAAACCCAGAATGAGAGGTACAAAGAGACTAAGGGAAATGATGCAAGCAGAAGCAGAAGTTCCAGCCACCAAAAGGGCACATGTGCTTTTGAGAACAAGACTTGAAGACCGTCAACTGATCACAGAAGAAGAATTGGCCAAAGCAATGGAATCCACACACCAATACACTGAAGGCCAAGTCAATCTATCAGTACAAGGACACCATTACCAACAAGCCCATTAAGACATAGAACAAAAAAAGAGGCTGACCAAGGTGCATAGATATAGGGAATTGGGATTAGTAAATTCAAGCTCATCATCAGATGCACAAGAAGAACCAGACACCTCCTTGTTGAATGTGGACATTCGAAGTGAGTCCAAGGATGATGGACAATGGGAGGAATTAAATGAAGTGAAGAAGAATGTGGAAGAGGAGGACATGAAGGTGGATCAAATGCCCATCAGCCCCAGCCAAGACAAGGCAGGAAAGGAGGCCTCCCAAGGAAGAGTACATGTCATCAAGTTAAATGAAGCTTCCAACCTTCAAATCCAAGAGACTATGCTTGCAGGAGATGTATTATTCAAAAATCCCAAGGAAGAACCAAAAAATACTACGGTGGAAGAGTAAGAACCCTTTACACCAATAAGGGTAGTGGTAGAACCCTCCCCTGTGGATGTTACATTTAAAGGGAGTGCCACGAAGATAGTCAACATAGAAGAAGAGAGCAAATAACCAGAAGTACAACTTCAAATCAGACAACCACATAATGAGACTATACATGTGGAGCACGGAAAGGATGTCCAAACAGGGGAAGCTCTAAGCATCTGGATAAAGTCTTAAGCCTGTAAAATGTGCAAATGATTGCACCTATATCTAGCTATCTCTATGCAATTTCTCGTAACTTGTTAGATTTATTTTATCCGCAAGCCACAATTTGACTAATGTGGTTCACGTTCTCGATCTTGTTAGCTTATTCCTTGATCTTTTCCCAACCTTGATCTCGGTCCTATTGCCCGCTTTGATACATGAAAGCTCTGTTTATGGTTCTATATGCACTTGTCTTTTGAGCTTATTTTTTCACCTTCTATTTCTCTTTTCCACTTTTGTATTTCGCTATGCCTCATTCTCACATGTGACACACACAATCCCAATTCTTTCCCTCTCTCTCCCTATCTCGAGTCTAGTCTACCCACCTTCCCGAGCTCTCCTTCACTCATGCACACCTAACTCTTCTCACTCTTCCACCCAAATACTTACACACACACGTGTATGCTTAACCTTCACACATAGAGTTACTCATGCAATTGTTCATTACACTCTCTTTTCCTGTCTCTATACACACCCCTATAATCGGATTATCCTTTGTCTCACTACTCACTCACTTTTGCACACACATGTTCACATACACACTCTTACACTTCCTCTCACTCTCTTACACACATGTACCCTTACACCCATCACACACTCACATATATCTGACTGTACTCTCACACACCTAACAACCCTATGCACCCCACATGCCCACTGTCTTACTCACACTCTCTTTTTATCTCCTTTTTCTTGTTTATTTACACTCACACAATATCTTTCTCACTCTTATTCTACTCTCACTCTTAGCCTCCACTCCCTATCACTGTCTCATGCACCTTCCCTAAATGCGTACACGCTCGCATACATATTTTCACCTCTCGATGCTCACACGCGTGCCCTAATACATGCACTCCATTTCACCCGCTCTCTCTCATTCCTTCACACTCACTCTTTTGTGGGTTTTCCACTTGTCCCCTCTTTCACTCTTACGCACGGTTGCGCATGTACACTCACACACCCACTCACACTTGTGCTCGCGCACACACACTTGTGCACACATCTACTCTCACACACTCCTTCCCTGTACTCTCCTACACATGCACATGCACATGCATTTCAACTCTCCCATACACTTTAACACATCTTCTCAAAGACCCACATACACAAGCATACCCCTTCATGCACTTCACACGCACCTACACTTCCACGTCTGCTCTCACACACCTTCTTTCTCACGCACAGATCCACACACACATTCACACACTTGCATTCATACACACATAACCATGCAAGCCCTCACACACACCTCTACTTTTGGGCTTCTTCCCTTCCTACTTCACTCTTACTTTTGCACTCACCCCCACCATCACATACATACTCACACACCCCCTACCAACTTGCATGTGTTGGCATTACCACAGAATGAGTTTTCTCAACGTGCCCAGGAACTTCATCCCTATGAACTGGCTATCATATATCACACAAAAACATCCATCTTCTATTAACTATTGATCAAATGAACCAGAACATAATCGACATATTAGAATTCATTCTCAATGTATTCCTATAGACTACAGATGTAGTACCTACAGATTAAATTCCCTATCGCATAAAACAAGAGAGCTGTGTGCATTGCTTATACGGTTGAACATTCCCTTATTTAGCAACACTAGTTAGTGGTGTAACACTCAGGAGAAAACTCGCAATCAACAGCACGTAAGGTAGGTTTTCACGTCACAAAATACACAGAATAATGTTTTGGTCGACATTCTCTGATGGATTTTTATCACACAATTAGCATTCATGAATTAACGACATCCATTTTGTTGGAGAAACACTCACTAATTGAACATATATTTGAAGGACAAATCTTAGGAAGAAAACCCCATGCCTATGTGAAGGGACAAATTCACAAGTGTATCATATTTGTAAAGTTAGTTCACTTTAGTTCTAGAAGTTTTTTAAAAGTCACGGGAATGAGAAAATCTATATAAGTTAGTTTGTATCAACTGACGCGGAGAGAGAGAGAGAGAATAGAGAGAAGAAGTAGAAGAAGGAGTTCATTTTATACGACTGTGTATAGTCGGGCTTCTCTGAGTGAGAAAGCATCTGTAAAACTTCTGAGTTTTCATAGCTATGAGAAAGAACTGAGTAAAGTTCTGTGTATGAGTCTCTCTCCATCATCTCCATGCTTGCCTATTGTGTGATGAATTCAAAAGTTCAAGTTTTCTGAGCAATTCGATGCATGGCATCTTGGCTGATAAGTCATTGTTTTCATTCTTTGTGTTTACCTGTTGTTGAATCTTCTAAAAACATGAAGTTTGTGGAGCAACTCGATGCCTGGCATCGAGTTTCAGCATAAAGTGGATGCACGGCATCGACTTCTAGCATACAAGTGGTCTTCTTCATGTGTGTGTAAAAGAGAGTATTTCTGGTGCAGAAAAAGGGCCTAAAAAAGCTCAAAGTCGATGCCCGGCATCGACCTTGACTGAAATTCGATGCTAGGCATCGAATTTTTATTTTTAGACACCCAAGAATACTAAAACAGGCAAAAATTTCTAGTTTTGGAAGGTCATACAGGGTCATCTTGTGAGGGCCATAACTTGAGTTCTAGAGATCTGTTTGATGCATATGATAGCTTGTTGGAAAGCTCTACTCTTCTACTTTCAGCCTATAAAGTTTCATGGAGAAATAATATGTGAGATAGGAGAAATTAGCAAAATATAGAAGGTATGTCATTTCGGTGATTAGGAATTTCTATAGAAGCAAAGTTCTCACTTTAGGCTATCATTTCTCAAAGTTTGGAGTGGCAATGAGTTAATGGTGACCATAGAGGTGTTCTAGTGTCACATTAATTCATTTCTTGTGGTGTTTCATACATCAACAAGTGGTATCAGAGCAGAAAGATTCTCGAGAGCAGAAGACGACAAAGGTACGAGAAGTTTTTTTGTAAAGTTTTCCATTAAAGTTTGAAAGGTGAAGCATTTGAAGACACAAGGCATCAAAAGTTTGTTTTCTCATACACAAAGAACTTCAATGTGGACAGAGATAATTACCCCGCATGGGTAATGAGAATGGAAGCCTTACTTATGAGTAAGGATCTCATGGTATATGTAACAGGTGAAGAAGAGAAGCCAGTATTTGAAGATGAAAGCCGACCAAAGAAAGAGGAACTTGATGCTTTAAAGCATTGGCAGAAGAAGGATGCAAGTGCAAAAGCATACATCTACAATACAATCTTTGATCATTTGCTACCACACATCAGAGGATTGGAATCATCTGAAAATATATGGAATGCATTGGAGTATCATTTCCAAAGTACTACTAAAGCACGGAAAGCAAGTCTATGGTCAGAGTTTACAACATTCAAGAAGAAGCCAAGTCAAACCATTAGTGATTATGTCACTAAGATGAAGGATCTAGCAGATAGTCTTGGATCCATAGATGAAGATGTTGAAGATCACAGATTGATTGCTCAATTACTTGCAGGTTTGAGAGGGGATGAAATGTGGAAACCTTTTGTCTTATCAACAGAACTTTCATTAAATCATTATGTTCCAGATTTGAACCAGTTGCTTGGTTTGATGCTCACATATGAGCAAGACTTGAAGGGAGATGGAGATAAAGGACAAAGTTCTGCAATGTACATGAAGAACAAGAAGAAAGGAGATAAAGGTAAAGCAAAGGATGAAGAGGAGTCTAGTTCTCAAGCTTATTATGCAAGAGGTAAAGGCACTGGCAGAGGAAGACCAAGAGGTTTTGGAAAAGGAAGAGGTAATCAAAATAACAACAAGAAGGTACTAGGTCCCAAGTACAATAGCAGAGGTCGAGGTGGAAGATATCAAAGTAATTTCCAAAGAGGTAGACAAAGTCAAAGAGGAGGCTATGGTAGAGGTGGAGGAAGACGTTGGGGACAGAATCAATCCTACAACACCACCTACTACAACTATGCAAATGACACACAGAATGAAAGTCATACATCATTGATGATGAACTCAATCAACACATAAGACAAAGAAGATCTAAAGGTATTTTACATTGACTCTGGATGTTCTAATCATTTGTCAGGAAACATAGAATTGATGTCAGAATTGGAAAAAGGCATTTCTAGTCACACAGTTCAAACTGGTGATAATACAAGACATAGTGTATATTCAATTGGAAAAGTGAAATGCAAGAGTGGAGCAGATTTGCTAACCAATGTTTTGTATGTTCCTACAATACCTAAAAACTTGATTAGTGTGGGACAGATAGTTGAAAAAGGTTTTCAAGTCAGGTTTACAAATGAAGGAGTATTTGTGGAAGATCCAGAGAATGGATATAATCAGATTGTTTGTGGTAAGAAAGAAGGTAGACTCTTTACCTTAAGAGTACAAGGGAACATTGGTCAAGCTTTGCTCACACATGGTGAAGCAGTGATTACAGAACTTGATCTCTGGCATAAGAGATTAGGTCATTTCAATGAAAGAGGAATTAAAGCTATGGTTGCTAATCAGTCTGTACTAGGATTACCAAATGTGCAAAGTCAACATATGGTTTATAAATGTGAAGCATGTCAAATGGGTAAAGCACACAGGTTACCATTTCAAAAGAAAGGATTCAAACATGATGGAGTACTTGAGCTCATTCATACAGATGTATGGGGACCAACAAAAGAAGGATCTATCAGTGGCTCAAGGTACTATGTTCTTTTCATTGATGATGCTACAAGATGGATAACATTATATGTTTTGAAGGAAAGATCAGAAGTGTTTGGAGCTTTCAAGCATTTTCATGCATATGCAGAGAGAGTCACAGGTCAAAAGCTTAAAAGACTGAGGTCTGATGGAGGGGGAGAATACTTCTCCCAAGAGTTCAATGATTATCTTTGGAATGCAGGTATTAAGAGAGAAATAACCTGCAGGTATACACCACAACAAAATGGTGTAGCAGAAAGAAGGAACAGGACTCTGGTTGAGTTTGCTAGAGCTATGCTAAAGGAGAAGAATTGTCCAAATTATCTTTGGGCTGAGGCTGTAAATACAGCTACATATCTTGTGAATAGATTACCATGTGCAGCTCTAAATGGAATGACTCCATATGAAGCTTGGTGGGGTAAGAAACCAACACTAGATCATTGTAGAGTGTTTGGATCAATTGCATATGCTTATGTGCCATCACAACTTAGGCATAAACTTGAACCAAAGGCAGAAAAATATGTGTTCATTGGTTATGATGAAAAGCAGATGGGTTACAGATTGTGGAATCCTCTAACCAAACAATTTATTGTTTCTAGAGATGTTACATTTGATGAACAGAAAAGTTGGTATGCAGATCAAAGTCATACAGTTGAAGAATTTGAAGAAGAGGTAAGAAGATTGGAGAAAGGAAAATCAATTGTGCAGGTAAATAGAGATGAAGACTATATGCAAGCAAGTACATCTAGAAGTGGATTAACAAGAAGGAATGAAGAAGCTCCTATATTTGATGAAGAGGTGTATCTAGAAACTTATGAAGAATGTGAACCAAGAAGGTCAAGCAGGACTAGAAGACAACCAGAAAGGTATTCTTATGATACTTCTTACATAACTCAGAAGAACTATGCATATATGGTCAAAGATGATGAAGAACCCCAGAACTATGATGAAGCTAAAGGTAAGAAGCAATGGGAAGAAGCAATGAAGGAAACCAAATGGTAAGAAAATAATTGGAAATAAATGGGTTTATAAAGTGAAGAAGCTTATAAGTGAAGAAGCTTTCATATGGAAGTATAGCCAGATACAAAGCTAGACTGGTGGTGAAAGGCTATGCCCAAACCTATGGCATAGATTATGATGAGGCATTCAGTCCTGTAGCTAAGATGTCAACTATAAGAACAATCATTGCTATTGCAGCTTCAAAAGGATGGACCCTAAGTCAATTGGATATAAAAAATGCATTCTTGAATGGATACATATCAGATGAGGTATACATGGAACAACCTCAAGGATTTATAGATTCCAGGTATCCAAATTTTGTTTGCAGGTTGAGAAGATCATTGTATGGATTGAAGCAAGCTCCAAGAGCATGGAACTATAGACTGGTGAAGTATCTGAATGAACTTGGATATCAAAGTTCAAAAGCAGATTCAAGTCTACTTATCAAAAGAACAGAGGAAGGTACAATCTACATTTGTATTTATGTAGATGACATTATAATCACAGGTACTTCAGATGAAGGAATCAAGGAGGTAAAGAGATTACTTGAGAAAGAGTTTAAGATCAGTGACCTAGGAAAGTTGTCATACTTTCTTGGAATGGAAGTTACTTATACAGATCATGGCATATATGTGTCACAAGAAAGGTATCTTCTGAACTTGTTGAAGAAGTTTGATATGGAAAATTGTAGAGAAGCTTCAACTCCACTTGAAGTTAATCACAAGCTCAGTAAATATGATGGTGCAGAATACAAAGATATGAGGAAGTATCAATCTCTTGTGGGTAGTTTGATTTATGCTACACTAACAAGACCTGATCTTAGTTATGCAGTGGGAGTTTTGTCACAATTCATGCATTGTCCAAAGGACCCACATTGGATTGCAGGTCAAAGAGTTCTCAGATATATCAAAGGAATTATAAAGGAAGGATTATATTATCCTTTTACATCAGATTTGAAGTTGAGAGCCTACAGTGACTCAGACTGGGCAGGTAATCAAGATGACAAGAGATCAACTCATGGTTACATGATATACATTGGTGATAAGCTTGTAAGTTGGTGTTCAAAGAAACAACATACAGTAGCATTATCATCAACTGAAGCAGAGTACAAAGGACTTGTGGAAGCAGCTAAGGAAGTCATATGGATGCAGACATTGTTCAAGAGCTTGGGCATTGATCAAGGTACACCTACAATACATGGAGATAATATGAGTTCACTTTATCTTGCAGCAAATCCAGTTTTTCATGCAAGGACAAAGCACATAGAGATACAGTATCATTTTCTCAGAGAAAAGGTAATGGAGAAGGAGATTGAAGTGGAGTACATTTCTACAAAAGATCAGATAGCAGACATAATGACAAAGAGCTTGGATGGTGTGAAGACCAGCAGATTCAAAAGCATGGCAGGAGTAAAAGAAAAGAAGAAGATATGAAGGAACAGAGAATGTCAATTAGTGATTGAGGGGGAGCTATTGGAGAAACACTCACTAATTGAACATATATTTGAAGGACAAATCTTAGGAAGAAAACCCCATGCCTATGTGAAGGGACAAATTCACAAGTGTATCATATTTGTAAAGTTAGTTCACTTTAGTTCTAGAAGTTTTTTAAAAGTCACGGGAATGAGAAAATCTATATAAGTTAGTTTGTATCAACTGACGCGGAGAGAGAGAGAGAGAATAGAGAGAAGAAGTAGAAGAAGGAGTTCATTTTATATGACTGTGTATAGTCGGGCTTCTCTGAGTGAGAAAGCATCTGTAAAACTTCTGAGTTTTCATAGCTATGAGAAAGAACTGAGTAAAGTTCTGTGTATGAGTCTCTCTCCATCATCTCCATGCTTGCCTACTGTGTGATGAATTCAAAAGTTCAAGTTTTCTGAGCAATTCGATGCCTGACATCGATTCTTGGCTAATAAGTCATTGTTTTCATTCTCTGTGTGTTACCTGTTGTTGAATCTTCTAAAAACATGAAGTTTGTGGAGCAACTCAATGCCTGGCATCGAGTTTCAGCATAAAGTGGATGCCCGGCATCGACTTCTAGCATACAAGTGGTCTTCTTCATGTGTGTTTAAAAGAGAGTATTATGGTGCAGAAAAAGGGCCTAAAAAAGCTCAAAGTCTATGCCCGGCATCGACCTTGACTGAAATTCGATGCTAGGCATCGAACTTTTATTTTTAGACACCCAGGAATACTAAAACAGGCAAAAATTTCCAGTTTTGGAAGGTCATACAGGGTCATCTTGTGAGGGCCATAATTTGAGTTCTAGAGATCCCTTTGATGCATATGATAGCTTGTTGGAAAGCTCTACTCTTCTACTTTCAGCCTATAAAGTTTCATCGAGAAATAATATGTGAGCTAGGAGAAATTAGCAAAATATTGAAGGTTTGTCATTTAGGTGACTAAGAATTTCTGTAGAAGCAAAGTTCTCACTTTAGGCTATCATTTCTCAAAGTTTGGAGTGGCAATGAGTTAATGGTGACCATAGAGGTGTTCTAGTATCACATTAATTCATTTCTTGTGGTGTTTCATACATCAACACATTTGTTGGGAAGTGCATCGTAAAACCAGTCCATAAGCTCCTGCCCGTATGCACAGATATGCCTAAAAATTCATACACTTCCAGTTCTTCTTGAGTTTATGGTTCAAACGCTTTGAGCAAGGAGAAATAAAAGAAAACTAATGCCTGCAACACATCAGTTTGTCAAACAGTGTTAACAACCACTAATTTCCTCCATCCTTTGTTAAGAGATAGCTTGGTTAATCGCTCGACCATGAAGGGGCTTAGCTGCCTTCCCTTAACATTCACAAGTCATCCACATTTTTCGCACACTTTACAACAGTGGTGAACAGTAATCAACAACAAGCCAAGGCCAAGTTTCCAAAACTTACTCAGAGGTCGTCTTCCTGAGCCGTGCACCTTGCCGTCATCCACGGTGTCTTCCAATACTCTTGGGTGAGATCCCAGCAACAGACTTTGTGAGACGTCCTTACTGCTTTGTGGTGCTCATTCCATCGATGGTGCTCCTCTCCTCCGTTAGAGGAGCTTCACTGCGTAGGAGTACTGAATCCTCCCAGCCATCGGGACTCGGGATCCCAAGAAATTTGTAGACAAAGAAACGGAGAGCGCAAAACTCTGCTGCACATCAACGAGATTAGGCCTTCCCCTCGACACCTCTTTTAAACAGCGAGAACAGCTCTCTCTCTCTACCTCAGGAGGGTGACTTTCTATTCCTCGATCAAACCCTGCTGGTCCCTCTCTAGCTCAACCTGCATGTTCCTCTCACTCACTCTAGTGCTCTCTTCTTCTTCAGGATAATCAATCAGCAAAAAAACTAACCAATCCCACTGTTCTTCAACAATCGAGCAGCTAGCCCTTTTTTGGGCAAGGAGCGCCCATTTCATAGAATGGGGAGGGGGAGAGGGGTCAGATACCTTGTTGACCACACGTGGGGGTTTTGGGGATTGCAGGAGTGGGCACCAGGGTAGAGGGAGAGTGGGGGGGACAAACTCAATGGCAGTGAAGGCAGTTACATGATCTGACCACGGCAAAGGAGTGGAACTCACTGGCAGGTGATGGCAGGTGAGAGTGGGGGGGGGAGTTATGGCAGGGAAGGCAGGTACAAAGCCTGACAAGTCCGGGCAGAGGGGAGTGGGGCATGTACAATTATTTTGACAAAGTTAGAGAGAGAAGACGGGACAAGTTCCTGCAATTCAGGAGTCACAGAGGTATGAAAATTTTATTGAAAAAAAACCATATCCCAGGCATTATAAATGGGCTCATGTGAATGCTTCACTGGCTATTCCTTGCATTCTTGTTGACCGATTAAATTTCTTGGGGAGTCCATCATAATACAGCATATCATGTCTAGATACAGAAGGAGAGACTTGATGTAGTGCAAAATGAAAGTGGTGATTATGAATAAGCAATGGCCCACTCTTCTCTGGTTCAGCTTCTGAACCCCTTCACAAAGCTTGTTAGCTGCAATGGAAGCTAAATCAACATCTGTTGAGATTGGTTTTCGCTTTGTCAGTGCCTTAAGGATTGAGTGGTGCCCTTCACTGTCTGGCAGTGATATGTAGATTAAGTTCCCTAGACGTCCACGCCTAAGCACTGCAGGATCTACCGTGTCTGGCCTGTTTGTTGCACCTATCAAAAACACACCCTTCTACTTATCTGCTCCATCCATTTCACTTAATAAGTGATTAAGCACCCTTTCTGCAATAGCATTTCCATCGGTTCCATGCCTAGGGGCAAGAGCATCCATCTCATCAAAGAAAATGATGCATGGTGCACATGAACGAGCACGAGCAAACAAGGACCGCACAGCATGCTCACTTTTGCCAACATATTTGTTTAAAAGCTCTGGACCCTTAATATATGAAATTGGCTTGTGCATCGTTTGCTATTGCCTTTGCTACAAGAGTTTTACCACAGCCCAGAGGTCCATACAGAAGAAATCCTCTATCTGTGTCCATGCCCAATTGCTCATATTCTTGAGGATGTTTAATTCGCCTCGAAAATAAAAAAATTCCATAGAATTCCTAACAGAATCGAGAGCTCCCACATCAAGGAAAATACATTTTCCCATAAGGGATGATATGCAGCCGTCTTTGGCTACAATTGAAGCTCATGAACCATCATCATCGAGTTCAGAGTTGAATATCTGGCCATTTCCATTCCATAAATTAAGCCATTCAATGACTGGCAAAAGATTCACTAAATACAGAACCATATTTTGGATCCATCCATCTAGGTTCTTGTTGGGGACTTTTTGCAGGACAGTATGTCGAGCCTTGTTAATGAAAAGCAAGAAAACCAATACTTGTTCCTCCAAGTTGGTAAGCTATTTGTATAGGTTTGTGTGGCTTTGTAGTAGTTGCCTACCAACTTTGTCCAGACATGCTGCTTCCTTACAGTGAACACATCCAAACTCTATCAGCTTTCTATTGTATTCCCAATCCTCTTGCAGCCCTCTTACCAGGCATGACAGTGTGTCCAGCATATTATTTACCAAGAATACGCCACATGCCAGTGCGTCCAACTTGGCGCTCTGCCCTGCTTCCCAATAACATAGCATTAAATACAGAGACCTGTGGCGGCTAAAATTTCAGTAGCAAAAACTGAGATTCTTCATGTAGGAAGTGATTAAATGGTTGCATTGTACTGTCGTTAATCCCAGCATATTCCTTATGCATCCCTTTTGACATATGTGCAACATCCTCTACCATTTTTGGACATGCATCCTCCATTTTTTTAACCTCCTGATCCACCCTACTCTCCTTCTCTGTTCTAACCACTTCTCTGTTGGCATTCCGATCATCTTGCAATTCTTGCAATGGTAGGAACGGATTCATCAATGATATTGTAGGTGCTATAGTTTTATGGGCCTGTCATCATAATGTACATTACCATTTTTCATGCCTGTATCACTTTGTATACTTGTCATGTTCTTGTTTCCTTTCTCTATGTTCTAATCTACCTCTGATTCCTTCGCTTTTCCTCTGTTGCCTTTATGTTTCTGGCGATCTTGTATGTAGTGACCAATCTGCTTGCAGTAAAAGCATTGATCTTGTAAACCGATAAACTGCACCTTCTGTTCCAACACTCCACCATTCCATTCAGGCAATTGAATGATATAGGGCAATTGTGCATCCGTCTTCACCAACACCCTAATTGGCAATCCCTCTTTTTTATCATTCCTCCAAACAATCCCTATCTGGTTTGCTATATGTTCCACAAATGGTATAAACTCTTTCTGCATCCCTGGACACGCCTCTGTAATTGGATACATTTTGTTTCCATCTCAGAAAAGAAGAAAAAGAAAAAAGAAGAGGAAAGATAGACCGGAGGAGAGGTAGAGAGTTCATAGCATTTGGCCTCAAGTCCAGCAGGAATGGTTGAATAAAACATCGAATCTTACATGCAAATGACTACGAAGGGGTTTAACATATTTTGATGTAGATACGTTTGAAGATAAGGTTCTCATGGAAAACTAAGTATAGATTTTAAGGAGGTCTGAGAGGCTTTTGGGGGTTCATATTTCTATTCTTTCACACGCGAGTCATGACACCCATTGTAGGATCCTTCGGTCTGTTTTTACTAACTTGAGGAATGAACTTTGTGTTCACGGTCTTGATGCTGATGTGTTTATTTGGTCCTATACCCATATTGGTGATCATAGATATAAAGCGCATGTTATTTTATAGGCATTAAGTTGAAGAGCTACATGTCAGATACAATAGATCATATTCAGGAAATGACTCTCGCTGACATTTCGGTCGGCCTCTCCTTGCATGCAAGGGGGGAAGACGGTGGAGGTGGAATTCTTACTGCGGAGAAGCAGAAGGGGGGGGTCTCTTCTCAGTGTCTGTGCAGGAATCGCAAGGAGATTGGGGAGCTGCCGAAGAGAGGCTAATTTTGTTGATGCTCTACTGTCGGGAAGGAGGGAAGCAAGGGTAGCAACCGGGCTCGACTCCCCTCTGCCTTCCACCCCGTCAGCCTCTCGACCAAGCGCCTGAGCTAATCATTGTTGTAGTATAGCATCAACGTCTTCCCAAAGGATCGTGGAACTGTCTAGTTCTGTCTTCTTAGCTGAGTGTTCTTGTCCCTTGCTGGTGGGAGCAGAAGAGATGTCAGTCTGCTAAGGGCGTTTTCTCAATTTTCCTGAGTAAGAAGTCGGAGGTGTTGACTATCATCGATCGAGAGGGTGAGGGAATTTTTTTCTAGCTGTTGGGCGGTTGCAAGAACGAGGGTATTCAGAGTAGCAGTGGACACAATTAGTCTGTGCAAAAGGCTCTTGAAAAAAAGTTCACAAATCGCTGAGGGAGAGGACTCCATCTTCGGTATATAATGGAGCAGCTGATGGTCTGATGTTTATAGCTTGAAGATAAAGTAAGCAAGGTCGTAGGACGGAGTGGTTCATGAAAAAGCCGAGGCAAGAGGGATCGAACTCCTATAGTAGATTTTTTTCAAGGGTTTGCAATGGCAGGATGGAGTCTTGGATATTAGGCAGTTCCCAAGCATTTTGTGGCAGCGTGTGATAGGATTTTGAGCCAGTCAACATACGGAGCAAGTAGCATTTCTCAAAAAGGGGTTGTCATCCTAAAGAGAGGCACGCCTGGAGGAAAACTTTTGACATTGAATTGTCAAGAAAGTGGCAGCCACTGTGAGTACCATGAAATTCCATCACGAAGGCCATAGCATTCTCTATCCATGCAAGGGCAGAAGCGAGAAGGTTCTACTGTTCACATGAAGGAATTGCGAGCATCAAGAGGTTGCTCTTGCTTTTGAAACTCCTACAGGAAGGTTTGCTACATTAGAATCCGGTAGATATCAGAGGAGCAATTGCAATGTTTACAAATTGGCATCACGGTTGCATGGTGGAGGAAACCTTGATCAATAACAATTTACTGTATCCAATTACAGAGGCGTGTCCAGGGATGCAGAAAGAGTTTATACCATTTGTGGAACATATAGCAAACCAGATAGGGATTGTTTGGAGGAATGATAAAAAAGAGGGATTGCCAATTAGGGTGCTGGTGAAGACGGATGCACAATTGCCCTATATCATTCAGTTGCCTGAATGGAATGGTGGAGTTTTGGAACAGAAGGTGCAGTTTATCGGTTTACAAGATCAATGCTTTTACTGCAAGCAGATTGGTCACTACATACAAGATCACCAGAAACATAAAGGCAACAGAGGAAAAGCGAAGGAATCAGAGGTAGATTAGAACATAGAGAAAGGAAACAAGAACATGACAAGTATACAAAGTGATACAGGCATGAAAAATGGTAATGTACATTATGATGACAGGCCCGTAAAACTATAGCACCTACAATATCATTGATGAATCCGTTCCTGCCATTGCAAGAATTGCAAGATGATCGGAATGACAACATGCTACAGGTTAATGAGATTGAAGTGGTTAGAACAGAGAAGGAGAGGAGGGTGGATCGGGAGGTTAAAAAAATGGAGGATGCATGTCCAAAAATGGTAGAGGATGTTGCACATATGTCGAAAGGGATGCATAAGGAATATGCTGGGATTAATGACAGTACAGTGCAACCATTTAATCACTTCCTACATGAAGAATCTCAGTTTTTGCTACTGAAATTTCAGCCGCCACAGGTCTTTGTATTTAATGCTATGTTATTGGGAAGTAGGGCAAAGCGCCAAGTTGGACGCACTGGCATGTGGCATATTCTTGGTAAATAATATGCTGGACACACTGTCATGCCTGGTAAGAGGGCTGTAAGAGGATTGGGAATACAATAGAAAGCTGATAGAGTTTGGATGTGTTCACTGTAAGGAAGCAGCATGTCTGCAGCAAGTTGGTAGGCAGCTACTACGAAGCCACACAAACCTATACAAATAGCTTACCAACTTGGAGGAACAAGTATTGATTTTCTTGCTTTTCATTAACAAGGCTCGACATACTGTCCTGCAAAAAGTTCCCAACAAGAACCTGGATGGCTGGATCCAAAATATGGTTTTGTATTTAGTGAATCTTTTGCCAGTCATTGAATGGCTCGATTTATGGAATGGAAATGGCCAGATATTCAACTGTGAACTCGATGATGATGGTTCATGAGCTTCAATTGTAGCCAAAGATGGCTGCATATCATCCCTGATGGGAAAATGTATTTTCCTTGATGTGGGAGCTCTCGATTCTGTTAGGAATTCTATGGAATTTTTTTATTTTCGAGGCGAATTAAACATCCTCAAGAATATGAGCAATTGGGTATGGACATAGATAGAGGATTTCTTTTGTATGGACCTCCGGGCTGTGGTAAAACTCTTGTAGCAAAGGCAATAGCAAACGATGCACAAGCCAATTTCATATATTAAGGGTCCATAGCTTTTAAACAAATATGTTGGTGAAAGTGAGCATGCTATCTTGTTTGCTCATGCTCGTTCATGTGCACCATGCATCATTTTCTTTGATGAGATGGATGCTCTTGCCCCTAGGCGTGGAACCGATGGAAATGCTATTGCAGAAAGGGTGCTTAATCAGTAATTAAGTGAAATGGATGGAGCAGATAAGTAGAAGGGTGTGTTTTTTATAGGTGCAACAAATAGGCCAGACACGGTAGATCCTGCAGTGCTTAGGCCTGGACGTCTAGGGAAGTTAATCTACATATCACTGCCAGACAGTGAAGGGCACCACTCAATCCTTAAGGCACTGACAAAGCGAAAACCAATTGTTACCGTTAGTGTTCATGTGAAAGGCCAAATGGCCATCGGACACTTCTTTGTATATGTTCTTTAATAAAACATATAGTGGCCTGGTCAGTCACAGACTATAAGTTCGACCGCATTTGTAAGACCTAAGAAGTCTGTCTTTCGTGCTCCCTGTGTACTGTGTTTTTTGCGTATTCTACAGCCTCTGTGCGGAGTACTGTGTGCGGCGTCAGGAGCTCGGTTTTCAACCCCGAGCATATCGTCGTGGAGCTCTCGAGAAGGAGAGTGCAGCACGGTGCATCGCCATCGAAATACTTCACTGGTATCAGAGCAGCTCGAGGCAAAAAGCTTTGTTCCTTTTGTGCGAGCGAAGCGAGAACCCCCCCCCAGGCTTTCGACCAAGGCGGCGACCAAGGCATAGACCTTGGCATACCTTGTCATCCGAGTCACCGTTGGCGCCGTTGGCTGCGCGCGAGGGAGGACCTCAACGATCAAGGAATATAGATGTTCCCGGTACTTCCCGGGAGGTCACCCATCCCAGTACTGTTCCCCCCAGAGCTCGCTTAACTGTGGCAATCTCTTGCCACTAAGCTACACTCTTGTGGTGTTTGAAGAAGGGGAAAGACTAAGGTTGACATTACCTTGAACAAGTTTTGGTCCCTCAAAGCTTCATTTTTTGCTTTTAAAGCCTATTTCTGAAGCAATTTTGGGGTGTTTTTGGAGCCATTTCGGAGTGCTTTCGCACGTGGTTCTCTTCACACAGGTCCAAGAACATCAAGAAGAGTGTTCCTTGTACTTCTCAGACAATAAATATCAACCTTTGGGGCTGTATTTTCAGCCACACTCGTAAAACTACAGGTTTCTTGAGGGGTTTTCAGTTTTGGTAGGAGTAGTTGCTGCAAATTTATGCAGGTTTTTAAAGCCTAAAACATCAGAGTTGACAGACACTTGCAGGTGTTATTGGCTAGTTTTTGGGCTGTGTATTCAGCCTTTTAGTGTCATTTTACTGCATATATTGAGCACATACTACACACCATGTACGCTTCTGTGGATACCGCTTATGTACGTCCATGTGGGCATTGATATAGCGGTTACGTTCTTTGCATAAAGCCTTTTACGTTTGATAAAGACGGTCATGGTGAGGTTTTCTTAACTCGGAGACACCCAGATGTCGGGGTCTCTTCGGTGATGCAGGTGGAAGACTTACCCAGCCTCGCCATAGGAGATGTATGATAGTTGTTCATAGGTGCTCGATAAGCCTAGTTGGCTTCTATTGGGTAACTGATTATATGCAGTGGAGTCAGTGATTCACTATGCAGGTAGACATGTCAGTACTTGCAGTTTTATGATACTTTGACACTGATCATATGCTAATTTTGCAGAGGATACTCTGGCAAAATTTTTCCAGATTTCTAGTTTAGTCAATTATATAGTGGTCGATTTACTCCTTGATACACTTATTTGTTGGTGTTTGGACTCTTCTAGCTCCATTATCATTCTATTCAGTTCTCTACGATCATGGCATCAGAGGTCTCAGGCACATCCGGTGGATCAGGGTCTAGTGCTAGCGTTCCGACGAGGAGCTATAACTTGCAGGGCAAAGACCATTTTGAGATCCGAAAATTTGATGGCACAAACTTTGCTCTATGGAAGAATCAGATTAAAGATGTGCTGATTCAAAGAAGGCAATGGAAGCCAGTAAATGGGATTTCAAAGAAGCCTGCTGACATGGATGAAGATGATTGGGATGAGTTAGATGAAATGGCCAGGTCTACCATTCGCTTGCACCTGGCAGATAATGTTTACTTTACAGTATTAGACTGTGAAAGTGCAGAGGAGCTTTGGAAGAAGTTATGCAATACATATGAAAAAGAGACGGCATCAAATAAAGTATATCTGATGAGAAAATTATACGACCTTCGTATGAAGGACACAGATAGTGTTGCTGCTCATCTAAATGAGTTTGATGCCATATTCTCCCAGTTACAGGCTCAGAAAATGGATATGGACAATGAAATGAAAACAGTATTGCTGTTATGCACCCTGCCATCATCATGGGATACATTTTGCACAGCTATTAGCGATAGTGCACCAGGTGGTAAACTCGTCTATGATGACATATGTGGAGCACTCTTGAGTGAGGAGATTCGTAGAAAATCTATGGTTGGCACTCAGAGTGGAGATGCATATAATGTTCGTGATTCTTACCAAGGAAAGAATCAACAACGTGGCAAGAGCAAGAACAAGGAAAAGAATGGTCAACGGAATAAGAGCAGAAGTAAATCAAGGAAGAGGGATATTGAATGCCATTATTGTCATAAGAAAGGACACATGAAGAAAGACTGTTATGCATTAAAGAATGCTAAAGGTAAAGGACAGAATGTTGATGGGCATGTTAAACAGTTACCTGCACCATCTACTTCGACTGTGAAGATTGAAGAAATTAATGCTATTTCTGATGATGCTGATGTGTTGACACTTGATAGTACTGTGCCATCTGAGGTACTTATGGCTGATTCTCTTTCCCACACCTGGCTGCTAGATTCTGGTGCTTCTTTCCATGTGACACCACATAGAGAATGGTTCTCTAATTATGCAGCAAAGTCTCTTGGCACCGTGAGACTTGGTGACTCTTACCAGTGTGATGTTGTGGGGATTGGAGATGTAGTTGTGCAGTTCATTGACGGTTCAAAATTTACTATGCATAATGTACGCCATGTACCTCAGTTATCACGCAGTTTGATGTCAGTTGGTCAACTTGATGACCTTGGTTACAAGGTGGTCTTCTATGCTCAGTCCTTTCGTATATCAAAGGGCAATATGGTTATTGCAAAAGGAAGGAAACTTGGCTCACTTTACCCTTTATTTGTATCACAGAAAGAACACTTGTTAGCTGTTACTGAACAGCCTATGGCTTGTATTTGGCATGGTCGTTTGGGCCATATATCTCGTAGTGGAATGGAAAATCTTTCTCGTTCTGGCTACTTACCTGTGTTATCTTTCTTTGATTTTTCATTTTGTGAGCATTGTCAATATGGAAAGCAAACCAGAAATGTGCATAAAACGCACATTGACTCTTCAATTCAGCTTTTAGATCTTGTTCATACAGATGTGTGTGGTCCTATGCCCACTAGGTCCTTAGGTGGTTCTCTTTACTTTGTCACTTTCATAGATGATGCTACTAGAAAAGTCTGGGTATATCCTATCAAATCGAAGGATGATGTATTCCCTACTTTTAGAAAATGGCTTGCTTCAGTTGAGACTGAAAAAGGAACTAAGCTTAAGGCTTTACGTTTAGATAATGGGGGTGAGTATACCTCACATGAATTCAGCCTTTTCTGTCAGTGTAGAGGGATTCGTAGAGAGTTTACAGCTCCTTATACCCCAGTACAGAATGGTGTAGCTAAGAGGATGAATAGAACTATTCAAGATAGAGTAGTCTCTATGTTGCATCATGCAAACCTCTCACAAGGTTTTTGGGCAGAAGCAGTATTGACTGCAGTTCATGTGATTAACCTTTCACCTAGTACTGCCAAAGGTCTGAAAGTGGCACAAGAGTTATGGACAGGGAAACCACCATATTATGATCATCTTCGAGTTTTTGGGTGTGAAGCATATGTTCATATACCCAAGAATCTTAGACAGAAGTTGGACCATAAGTCAAAGAAATGCATTTTTCTTGGATATGGTCGAGAAGGACAATTTGGATATCGCTTATGGGATCCTGAAACACGATCAGTGATCAGAACTAGTGATGTCATTTTTAATGAGTCTAAGATGCATAAACAGCCGATTAAGGAGGTTGAAGTGAGAAGAGTGGTGTTTGAGGATACTAGTCCTCCGGTTAGCATGCATAAAAATGCTGCACATAGGGATGTTCAAGAGAATGTCCATTCAGATCAGTCTGCACATGTTCCTGTTCAGCAACCATTGAGACGTTCTGCACATGTCTCATATCCACCTGATAGATATGTTCCAGGTTTAGATTTTGTTATGCTAACAGATGCCGGTGAGCCCTCTTGCTACAAAGAGGCTATGCAGACAGAGGATCATGTCAAGTGGGAGCGTGCCATGAAGAGTGAGTTGGATTCTATTCACAAGAATGGTACTTGGGACCTAGTACCTTTGCCAAAGGGCAAGAAAGCTTTACCATGTAAATGGGTATATAAGCTGAAATTCACATCAGATAGTGCTTCTCCAAAATATAAAGCACGACTTGTTGCAAAGGGTTTTAAGCAACAACATGGTGTTGATTTTGAGGAAATCTTCTCTCCAGTGGTCAAGATGACTACTTTGCGCATGTTGCTTGGATTCGTTGCAATGGAGGACTTAGAGCTAGTCCAAATGGATGTGAAAACAGCTTTCTTGCATGGAGATCTTACAGATGAGATCTATATGGAACAACCAGAGGGTTATGTAGTTCCTGGCAAGGAAAGTCTAGTTTGTAAGCTCAAGAAGAGCTTGTATGGACTTAAACAGTCTCCTAGACAATGGTACCAAAAGTTTGATGCTTTTATGAAGTCCCAAGGCTATTCTCGGAGCAATGAGGATCATTGTCTCTACACAAAGAGATGTTCTGATGGCAGCTTGATATGCTTGATACTTTGCGTCGATGATATGTTGATTGCTGGGAAGTCCTCTTATGATTTGTCAATTCTCAAAAAGAAGTTGAGTCAGACATTTGATATGAAGGATTTGGGGGATGCCAAACATATTCTTGGCATGCGCATTACTCATGATAGGAGTAAAAGATGCATATACTTGTCTCAAAGTGAGTACATATCCAAAGTACTTCACCGATTCAATATGCAGGGTGGAAAGGCATTGAGTACACCTTTACCCACATATGTGAAATTGAGCAAGGATGACTGCCCCAAATCAGATGAGGAAAAGGAATTCATGACCAAAATTCCTTATCAGTCTGCTGTTGGTAGTCTCATGTATGCTATGGTAGCTACGAGACCAGACATTGCATTTGCAGTGGGAGTTGTGAGCAGATATATGTCTAATCCTGGCAAGAAACATTGGGAAGCGGTCAAAATGATTTTGAGATATCTGAGTGGCACTAAGGAAAAGTGTCTATGCTTAGGTAGAGGGAAAGCATCCATTATTGGTTACATAGATTCTGACTATGCTGGTTGTGTAGACAATCGTAAGTCTACATCAGGGTACATTTTTCATTTTGCTGGAGGTGCTATCTCTTGGAGATCTCGTCTTCAAGAATGTACAGCTGTTTTCACCATAGAAGCAGAGTATATTGCAGCAAGTGAGGCATGTAAGGAAGCATTGTGGCTTTCTCGTCTTGCTTGTGATATGGGTTTGCCTCAGCATGTACCTCACTTGCTCAGTGATAGTCAGAGTGCCATTGCTTTGGCTAAGAATCCGGTCTATCATGCAAAGACCAAGCATATTGAGGTGAGGTATCACTTCATTAGAGATTGCTTAGCCACTGAGAGCATTATTCTTGAGAAGGTTCACACTCGAGATAATGCTGCAGATGCTTTGACTAAAGCTCTACCACAGGATAGCTTTCGACACTGTTGTCACTTGATGGGGGTTACTTGATTCTTGATCTTACGTAGTCACTTGTATACTGTGTAACATGCCCATCAGGTGGGAGGTATAGTTTGTATACTTACACTCAGGTATTCTTTATCATTCTTTCTTTTTTCTCCCATAGTTACTCTGGCTATATTGGCCTTTAGTGGGAGATTGTTACCGTTAGTGTCCATGTGAAAGGCCAAATGGCCATCGGACACTTCTTTGTATATGTTCTTTAATAAAACATATAGTGGCCTGGTCAGTCACAGACTGTAAGTTCGACCGCATTTGTAAGACCTAAGAAGTCTGTCTTTCGTGCTCTCTGTGTACTGTGTTTTTTGCGTATTCTACAGCCTCTGTGCGGAGTACTGTGTGCGGCGTCAGGAGCTCGGTTTTCAACCCCGAGCATATCGTCGTGGAGCTCTCGAGAAGGAGAGTGCAGCACGGTGCATCGCCATCGAAATACTTCACCAATCTCAACAGATGTTGATTTAGCTTCCATTGCAACTAACGAGCTTTGTGAAGGGTTCAGTGGTGCAGATCTTGCTGCTTTGGTGACTGAAGCATCTATGGCAGCCTTGCAAGAAAAATGTGCAGCTTCTGCTTCAGAAGCTGAACCGGAGAAGAGTGGGCCATTGCTTATTCATAATCACCACTTTCATTTTGCACTACATCAAGTCTCTCCTTCTGTATCTAGACATGGTATGATGCATTATGATGGACTCCCCAAGAAATTTAATCGGTCAACAAGAATGCAAGGAATAGCCAGTGAAGCATTCACATGAGCCCATTTATAATGCCTGGGATATGGTTTTTTTTCAGTAAAATTTTCATACCTCTCCGACTCCTGAATTGCAGGAACTTGTCCCGTCTTCTCTCTCTAACTTTGTCAAAATAATTGTACATGCCCCACTCCCCTCTGCCTTGACTTGTCAGGCTTTGTACCTGCCTTCCCTGCCATAACTCCCCCCCACTCTCACCTGCCATCACCTGCCAATGAGTTCCACTCCTTTGCCGTGGTCAGATCCTGTAACTGCCTTCACTGCCATTGAATTTGTCCCCCCCACTCTCCCTCTACGCTGGTGCCCACTCCTGTAATCCCCAAAACCCCCACGTGTGGTCAACAGGGTATCTGACCCCTCTGCCCCTCCCCATTCTATAAAATGGGTGCTCCTTGCCCAAAAAAGGGCTAACTGCTCGATTGTTGAAGAACAGTGGGGTTGGTTAGTTTTTTTTGCTGACGTCTCACAAAGTCTGTTGTTGGGATCTCACCCAAGAGTATTGGAAGACACCGTGGATGACGGGAAGGTGCGCGGCTCAGGAAGACGACCTCTAAGTAAGTTTTGGAAACTTGGCCTTGGCTTGTTGTTGCTTACTGTTCACCACTGTTGTAAAGTGTGCGAAAAATGTGGATGAGTTGTGAATGTTAAGGGAAGGCAGCTAAGCCCCTTCATGGTCGAGCGATTAACCAAGCTATCTCTTAACAAAGGATGGAGGAAATTAGTGGTTGTTAACACTGTTTGACAAACTAATATGTTGCAGGCGTTAGTTTTCTTTTATTTCTCCTTGCTCAAAGCGTTTGAACTATAAACTCAAGAAGAACTGGAAGTGTATGAATTTTTAGGCATATTTGTGCATACGGGCAGGAGCTTATGGATTGGTTTTACAATGCACTTCCCAACAAATGGATGTCGTTAATTCATGAATGCTAATTGTGTGATAAAAATCCATCAGAGAATGTCGACCGAAACATTATTCTGTGTATATTGTCACTTGAAAACCTACCTTACGTGCTGCTGATTGTGAGTTTTCTCCTCAGTGTTACACCACTAACTAGTGTTGCTAAATAAGGGAATGTTCACCGTATAAGCAATGCACACAGCTCTCTTGTTTTATGCGATAGGGAATTTAATCTATAGGTACTACATCTATAGTCTATAGGAATACATTGAGAATGAATTCTAATATGTCGATTATGTTCTACTTCATTTGATCAATAGTTAATAGAAGATGGATGTTTTTGTGTGATATATGATAGCCAGTTCATAGGGATGAAGTTCCTGGGCACGTTGAGAAAACTCATTTTGTGGTAATGCCAACACATGCAAGTTGGTAGGGGGTGTCTGAGTATGTATGTGATGGTGGGGGTGAGTGCAAAAGTAAGAGTGAAGTAGGAAGGGAAGAAGCCCAAAAGTAGAGGTGTGTGTTAGGGCTTGCATGGTTATGTGTGTATGAATGCAAGTGTGTGAATGTGTGTGTGGATCTGTGCGTGAGAAAGAAGGTGTGTGAGAGCGGATGTGGAAGTGTAGGTGCGTGTGAAGTGCATGAAGGGGTATGCTTGTGTATGTGGGTCTTTGAGAAGATGTGTTAAAGTGTATGGGAGAGTTGAAATGCATGTGCATGTGCATGTGTAGGAGAGTACAGGGAAGGAGTGTGTGAGAGTAGATGTGTGTGCAAGTGTGTGTGCGCGAGCATAGGTGTGAGTGGGTGTGTGAGTTTACATGCGCAACCGTGCGCAAGAGTGCAAGAGGGGACAAGTGGAAAACCCACAAAAGAGTGAGTGTGAAGGAATGAGAGAAAGCGGGTGAAATGGAGTGCATGTATTAGGGCACGCGTGTGTGCATCGAGAGGTGAAAATATGTATGCGAGCGTGTACGCATTTAGGGAAGGTGCATGAGAGAGTGATAGGGAGTGGAGACTAAGAGTGAGAGTAGAATAAGAGTGAGAAAGATATTGTGTGCGTGTGTAAATAAACGAGAAAAAGGAGATAAAAAGAGAGTGTGAGTAAGATAGTGGGCATGTGGGTGCATGCAAGCATAGGGTTGTTAGGTGTGTGAGAGTACAGTCAGATATATGTGAGTGTGTGATGGGTGTAAGGGTACATGTGTGTAAGAGAGTGAGAGGAAGTGTAAGAGTGTGTATGTGAACATGTGTGTGCAAAAGTGAGTGAGTAGTGAGACAAAGGATAACCGATTATAGGGGTGTGTATGCGAGACAGGAAAAGAGAGTGTAATGAACAATTGCATGAGTAACTCTGTGTGAAGGTTAAGCGTACACGTGTGTGTGTAAGTATTTGGGTGGAAGAGTGAGAAGAGTTAGGTGTGCATGAGTGAAGGAGAGCTCGGGAAGGTGGGTAGACTAGACTCGAAATAGGGAGAGAGAGAGGGAAAGAATTGGGATTGTGTGTGTCACATGTGAGAATGAGGCATAGCGAAATACAAAAGTGGAAAAGAGAAATAGAAGGTGAAAAAATAAGCACAAAAGACAAGTGCATATAGAACCATAAATAGAGCTTTCATGTATCAAAGCGGGCAATAGGACCGAGATCAAGGTTGGGAAAGGATCAAGAAATAAGCTAACAAGATCGAGAACGTGAACCACATTAGTCAAATTGTGGCTTGCGGATAAAATAAATCTAACATGTTACGAGAAATTGCATAGAGATAGCTGGATATAGGTGCAAACATTTGCACATTTTACGGGCTTAAGACCTTATCCATTTGGCGATCCTACTGGGGATGAGCTTGGTACGTCTCTACGAGAGAATGCCATAGGTTCGCCTAGCACCACAAGTTGGCTGAGCTCTCTGACCCAGTGACTAGTACATGAGCGAAGAAAGTCCTTCTTCAAGAAGAACTAGGACTGAGAGAGAAGAGCGAGCCGCTCGAAGGGCTGAAGCTCGAGAAAGGCGTAGGCAGGAATCATACGAGTCATCTTCGAGTAGTCGGAAAGAATTAGAAGAAAGAACATATTATCGGAGAAGAGTAGCTGCTCAGGTAAGGAGACTTGAGGGAGTGTTGAAACCAAGGGCTCTGAACTTCTAGGAAAGAAGTGACATTGATATCACCCCTTTGTTTGAAATGGCTTACCGTATTCCGGTACATCTGGGAGACTTCCCAAGATTCTCAGGCCTCTGGGATGAGGACCCAGACAATTTCATTCAGCTTTTTGAAGTGACCTGCGAGGCAAATGAAGTCGTAGACCAGGGGCATAGATTAAGAATTTTTCCAGCAACCCTCCGAGACGAGGCAGCAAACTGGTATGGGAATTTGACACCTCAGGAGAGAGGGACGTACCAAATGCTAAAAGATGCCTTTTTGGCAAAATTCCGAAGACAGGGATTTCAAGATTGCCTTGCCCAACAAATGGACTATGTGCGGCAAGGGGTAAATGAAAGCATAGACCATTATATCCAGAGAATGGAGACGTTGGTAAGGAAGATGGGCGTAAATGCCCCAAATGATGAAACAGTAAAGAGGAGGTTTATAGCCGGATTGAGGGATCCCACTGCACAGCAACATATAAGCCTTATGCGGCCCGCCAATTTGATAGCTGCCAAAGAGTAGGCTAGGGTATGGGAGGAAGTGCAATTGGGTCAACGGAGGAGAAGAGAGCTCTTATACGAGCCAACGAAAGGATTAGGGAGTGCACCAGTAAGAAATCTTGGCTAGGGAGCCCCTACATTGACCACTCCGGCCTTTGTAGCTGCGACCAATACGCCATGCAGGTTAAACCCGCATTGACAGAGGAGCGAATATTAGAGTTGGTCACTCAAGCAGTAAAAGCCGCCACGCTCACCCAAGAAACATACACTGTGAAACATGAGACAACCTCGGACCCTAATCAGGGCATGTTTAGGTCAAACACATGGTGTGGGAAGTGCCATGGCTATGGTCATCTGGCTTCGGAGTGCCCCACAGTTTCAAGAGTATTCGTGGATAGACCACCACCTAGACGGTTTTGCACTTTCTACAGTAGGCCGAACCATACAGAGGACCAATGTTATCATAAAAGGGCTTATGAAGAACGGACCCTACAATCAGAAACCACCCAAAGGCATCCTTACACAGGATTTCCGGCTCAAAGCATCCAACCCATACCTCATTGGGAAACCAGACAGACTTATGGGCATGGTGCTCAAGGTCAGGTGGGTGGCTATCCTGGAAGGGCAGCACAGGCCTAGGGAAGGGGAACTGGTCCAATTCAATGTTGGAGATGCCATGGTTTTGGACATACTCAAACTAGATGCCCAAATGAAAAGAAACCCGTTGATTACACTCCAATGTGCAGGTACTGCAGTGGAGAGGGCCACTTTGACGAAGACTGTCCAAAAAAGAAAGCAGACAGTGGCAAGGGAAAAGGGCCAATAGAATCCTCGAACTATGTTGAGACCCAAGCACATCCCACTCCTAGAGTACAAGAACAAATTCCTACAGGAGTGGTGTTTAGGACACCCGATTCCCGAGAAGGACCCAATTCTTCCTGCACTTTGTAGAAGCTGACCCCGGCAAGAGTGGACGAAAAGATCCTATTGTGGCAGTAGTCACGAGGACTCAAGAATATATGAAGAAGGATGCGGAAAAAATAGTGAAAATGCCGATAAAGAAAAGGCACCCAAGCATAGGGAGGTAGAAGAGCAAGTGGAGGAACTTGTTGAGCAACGAGAAATTCAGGACAAAGACGAAATCGAAATACTTCCGCGGGTGACAAAGAAGTTCATGCCAGGCATTGCCCCATTCCCAGAGAGATTAACAACCACAAAATGTCGCAAGGTAAGGAAAAGCACAGAGGAAATTGACATTGTGCAAATGTTGGCCGAAACAGAAGTTACTTTGGACATTGGCACCTTGCTAAGATGTTCCCCGACATATAGGAAGCAATTTTATAATGAATATATCAAGAAATCGAGGAAAGCTCGAGATAAGAAGAGACAGGAAAAAGATGTCCAAGGATTTATTCAGAGCATCACAACCCAGATCGATTCAAACGCTCCTTCTGTGGTCGTTGAAATTAAGGGATATGCAGTCCTAGGTGCTCAATTGGATAGTGGGGCAGCAGTCAACTTAATGACAGAATATATGATGAAGGCTCTCGGCCTAACCCACATGGAGGAGACTCCAATGTCCCTAAGGATGGCGGACCAAACTCAAGTGAAACCGGCTGGTCTTTTGAAGAATGTGAGCACAGTGATTGGAGGATTAGAGTTTAGTGTCGATTACTTGATAGTCAGACCGAGAACGTCAGAAGCGACCTTCTCCATCCTACTTGGACGGCCATGGCTTGTGCAAGCCAAATGTGTGCATGATTGGCGCATGGGGTTCATTACAATCGGGCCAAAGTCCGATCGCGTGCAAATCCAAGTTTCCTCGAACTCAAGTGACAAGAGGCCAACAACAGAGGAGGAATTAGAGAAAAAAACAAAGGAGAAAGTGAAGCAAGAAAAAGCACGAGTAAAGTTTGCCCTGAATGCTGAACCCTACAAGGATCTGCTTCAAGATGGATTCAATTTGCAATTGTTTAAATTCCAAAGCACGAAAATGGGAGAGTATAAGAACCCATTAGCTTACAAGGATGACTCGGACCAAGAATTGCTTGGATGGTTGACACGCACAAGTCAACTTGACTGTTACATGATGAACATAGACTCAGGGGAAAGCAAAGCTACCGATTCCTTGGAAATAGGGACTTCTGAAAAAGAATTAAGTCCCAAAGTAGTTTCATCGATGGAGGTAAGGCAATTAAGAGAACAAGTTAGGATTTTGGAAAAAGAGCTCCAAAAGAGACGTCAAGAGACAGAGGTAGTGACGGAAGGGGAACCCAAGGCGCAGGAAAGGATCGCAAAAGCGGAACTAAGGAAATTGAGTCCAATTGGAAAAGAACAAACGAATGATTTATTGGCAAATCATACACGTATGATCGGGGAGCATTCTCCGATCAAAGCAATATCAAGAGGTGAGGGATATTTGAGAGAAGATAATGTGGAAAAGTGGGAAGTCTCCATAAAAAATTTCTTAAGCATCGGATCGGAGTTACCAGAAGATGTGCGAGAAAGAATCAAATTAGTACTGAGGAATTACAGTATGGCCTTTGCATGGTCATACAGTGATCTGAGAGGAATTGATCCCCGAATTTGCCAGCATTATATAGACTTGGAAGAAGGCGCCAGACCAATATGTCAACGACTTAGGCGGACAAATCCAGTCTATTCGGAATTGATCAAGCTGGAATTGACAAAGTTGTTGGAAGCGGGATTCATATATCCCATCGCATCCAGCGAATGGGTATCACCAATTGTAGTTGTTCCGAAAAAAAATAAAAAAATTCGCATTTGCATAGATTATCGGAAGTTGAACGAGCGCACAAAAAAGGATCACTTCCCTTTGCCGTTTACTGATCAAATCTTAGATAGAGTAGCTGGCCATAAATTGTACTCGTTTTTAGACGGTTTCAATGGATATAACCAGATCCAAATCTTGAACCAATGGAAAGAATTTATGCTATGTCATGCAAATCTGCTGAACCAACGAGAGCAACGAGCCATCCAGACATACTCATGTCACCGCTGTCGGGGATGACAGAGTTCAGGAGGAGGGATGTGTGGAAGGGGAATCAAGCAAAAAGAGAAGAAGAAGAAAATCAAAGAATAAAGTTGCTCAATAAGGAATGAAGATTATCAAGAAAACGAACAACTCTCTGCCCAAAGCCCCGCAGGGGCACACATCAAGCAACAACGCCAAAGATCTAGGTCCTAAGGAGTGGAATTAAAGAAAGATAACAACCAGGACATTTCATGAGAGGTTGCACACAGCTTCCTCATCCACTAGGAGCTGGCGGTGAAGCAAAACAAGTCGAGGAGAGAGACAGCACACGAAGGACTCTTCATCGGATAAGATAACCAATTGTTTGAAGGTCCTAGTTGCCTCCTCGTCCACTGGATGCGTGCGGTGGGAAGAAATGGAACAGGTCCTAGAGGATGATAAAAAAGATTCAAGAATAGGACCTTTAACGCGTAATGCTCTCTTAAAAGAGAGTAGAGGTCAGCAAATTAAGGCGTGCGGGGGCAGAAAGTAAATAGGCTCAAAGAAATACAATAGGGGAAGGTACGTAAGCAACAAGGGCGGATCAAGGCCAATAGGTATCCATGAAGAAGTGCAAGAAGATATCTGGCAGATCCTGATCCTCAAGAAGGTCCTTCAACATCTAGGTCTTCAAAAGGTCCAGATCGAAGGCTGAAGGTCCACACCTTCATACCTTCCACTGATGGCATGCATGGCAGCCCGACTTAATACAGCAACCCAGATTTGTGATATAAGGAATACCAAGGGGCAAACAGAAGTAAAGGACATACTTCGGATAAAGTAACAAATTGCCTAACAGTCCTTATCACTTCTTTGACCACTGGGTGCGTGTATTCAGAAGCCTTAGACAAGCTATAAACGAGAAGCAAAAGCCTGTCAAGGGACGACAGAGACAAAGAGGGGGAGAGTGTTGCAGAGCAAATAGACACAAAAGGGGAGCCCCAAAATTTTCAAATTAATGGGCATATTTTTCTTCTTCAAAATCATAGAAATTCCCTAAAAAGCTATGTAAATGCACTAGAGGAGTCCTATAGATGCATAATCCCAAATCATTGTAATATATTTCTTGTAAAATAGTGGGAGAATAGAGATTAGTCAATAAAGTGCCAGTCACTTGTGTGAAAGGACCATTTTTAGGGCACATGTATATAAGTCACTTTGTGACTCTTTGTAAAGACTTTTTGCCATTGTGAAGAAGGAGAGCTCTTGAATTTCGAATTTGCTTCTTTCCTACAGATTTTCCTCTTCTCTATGATCTTTAGTGTGTGTGTGAAGCTCGGAATCTATGTGTAGGATTGTTATCTTCCCCTTCCCATCACTTTTGAGCTACTGTAGTGTGTGTGAGCAAGTGGGAGTTGTGGAGTGAGTGTATGTGTTTCCCACCATTCACTGTTTTGGTCATAACTTGAAAAGTGGTTGTCAGATTCGACTGAAAATATGAGCAATAGATGCGTCTCATCAAGAGCTTCAAAATGAACCCAGTATTCACCATATTCGGAGTTTCGAGCTAGGAGAAACATTCGAATTTGTGAAAACTATTATAAGTGGTATCGCTTCAGACACTTTCAAAGGTTAAGTGAGTTGTAGAGGTAGAATAGTCTTATCTCATGCATATTGGTTGAACCACTTCAATTTCCATCATGTGCGCACAAGTCCTCATACACTTGGTTAGGTCGATTCATCGGATTGATAATTAAGATTGTGTCAATCCACCACTATATGTACTTGTGTGGCACATGAGATTTAGTCTATTTGGCACAAGTCCCTAAGACTTCGTGACTTAGGTACACAACATGGTATTTAATCCAATTTGATGACCTTAACTCACCATTAGGTGGTATGGATATCCTCCTCCTAGTTTTGGATGCCTTAAATCCTTTAATTTCTAAGCTCTCCACATTTTCATCACTTGTAGAGTCCATGTCTACCCATCAATGGTCTTCATGATTTGCATTTTCTTTTCCTTTGTTGCTTCCTTCACTTGAATGAGCTTCATTCCTTGTCATTCCTTTCCATGCTGATGTATTAATCTCCTTTGATTGTGTGACTTAAGTGGTTGGACCACTCATCTCCATGCTTTGTTGTTGCTCTTTGAACTTCTTCTCGATTTCATATGCATCTTCAACCTATAACATATCTTTGCTACCAAACCAAGGCAACAACTTATCAAATATTACATCCCTAGAAACCTTAAGCTCTTCGGTTCTAGGGTTATAACATCTAAATTCATTTTTTTCTAAAGAATATCAAAGAAATATACACCTACCTACCTTCAAGTCTAACTTGTGTCTCAATTCTTGAGGTATTTAAACATAACACACACAACCAAATACTTTGAGATGTGAAAGGTTGAGTTTCTTACCACACCAAGCTTCATAAGGTGTGATTGCATGCACCCCAGAGGTTGGACACCTATTCATAATGTATATGGTTGATATGGAAAAAAATAAAAAAATTTGATGAAGATGATGATGTAAGAAAAAATAAAAACACTATGAAATAGACTAGTAGATAGAGTTGAGAGAAATATGCGGACAAAGATAGAGGTAGACTAAGAGATAGAGAACTTGAATTCTCAAATTACCAAGAGGAATGTAGCTACAATGATGGTTCTATCCACTTGTGTGCTCTGAATGTGGGGATAAGATGGCGAGCTAGACACATTCTAGATGAACGACTGACTAGTGTGCAATGCATGTGATGCATGCTAGATTGGGAAGGTACAAAGACAACCATTCAACCAAAAAGGCTACATTGACAACAACTTATTGGACATCGTACATATATATGTATGGGGGCCAATCCAAGAACCTTCATTGCCAGGACCAAGGTGTCATGTCTCATTTATTGATGACCATAGTAGATGGACTATTCTATAATTTATCAAGAATAAGCATGAAGTGTTTGATTGCTTAAAAAATTATCTAGCATATGTGGAGAACCATATAGGTAGATCACTTAAGAAGCTTAGATCTGATGGAGGGGGAGGATACTTCTTCAAAGATTTTGATGCGTTCTTGCAGGATAACGGTATCAAAAGGGAAGTGAATACCAAGTACTCTCCTCCATTGAATGGAATTTTAGAGAGAAGAAACAAGAAATTGATTGGATGAGCTAGAACAATGTGTTGGCAGTGGTCAGGGTAGTCAAGGACTTACAAGACAAGGAAGCCAAAGAAGGGAGTTAGAGCAAGGAACAAGCTGGCAAGGTAGTCAATGCAGATCTGGCAAATAAGCCCTAGAATTTTTCCATGAAACAATACTTCCCAAATAGTGATTTTAGTCACTCCACACCATTCTAAATACCATTCTACCTTTTTGTAGCTCCATTTTGTGCAAGCCAAGGAGTCGTTGAGCTTGAGGAGCATTAGAAGTACCTACCTATCAATTTTCAATAATTTTTTGAGCTCGTTTGAGCCTCCAAATTAGCCTAGGAACCTAATTTTTAACTAGGTCTGACACTAGGTCTGGATAGGACCAAACCTAGTCAAAAACTATAAAAAGAGCTAGAGAGCTCATTTTTGAGGTTAGATTGTTGTAGAATTGAACTTGTAAGAGCACTTTTGAGTAATCTAAAGAACTCCATTGTCTCTCTCTTTGTTCTTGCCTTGTGTGCGTGTGTGTGTATGTGTGTGCATGTTAGTGTGCTTCTCACTCACACACTTGTGCCATCACTTGTTCGAGGTCTTCATACCATCCTCACATCTTCCCGGATTGACATTAAAGGAGGTGCTACTCATCATTGAGCTACACCAAATTTTGGCATCGTTGCTAGGGATCGAGCTTTGAGGATGAGCATGTGATGGTAAGATGTAGAGTTGAGACGTTGGAATCATAGGTATTTTCTTCACTTTTATCTATTTCCTTTTATTCTCATCACCATCATCATCATCATCACCATCTCCCACCTCCATCTCCATCATTGCAAAAACTTCAGTTTTTTGGTCATATCACCATACCCATACCATTCCCCTCATTTCACTTGTGAGAGAGAGCGAGAGAGCATTTGCATGTTGTGCTTTTGTGTGTTTTTTGAGAATTCCTGCAGGAATCAGCATCCCCAGTAGCTGCACTAGCTTCAGTAGGTACAAATTTTTGAATGTGCAGGTCCCAAGGCGTTGACCTCTGTCAATCCCGACCGATAGAAAAATTGACCTTTTTGCAAAACAAAGTGTATAACCATGATGTGTAGGCCTAGGGCATCTTAAATCTGTGTTTGAAATTTTGAAATACCTCTGTTTTCTGTCAATCGTGAGCGACACATCAATCACGATCGACAAACGATGATGGACACTTGCCGACGGACCTGTCAATCGCTACCGACACGTCGATCGCGATCGACAGAGTCAACGACTGACAGACCACGACCGACAGAGCCTATGCATGCCACATGTCAATCGCGATTGACCCATCAATCGTGACTGACAGCCCCGACGGACCTGTCAATCGTGATCAACTAAGTCAATGATCCTTTGACCACAATGGATTGAATTCTCGATTGACCCATCAATCGCGACTGACAACCCCGACGGACCTGTCAATCGCGACTGACCTTGTCAGCGACTGTTTGACCATGACTGACGGAATTTTTAGGCCACATGTCAATCGCGATTAACCCATCAATCGTGATTGACAGCTGCGACGGACCTGTCAATCGCGACCAACACGTCGATCGTGATTGACATCTCAATCACGATTGACAGATCATTTGATCATGATTGACGGGCAAATTCGGCATTTTTTAGGGCAAGAGAGATTTGGTCTAATTCTTTGCTAATATTGGGGAAACATTAGGGTTTGTCATTGCATTGTGAGGCCGCTACGCAAGTAATTCAAGAAATCCTATTTGCCTCTTATCCTGTTTCAACCCTGTTTTAGCCCCAGAACCCTGAACTGGCATAACTTTCTCATACAAAATCCATTTGTTGTGATCTTGGGTTTGTTGGAAAGCTTGTGGGGATATAGTATTTCTAAGTTGACCATACCCAAGGGGAAGAAAACTGAGGGATCTTTAGGATTGTTTGCCATATAGCCAAAGAACAATTTAATCTCTGAATTGCATGATTGAACATGGTCTGTTGTGTCAGTTGAATTTAAATCTTGAGCTAACTTTGGGACTGTTACAGGTCCATTGAGAGCATCGAAGGGCATTCTAAGCAAGAGTAAGTGCAAGCTTGGGAACACGCTTCCTGGGCACACAAGGGCAACCAAGGAAGGAGACTTAAGGTTGGAGATTCTCAACTTCCTCTTTCAATTCCTAGCTTAGGCTAAGTACGGATAGAGGTTTTGATTCATTAGGGTTACGTTAAGCACGATCAAGTCCAAGAACTCTAATCACTCAAGTGCAAGTAAAAAGAGATTACATTTGCAAATCAACATAAGGGAAAAGAATTTAAATCAAGCAACCAAACTCAAGTACGATAAAACCTAAGTGCTCCTTGCAACGAAGACTGATTGGACAAGAAGTGACATCCTAAGAAAAAAATTAAAAAGAACAAGTGGTTAATACAAAAGAACTCAGCAACGAGGTTGTACTTGGGAAAATTGGGGCTATTCAATTAGGCATATGAACCTTAGATCAAGACGACACCTAGGGAGAGATAGACAGAGTCTTAGGTCTTTTGAGGCTAGTGTCAATCTTACTGCTCGGTCTTGGGCCCAACAGTTGAGCCATTACTCGCATTACCCTAGCTCTAAAACTAGCGAGTCGGAGATGTCTCATGGTATGGAGAGACCCACAGGAAGTTCAGGTGTGCCATGCTTACAAAGGGTTGAAGGCCCTTACAAGATGCAACTCGAATACCTTAGGACCAACCGATTAGGTGCTTGCATCTATGAGGACGGCCTAGGAAGATCTGTGGTCCAGATCAAAAATCTAGATCAACCCATTGGACTAGAACATCGAGTAGTCAAGTTTGAAAATGGAGCATACCTGGACAAAGAAGGAACCATATACGTAGTCACCAGCCACCCAGATAGGATAGACGAATTTGGTAATGTGATCCCAGAGACGGACATAGGTGACCTAGAGCAAGGGAACTTAGGTGGACAGCCTAAAACCCCTCGAGGCAAATCAGTTCTCACTAGAATTATCACACCAGAGTGGGTTCCCCAAGACAATAAGAGCATAGATCTGCTTCTAAACTGAGAGACCGATGAAGCTTTTTGGAGGTATAAGCTTGATCAACCGAATGAGGTAGGAATGATCACAATCTATGAGTTCAAAGATCCTGATAGCCCATGCAAGGTGACCTATTTAGACAATACTTCAGAGAGGATCTTTGTGGCCTCAGAACATGGCAGATATGCCTACACTTGGAAGGGTGAATTTATCTTTCCCCAACCAAGACCTAATGTCTCGTATGGCCACCAAGGATTTGGAACATCCCAAGCTCATGGAGCTCAAAGGGACAGAAGTAGAGATAGACCAGAAGTAAGCTTTGCCAACCCCTTGGGAAGAGAAAGGATGAGAACAGAGACGGATAAAATGGAAACTGACAGACCTAGGGCCCCAAGAAACCAAAGAAATGAAGACGAATTCCCTCTACCAAGACCTAAAGAGCACACGAGGACTTTGAGACCTACACAGCTAGTTAAGTCCATGAAGAATTACTTCGATGGCACTGGAGAAGCACTCAAGGAACTAGGAAAGGCACCAACTCCTGGTCCTTCCAGGAGTACACATGAAGATGACGATGCTATTCTTGTCCAAAACTATGTGATGCAGAGGGATGATTGTCTCAACAAGGAAGTCAAAGATATGATGGAACTCCCTTCTTTTCCAAAGGCCATAGGGATACGACAACCAAAGGCAGATCAAATACAGAAGAAGCAGATGACCTATGCTCGAAGCCCAAAGAAAGTGTGAAGCACAGTGCCTCAGCTACCAAAACAAGTGTGGGTGTAGAAAGGCGACCAATCTATTGTGGTCCAGTCACAACCACTGTCTCAACTTCATATTAGTGATCAACGACAGGACACTAATAAGAAGTCTTTTAGAAATTCTTCTACTAAAGTGAAGTCTATCTGGGTACCCAAGAAGTCGATGAAGGTTGACCCACAATCAAGAAAAATTTGGGTGTCTAAGGCTTGTTTGCGGGCTCAAATGGCCTCACATAAACCACACCATGTACAACATGAATCATTCATATGAACCGCTGATTCCCACACTTATTTGACATGCACAACCACCTATTCGTCCAAGAGCATGACCAAAATCACTTGTAAATGGGTCCCTAAAAAGCCCCATTTTCAAGTAGTCACTTTTGTAAAGTCTTCCCTAGTCCACCGAGTATCCCATTGTAAAACCATGCATTACATTTGGTGACTAAAAACTTGTAATAAACCCCCTCACCCCAAATTTGTAAATTCACCTCCATGTACTAACCGCATCATCCTTACACCACATCATTCAACTTAGCTCATAAAACTATTCATCACTAACTACACACACACACACAATCATTGAGCACCACTGACCCATTAACTTGTCACGATGCTTCATGTTAATGTTGTAACGGGGACAAATTGGCATCTCTTGTCCACTACAATGTTAACATGTGTTTCTATATCCTCACAGAATCGCCAGGCAATCACATGGAAGAAGCAGGAGGTACCAGTTCCCAAGCGGGGTCCAACGCCCAAATTCTGGACATTTAAACTCTCCTCCTCGAACAACAACTCATCGAGAGGCCTCACGAACTCAGAGCAATGCATGCAATTCCCATTCACGACCCTCCGCAGGGACACACTTCTCAAGTAGGTAAACATGCACATTGGTTCAGCGATGTCGCAGGTCCATTGGGTGAGGGCACCTACTTTCAAGTTGGAAAGTAGAAATTGAATTTAATGGCAAATGGGGAAGATACCATTTCTTCACCCGTGAATTTGAGAAATATCAGGATGTAGAAGTAATGAGATCAGTATGGACGAAGGCGAGCTTGGACAGCTATTTTAGACCACTCTTACCTAAGCCTGATTTTCTATGCTCCTCCTACTTGATTAGCACGATCACCCTGAGTAGAGCCAAAGGGGGAGATAGTACGTTTGTTCTCCCATCTCTAACATCGGGCCATGAATTGAAAAGATTTAAACTTACCCTCAACCTAGTACGAGAGGCCTTGGACATGAATGGCATGCACATTCCCACAGAGAAAGAAACAGTGATCCCTGGAAGAATGAAACACAAAGATCTTAACAAATTAAAGGATATGGTAGCGATGATGCCTACCATCGCTCACCACTTATGCACTGTCATGCAACATTTCGCCTTTCCAGCTTAGGAGCGGTTCACTATGCCACCCAAAAGAATTTGGTTTAGCTTGTACTTGGCAGAGACAGAAAACCTCACAATCAATCTACCCCACTGGATCATAGATCAAATCCACTTAGCACATCAACGCTTGAATAAGAAACATAAGAATGTGCTTCATGGATGTTGTGCACTAACAAGGATCATTTACAGGTGCTTAGCTTATGATGTGCATATTCAAAGAGCACTAGTGTGGTCTTGAGCCTAGGAATTCTAGAGATGGCTATCAACAGCAGGGCCACCATCGAAGAAAATGAGGGGTGTAGTTCAGATACCATGTGCACAAGCAAGAGGTGCCACCACCACACCAGAGGTGACACCACCACAAACACGACGTGTCCTTCCATTTACGATTCGCTTACCCAGAGAGAGTGCAGAAGGACCCAATTTGATTTTCCCTCCGATTCCATCTGACTTGGAATTCCCACAGGGCTACACCCTAGATGATTTGACTGATGAAGAAATTGCCCGCATGATTAATTAGACCAATCTTGAGACGGAAGCAGAACAGACCCGAGGACGACAACCAACCTTAACGACTTCAGCTCCTACCCAACCTAAAGTAGTGGAAGTAGACGGGGATGAAGAAGAGACTGACGAAGAGGAGGCAGACGAGGAGCACGACCAAGAGCACGAAGACACCTCCGAACTAGCGAGTGCCCTAGCTTCTACTGCGCAAATCAAAAGATTATATGAGACTATGAAGAGAGTCCAAGAGCATCACAAGTTGTCATTGGAAACAGGAAAGATGCTAATAAGTCAGATGTTAGGAGAAGAAGGAGTGGACGAACTGTTTATTGAATCCCTGAACCTGCACGCGGACGCACTGGGCCTAGACGAAGCCGTTCATTCAACTATGGCTTACATTCATCGCTTTGAGAAATGAGTGCCTACCCGTCCCCTTCGCTCTGGAAAGCAAATCCACATAGACGTATCAACACTAGGAGATACCACACAGACGGAAGAACATCAGGCGGCATCATCATCACCACACTCCTCACCCATCACTGCACAATTCACTTCACCCCATGACACGACCACCCCACCTTCCACAATCACCACATATGTTATGGGAATTCCCCTCTCTCTAGGCATCCATTTTAGAGGGGTTACTATGCCCACCTTCACAACACTATTAACGAACATCACATCCACCCCACCCATTGTCCCCATCTACACGATCACACATACTTTCGACACCATGGAAACATCACCAGCCACAGCACCACTCCCTCCCCACACACAACCACAATCTCCCATACCCCCTCCACCCACATCACCACTTGATTCCACCTCATTCACGATTCCCTTTCCCTTCCCCATTCCCCCTACATCCTCTCCTTTCCCAGCATTCTTAAATGTAAATAGTGTGTTTTCTACTTTACATTAATGTGTATATCGATTACAGAGCGAATATCAGACTCTCGAAGATCGCCATCGTCAATTAACTACGGACCACCAACAACTACAGAGGCGGCTTGCGACTATAGAAGGAGAAAACGCTGACCTCAATCAACACTACACCACACTCGAACAGGCCCATCAAATCCTCCTGGAGACACCCCAACCATCAAAATCATCAGACATCAAACAACTCGAAGCTTTACTCGAACTCTACCAAACTGATAATCTTAGAGTCCGACGTAATTTGACCCTACTCAGAAAACACATGGCCACGGCACTTGAAGAGAAAAAGCGATTGCAAAAGCAGAACAAAGAAAACTTAGAAGCTGTGATGGAAGGCTCCCCCCACGAGATCGACCCAGAACAATTTAAAGCAGTCCCTTCAGATACAATGAAAACAATCCTGGAAAGCTATGCTGATCTATTGGAAGCACATGATGATATGGAAAAGGAACGAGATGCACTGCCCCGCCAGCTAAGGGGGCAAAAAGAACAACCCAATATCGTAGAGTCAACATCGACTTTAGAGGAGGTAAAGGCGCTAAAAGAACAGGTGGAAGAATTGCAAAAGAAGCTACTTGAGTATGAAAGACAACCCTCTCCAATTATCAAACCAGAGCTAGAAGAATTGGTACCCATCCAAGTGGATGAGTCATATGAGGAACCATATGTTCCTATGCCGATGTTGGGCGGCCAGCAAACATCAGAAGGAATGGACACCCTAGAAGTCAAAGCACTAGACTGGCTTCAGAAACTAAAAAAGACTACCAAGACCCATGAAGATCGCGTAGCAGTCCAAATCCAATCAATGGCTAAACTGGAGAACACTATCATAAACTCCCAGTACTTCAGGCACATGTCACATCACTACCGGATAGGAACAAACAATGCTCAATATGTGCCTTACTGTGTGCTCTTAGCAGATTACAATGCGGAGATTCAATGACAGTGTGGCAAAGCCCGGACTTTTGCCACTCAATTTGGTCCTGAAGATTTACCTGAATGTGTGAAACAAGGATCAACCTTCCAACCCACCTGGAGGATTCGTTTCCTTGAAACATATCCAAAAATGGTCCACACATGGAACAACATGCCACTATTTATCAAGTATAATCCATGTTACGTTCCAGTCCTACAAAGACGCACCTGGCCCGAGTTTGCCATAATATTGTTGTAAAGAATGTCAAAGGCTACGCAAAATGGTTAAATTATGTCTATCTAGCACCTCCACAAGGACAACCCTTGGTTGCTTATATGATTTCTACCATCCGTCACTGGAGTCTTAGACTATGGAACACCCCTGATGTGATGGCTCAAATGTGTATGAGGATATTTGAACTAATGTTGGTCACATTCAGAACATTCAAAAACATCAAAGACCCACATTTCTTAGGAGTCGGCTTCACTGCAGGCAACCTAGACCTGGTATATGACATGAGCACCACCCCCTCAATCAAGGTAATATATGCTTAGCATGCAAGAATAAAGTACCTCCCAGCTTGCTTCAAACAAACTTTCGAGGAGATGTTCGTCACAGGGTTCTGGGAATATCACTCAGAAATATTCATACCTAGGCCCTCACATCTCCTCCAACTGTTCACTGTGGAGAGGACCTTACACTCAGATCAATTGCGATTGCCACATCCGGACATTCCAGGGCCAGTAGATTGGGATGCTTTATTAACAGACTTAGCACGAGGGTTGCGGCTGGAAGAACACCACCTAGCTTCAGATGTGGTTGAATACTATGTCAAACGCTCAGCCAAACAAGGGTCTGTCAGAGACAAAAGACGCGAGAGAGGGGGGAGTGTTGGCAGTGGTCAGGGCAGTCAAGGACTTACAAGACAAGGAAGCCAAAGAAGGGAGTCAGAGAAAGGAACAAGCAAGCAAGGTAGTCAACGTAGATCTGGCAAATAGGCCCTAGAATTTTTCCATGGAACAATACTTCCCAAATAGTGATTTTAGTCACTCCACACCATTCTAAATACCATTCCACCTTTTTGTAGCTCCATTTTGTGCAAGCCAAGGAGTCCTTGAGCTTGAGGAGCATTAGAAGTACCTACCTATCAATTTTCATAATTTTTTGAGCTCATTTGAGCCTCCAAATTAGTCTAGGAACCTAATTTTTAACTAGGCCGGACACTAGGTCTGGACAGGACCAAAGCTAGTCAAAAATTATAAAAAGAGCTAGAGAGCTCATTTTTGAGGTTAGCTTGCTGTAGAATTGAACTTGTAAGAGAACTTTTGAGTAATCTAAAGAACTCCATTGTCTCTCTCTTTGTTCTTGCCTTGTGTGCTTGTGTGTGTGTATGTGTGTGCATGTTAGTGTGCTTCTCACTCACACACTTGTGCCATCACTTGTTCGAGGTCTTCATACCATCCTCATGTCTTCCCGGATCGACATTAAAGGAGGTGCTACTCATCACTGAGCTACACAATGCTTGAAGGAAAGAGGTTTCCACATTATCTATGGATAGAGGTTTTTTCAACTGCTGTGTAGCTTGTCAATAGACTACCATCCAAATCACTCCAAGGTATGAATTCTTATGAAGCATGATATGGAGGAAAACCTAGTCTTGGACATTGCAAGGTGTTTGGTTGTTTAGCTTATGTTCATGTACCATCATAAATAAGAGGTAAGCTAGATGAAAGGGCAACAAAGGCACTCTTTATATGATATGATTCAACTCAGATGGGTTACATGTTCTACAATCATTCAACTAAGCAATTCCATACAAGTAGGGATTTTGTGTTTAAAGAACATAGATCTTCGTATGATGAAGACAAACAAAATGTAACTTTACCATATGATCTTGATTCTAATTTCCATCAATTAGGAAGCAAGCATGATACATAGGTCTAAGATCTAAGAAATGATACAGATGATGACCAAGATGAAAGGGAAAAGGATTACCAACTATGGAAGTCAAAAAACAAAGCAAAAACACAAGAGTGTGGAGAATGCTCCAAGCAAGCACCTAGAAGGTCAACAAGGGAGAAGAGGCAATCACAAAGGTATGGATCTGATTCCACATTTGTTAGAAAACATTCAATCTGTTTGGCAACGGACTCAATTTTAGAAGAACCCTCAACCTATGAAGAGGCAAAGGAAAACCCTAATCGGGAAAAGGCCATGAAAGAAGAAATTGGTGCATTGAAGGAGATGGACACTTGGAATTTCATTCCAATGTCACCTAATTATAAGGTAATTGGTTGTAGATGAGTATATAAACTAAAAAGGAACTAAAATGGATCAATTTGCAGATACTAAGTAAGATTAGTTGCCAAAGGATGCTAACAAACTCATGGTATAGGCTATGAGGAAAAATTCTCACCAGTCACAGAGATGACTACAATCTGAACATTGATAAGTGTAGCTATTGCAAGAAACTTGAGACTCCTCAAACTTGATGTAAAAAATGCATTTCTAAATGGTTGGATAAGTGAAGAGGTATACATGTCGTCCAAGTTTTGAAAAATCTAATCATACATCTTATGTTTGTAGACTTAAGAAAACATTATATGGATTGAAAGAATCTCTTAGAGCTTGGAATTACAAGTCGATTACATACCTTCAACATCATAGTTTCAAACCTAGCAACTCATATCTTTCTTTATTCATCAAAAGGCATCACAATGAGGTTATCTATCTATGTGTATATGTAGATGACATTACTCTGATAGGTGATGACTTGAATGGCATTCAAAGGATCAAACGCCACATGCAAGAGGAGTTCAAAATCAATGACTTAGGTGAGCTCACATATTTTCAAGGTATGCAAGTAATTTATATAGATGAAGGGATGTATCTAAGTCAGAGAAGATATATCGACGATTTACTTCACAAATTGAAAATGGACAACACCAAGCTTGTTGGTACACCTTTGGAATTGAACTATAAACTAAGTGTTTATGAAGGTGAGCAGATTGATGATCCTAAGGAGTATCAAATCTTAGTTGGTAGCTTGATATATGCTACTCACACAAGACCAGATATATGATACAATGTGGGAGTGCTTAGTCAGTCCATGCACTCACCTAGAAGACCACACATGGATGCTGCAAAGAGAGTACTCAAGTACCTCAAAGGGACACTTAATGAAGTTATCTACTATAAAAAGTCTTTTAATCTTCAAATCCCATACAGAATAGTAGAATTTGGCACAACAAGATATAAGGAAGCATAATAGAGTATGCATAGAACAAGAAGAGAGGGAGAGAGAGAGAGAGAGAGAACTTTATTATTTGTGCAAATTTACAAGTAGTTGTGATCCGTGTTACAAAATCTATCAAATAACTTCAATGTGAAGCCTCATCCACCCGAACACCCCCGAGCATATATCAATCCAAATTGCAATCACAATTGCAATCTCAATTCCAATCCCAATCCCAATCTCAATCACAAAAGAAGAAAATGATGGTTATCAATGCACGACCATAATCTCTCCCTAGCTCTCAATCTCGTCTTTGGATCTCCCCTTGTGCCACTGCACAAACAACCATTCCTTCCTAGACATGCGCTCCTACACTCTACATGCTCCAAGATAGCGTCTTTTTGTATGTCTCATGCAAGACTTCGAGACCGTCCATGTGTCTACTTTTCATGTCCACCTCAAGAATTGTACCTGGGAAAATAGAGGGAAACCCTACAACACACTCACACACACACACGTCAATCACCCAAAATAACCCACATACCAATGTGCATTTTCTAAATCTGCCAATGTAAATAAGATGAATCAAGGCTTCTCTATTTTTTTTAAGTACCTAAAAATAGAAATTTTCCAAGCCTTGTAACTCAAAAATAGTGAGGAATTAGCTTAAGCTTGTGAGACAAAAAAATATTCAGTTCTTTGATCTGTACAATAGTGTTATAGATGTGTTAGGTCCAAATCTGCTTCCAAATATCACTTTTGAGTCTTGCAAAATCAAAAATTCTAGAAAGATGAGAAAAACATGAAAAATCCCTTCTTTAACCTATCTTCATGCAAGTAAATGAGACATAAAACACAAGAAATACAAAATTTTCAATCAAGTAAAGTTTTTCTCTTAAGAGGACTCCACCTTTCTCTTATATTACACTTTTTCTAATTCCTTCGTCTTCATGCTCAAATTTAACACAGAAATTTCATGCGACAACTTTCTAGAGAGAGAATGTAAAAACTTATAGCTATAAAATTTTTGCAGACATGATTAGAATATTCTAAACATAAAATTTCATTATTACCTACACATCCTTTTTTTAGGGAAAATCAATATGGTATCTTACAATTCTCTCCCCCTTTGAAGAACTCTATCCTCAGAGTTGGAAGGATCATGTTTCATAAATGCAGCTAAACCAACCCATGTTGAATCTTCAATATGATATGCAAACCACTTAACTAAAATTTCCACTATTTCATGATTCTTAAGATGTCCAATTCTCCTATCCATTATAACTTCTAGTTGAAACTCAAAAGCTGCATCTCCATTCAACTTAGATTTGTTTTGCAAAATGTGACCAACATTAGGAACATAGTTTTTAAGCAATCCAACATGGAAAACTAGATGAATTTTCAAAGTGTTAGATAGATCAAGTAAATATGCAATAGAACCAAATTTCTTTAAGGTTTTAAAAGGGCTTCCATAGCATGAAGACAATCGGCAATCTTTGTCTAAAACTAGATTTGATTTAGTAAGGTTAACTTTCAAAAAAACGAGATCATTTGTTCTAAATTCCAACGGTCTCTTTTTGAGATCATGATATAACTTTTGATGTTTTTTGCATCTTTAATGTTTTCTTTTACCTTATTCAGCTCGAAATCCATGTTTCAAGCATCTGTTTGGATACCTCAACTTGATTTTGTAATTAAAAAGTGAATGAGGTAGCAAACAATTATGGCCATACATTGCTTCAGAAGGTGCCATCTTAATAGACAAATACCATGCACTATTATATGCATACTCAACCAGATGAAAATAATCATTCCAATTGTTGTGCTTATCATTTACATGATGATATGTACTTATCCTCAAGCACCCGGTTAACCCTTTCACTCTCACCATCTAGCTCTAGTGTAAGCACCACCTCCTTTACTTGTCAATCCGTGGAAGAGATAAGAGTGATATGAAGATCGTGAATGCAAGAAGTAGTGAGAGTGAAGGTGAGAAGTATGGAGATGCATATACACACACATACACACACTCATGGAAGAGACAAGCATGACACAATGGAAGGTCGAAAGTAGACTCTATTGCTTAATAAGACTATTACAAGCTCAAAGCTCTAATCTCTCCTCAACTCATACAAGCTAACCTCAAAAATGAGCTCTCTATCTCTTTTTATAGATTTTGGACTAGTTTTGGCCGGTTTCACATCTATTGATCGGCATAGTTAAAAAATAGGTTCTAGGGGCATTTGGAGGTATAAACGAAATCTAAAAATAGCCAAAATTGGTAGGCTCGTTCTATCTAAGCTCCTCAAGCTTGAGGACTCCTCCACTTGTACAAAATGGAGCTAGTAAATACAAAATTGGGTATGTTTATGATGCATATGTTACAAAAGTGATAAAAATCACTATTTGGAGTTTTGGAAAAGTAATATGAAGTATATTTCTTTGAAAAAAATGATTGTCTGGCTGCCCGTGACTCTTTCTAATCCACCCTACATGCTTCCTCTGCGTCTATGCCTTTTGCTGCTGCCAACACCCCCTCCCTCTCACGTCTGTCATCCCCGAAAGATCCTTGTTGCAGGGTCTACATAATGTAGTTTTGCAAGAGGTCTTGTGCAAGGGTGTGCTCCATGATTTGAATTCCTTGTGCGAGATCAACTTGGAGTTTTCCCAGTCTATGGTCTGGGGTTTGTTAGGAGGTGGAAGCCGATAGTATGTTGAATACACAAGTTGCTCGCAAGCAAATAATTGAAGTAGATGGGTCGCCCGGCTGATAAAAACTTTAGAATTGTACTCCCAAAAGCCCATCGTGAACATCTCTTCAAAAGTCATATTATAACATGCAGGTAAGTACTTTATACGACAGTGCCATGCGTAGCATACCCAGAGCAAAGGCGTAATGTTCATGTCGTAGGTGAGGTCTTGGTTTCCATGCTCAAAGCTGGGGGTATTGTCATGTGGTGCCTTGACGCGTTGAAAGATCTTGAAAATCGTTTGCATCATATCAAAGATCTTAATAGTCATATATGCAACAATGTCGTCCATGCGATGTAAGAGGGGGAGCCAATGGTGGATGGTTGCCATCATATATCCAACAGTTGGGGGGCCATGTGGTGGTGCTAAATAGGGGTAGTTTAACCAGTCCTAGCATTGCTTGTTATTTTGAACCTTGATGACAAATGCCTTCCAGGAGCGGCATCATGGCATAGGACCCCAACACGGATTGTACTTTAAGTGTAGCGGTGCTTTTGTCCAAGTGTGCATCATTTTTGGATATTCTTGTAACAGCTCCATGATCCAATTTGGCTGAAAGATCTTTCCTTTCTTCACTTCAGGAGGCAGGTCTTCGGGCTCAAATTATGTAGCGTGAGTTGGTTTTTTCCCCGTTTCTTTTTCAATAGCTAATTGATACTCTGCCATGTATAGAAAGTATGGTTTGTATTGAAGCTCATTAATGGAGATGTACCTTTGAGAGGCCAGCTGAGCAAAAGAGGGTGATTGTAAAATGCATTCCTCAATCATGGCCATTGCGTGTAGCTGTGCTTCGACACGTGCAGAGTGAGTCTTACCAAGCTCTTCCACTAACTTGAGCCATGCGCGAATTGGAAGTTCAAATGTGTCTTGTCCTTTTGCTGTGACACGTTCTCCTGTGATTGTGGTTCATATGCCTCTTCATATGTGTCCTCCACTGGTATAGAAATGGTTTCTTCTTCAACAAGGATCTTTGGCGGGGAATCTGGACTCTGAGGCTCGGATTGAGCTGCAATCTGTGCTTGAAGATCAAGGACACGAGCCTATAAAATAGTTAGTTCATCGAGGATTTGGGGGGGGGGGGGACTTAAAGAACTAGTTGGGGTTCAATAATAAGGCTTTGTGATCTACCTATAGCTTCTGATATTCTTCATTGATTTTGTCATATTCCTCGAGTAATCATGCGTGATCTTCCAATAATACTTGCATTGTTTCAGAGGGGATTGCCTTGAATCAGTTGGGACTTAATGTTTCATCGGTCGATCCATCACAGCTTCAAAGTTCTCACGATTTTGCTCTTGTAGCCTCTGGTTCTCTTCTTTTGCAGCTGCGAGATGTCTTCGTAATAGTCCCATATTGCATGTGAGCATGGTGTTCCGTACTGTTTGAGAATTTAAAAGATTATCTACATTTGTGAGGGCTTCTTTAGTCTTCTGTTCTGATTCTAACTCTAATGAGTGGTAAGCCTCACGTAATTCCTGATTACATGCGTTCAGGGAAGCATTCTCAATGGTTAAAGAATTTAACTATGCCTGTAGTTGTACAATAGTTTGTTGCAATGTCTGGTAGCTTCCGAGAGATGCAAATTCTTCTCTAACTTGAGTCATACAAGCAAACATTTGATGGAGTGCAGTGTCAATGGTAAGTTATAATAACAATGGAGCGGTGTGTGAGGATGATGTTAGTGTAGGTCTAGATGTAGGGGAAGGGGAAAAGGGAATGGGAGGGTGGATGCAATGGTGACCATAGAAAATTGTGGTGTTCCTAGATGTGGTGGTGACATTGTGGATGTGAGTGGTGGTGTGGTAGGTGGTGAAATGTCCATGTCACTGGACATGGCATCTAGTGCAGTGATGGTGAATAATGGTGTAATGGTGGGTGCATGTGTGGGTATGAACATGAGAGTTACAAAGGAGGAGGAATATATGACATGTTGAGTGTCAAGGATGGTTTGAAGTAAAGGAGAGGGCGGGGAGGTGACACTAGGGAGAAGGTCATGGGAGGTGGAAATGGAAACATGGGACTTGGAGGGAGAGGAAGGAAAGGATGGGTTGAGGAACTGATTAATTGGGGTGGGGGGAATTAGATTGGATGTACCAGGGGTAAAAGTTTCAGGTATTGCTTGTGTGACTGGAAGTGTGATGGCCTCTGCTGCAGCACTTACTCTGAATGAGGATACGGGAGGTGAGTGAGGGTGGATAGGGGAAGTTGAATATACAGGCAAAGGGGGAGTTTCGGTGGGAGTGGAGGTGATTTCGATGGGGGTGGCCTGTATGGAGGTTGTTGGTCCGGATGGGGATTTGATGATGACTATAGCCTCTGGTATTGGTGATTCGCGTGGGGGTTCCGAGATTAGTCGTGCTTCTTCTGGATGTCTAGAGGACTGGCCTTCTGTTGGCATATGGATGTATTGACCAGGTTTGGACATTAGACAAATTCTTCAAGGGTCAAATTGTGGTAAATGTTTTCTCTTCAAAAAATGGAGTGCTTCAATAGTCCCCACAAATGTTACTAGTTCTTGAAAACCTTGAATGAAAGAGTCTTTAAATCCACCACTAGTGAGTTCTTGCTCTAGTATTTCTTGACTTTGTTCTTCGGATAGTTGTCTGCATGCCCACACTGCTTGCATATTGCGATATAATTTTTGGATGGCCAATGTATAGGCGGGGCTTTGAATGTGTCATCTTCATGGGTGCCTGTATCGCCTTGAGCTTCAGTTTGTGGTTTCTGATGTTCGGGTTGGTCATTTTCTTGTGATTCAAGAGTGGTTTGACTAGCTTCATCATTGCCTCCTTCATCATCACTCACTGTTCTATCTTTAGCATCTGAGCTAGATACTACCTGTTCTTGTGGTTGTCTTGGGGTGTAGTAGGATAGCTAGGGCATTCGTATTCTTGAGAGAAAAACCGCCCTTCTAAAAATTGAAATTCACTTGAAAACGCATCATGCATTTCAAAATCAAAATTCGTATTAGAGGGTTGTGCCTCGAGATTAGGTATGGGAAATGTAAATGCATCCGCACCAATAGAGGTGGGAATTTCTATGGCTTTCGTAGTAGCGGCTTGAGTGGAGGCTTCAGGGGGAGTCACTGCACTGGTAGTGCCTTCTGTTATTACAGGGCATGAGAGTCGGATGCCTATCGGTTGTACAAGTGTAGGAGGTTCTGTTGGAGATTGTTGAGGGGATGGTTGCAGTGAAGGCGATTCTAGGATCTAGAGGCATGGAATTGAACCTCTCATGCACTTGCCTGCTCTGCTTGTGCTTGATTTTTGTGCCTTCTTGGTGGTTCCCTTAATTCTTTTCAATTCCTCACTGGCCATGGCACATTCAATGGGTAAGTAGTAGGCAAAACACATGGAAACGATTCTAGTGAGTGCACAACATCCATGGATGATGTGCTTGCATTCCCATCTCTATTGTGCTAAGTACAATTGATCTATAATCCAACCAGCAAGATCTATAGTCTGAGTTCCTGTAGTGGCGAGATATAAACCAAACCAAATACGTTTCTGATATAGTCTGAGGAATGGAAAAGTGATCTTGTGTAGGGAATGCAAAATGTTACATGCAAATGCTCAATGGCTTTGAGAGTTCTAGCATGATGGCCGAGATATCGGTCCACTTCAAAACGTCACCTCTTTTCATGGGCTCGGGAATAAGCCTTTCTCTTTCTATTGGCGTGTGAGTCCCATGGATCTTAAGTGCAACTCAAATGAGTTCCTTTGATTGATCAAACTTCTTATAGGGAAAATCATTCACTAATGATGGCAAAATAAATGTTCCTCACAATTCCTTTCTCTCAGGAGCTTCAAGAGTGGTTACCAAATAATAGCATCGATAGAAATTAGGTTTTGGTAGAGGGTCACTAAAGTATTCAGTGAAATCAGCCCTGGCCCAAATGTTTCATAACTCTTTTGAATTTTGAAGCTCTTCAAATTCACGTGAGAAAAACTGATATTTGCCCCACTTGGTACCATCAAATCAAAGCATGGCGTCATAGATGAAGTTAGCATCCGGAAGGGGTTCTGCTAGACCTTGGAACTAGTGTGAGTTGCTATGAACCTTTTCATTGCGTCCCAAAGGAGGATCATCTATGGGCATCGGTCCCATGAATCCTTGAAATTTTGGTGGTTGCGATGTAAGATAAGGTTCAGCTAACAAATTACCTAAATTAACCACTGGCGCATTGGGGCTAGCCTCCGAAGTTCCTTCAGCTTGCATGATGATTGAAATGAGTGCTTTGGTGATCTACTATAAAAGGATAACACATTCGTATGGGAATTAATTATGATCCAAATAAAGTGAGACCGCAATCCCTTTCCATAGCCAATGTGTAACCCGTGTAGTCGAGTGTTGTGAGGTAGTTTATGGAATGATTTCTCATAACCTAATGCAGGTCACGAGACACCTACATGCCTTAGATAGTGCATACATTACTTGTGATGAGTCTTTATTACAAGTGATAGTGGGTTAGTGTGGGTGAATTTATACAAGGTTCAGTCATGGGTGAATTATTACAAGGGTAAGGGTTAGTTGGGATAGGTGTTATGTCATACAAAGGATCATGTGAAGGCTTCTGGACGTGTTTCGGCATCCATTTCCTAAGAGTTGATGTATGGGTGGTGTTCTTCTGCTGAGGTACAAAAGTTGAATCGGACAGTAGTGGTGTCAATGGGTGGGGTGATATCGAAGGGATGTATATTACATGGCTTGAGTTTTGAGCTAAAATACAATTCTTGGGTACCCAAATCTACATGGTAAGTACTTCTTGGCAATCCAAATCTTTCTGGTTCTCATCGATGGAGAAGAAGGTTGAGGGAAGGTTGGATACTGACTCTACTTGGACTTCTTCTTGTCACTATTGGTGTTGTTGAAAACGGTTGGTACTTTCTGACCTTTTTGGCACCCATACTTGCTTTGTGCCACTTGCCTTGGGTTGCTGATACTGCTTCCACTTTTGGGTCATCTGGTATGGTTGTCGGTTTGGGCTCATTAGTCGTGTTGACTTCTTGGAGGTCGTGTTTGAGGTTGAGAGGTTTGGTTGATACTCTGCTTTGGAAAAGAAGGAGGCCCAACACTTGTGTGACCTACCCATTAGGAAGTGAGGCATTCTATACAACAGATCTAGGCTGGTCCATCGGAACTGTGGAGGAAGGGACATAGGAGCCTATGGTCCCCATTTGTCCACTGATGTATTCCACCTGACCGCCGATGTTATCCCCTTCTTGTGCAAAGGAAGACAAAGGGAAGATCTCTTGACATCCTCTTCAATGGCAACTACCCATCGCCAAGCTCTCATGGGTTGACTTTGGAAGGAGCGTGCTTAGCCGATGGAGTTTTCCAAAAATCTTTCTATCATCCTTCGCAGTCATTTCATATGGTCTGGGGTTACATTCCTCAGGTGGGGTATTGTTACGAAAGTCAAACGGTATCAATCTTTGTTGTTCTAAGGTTCCAATCTGTAGGGAGCCTTGTTTAAGGTTTAGATCCATTGAGTGATCGTATAACCAAACTTGGCCAAGGATTAACGATTCTATTAGATCGTCATCATGGTTCACTAGGAGTTTCACAGTCATGGTTTCTTCCTGTATGAGGATAGGAAGGTCCACCTCACCCATGCAAGGGGTTTCCATGCCTTCTAGCCCTCTGATTTATGCCTCAATTGTCCACATTTCTATGCCTTAATCCTTATAGTGAGACCACCTAATCGCACTAGTCACAGCACCTGAATCAATTAAAGCCCTAAGCTCATGGCCGGTGTTGCCTTGGTTTAGCATGACTATAATGAATGGTATTTTATACACTATTCTAGGATGAGCAGTTGACTTTGTTTGACACATGGCCATGGGGTATCTCGATGAGTCCTCGAGATGGCTATAATGTTCTCGCCCTAATCCTTGTCTTCTTAGCTTCATGCACTTAATATATTCTAGAGCTTCTGCCTGGGCTTCCGCGCGTATTCTCTTCTCCTCCTTCTAATGTTTCTTTGCCAATGTGAGTCATCTAAAAATATCCTCAGTAAGAGGTTCCTGATAAAGCTTGACTCTATAACCACTAATGTAATTAGGCATTATCTCTCCTTCTAAGGTGGCTAATTGTACCGCTCCACTTGTCGACAATTTTTTTATGATCATAGGTCCATAACCACGTTTCCCTAGCTTCCGTGCATGTTTAGCATATACGCTAGGACTAAGTTGCCTTCTTTTAAGCCTTTGTCTTTCACATGTGCATCAAAATAGGTCTTCTGTTGCTTCTTTGCTGCATATATCCCTACTGTTGCTTTCAACTTGGTTTCTCGTAATCATTCTAAGTCCATTATTCTTGATGATAATTCATGGCTGATCCACTGATATTCTTGTGCAACCTTAAGGATGGGTATCAAAAACTCCAAAGGGAGCACCGGGTTTTGACCAAAAACCATCTAAAAGGGAGTTGCATTGAGTACGGTCTTGTAGGCCACTCAATATGTCCAAACAACATGATGTAATTGTTTGTCCCAATCTGAATGTTTGTTGTTCATGAGTTTTGTCAGTACATTACAAAGGATTGTTTGTTGTTCATGAGTTTTGTCAGTACATTACAAAGGATCTTGTTAGTACTTTCTGTTTGACCATTGGCTTGAGGATGATATGGTGTGGATTTCTCGTGAATCACCATAAAATCTTGTAACAAAAGTTCAATGACCTGGTTTAGAAAGTGATTCCTCGATCGCTCACTAGCTCTATAGGTAATCCATATCTCGTAAATACATTTTCATATAAGAATTTTGCAGTCGTGTGTGCATCATTCTTTTTTATGGCCTTACCCTCTACCCATTTGGTAAGATAATATGTCGCTACTATGATGTATTCAGCATGAGTACCTTTTGCAGGGGGGTTAATGGGTCCTACAAAGTCTATACCCCACTTAGAGAATGCATGTCCTCCCATCATGGGTTTCAATGGCATTTCATCTCTACGAGTAGGAAACTGTGTTCTTTGGCACACGTCACATCTCTTAACATAGGTATGTGCATCCATGTGAAAAGTGGGCCACCATAATCTTGCAAATAATATGGCTTTGATTATCCTATAGGAGGAACTGAGAGATTCAATGTGAAATAACATTTGTTTCAAGGGTTACTTGGAGCCTTAGGTGACATCCCTTACTTTGGGAATCTAAGCTAGAATTCGACAATAGATGGGGAAAATTCTAGTTCTTTTCTCAAGAGTTTGAAGCACCACAAAATGCAGATGAGCTCAAAGTCCATTTGGGAGAGGGTTAGAATTGATGAATACTTTAGAGCCCCTCTTCCCAATCCTAATTTTCTCATATGTTATTAGCTCATTCACACTTTGCAGCCAGATGACAATAAGGATGTCCCAGGAACATTTTTGCTTCTCTCTCTATTCCCTGATAGGTCACCCAAAAGATTTAATTTGGCACACAAATTGGTAAGATAAACCCTTAAGATGGGAGCACTCACATCCCCATGGACAAAGAAGCTCTTATCCTTGAAGAGTTGAAGAAGAGTGAAGTCTTAAAGCTTTCTCAAATGTCAGTCATCATGCCCAATCTCTCCACCCCACTCCATATTTGTATGCAACACTTCATGTCTCAAGGGCAAGACCATTTCACACAATCACATAAAAAGATTTGGTTCAGCTTGTATCTAGCACAAGAGACACAGATGAAGATTGACCTACCACATTGGTTCATAGATCAACTTCATGTGGCCAATCAATGGTGGCCATGAAAGCAAGTTTTGAATGGGTGTTGTGCCATTGTGCTAATCATACATGTGTTTGGCCTATGACATCCCCATCGAGAGAGCACTTACAAGGGTTCAACTTTAGATGTTGAAGACCTGATGATCCTCTTCTAGCCAACCAACTAAGGATGCAAGGCAACATATGTCTACAACCCAACAAGACCATAGTCACTCCAGAGTAATCATCTAACGATCGAGAGACATCATTGCCACCCTTCTCTATCCGAATTCCTTGATCAACTCTAGCAACTACATCTACTATAGAAAAGCCGCAACCAACAACATAGGTGCAACCACCATCACAAAAACTATTCTTGTAGAGCCAACACCATCTATTGGATTAGATTTTGTATTTCTAGTAACAAGCATTGCCATGCAAGGAGATGAAACTTTGATTTTTTATTTTGAGCCACCTTTGATTGATTTTGGAAAGTTTCAATATTCGGATGTGTGTCTCACACGAGTATGAATGGCCCAATTACCTAGGATCACAAACTATCTAGGAAGAAAACCACACCTAAACATGTCAAGAGGATGAAGACCACCTAGTCACACAAGAAGAAGGAGGAGGAACTAGAGTACAACAAGACAAACATGAGGAGCAACAACAAATAGAGGACAAGCAATAGATAGATCCACATACACATCAACACACTATGAAGTCTATACACTCAAATGGCGATGGTGCAATCTAGGAGGCAATTGAACAAAGAACAAATTCATGCCTTATTCGAATAATTATTAGAATAGGTTGGGTTCAACACACCATTTATCGAGACTATGTGCACCCTCACTAAAGTTGTGGGAGTAATAAAGCCCTTAACTTTCTAGTGAACCACCCCCCCTCAAGATATGACCCAAGAAGAGTACGGGCACAGCCTTGCCCAGGCCAAACAATCCATGTACCAGTTCTACCAAACATGTCCTATTGATCCACCCCTTAGGGGTCCATACATATCCACCAATCTCCCCAATCAACACAAGCTCAGAGAAAAATCTAAATATATAAAATATAAATAATTAAATATTTAAAAAATAGATCTTTAAATTTTTAGGGTTTCTATATATATATCCTAACATCTCCACATTGGATCAGATGGATCTCCATGTACACCTTGGGGAGCGCATGACCATGATGACTCCAAGATATATCATATACGCGATGGAGTTCCGTTCATGGATGCGGTGGGAAAGTCCATGCGTCAATGCATTCGACAGCTTTGCTCCATAGAGTTTGGACATTATGTCATGTTAAAATGGAGCAAATAGGATAAGGATTCCAAAAATTATATCACACATTCGATATATGAAGAGTACCAGCCAGCATCTGGGCATCCTATTGTGAGCTCAGAATGGATTCAGCATATGGCATGCGAGGTGATGTCTCATCGGCGGTCCGTGGCTCGTGATGCTTTTAGAGTAGGCTTACCAAAGCCCGTATGGTTAGATGTTGAAGAGTAGGAATCGATTCACGATGAGCAGCAACATACCTCTGATCGATATCGTCAACAGCGAGATGCGGCGGCCACACATTTAGATACGGTTGGAACGTCGCATTTGGGTAGCGGCGGATACGACAGTATGTGCTACCAATTTGTAAGTATCATTTTAATTATTGAATTTTTTTGTGTTAAGCACATCTAACATTTTGCATATTTATTATAGGAGTTGGCAGTGGGTCGTCCTCCGACGCGAATCGAAGAAGCTTATGGATATCGTCATGGATTGGTTGCACTGTTGCAAGACTTAGAGGGACGTGGTGCGATCATTTCATGGGAGAATCTATGATGAGGTAAACGTATAGCTTGGTTTCGTATTTTTAGTTTTTGTTTATAAATGTCATGTCAATTTGTCTCATTTTACGTATATGCTTTGTTGCAGGATTGCAGGTGTAAAGGTTTTGATCCCCTTGAGCATATGTATGGTAGTGCTTTGCCACAAATTTGTATTACACTCATATGTGGCAATGGTTGTTGATATATTTAGGTAGTGATGTGTGTGAACACACTAGGACCGCCGGGGCACTTTTTTCCCTCTTAGGAGGTTTTTTTCCCCCAGCTTGTATATACGCCTATTGCCCTAATGGGCTACTTATCTTTGTACATTCTCTAGTAATACATTCAGTATTGTGTGTTGTGCTCCAAGCTTCTTCTCCTTCCTTGTGTTGTTCGTGTGCTTTCGCAGACGTCTATCTCCAACAATTGGTATCAGAGCAGGTCATCGCTTCATCTAGGGCGCTGTCAACACTCCTCCGGTTGCAGTCTTAGAATCGCACGATCTGAGCTTATTTCAGCCTCCGAACGCAATATTGGAGTGCTTATGTAGGCTATTTTGTCCTTCTGTGCTAAAGGTATATACCAGTTTCTGTTCGCCAATATAAGCGTCTCAAAGTCTGCCATAGGTCTAGCAGAATTCATCTGGGCAGTTCCGTTCAACTTTTTGAGATACAGTCGTATTTTAGTCACGGGCCATGGCTGAAAGTAGTGATGTATTCCGTATGTTGGGTCTTGAGGATAAGTTGGATGGTACCAACTACTCGTTATGGCCTTATATGATGCGACATGTATTGGTTGCAAAAGGACTGTGGAACATTGTGCAGGGTGTTGAAAAACGTCCTATCACACCTGCAACTATTACAACTGTAGGTATAGAAGTTGATGCAGAAGGTGTCGAAGATGATGATATTCTGCATATTCCTGTTCGTGCGGCGGTTTCTGCTGCACCTACTGCAGAGCAGATTCATTGGGATGGCAAACATGCTCAGGCACATGCATTGATAGCTTTGTCTATCAAACGTGCCATTATTCCTCACATTCACTCTTGCAGGATAGCTAAGGATGCTTGCGATACACTTACCACATTGTACCAAGCTAGGAATGAGGCTCGTGTTGCTTACCTCCGAAAATAGTTGGAGAGTGAGCACATGAATAAATGTGATTCTATGGATAGTTTTCTAACAAAGATCAAAGACTTGAAGGAACAATTGATTTCTATTGATGAGGTTATACCGGATAGCTCACTTGTGCAGACCGTGCTGAATTGTCTTCCTGATTCATATCAGAGTTTTGCTTCTACTCTTCGGTTAATCATGAAAGGCAATCCAAATGCCTTGTCATTTGAGGAGTAAGTCTCTGTTCTGTTGCAGGAAGATCATTCCAGGCAGAACACGTCCATTATGCATGTTGCAGATCAAGCTTTCCTGGCTAGTCAGAAGGGCAAAGGAAAATGGAGCTCTTCAACTAGTAAGCAGAGATCTGCAAATGTTGTACATTCGAAGAAGCAAGATAAAGATGAGAAGAAATCATAAAAGCTGAAACTATTTTGCAAGTATTGTAAAGGGAATGATCATATCATAAAGAACTGTCCAAAACTGGCTACTAAAGAGGCAAAGAAGAAAGAGGCTGGAATGGTTGTTGCAGAGGCCTCTACACCAAAAATAGAGTCTGCTAATCTTGTGCAGGAAGAAGAATGGGCATTTACTACTGTCTACAGTTTTGATCCATCTTCTCATGAGCAGTGCATATCTACATTAGACTCAGATGTTTGGTACTTTGATAGTGGGGCGACCAAACATATTACCTCACAACGTAGTTTCTTCTCTTCACTCGAGCATGTCCCTATAGGGAATACTGTTACATGCGCCAATAACTCCTCTTATCATGTTATGGGAGTTGGTAAGATCATTTTGACTACTACTGATGGTAGTTCTTTCACTTTGTCATATGCTTTATTTGTGCCAGGGATCAAGAAGAACCTGTTATCAGTTTCTGCATTAGCCAAGATTGGCTTGGTTGTGAAATTTGTAGGTGTACAGTTCATGATCTGTCAAATGGTGATGTGATTATTGCTTCTGGCATTTTATGTCGTGGGTTGTATAAGCTCATAGACTATGAAAGATCTATAAATGATTTGGCATGTGTAGTACATGATTCTCAGGCTACGTTAGATGCAAAGCTTTGGCATGCACACTTTGGTCATCTGAATTTTACTAGTTTGCTATGCCTACAGAAATCTGAAATGGTGTCCTCTTTGCCTAAACTTGAGGCACCTGGAAAACATGTTTGTGAAGGCTGTATTTTGGGCAAAATGCAGCATTCCTCATTTTCAGAAGATGGTTCAGTTCGGGCTACTCAGAAATTGCAGCTTGTATATAGTGATGTTTGTGGTCCTATGCAGACACCTTCTTTTGGAAATTATCTTTATTTCATGACTTTCGTTGATGATTTTTCCAGGCATGCATGGGTATATCCATTGAAGGAAAAGTCCGAAGTGTTCATGTGCTTCAAACAATTTTTGGTTTTGGCTAAAAATCTGTCAGCATGTAAAATGGGCACCCTCCGTTCCGATCGAGGGGGGGAATATATGCCTTCTGATTTTAATGCATTTCTGGCTGAACGTGGGATAAAACACCAGTGTACAGTGCCGTATACACCTCAACAGAATGGAGTTGCTGAATGAAAGAACAGGTCATTCATGGAGATGGTGAGGTGTATGGTCAAGAGTCACGCTTTATCACATAGTTTTTGGCTTGAGGCTGTCATGTGTGCAGCATATGTACTGAACAAGTGTCCCACTAAAGCACTGCAATCTATCACTCCATATGAGGCTTGGCATGATCATAAGCCATCTGTTGCTCATCTACATGTTTTTGGTTGTTTGGCATATGCATTAGTGCCTGAACAACATCGCAGAAAATTGGATGATAAAGCAGTAAAATGTATTTTTGTTGGGTACAATTCAGAAAGTAAAGGCTATTGTCTGTATCATCCACAGACTAAACGCATTTTGGATAGCCGTGATGTTTTTTTTTATGGAAGATGCTATTCAACCATGGCTTTCATGTACTAAGGAGACATTTGTTAGCTCCAAAGACATGTATGATACTTTGCTGCCTCTTTTTACAGGTGGACAGTCTAGTGCTGGTCCCAATGAGGCAACTTCTCAGCCTTTGCAGGTTTCATGTGATGATGTAGATCATTCCATTTCTGATGCAGATTTACATGATGCGCTAGTTGATGAGAGAGCTAATATTGAGCAAGCAAAAACTATGCCAAAATGGCTGGTGCAGACTTTGCGTGATAGCAAATTAGATGCACCTTTGTCATATCGTACTCATTCAGGCTCTCATAGTGCCTCTTTTGCATCAGATTGCTATGTTATGGCTGCATCTAGTCTCTGTGATGAGAATGAGCCTGTTTCATTTGATGAAGCACAAAATTTAGAAAATTGGATGGCTACTATGCAATATGAATATGATGCCATAATGAAGAATGGTACTTAGTCTTTATGTGACTTGCCTCCTAGCAAGAAGGCCATTGGGACTAAGTGGGTATACAAGCTAAAGCGTAAGCCTGATGGTATAGTTGACAGGTATAAAGCTAGACTTGTTGCAAAGGGTTATGCGTAGGAAAGAGGCATTGATTTTGATGAGATCTTTGCACCTACTTGCCGAATGACTACTGTTCGTAGCATCTGTGCACTTGCAGCTCATCATGGTTGGAATGCACATCAATTGGACATTAAAAAAACATTTCTGAATGGTGACTTGCATGAAGAAGTGTATGTTTTTCAGCCCCGTGGCTTTGTGCAGAAAGGGCATGAAAACCAGGTGTGCAGGTTAAAGAAGTCATTATATGCTTTGAAGCAAACACCACGTGCTTGGTATGAGAAGATACATGCCTATCTGATTGCACATGGTTTTGAGAACAGTCCAACTGAAAGCACCTTATATGTTAAGCGTGCTAATGATGTACTTCTGATCATTGTTGTCTATGTTGATGACACGCTGCTCATTGGTCCTATTGAGAAGCATATTGCTAATTTTAAGGCTGATTTGCATGCCTCATTTGAGATGTCTGATTTGGGGCATTTGCATCACTATTTGGGCATTCAGTTTATGCAAGTTGATGGTGGAATGGCTTTGTGTCAAACGAAACATATTGACACATTATTGCAGCATTTTGGCCTTGAAGACTGTAAGCCTATTGCCACTCCTATGCCTATTGCCACTCCTATGGAGACAGGTTTACGATTGAGTCTTCATGACGTTGGAGATGCATTTGATGTTGTTCTCTATCAGCAGGCTGTTGGATGCTTGATTTACTTATGCATTACTCGGCCAGATATTCAGTTTGCTGTCTCACAGATGAGCAAGTTTCTGCATTGCCCAAAAGTCAAGCATTGGCAGGTGGTTAAGTGCATCTTTCGCTACTTCATTGGTACTCGGCTACTTGGGTTGTTTTATCCCAAGGGGGGATAACTATCGCCAGATTTCCATGCTTTTTTTGACTCTGATTGGACTCGTTGCTATGATACTCATATGTCCACTAGCGGCTTTTGCTTCATGCTTGGTAGCTCATGTATATCTTGGTTGAGCAAGAAGTAGCCTACTGTGGCCACTTTGAGTTGTGAGGCTGAGTATAGGGAAGCTTTCACAACGACTGTTGAGTGTGTGTGGCTCAGATGCCTTATGGCTGATTTGGGTGTTGGTCAGTCTTTTGCCACCACCATCTTCACTGACAGTCAGAGCGCATTGGTAGTTGCGAGGAACCCTATGTTCCATGCTCGCACTAAGCACATTGAGGTGCATTATCACTATGTCAGGGAGAGGTTCTCTGCTGGGGAGATCAGCTTGGCATATGTGCCCACACAGGAGAACATTGCAGACCTTTTCACGAAGGCTCTGCCTAAGGAGAAGTTTGAAGCTTTGCGCAAAGCTTTGGGCTTACTTCCTTTTGTGGAGTGATTTCCACATAGCTTGGCACTTCCTTATACATGAGTGCCAGCTCCTTGTTCACCGCATCACTCCCAGGGGGGATTTGCTGTGATGTGTGTGAACACACTAGGACCACCAAGTTACTTTTTTCCCTCTTTAGGAGGTTTTTTTTCCCCCGCTTTTATATACGCCTATTGCCCTAATGGGCTACTTATCTTTGTACATTCTCTAGTAATACATTCAGTATTGTGTGTTGTGCTCCAAGCTTCTTCTCCTTCCTTGCGTTGTTCGTATGCTTCCGCAGATGTCTATCTCCAACAATGGTGCACCATAATTTTGTATTCGGTTCCTATATGCAAGTGCTTTGTCAAATTTTGTATTCGGTTCTTATATGAAAGTGCTTTGCCACACTCTTGTACATGCTTCATTTATGGAATATACAACTTTTTTGTACATGATTCATGGTTCATTTTTGCTCATCTCTTTTGTGTCCGACAGTATTTTGTTATATGAAATCATGTTTTGGTTGCCATTAGAGTACATATCACATGTACTCAGTTTTCTTTGGGCAGAGTGTATTGTCTTTTGCTAAACAACATCATGGTAATGTTGTTGTACCAAAAGAGAACACACTCTGCCCAAAAAAAAAATTGTAGATATGGTCGTCGGTATAAGTGACAGTACTCCCAGCAGGTCGCCAGTATAAGTGTGGTACTCCCAGGACGGTCGCCGATATGAGCGTCGGTATTTTCGATGCTCATACCGACGCCCATACCGGCACTTCAGTTCTGACGCCTATACCGATCGCAACACTGACATCGTGGGCAAAATGCACTCGTTCAATTTCCTCGATAAAAGCCTCGGTATACTCTCGATATGTTGTAGTGTGGGTTTGTTCTACCACATTGGGATTTTGTTTTGTGAGTGAGCCTCACTAGGTTTTGTGCAAGGACTATTAAAAAGCACAATGGATATTGGGCTTGTATACATGTGGTGATTTGTTTTTAACCACATTAGGATTCATCATATTAAGCTAATAGGGGGGTAGTCCGTCTTCACTTGAATATTGTCGAGAAATATATTAGATCGACTTTGTTCTTGTTCACCTTTTGTATAGAATTTGTCAATTGATTGGCTATTGAAGTTTTGGTTGACTATTGCATAGACTCATTAGCCATTGTTTTACAAGATTGTATTAGTGGTTGCATTTGTCATGTCCTTTGGCGCTTTAGAAAATAGGATCGAGAAGGTCTTACCATACGCTTGATTATGACCTAGATAGTGTCTAATCCCTTGCATTATGATCAAATTTTAAAGAACTCTTTACAAATAAACTAACTCAAACATAGGATTTTTTTTTTTTTAAGGAAGTTCGGCCTTAGCCTACTCTCCCGGATTTGTATGAAATAAAGAAAAGGAAAAGTACAAGTGAAGGGGCCTGGTGCCCATGGGACCCGTCAAACATAGAAGTTGTCTAGGAGTGATTGCAAAGCTTTAAAACCTTTGATGTTTATTTCTCTCTCCATTAATGTTGGATCTTCATATTATCACATAATTGCTAAAACTTGAACTAAAGTGATGGAAGAAACGCGCTTATCACTTTGCAAATACCTCATTCAAATGGGCATATACCTTTTCAATGGTGACGTCGGGAAGAGGCTCATTCGGTATCCATCTTGTTCATAGCTCATTCACAGGGCAACTGCGATCTTTGTCATAAAATATGGACTCGTAAATCTGCTCATAAGGCTCCCTTTCTATGTCTTTACTAGATAATGATGTATTTCTTTGAGCTCTCCAGTATGGGAGTATGTTCGTATCCGTCTGAAATGTGGAAGGCACCACTAGATGAGCAGGAAGGTGATTTGGTCGTCATTCTTTGTACTCTTCCACATGAAGAATATTTCCAACATTATCCTGGCGCCTATAGGAGTCTCGTCGACCAAATGTGAATGTGAAATGTTGAACGTAAGCCGCCCTTTTCACTTCTTTTGCACGCCCGACCCAAAAGAGGGGGAAGTCATGGCACATAACTATCATTGCCAATTTGCCATCCTTTGTACACACATTTCTAGAAATGTGGAACTTTGGAGATGAATTGTTGAACTTCGAAGGTGCCCAAGTCTTGGACTTTGAAGATGGTCTCCAATGACTTCTTGGCCTTGTTCTGATAATGGTTGCTTTGTTGTTGCATGAGTAGGATGGTAGTCGGCGAAGGAAGTTCTTGTAGAGAAATATGGTTGACGAGTTGGCGATGGCAGCGCACGAGGCTGGAATGAATTGAATGCTGGTTGAGCGCTCTCTAGTTCTTCTGCAATATGCTTGATCTGAAAGAGTGGGAATCCCTGCCCGAGACTTGTCAGTGCTGCCCGTCGTCTACACGTGTCCTCTCAGGCTAAAGAGCGAAATTGGAATGGCAGATTGAAGAGGTACTTAAGATGGAGAGGATGCCAATTAAGACGCTTTTCTACACACCGAAGCCTAATGCCGGGAGACTACAAAGGTTTTCTGCACACGAACAACAGAGTGAAGGAATATGCGAGCGAAAGCCATCGCACCTACCACATCCGCATGAAGCTCTGATACCGGTTGTTGTTTCTCAGGCATGTCGTGCAGCACGGTGCCATAGCTATGGCAAAGCCAATGCAAGATGAGAGAGAGAGAGAGAGACGTATGCGCGGATAGACAGATAAAGAATGCGCCTTACTTTTTCACTGAAAGAGAATGTACATATATATACACATGTGGAATGCCAGTGGGCATTAATCTAATTCAATGAAGTAGGTGTTGATGATAGGCTTGGCACTTGTAAAGTGCTCTGAAAAGGTGGACTGACAAAGTGCCCTGGCAAAGTTGTTATCTGACAAAGCTGAAGCTGTTATGTTTGTCAGAGGAGGTTACACGATTTTCGGTTCTGGAACAACTGTATGTGATGCTAAAGATGTGGGTTTAAGAGAGTTGTTCATGGAGCCTGATGGTGTCAACTTTAAAGAAGAAGATATGTTTGTGGTAGCATTTTTGTTGAAAGAGATAATATTTGCAGTTGGGCGTCACCTTTGTAGCAAAGTAAACGAATATATCCTCAAGAAAATGATGCAGCTGGCAGACTAGAGTTCCTTGACAACAACAGACAAAGTAGAGTCACTGTTCGAATATTTGGCATACATAATTGCTTTCTTATGCAGCATTCTCTGGAGAGGAGAAGATCCATGCTGGATAGGAGGATAAGCCTGATTTCCAGCTTCTTCGAAGCATGCATAGTAAAGAGATGTTGAATGTAGAGGATCTCAGACAAGAATCTGATGAGCAAATGAGGAAGATGAATGAGAAGTTGGATTTGCAAATAGTGATTTGCAAATAGTGAACTCAAAGAGAGAAGAGAATGCAAAACTCAAACAGAGAAGAGAAATTGTAGCAGTATAAAAGTAGTTTGTAACTGGTTTTCAAAAATTGACAGTATAGGTACAGGAAGCAGTCTATATTTTTAGTGATTTGATGGACCAAAATGTGAAGTTAACATCAGAGCATCATGTTTTACAATGGAGGCTTGAATCCCTTAATAGTTTGAAGGAACAAGCTTTGAAATGGAGTGTGTTGGCCTTCGGTACAGAATCCAGATGTCCTATAATGAAGGAACAAGCTTTGGATGGAATGTGTTGGCCTCCAGCACAGATGTCCTAGCTTCGGATGGAATGTGTTGGCCTACAGTACACATGTTCTATAATGAAGGAACAGCTGATATCCACTAGGAAATTGGTTAATGAGAGGTTATGAAAGAGTTTATGGATATCATTTTGAACCCTTCCAAATATTTGGTTTTACCAGGCGAGTAATGTTTGAAGTTATAAGAATCTGTTGCTTATATGAAAAGAAACAGGATTTGATGTAGGTATTGCCAAACCTCGAGCAGAGATAATGTTAAGTACCCATCTAAATTGAAGTTAATAGCAAGTTTGAGGAGTTATATATACCAAGAGATCAAACATAGATGCTCATTAATTTTAACTGCAGTAGCTCTCAAGAATGCTCAGCAATGAGATGTAATTTGGGCTGATGTTCAACAGGAACCAAATGAAGCTATCACCAGTAAAATGAGGATCTTGAGCTGTGAGAGAAGCATCAATGTATGCAGTAAGGATAGTATCATCCTTGGCATATTAACACTGTTTGGCAATTCTACTGCTTATTATGCAGTAAGTTCTCCAACTGTATAAAGCTTTGTGGTTTGCCAATTCCTGCATAATCAAATTCAACCATAGGATGAGCCAAATGTGGACTTGGATGGATCTTTGGCATTTGTTTCCAAGCACTTTGCTTTCCTTCCAAGTACCTTTTTTATTCTAGAAGCTCATTATGTAAACATGATACTTTTTCTTTTTTGGAATTTTGAGTGCTAGTTTATATTTTGACTTGTAATTGTCAGTTAATCATGCCTTGGGAAATAATCCGATAGTTTACAATGTATAGCTACATTTTGACAACAAAAGATATGAATCTATGCAGTAGGAGTTCAGTACTTTGTGCCAAGTTGTGATGACGCTTTATTTCTCTGTTATGAGATGATTATGTCACATCACTAAGTCCATGCAAAAGTGTCTGGAATGTATCCTTCGTTAATTCATCATTAGTATTAGTTGTTGGTTGTGTTTGAGTGTGTGGGTGCATCCAGTGATGATCTCCTGCTATGTCTCTCACTCTTCACTCATTTACAGAAACACAGGAAGAGGCCACGTGTAGAAAGGAATTTTTGAAGTTACATTTGAATAGAAGAAATTTTCAACAATTTTTTGTTTGTAGGAGCCCAAAAGATAGTATTACTAGACCTCCAACATGCAGCGATTCTGTCAAACAGAAGGCCAACATCCATAAGCTTCATTGGCACACATCCCTAAACACATCAAATCTTTTCTTTATAGAAAGATTTTGCTCATCCTTGTCCTACACACAAAAATGCATGGTGTTCTGACCACTTGAATTTCTGCAGGGAGGACAGGATGGGTGTTGATTTTGCTGGCTATCTAAACAGCTGAAAGGCAGACACATGGTTTGGCTCTCAGATTATCTATTCAATCATCATCTCTGAAAAAAGAATTTTTTTGTATATCCGCTTTACTTTATCAACTTCTGTTTTTTTCCTGCATATTTACTGTAAGCCCTCGAAAATCATAGATATCATCTTGGACTTGCCTTTGTTACATAACCTTAATAATGCATGCGCTTATCTTCATCAATAGAAGACATCATCATGGAAAATGGACCGTGCCGAATGAGAAGTTTTAGATCACAAGTTAAATCAGCAATGCACACTGAAATCATTTTACCATATCTCCTCAGTTCTGTCCAAGTCTGACAAAGAGAGTCACATAAGTTTTTATTAGATTTCATATAAGCTGCACAAAATGTTCTAATGCCAGTCTCTCGAGCCTCACAACCAGAAAAACATTTAATGAAGCAGACCATCCTTTCAAGCTGATCAAAACATATGGATTGCCAGAATGACATTTCGTTCCTTAAGAAATTTCAAATTTCAAACCTGCAATGCAACAGAATCATGTCACTGTATTACCTTGGTCGTTCCCAACCCCCACATTTAAGTCTCATGGCTTCAATCTCATCCTTCTCATCTTGCAACCCAAGAGCTGCATACATGTTACTTAAGAGTCACACAAGATGTCATACATCTTGATCAAGCTGCACCATATGCTCAAATGCCAATCTCCCAAGGATCACATTTCCCTGCTTCCTACAAGCACTCAATAAAGCAGACCATCCCTCCAGCTGCTCATGTGATGGCATGTTTCTCACAAAATTCAATGCCTTTTCAAACTTTCCTTCATGCCCTAGGATCTCAATCATGCAAGAATAATGCTCCAAATTTGGAATGATGTCGTAATCTTTCTTCATCATCTCAAAATACATGAAACTCTTATCCAATGCTCTTATTCTACGACAGGCCTTTAAGACAGTAACAAACGTAACTGCATCCGGAGAAATGCCCTCATGCTTCATCGCATCAAAGCATTTCAAAACTTCTTCACCATTTCCATGCTGGCAGTAACCAGCCATGAGCACATTCCATGTGACAACAGTGTGAACAGGAAGATCATTGAACACCTCCTGTGCCTTGAAAAGTGCACCACACTTAGCATACATATCCAGCAATGCGATGTCAAGCACATTATCCTTTCCAAGCAACCCATTCTGTAAAATTTCATCATGTAAAATTGCCCCCCTCTCAACTGCTCCAATGCTTCCACAAACTTTTAAGATGCAAGCAAAAGTTACTGCATCCAGACTAGAAATCTCTCTTCTCATCTGGTCAAAGCAATAGAGTGCTTCCTCCCCAAGACCACGTTGACAGTAACCATCTATAAGAGCAGTCCATGTGATCAGGTCCCGATTTAAGAGCTTGTCAAAAACTTCTTGTGCCTTTGCAGTGGCACCACATTTAGCATACATGTCCACTAGTGCACTCCCAAGCATCTCAAACTTTTCCATCAACCCTTCTCTCTCAATTTCTGCATGAATTGATATCCCCTTATTGATAGCACAACTGCTGCCACAAGCCTTCAAAATGCAGGCAAATGTGACTTCATCTGGTGAAAGACCCTGTTCTTTCATTTTATGAAATCCACTAAGCGCTTCATGATTTTGCCCACATTGGCAGTATCCATGAATCAGGCTAGTCCAAGATGCCAAATCCTGCACAGCAAGCTTGTCTAACACACCTTGTGCCTTGACAAGGTGGCCAAACCTCACGTACATATCCACCAAAGCACTTCCAATAATATTATGCTCGTTTGAAATTCCGAGGCGCATTACTTCACAATGCAATTCTTCTCCGTTTTCACTAGCTCCTGTTCTTCCACAAGCCCTTAGAAGGCATGCAAAGGTGCCCGTATCAGGTGAGAAACCTTTCCTTATCATCTGTTCATAATGTTCTAAAGCTTCATTCAAACAATCATGCTGGCAGTACCCTGCAATTAATACATTTGTTGATCTCACATCATATATGATAAGATCATCAAATACCTTTTCTGCCATTTCAAATGCACCACCCTTAGCGTACATGCTTATCAATGCAGTGCTAAGCACAGTATGGTGCCTTCCTAAGAAATCCCGTTCTACAATCTCCTCATGTATTCTTTTAGCTTTTCCAGTTGCTCCCACACTGGCACAGGTTCTCAGAATGCAATTGAAGGTTGCAGCATCTGGAAGAAAACCCTCGCATTTCATCTGTTCCAATACTCTTAGAGCTTCATCGATCTGCCCTTTCTGGCAGTATCCTGATATCAGAGCATTCCAAGAGATGATATCACGAAATGAAAGCTCATCAAAAACTTCTTGTGCCATTGCAAGCGCACCACATTTGGCATACATGTCCACCAAAGCTGTACCAAGTACATTGTCATTCCTTAGCAGACATTTTTCGTTTATCTCCTGATGCAATTCTTCCCCTTTATGTAAGTTCCCCACAACACCACAGGCTTTTAGTACACATGCCAACGTTATTGCATTTGGAGAGAGGCCCTCAGATCTCATAGAATCAAAAGAACTTAAAGCTCGCTCACCGTGGCCATGTTGGGCATATCCTGAAATGAGTGCAGTCCAGGAAACTACAGTCTGAAAAGGGAGAATGTTGAAAATTTCCTGTGCCTTTTCAAGCATACCAAACTTTGCATACATGTCTACTAATGCACCGCCAAGAGCAGAGTTTGTTCTTAGCCAGCCTTTTTTCAGAATTTCTTCACTTAATTTTTCTCCTAGGGATATCGCTCTCGTGGCTCCACAAGCTCTAAGAACGGAGAGAAAAGTAACAGCATCAAGTGACGTACCCTCACCTTGCATCCGTTCAAAACAGTCAAGTGCCTTATCAGGCTGCCCATGTTGAAGATAGCCTGTCATTAATGCATTCCATGTAACAGAATTTTGAATGGGGATCTCATTAAAGACCTTTTGGGCCATCACAAGTGCACCACATTGAGCATACATGTGGACAAGTGTGCTCCCTATAAAAATGTTCTTCTGAAGCAAACATCTATTTTTAATGGCCTCGTGTATTTGCCTCCCCTTCTGAAGATCCTTGCGTTTGGCGGAATCCTTTAGAAGGGAAACAAGGGCAACCTCATCCTCTACATCCCGAACAGCACCATCTCTGGTTCGCATGACAGGTACTACTCCTTGTGATCTCTCTCCATCACCATAACGTCGGTCATGATTTTTATCCGTCATTTTTTTCACATACAAAGACTGTTCACTCTTTTTTTTTGTATGTTCTGCCATATGTCCTGTACCTTTTCTCAACATTCGTTTTTGTAAAGGATTGCATAATTCATTGAGGTTTCTCTCGGATGAAGCTGCTGAAGAAATTTTCTGCTTTAATTGCACCCATATAATCCTAGATGGTTGAAAAAGAAGATCAGTTGCACATAATCTTTCTTCAGTTTGGCCATAGCACAGATAGGCCGTAGGTGAAACGTAATATCAGTACTGCGCGTTTCATACGTTATTTCATGTATCAGTCATGTTGAGTTACGTCCATTGAGAGAGAAATGCAGATTTTCAATCGGAACAGCTCATTCAATACATCAACATCTCCAATCTTCACAATTATAACCCGAATCACAAAGTAGCCTCGTACAGACTCTTCATGGTGTTAAATATAAGTGACCTCTCCGCTAAGTTGGAGTCTTCTAGTCAAGGACGGAGCTAAACTTAAAGATCAACATATATTTTTGGATGTTTAATACTCACAAAATCCGCATCTCTCTTTTAAATATCTACTAAATCCTTAATCTTGGAATCGAAATGCTTTTGTATGGTTTTCCTTACGTTAAACTTCAAATGTTACCCAACCAAAAAGTTAATTTTCTCAATACTTTTTTACTGAGAAGGTCGGGTTACATCCATCCATGCTTCAAACAGCCTATGAGCCACATTCAATGGGTTTGATTTTGTACAAAATCGTGTTGAACTTGAACTTAATTTATTCTATATTACATCCTTGTAATATTGTAATGTGAGGCAACCAGAAAAGGAGAGCACATTCGCATGTGTGCTAGGTGAGAGTTTCCAAGAATGGAACCAAAGGACATCCCCAAGGGATATGGAAAATTTGGACTATCTGGGTATAAGATGGATTCACGTTGCACGTTATGTTACTCATACAATCGTTTCTTTTAATGTTTCTAAATTGGAGAAGAGCTTTTGTACACATTTGTTGTGTAAAAGGAATTTTCTCTTGAATAATCAATCCCTTTGGAAGTCTTACACCTAACTCAATGGTGAATCCATTGCATTGACATATATGGCGACCACATGGATGGCATAGAACACGAATAATGGGGCTTTTAGAATCTATAAGAACATTCTCTAAGATAATGAGTAGCACGTTGAGCTTCATAAATGAATGAAGAAGATACATAGGATATTAGTAAAGGCAAAGTGACATTATGGGGATATGCATCTACTCTGGTTGAAGATGAAATGGAGATTCCACACATCATTTGACTATCTAAGCGTGGCATATTTGCACCCAAAGACTCGTGCATATTACTCAACTTTAAAGTTCTATCTCAAGATTGTGTAAAATGTTTCACGTTTTATATGATGATTTTCTACATTTTGATTATCTATGTAGATACCAAATCACGTGGACCCTAGCTACTTTAAGCCATTTTGGATAGCATGTGGTTGTCCAACCCAAACAAGGGACTTTATTGGAGAATTGAGGCACACGTATAAACTATGCAAGCAACGCAATCGTCAATAAGACGCGCACTTCATATGAAGAGCATTGAAGAATTTCATAATGATAATAGTATCCCACTAAATGGCCACGGTCTCATAGATTTATGGATTTGGATGCAATAACATCTTATAGATCATATATAGAAAATGAGTGGCACACTTGTTGTCTATGGTGGACAAGTGTAACTCCAACCTCTACTTAGATACTAAATAAAGAAGATCTAAGCACAGTAAATTCTCAAGAAAGATTAGTGGAGTCCATTCAAAGACATAATGAATCATTAGTCATGGTTATTTTCATACATGAACAAGACTACAAAGGCAACGCGATAGAAGATAAGGAGAGAGACAAATTGCATGTTCAATGGAGAGAGAGAGAGAGAGAGAGAGAGAGAGAGAGAGAGAGAGAGAGAGAGAGAGATTGTCGATGAAACCTACACGGGATCTTCTAACCCATGATATCAAGAGACATGATGTCCATTATGTTATAATATCAAGAGACATGATCTACATTACGTTATAAGTATTTATTTATGTATTATGTTATAATATCAAGAGACATGATCTACATTACCTTATAAGTATTTATTTATGTATGTATGTATATATGTACGTACCTACGTGCATACATATGTACACACGTATGTATGTATGCATACATGTATGTACGTTTGTATGTATGTATGCATGCATGTATGTATGTATCCATGTATATGTATGTAAGCATACATATATGTACGTTTGTATGTATGTATGTACGTATGCATGCATGGATGTATGTATTCATGTACATATGTATGTATGTATGTATATACATACATATATGTATGTAAGTACATATGTATGTACATACATGCATACATATGTATGCATATATTTATTTATTTATTTATTTATTTATTTATTTATTTATTTATTTATTTATCTATGTACATATGTATGTATGTATGTATGTACTTACGTATGTATGTACATACATACATACATTTATATGTACGTGTATGTATGTATGTATGCATGCATGCATGCATGCATGTATGCATGCATGCATGCTTGCTTTCATGTATGTATTATGTGTATGTATGCATGCATGTATATGTATGTACATATGTATGTATGCACGCATGCATGCATGTATGTATGTATGTATGTATGTATGTATGTATGTATGTATGTATGTATGTATGTATGTATGTATGTATGTCTCTGTGTGTGTATGTATGTATGTATGTATGTATGTATGCATGTATGTATGTATGTATGTATGTATGTATGTATGTATGTATGCATGCATGCATGCATGTATGTATGTATGTATGTATGTATGTATGTATGTATGTATGTATGTATGTATGTATGTATGTATGTATGTATGTATGTCTCTATGTGTGTGTATGTATGTGTGTATGTATGTATGTATGTATGTATGTATGTATGTATGTATGTATGTATGTATGTATGTATGTATGTATGTATGTATGTATGTATGTATGTATGTATGTATGTATGTATGTATGTAAATTCGCATAAAAAATGGAATGATCTACATCATCATTTGAAAAATGTAAAGGCTCAAAAATTGCCTCATTTGGACAACCACTTGATTTTCCACCTAGAAAAAGAGGCACCAAAATTTCATACACATCTTTTGAGCTAATCAATGTCTCCTTGACATGAAAGGAAGGGCAGAATTGCATCTTCCATAAAAACAACATCACAACTAATGAGATTGTGTTTAGTGTGTCGATGATACAAACAATAGCCTTTGCTTTCATGACTATACCCAACAAAAATACATTTCATAGCCTTATCATCCAATTTTCTATGTTGTTATTCAAGCTCTAATGCATATGCCAGACAACCAAAAACATGCAAATAAGCAATAGATGGCATGTGACCATGCGAGTCTTTGTATGGAGTGACAGACTGCAATGCTTTGGTGGGGTTTCTCTTATGTACATATGTTGCACACATAACATCCTCAATATAGAAGCTATGTGGTAAAGCTCAACTTTTGACCATACATCTCACCATTTCGATCAAGGGCATGTTCTTCCTTTGAGCAAATCCATTTTTTTGAGCTGCATATGGCGCTATGTAGTGATGTTTATCCCGCACTCAGCCAAAAATGCATTAAACTCAAAAGATATATATTCCTCCCCTCAATCAAAATGGAGCGTGCCCATTTTACATGCTGAAAATTTTTTAATTGTATTTGGGATCATCTAAACCATACACACACCTCAAACTTTTCTTTCAAGGGATAAACCCATGCATGCCTAGAAAATCCATCAATGAAAGTCATGAAATATGGGTAACTCCCAAATGAAGGTGCATGTAGAGGTCCACAAACATCACTATGAACGACCTGTAATTCATTAGGGTGAAAAATGCCTGAAAACGGGTCGTTTGCTAATGAAAGATTAAGAAAATTGATAAATAGGGTCTTTCCACATGTACAAGAATATAACATTCCTGTCTCTTTTAATTGTATAGAGAAATGCTTTTTTAAGAAAATATGCTTAAAAGCGCCACTTAAGTGATAGAGTTTCTTGTATTCAGTGTACAATTTTTTTATTTCATATGAAAAAAGATATCTTTTGCACAACACACAATGCAAATCCTTAAATTTTCAATAGAAAAATGATTTTTGAAGATATGAAATATTTTTGGCTTCACAAAATTCAATGATGTTTCGGTCACAGTTGATACATCAAATCAAAAGATTGTGTTTTGCTTCCGCGTGTACAAAGTTTTTTTGTCTATAAATACTCGCAAAGTTTGTGAATCTTGGTTTCCCACTTTGAGCGTTTTCTACTATTTCCCTTAGTGTTTGAATGGGTTCTACTTCTCGTAGTCCTTCCAATCGTGTAACCTCATGTGAGGTTTACAATAGAAGAGATGATTCTTTATGGAAACCTCTGTGAAGCTTAATGATTGGGTGACTATGCTTCCTAGTTTGCAGACGTGCCCATAAAAGTGAAGCGTACTAAATGAGACAACACAAAAAACCATTGGAAAGGTTGTATTCTTAGTTTCAAATTGAAGAGAGACGATTGGTTTGCAAAAGTTTAACATGTGTACAGCGCTAAGGATCTCGTGCTAGACAATCATCTGCAATTCCCGTCGTACTATAAGTGAAGTTTAACAATGCTCTTTTATCAATTTCATTTGTTTTTGTATTACAAGATATATATTTTTGTATTGCATATATTTTTCTTTCCAATATTTTGGAGTGGCAACTTGTTGAATGTTTAACAGGGACATTCAAAGTCCTTCATAAGGATTATGCAGAACTTTTGTATGCAAACAAATCTGTTCAATTTTTCAATAGCATTAAATTATTTTTCTATTTTGCAGATTATCAGGTGCCATCAGGGAGGAGTGCTTATGGAAATCTTGTACATCAGCTTGCTCCTTGCATCTCTTCATTAGATTGGGATGCTCTTAATCATTCATCAATTTCAAGTTTTTTATGCAAAATGAAAAATGATGTCCAAAGGGCAATGTCAGCAAGCCGAATTTCTCGAAGGATAAAGATTCAATGGTTTCTTCCTCTTCATGTGTTTGTAGCATGTTTTAAAAACATGTTATTACAGAAAACAAAAACAATGTGGTTGAATAGGAGAATTTCAATTTCAGAGATTGATGATGTTTTAGGTAGGGAATGAGATAGCAAAGAAGATCAAAAGCTAGGAGACATCATTTTATGTAAAGTTAGTCCAAATTCTCTTTCAATTTCATATCAGATATCTCGACAATCACTTGTTTTAGGATATGATTATAGAAGGTGGAAAAAAAAGCTTGGACTCTAGATACCCTTGGATTCAAAGAAGAGCTGTCCAAAATTTGAGTTAGAATTATTGATTCATCCAAATTTTCAACCTAGGAAAATAATTGTCACTATAAATTGGAGACTCAAAAATGTAAGGGAGCTCCTAGAGTTCCTTGATGAGGTTTCACCACAATTTAGATTCTCAATTGATGGTGCAATGGTAAACATTAGATCAGAGAAAACACTATCTTGCATTACTTGTCTGTCGTCCAAGGTGATCAAGTTCCAACCCTTAAGAATGTAACCCATCTTTCCCTTTTTCTTCTACTGAATACATCTCTTTTTATGTAAAGGCATCATATATTGGCATTGTTTTGGTTTATATCATCGCTCTTGTAAGATTTTTATTGTGCAAAGACTTTTATAAGTTAAAGAATATCTCCATTGAGCAAAAACTTTTATCATTGTCTCAAACATGCAATTATTGTGCAAGGTTACATCTCTTTTTTATGTAAACTCATCATATTGATATTGTCATTGTTTTGGTTTATATCATCACTTTTTTAAAGTTTCTATTGTGCAAAGACTTTTATCATTGTCTCAAACATGCAATTGTTGTGCAAGGTTTCTATTGCTCAAGATAAGGATAAGAAGTTCTCCATGTTACTTGTCCAAACAAACTTTATTGGTCAAGATAAGGATAAGAAATTCTCCATGTTACTTCTATGTTATATAGAGCAATAAGGCAGGAATATTACAAAGGGGGGAAGCCTGGAGGATATGACCAATTCAAGTGATAAGAGGCAATGAAGGTTCTCCGAAGGCCCTCATCGCTTGAATTGGTCATCTTTCTTTTTCTATGTTAATGGGTGATGTGTGAAAGGGCATGATAGATTCAAGCGATAAGGGTGATTTGAAGTCTTTGAACTGCTCTCCTCACTTGAATCAATCATGCCTTATGTGTGGGTGATAAATATAGTTTAAGAGCATCAAGGATTATAATATGGAGAAGATTGGAGGATACAACTGATTCAAGTGACTAGGGGCAATGGAGGTTTTTTGAGTGCCCTAATAGCTTCAATTGGTCGTGCCATCCAATCTTCTCCATTTTCCTTCACAAGCCCAAGTTTTCAATTCGATATCATCAAATCATGATATAGCATAACATTGAAGAAATTAATGATAAACAACTTATTACTTAGTTTAGATCATGTAAAAAAGGAAGACCACAATTTATATTTTAGAAAAACTACTACCCATTAATAAGTTGAAACCATTTCTTTGTAGAAACGTGAGTTACAATAAATATCTTCCAGATAAAGATAGAATGGCATCATTTACTAATACATTCAATGCTTTGAAGGTTATTTTATGTACAAAATTGTATTTACAACAAAGAGCATATAAATATGTTCCAACATATGTTGGAAGTAATGGGCTAAGTATCAAGATAGATACAAAACTCTATACATTTCTGGAGCCTTCACCTTTCCCCTTATTTTTCTTCTTTTTGGAGCCTTCACTTCTTTACTTATTCTTCAGGACATGGTTCAATGGAGAGTGAACAGGAGGTCCTTTCTTCTTATCTTCAGTATTCTTATGTCCTCGTGGTGCAGGTGGTGGAGAAGAGTCTGGCTCATAAGGACAGATAGCATCTTTTAAGATGGCTTTTTCTCTGACCAAAAGGATCCATGCATCTGGATATCAGATAGATTTAGACTAGGACTATAAAATTTGCGCTCTAAGAACCTTACTGCATTGGCAATCACTCCCCATCCACATGATGTACTGTCTTTCTATAGTGCCACATGAATTTTCATATAACCAAACTTTTTTCTTCATTCACTTTGCTTGGATATTTCTGATCAATGTGCATTTTCAAAAGTTTGGCAGCATTGCAAGGCTAAATAAATATCATAATGCATGGCAACAGAAGTGTAAAAGAGCAATGGAAGTGTGAACTTACAGTTTGTAGTTCCCATGTTGTGATTGGAGAGAGTTCATGAATAAGGCTTGGCATTCAACAAAATCAATAATTATAAAACTCCAGTGACCCCTGAAAATGTGACATATCATTAATAAAACCACCATTAAGAAAGGAATGACTTTATAAGAAAAATAGAAATGAAAACTTACTTATCAATATATGGATAAACTATATATTCTATCTCCTCACTAAAATTCTTGAGAAAATGACCAATTTCTCCATGCTTGTATAATATACACTGCGTCACAAGGGGATCCAAAGACCTTCCTTGAGATTGACTCGTCACATTGCTGGAGTAGCACCCTACAATATAAAACCAATAGCAGATGCATCAAGGAGATCAAGTACTAATAAAATGGAGCATATTATGGCCTAAAAAATACTTGAGATCTATATTGACAATGTTGTAAAAGATCCAACATTGAAATCTCTCAACATTTTATTGTATTCAGGCCTAATGTCAAGCATGAAGTCTTCCTCCCATGGCATTGAAGCATTGATAATTACTTGTCCATATCCTTTCTTTAAAAGCTCTAAATCAACCTTCTTCAGTCACTGAATGTCCTCAAGGACAACATATTCTTCTGACATAAGGTTCATCCTTCTCTTCTCCTCCTCAGTCTCTGCTGCATTTCTTGTTGAATGGTCATGAGAAGGGACCTCTTCAATTTTGATTGTAGATGGCTTAGGCTTTCTTGCTGGAGGTATATTAAGAATATCAAAAAATTTCTGATTATGCTTGTCAAGAGGGACAATGGCTTTATCAAACTTGTATCTTAGCCTGGACACAACAACATAGTCCTTGGCCACAAGTGTCACCCTATGACAATGTGTTGCACAAAGATAAGCATCATTCATAAAATCAATTGCAAAATATTCTACTACTTCTTGCAAGCATAGAAGAGGCCGGTTTTGCCATATGACATTCACAAATGAAGTAGTCTTCATCATAGATCAAAGATTGGTAGAGATCTCCTTAACCACTCTCATGAAAGGAAGGCTTGGGATGAGAAGTCCCATAGTTTTCTGAGCTCTTTTGATTTCCCTCAGTGATTTGACATGATATTTAACTCTCTTTTTGGTGTGTGACTTCTGCGGACCAACCTTATCTCGGCTATTTGTGGTCTCTAGAGTAGGTGCTTGCCCCTCTCGAACAGGTCCCCCATGTTGTTGCTCCTGAGGGTACAACTTCATAGCTGTCTTCTTTACCCTAGCCATGATCTCTAAAAAAGAAGAATTGAAGGGGATCAAACACATGGAAATGATAACACAACAAGAAAATCAAGAACTCATTAGACGACCAATTCAAGAGATTAGGGCCATCCAAAAATCTCCTAATTGCTTGAATCGGACGTATCAAACAAACCAAGGTCTTCGCTTTCTTTTCATGTATTCCATGAAGTCTTTGTTGGTGCACGACAATCAACAATTGATGATTTGGACAAGGATTGAATTCAAAAAATAAAGCAAAGATCAAATTCTAAAGCTTGAATATTAGTGCATGGTCAAAAGATTAAGACTTGTATATACATGTACATTAAGCTTTAAAATACTTCACTTATACCTCTGTAAGTGTGAGGAGTTTGTACATATATGCATATATATACAAGTATAGAGTTGGGACATAGATGAGAGGAGATATATAGACCAAGTATAGATGAGTAGAAGAAGAATTTATGTGATGAATGAATGAGATTCATCAAATCAGTTGTTTTCATGAGAATAGAAGAAAACTTCTGAAAACTGAGTTGTGAACTTTTCTCCATTGCTCCTTATTTGTTTATCCTATTGAGGAATTCTTTTGTACAAGTCTAGTTCTATAGTTGAGTATCCTTTGTACAAGTTTTGAGAGTTTAATTATAATCAGGCTGAGAAAATTTTAAGTAGGAACATTTACATGTGTAAAGTGAAGAAGTGAAGGCAGAAACACGCGCAATCCCGATGGTCAATGTTTTGATCAAATATCCCTTTATAGTGTAAATTTTTGAGCAAGTAAGCTCATTCTTTAAGTTGGAAGGTAAGCTACTTGTGGCTAAAAGCATTTGAATAAATGGGGTCTAGTTTGGGAGAACCATGCATTAGAAGTTGCAAGCATCAAAGTCGACTACAAAGAAGAACAGTTTCAAACATACGTACATTGTTTGAAGCGAATCTCAAGATCTACTGAACCTTTTGGAAATATTTAACTTGGAGAAGGTGCACAAAAACTTTAGAAGACACCTTGTGCAAATTGGCATTGAAAATTTTAAACATTTGATCAGTCAATTAGTGAATGAAGTGCAACAAACTTTTCTGAATAATTAGTATCTTCACGCTTAGTTCAAAGTTTGATAATTTGGCATTGGTCTTCCAAAATTGGTTGAGGTTTTGAGTTGCTCTTGATATAGAGGTGCTCTAACATCAAGGACTTGTTCTTTTGGAGATTAATACTCTCCATCAGTGGTATCAAAGCATGAGTCATCACAATTGAAGAAAGGAGGACCCCGACTATTGTAGTTATACAGAAATTAATCTTTGAAGATTCAAAAGGTGAAAGTTTGAAGTGAAAGCTAGAGAAGGAAGCGTGAAACTATCAAGAAGATCAAAAGGAACTACATTCGAAGTAAAGGTACATTTATTATTCACAAAGCTTGAAGAATTTATTGCATAGGTGAACAAAGGATGGGAGATTCTCTTAAGATAGAGAAATTGGATAGAGAAAACTATCATGATTGGTCAATGAGGATGGAAGCTCATCTCATGAGCAAAGATATGATAGGATACATCACAGGTGAAGAAGAGAAACCAAAATTTAGAGATCCTAGTGTTCCAACTAGGGAAGAGTTATCAGATTTGAAGACATGGATGAAGAAGGATGCTCAAGCAAGGAGCATCATCTACATGGGATTCAATGATCACTTGCTACCTCACATTAGAGGACTTGAAAGTGCAAGTGACATATGGAATGCTTTGGAGGAGCATTTCCAAAACACTACAAAGTCAAGGAAGGCATCTTTATGGGCAGAGTTCACCACATTCAAAAAGAAAGCTTCTCAATCTATTTCTGATTATATAGCAAGGATGAAGGACATTGTAGATGCATTAGGAGCAGTTGATGAAGATATTGAAGAGGAAAAATTGGTAAGAAAAGTTCTCACAAGTTTGAGAGGAGATAAGAAATGGAAGCCTTTCATTTTATCCACTGAATTGTCACTAGATCATTTCACTCTTGATTTGAATCAGTTGCTAGGACATATGTTAACCTTTGACCAGGATGTCAAAGGTGATGTTCATAAAAGTACAGGTCAAGCAATATTTTCAAAGGACAAGAAGAAGATTAACAAAGGCAAGCAACAATTGAATGAAGATGAAGGCCCTACTAGCCAAGCTAACTTCCTAAGAGGAAGAGGTGGTGGCAAAGGAAGAGGAAGAGGCAGAAGCGATAAAGATGGTGTCAAAGCTTGCAGGATTTGTGGTAAGACTAATCATTTAGCTCATGAATGTTGGCATAATAATCAGAATGGTGGATGATATAATCAGAACTTTAATTCTAGAGGAAGAGGTAATAGAAATCGGAGAGGTAGTTTCAGAGGTAGAGGTAGTAGAGATTACTTTGGAAGAAATGCAGGTAGAGGCTTTCAAAGTCAATCCTACAACAATACCTACTACAATGATGCTTTAGATCAGAAGGAAGATTCAACCTTAATTATGAATGCAACTTGTGAAAGACAAAGTGAAGATCAAAGAGTCTTCTACATAGACTCAGGGTGTAGCAATCACCTGAGTGGCAATATAGCTTTGATGACTGATTTGGAGAATAAGGTGAGTAATCATGTAGTTCAAACAAGTGATAACACAAAGCATAATGTGAATTCTATTGGATCAGTAAAGGCCAAGGATGAAAGCACTCTTTTGAGTAAGGTTTTGTATATTCCTACAATTCCAAAGAATGTGATAAATGTAGGGCAAATTGTAGAGAAAGATTATGAATTAAGGTTCACTAATGATGGAGTTTTGTTGGAAGGCCCTACCAATGGGTATAAACAAATTGTTTCAAGAAAGGAAGAAGGAAGGCTATTCACATTGAAGATTCAAGACAATGTTGGTCATGCCTTGTTCACCTATGGAGGACATAAGATCTATGAGTTAGATCTTTGGCATAAAAGGCTTGGACATTTCAAGAAAGAGTTTCAAGACAAAAATTGAAGAGACTAAGGTCAGATGGAGGGGTATTTCTCTAATGAGTTCAGTGATTACTTGTGGAATGCAGGTATAAAAAGGGAAGTTACTTGTAGATACTCTCCTCAACAAAATGGTGTAGCAAAAAGGAGAAATAGAACTCTTGTTGAGTTTGCAAGGTCAACTATGAAGGAGAAAAACTGTCCTAATTATTTGTGGGCTGAGGTTGTAAATACAGCCACATACTTGGTTAATAGGCTACCATGTAAAGCTTTGCAGGGTATGACACCATATGAAGCATGGTGAGGTAAGAGACCTACCTTAGATCATTGCAAAGTGTTTGGATGTTTGGCTTATGCATATGTGCCATCTCAGTTGAGGCATAAATTGGAACCTAAAGCTAAAAAGTATGTGTTTATTGGTTATGATGATAAGCAGATGGGTTATAGATTGTAGAGTCCATCCACAAAGCAATTCCTTGTGTCAAAGGATGTTACATTTGATGAGCAAGGAACTTGGTATGCAGGTACAATTAATATTAATGCAAGTGATGAAGAAACATTGAACCAAAAGAAAGGTAAATCAAAGGTTCAAATATTTGATGAAGAAGAGAACAATGAAGCATTAGTTGAAGTTGATCAAATGCCAAGGTTTGATCTAGAATGTGATGAACCAGAAACTTCAAGAAGCGGAGAACTCAGAAGATCATCAAGGCACAAATGGAAACCTACGAGGTATAGCTATGATACTTCATTTTTTACCACTAAAGATTATGCTTATATGGTGAAACTAGAGGAAGATCCTTCTACATATGAAGAGGCGAAAGGTAAGGAAAATTGGGAGAAAGCTATGCAGGAGGAGTATGATGCATTGATGGAAAATGAGACTTGGGATTTTGTTGGAACAAGGCAATCCCGAATTGATGATATGAATAATTTGAAGCAAGTCAAGAATCAGAATGAAGCCAAAGAATTCATTGAAGATAGTGAAGAGATCTCAAAATTATAGCTTGTATACATATGTATATTACATATGAAAAATTCTTGTATTATGAGTTTAGATGATCATTAGAATGATAATGAATAATGTAATAGACATGGGATGAGTTTAGAATCATATGTATATAAGTCAATGATGTAAATAAATATGAGAGAGAGTCATTAGAAGCCAAGTGTCCATGAGATAGATGTGTAGAGAGTTATCTTCAGGAGTTAGCATTGAGTCTTTCTCTAATTTCTCTCAGCTTGATCATGTGGATCAAGAAATCTTTTGTACACATCTAATCTAGAAGCTAATCAAGCTATGTTAAAAGTTTCATGGTCTAATTCCTTTCATGTTGTGTGTATGATCAATAGGAACATGTATATGTAAAGTCTTGAGGTAGACTTCTCAGAGTCGCGCACTTTTTTGTGTCAATGTTTTGCTTAGATCTCAGTGCACAGTGCAAAGTTTCTGATGACTGAGCATTCAAAATCTAAGTTATAAGGTAAGGAAGCTATGGCTAAAAGCATTTAGCAAAACAGAATTTGCATTGTGAGTAATCAATCTTAGAAGTTGACTATGTCAAAGTCGCTTGTTCAAGAAGTCCATTTTTGATATATCTTTGATCTTAAAGATCAAATTAAAATTTTAATGATTCTTTTGAAGGTCTAATGGTTGATATGATTGTGCAAATGTAGCGTGGAGATATGTGTATCATTAGATTGAAGAAATTTGGAGATATGTGCAGGTACTGAAGTTAAATCCTGAAGCAGACTTCTTGAAGAAGAAAAATTTTCACTCAGAGAAGTGATAGTGAATGATGACATGATAAATTAAGGTAACATTTGTGTAAAGTTTGGTCTATAACTGATATAGAGGTGCTCTTAAATCAGTATAGATCAAGCCTTTGGAGGTTTAGAGGTCTCCAACAGTGGTATCAGAGCAAAAGGTGCAATACAAAGTGAAGAAAAGAGCATTGGAAGTCCTCGACTGTTGCAGATATCAAAGATCTTGTGAATTGAAGGAGCAAAGAGTAAATTTTGAAAGAAAACCTGAAGAAGAACAAAGTACAAGTTCAAAGAATCAAGAAGGATTAAAGCTTCATATCAAAGGTACATTATATCATCATAAATCTTAGTAATTGCAGACACAGAAGATCAAAGATGGGAGAAAGATTGCTGATTGATAAGCTAGATAGGGAAAACTATCCAGCTTGGTCCATGAGGATGGAGGCACACCTTTATGGCATTCATTATAGGAGAAGAAGAAAAGCCTGAGTTTGAAGATCCTAGTATTCCAACTAGGGAAGAGCTTGCAGATTTGAAGAACTGGATGAAGAAGGATGCTCAAGCTAGGAGCATCATTTACATGGTTGTAAATGATTATCTTCTACCTCATATTAGAGGACTAGAAAGTGCAATAGATGTGTGGAATGCTTTGGAAGAGCATTTCCAAAATACAACCAAGTCAAGGAAGTCCTCATTATGGGGAGAGTTCATAACCTTCAAGAAGAAGAGCTCACAATCAATTTCAGATTATGTGGTAAGAATGAAGGATATTGCAGATAGCTTGGGAGTAGTAGATGAAGATATTGAAGAGGCTAAGTTGATAAGACAAATACTTACAGGTCTGAGAGGAGATGAGAAATGAAAGCCTTTCATATTGTCCATAGAATTGTCGTTAGATCATTTTACTCCTGATCTTTATCCATTGCTAGGACACATGCTAACTTTTGAGCAGGACATTAAGGGAGATAATGATAGGAGTGCAAGTCAATCTATGTACTCCAAGGACAAGAAAAAGAATGGCCAAGGGAAGCAGTCAACTGATGATGAAGGATCTTCAAGCCAAGCTAATTTCACAAGAGGAAAGATGAATTCAAGAGGTAACGGAAGAGGAGGTAAGAATAAAGATAATGTTAGAGCTTGTTGGGTTTGTGGCAGAACAAATCATTTGGCAAATTATTGTTGGTATAACAACCAAAATGGTGGAAGCCATAATCAGAGTTTCAATCAAAGAGGTAGAGGAGGCAAAAATCAAAGAGGTAATTTCAGAGGAAGAGGTGGTAGGACATCATATGCTAGAGGAGGTGGAAGTTTTCAACCTCAGCCCTACAATAACAACTATTATAATTACGCATAAGATCAAAAGGATGACATGACTCTCATCTTGAATGCAACACATGAAGCAGTAGGAGAAGATCAAAGGGTGTTCTATATTAACTCAGGATGTAGCAATCATCTGAGTGGCAACATATCATTGATGACTGACATGGAAGCAAAGGTGAATAGACATACAGTTCAAATAGGAGATAACACCAAGCATAAAGTGGAAAGCATTGGATCAGTGAAGACAAAGAGTGGAAGCACATTGTTAAGCAAGGTACTTTATGTTCCTACTATTCCTAAAAACCTGATAAGTGTAGGACAAATTGCGGAGAAGGGATATGAAGTCAGATTCACAAATGATGGTGTTTATGTGCAAGATCCAAATCAGGGATATAGAAGCATCATTGCAGGTAAAAAGGAAGGAAGACTTTTTACTCTCAAGGTCCAAGGTAATGTGGGGCATGCATTGTTTACTTATGGAAGTCAAAAGATGTCTTAGTTAGACCTATGGCATAAAAGGCTAGGTCATTTTAATGAGAGAGCCATAAAGGAAATGTCAAAGAATGATGTAGTGCTTGGATTGCCAAATGTTGAAGGTCAACACATGGTGTACAAGTGTGAAGCTTGTCAATTAGGTAAAGCACACAAAAGTTCATACAATAAATCAGGATACAAGTACTCAAACATGCTTGAGTTGGTTCATACAGATGTGTGGGGTCCTTCAAGGGACTATAGCATAAATGGATCCATATATTATGTATTGTTTGTTGATGATGCAACAAGATGGATTACACTCTATGTAATCAAGGACAAATCAGAAGTGTTCAAAACATTCAAGCATTATCATACTTATGCAGAAAGGATTACAGGACAAAAGTTCAAGAGGTTGAGATCAGATGGACGGGGAGAACATTTTTCTAAAGATTTTGATGATTATTTGTGGAATGCAGGTATAAAAAGAGAAGTAACTTGCAGGTACTCCCCTCAACAAAATGGAGTTGTAGAAAGAAGAAATAGAACTCTTGTAGAGTTTTCAATATCAATGATGAAAGAGAAGAATTGTCCAAACTACTTGTGGGCAGAAGCTATCAACACTGCAACATACCTTGTGAATAGGTTACCCTGCAAAGCTTTGGATGGTAGAACACCTTATGAAGCATGGTGGGGTAAGAAACCTACTCTTGATCATTGTAAGGTATTTGGATGTTTGGCATATGCTTATGTTCCTTCTCAGTTAAGACATAAGCTAGAACCCAAAGCAGAGAAGTATGTGCTTATTGGGTATGATGATAGACAGATGGGTTACAGATTGTGGAGTCCATCTACAAAGCAATTTCTTGTTGCAAAAGATGTTACATTTGATGAGCAAAGCACATGGTATACAGGGTCAACAAATGATTATGCAGATGTTGAAGAAGTTCAAAGGAAAGGGAAGACCAAAGTAAAGGTGTATGAAGAAGATATTGATGATGTTGATTGTAAAAGTAAATTGCAGGGAAATGTTGAAGATGGGCCAAGATTTGATCCAAAATCAAATGTGGCTGAGACTTCAAGAAGTGCAGAGGTCAGAAGATCTTTGAGAGAAAGAAAAGAACCTATCAGGTATAGCTATGATACATCTTTCTTAACAACAAAAGATTATGCTTATATTGTGAAGACAAAAGAAGATCCAGCCACATATGAAGAAGCTAAAGGTAAACAAAATTGGGAGAAGGCAATGCAAGAAGAGTATTATGCTCTACTTGAGAATGAGACATGGGAATTGGTGCCAAGACCAAAGAACCAGAAGGTAATTGGATGTAAGTGGGTGTACAAAACAAAGAGGTTTGCAAATGGTGAAGTGTCTAGATACAAAGCTAAACTTGTGGTTAAAGGTTATGCCCAAACTTATGGGGTAGATTATGATGAAACCTTTAGTCCAGTTGCTAAAATGCCTAAAATTAGTCTCTAATTGCTATTGTTGCTTGTAAAGGATGGAAGTTGTCACAATTAGATGTGAAGAATGCATTTTTGAATGGATATATTGCAGATGAAGTGTATATGGAGCAAACAGAGGGTTTCATGGATTCAATTGGATCAGATTATGTGTGAAAGATCAAGAGAGCTTTGTATGGTTTGAAGCAGGCTCCAAGAGCATGGAATTACAAGCTTCTTAAGTTCTTGAATGAATGTGGATATCAAGCTTCAAAGGCAGATTTATGTTGATATACATGTGTATTTATACATGTTTATTTACGTTGATGATATTATTATCATAGGTACAGATGCCCAAGGAATCAAGGAGCTTAAGAAACAAATAGAGAAGGAGTTTAAGATAAGTGATTTGGGAAACTTGTCTTATTTCTTAGGAATGCAGATTGTGTATACTCAACATGGAGTTTATGTTACACAAGAGAGATACTTGAAGAATCTTGTGGTCAAGTTCAATATGGAAGATTGCAAGCCTTCAACCACACCATTGGAGGTAAATCATAAGCTGAGGAGATATGGAGGTGAAAAATTTTATGACATGAAGAAATATCAGAGTTTGGTAGGTAATTTGATCTATGCTACCTTGACAAGACCAGACCTATCATATGCAGTTGGTGTCTTATCACAATTTATGCATTGTCCAAAGAAAACTCATTGGATTGCAGCTCAAAGGGTACTCAGATATACTAAGCGAACCCTAAGTGAAGGTTTGTATTATGGTTTTACTTCTGACACAAGAATCAAAGTGCTTAGTGATGCAGATTGGGCAGGTCAAATTAGATGATGGAAGGTCTACTCATGGTTATCTCTGTTACATTGGAGATAAGTTAGTTTCTTGGTGCTCAAAGAAGCAACATACAGTTGCTTTGTCATCCACAGAAGCTGAGTATAAAGGAATGGTAAAGGCTGCAAAAGAAGTGATATGGTTAAAGACATAGAGATTCAGTATCATTTCTTGAGAGAAAAGGTACTTGATAAAGAGATTGAAGTTGTGTATATATCAACAAAAGAGCAAGTTGCAGATATGATGACAAATGGCTTGGATGGACCTAAGTTGCAGAAGTTTAAAGAAATGGCAGGAATAAAGAAGAATGGTATAATCCCAATTAGTGATTGAGGGGGAGCAATTGGAACAAAGCAATCCTAAATTGATGATTATGAAGAATTTGAAGCAAGTCAAGAATCAGAATGAAGCCAAAGAAGTCATTGAAGATAGTGAAGAGATCTCATAATTGTAGCTTGTATACATATGTATATTACAGATGAAAATTCTTGTATTATGAGTTTAGATGATCATTAGAATGATAAGGAATAATGTAATAGACATGGGATGAGTCTAGAATCATATGTATATAAGTCAATGATGTAAAGGAATATGAGAGAGAGTCATTAGAAGCCAAGTCTCCATGAGATAGATGTGCAGGGGTTAGAATCAAGTCTTTCTTTGATTTCTCTCATCGTGATCATGTGGATCAAGAAATCTTTTGTACACAAATAATCTAGAAGCTAATCAAGCTATGTTAAAAGTTTCATGGTCTAATTCCTTTCATGTTGTGTGTATGATCAATAGGAACATGTATATGTAAAGTCTGCAGGTAGACTTCTTAGAGTCGTACACTTTTTCGTGTCAATGTTTTGCTTAGATCTCAGTGCACGGTGTAAAGTTTTTGATGACTGAACATTCAAAATCTAAGTTAGAAGGTAAGGAAGCTATGGATAAAAGCATTTAGCAAAATGAGATTTGTGTTATGAGTAATCAATCTTAGAAGTTGACTATGTCAAAGTCGCTTGTTCAGGAAGATAGTTTTTGACATATCTTTGATCTTAAAGATCAAATTAAAGTTTTAATGATTCTTTTGAAGGTCTAATGGTTGATATGGTTGTGCAAAGGTAGTAGCGTGGAGATATGTGTATCATTAGATTGAAGAAATTTGAAGATATGTGCAGGTACTGAAGTTAAATCCTGAAGCAGACTTCTTGAAAAAAAAAATCACTCATAGAAGTGATACTGAATGACTTGATAAGTTAAGGTAACATTTGTGTAAAGTTTGTTCTATAACTGATATAGAGGTGCTCTTAAATTAGTATAGATCAAGCCTTTGGAGATTTAGAGGTCTCCAACAGATTTGGTTCCTAAACCAAATAGTCAGAAGATCATTGGATGCAAATGGGTCTACAATACAAAGAGGTATGCAGATGGAAGTGTGTCTAGATATTTGTTGTGAAAGGGTATGCTCAGACATATGGTATAGATTATGATAAGACGTATAGTCCTGTGGCAAAGATGACAACCATAAGGACTCTCATAGCTATTGTTGCATGTAAAGGTTGGAAGTTATGTCAATTAGATGTGAAGAATGCTTTGCTAAATGGTTACATTTCGTATGATGTTTTCATGGAGCAACAAGAAGGTTTCAAGGATAAAAGGTATCCAGAGTACGTGTGTAAGCTCAAGAGAGCTTTGTATGGTTTGAAGCAGGCCCCAAGGGCATATAATTACTTGTGAAGTTCTTGAAAGAACTTGGTTTTCAAGTGTCTAAGGTAGATAGTAGCTTGCTTGTTAAAGCAAGTGATGATAAATTCATTTACATGTGCATATATGTTGATGACATAATCCTTACAGGTACAGATGAGAAGTTCATACAAAATCTTAAGAAGCAAATGGATAAAGAATTCAAGATCAGTGACTTGGGAGACTTGTTCTTGGGCATGGAGATTTCATATACTCAACATGGAGTATGTGTAACTCAAGAAAGGTATTTGAAGAACTTGTTAATCAAGATTAAAATGGAAGATTGCAGGGTAGCACCTACTCCAATGGAGCTGAATCACAAACTGAGCAGATATGGAGGAGAAGAATTCAAGGACATGAAGCTATATCAAAGTCTGGTTGGTAGTCTAATCTATGCTACTTTAACTAGGCCTGATTTGTCATATGCAGTTGGAGTGTTGTCTCAATTCATGCATTGTCCTAGAAAAGAACATTGGATTGCAGGACAAAGGGTGCTAAGATACATTAAGGATTCACATCAGATACAAACATCAAGATATATAGTGATACAGATTGGGTAGGTAATCCTGATGATAGGAGATCAACCTATCGGTATCTATGTTATGTGGGAGATAAGTTAATCTCTTGGTGTTCCAAGAAGCAACATACATTTGCTTTGTCATCCACAGAAGCATAGTATAAAGGAATGGTTGAAGCTGCAAAGGAGGTTATATGGTTGAAGACTCTCATGAAGAGTTTTGACATCATTCAAAGTACACCCTCTATTCATGGCGATAATATGAGTTCATTGTATCTAGTTGCTAACCCTATATTTCATGCTAGAACTAAACATATTGAGATCCAATATCATTTCTTGAGAGAGAAGGTGATTGATAAAGAGATTGAAGTCATACATACTTCAACAAAAGATCAGATTGTAGATATGTTAACCAAAAGCTTGGATGGACCTAAGCTACAAAGGTTCAAAGACATGGCAGTTATAAAGAAGATGGAGAAAATCACAATTGATGATTGAGGGGGAGCTCTTGGTGCAGAATAATCAACAATTGATTATTTGGACAAGGATTGAAGTCAAAGAATATAGCAAAGATCAAATTCTGAAGCTTGAAGATTAGTGCATGGTCAAAAGATGAAGACTTGTATATACATGTACATTAAGCTTTAAAATAGTTCACTTATACCTTTGTAAGTGTGACGAGTTTGTACATATATGCCTATATATACAAGTATAGAGTCGGGACATAGATGAGAGGAGAGATATAGACCAAGTATAGATGAGTAGAAGAAGAATGTATGTGATGAATGAATGAGATTCATCAAATCAGTTATTTTCATGAGAATAGAAGAAAACTTATGAAATTTGAGTCGCGATCTTTTCTACATTGCTCCTTTTGTGTTTATCCTATTGAGAAATGCTTTTGTACAAGTCTAATTCTATAGTTGAGTGACCTTTGTACAAGTTTTGAGAGTTTAATTATAATCAGGCTCAGAGAATTTTAAGTAGGAACATTTACATGCGTAAAGTGAAGAAGTGAAGGTAGAAACAGGTGCAATCAGGATGGTCAATGTTTTGATCAGATCTCCCTCTACAATGTAAAGTTTTGAGCAAATAAGCACTCATTCTTTAAGTTGAAAAGTAAGACACTTGTGGCTAAAAACACTTGAATAAACAAGGTCTATTTTGGGAGAACCATGCATTAGAAGTTGCAGGTGTCAAAGTTGACTATACAGAAGAACAATTTTAGACATAGGTACATTGTTTGAAGCAAATCTCAAGATCTACTTAATCTTTTGAAAAGATTTAACTTGCAGAAGGTGTGAAAACTTTAGAAGAGACCTTCTGCAAAGTTTGATTGAAAACTTTACACATTTAATCAGTCAATGAGTGAATTAAATGCAGCAGACATTTCTGAATAATTAGTTTCTTCACAATTAGTTCAAAGTTTGATAATTTGGCATTGGTCTTCCAAAATTGGTTGAGTTTTTGAGTTTTTCTTGATATAGAGTGTTGTCACATCAAGGATAACTTGTTCTTTTGGAGGTTAACACTCTCCATTAGTCTTTATAGATGTTCCTACCTTAAAAACAAAAATAGATCATAAACATGTTTTTTGACTAGACACAATGAATTCAAGTGAATAGGTCAATTCAAAAGTCTCTGATTCCCCTAATTGCTTGAATTGGTCATCTCAATAGCATGTGAAAAAAATAGAATCCCCTTATCTTTTGTCTTGATCCTAAAAGAAATAAATAGATCTCGAAAAGCCTTTTAACTAGTCACAACCAATTCAAGCGATTGGGCAAATCCAAAAATCTCCGATTCCACTAATCGCTTGAACCGGCCGTGTAGAAGATACCAAGCTCATGGATATTACCTTGCGCACCAAGAGAGCTCAAGGAGAAGAGGAATAAGAGAAATCCGCAGAAGAGGGTTGGAGCATGAAAACTGTTGGAAGTCGGAAGAGCACGTATGTCACAAAAAAAACGGCACAAATGAAGGTAGGAGCTTAAATAGGTCTCTAAGTTAAGTTGACCATTAGTGCCACATGGCAAAGTTTGATTGGCCCACATAATCTAGCCGTTGCAAATTCCAACGTATATTTCCACATGTCAACACTTTAGTGGTCCACATCATTTGATCATTGATATTTCAAATTCAATTTTTCCACATGGCACATGTTCATTGGTCCATGTCATCTGATCGTTTCTTTCTCTGTTCACCTATAAATACCAATTGCCTTGGTCTTTTTTTATTTTCAACCTTCATCAAATTTCTGCCTTCATAGCCAAGCACTCTGAGCTCTAGTCCTATACACAACTGATTCAAGCAATGATGCCTCTTTGACTCTCTTTGAATGCGCCTATTTTCTCGTATCGATCGCCTTTTGACATGAAGAGAAGAACGTGATTCTAAGTGTTTCTTCATCTGAGAAACTTCTAGATTTTATGGTTCAAGAGGGATTGAGGGTGAATCATTTTTCAGATGCAATGAAAATCTTCAATCCACCTTTGATTTTGAAGCACTTGTGGAGAAAAGCAAGGCATTTCTTTTGGATGAATGGGAGACCTTTATTCGGATATTAGATGGTCAAGAAGTTATCATATCTAGCAATAGTTATATCCACCCAATGAGTTTTCGGAAGATCCTTTGGATAGGGCCAAAATCACTAGAAAATGTAGGAAGATTCCCCCCTTTCCAGGCAGGATAGAAATTTTCCCAGAACACCAAAACAATTGTTGTTTAGTGGCCTTGAGCATAGGGTTTATGATCTGGCTTGATCACATCTCAATTGGGAAGATTGAAGAAAAGGAGCATGCATCCCTAGATGTTTCTCTTGAAAAATATTCAGAAACTCAAGCCAAAGATATTGTTGAAGAGATTAACCTCCAAGCAGAAGAAGAAGAAGAGTTAAGGAACTTTGATGTCGTTTCTTTTAGAGCAGAGACTACCATAAGAGAGCTAGAAGAAAATGTGAAAATTTCAGAGAAATCATTCCTACCAAAACTCCCATATTACTTTATCTTTGGGAAGTATTTTGTTCCTCTCTATCATTCAAGAGCTCTTCAATATTAGAGAAGACTACTACCTTGCTGCTATAGCTGAATCAGAAGAAGTTGCAAGGAGGTTTATAAATGAGAAGGATGAAATTAAAGAGTAATTTCTGAACTTGGACTTACCCTTGTCGAGTAAAGAATTCAAAGACTCGTCCAAAGCTCTCTCATGCTGCTATGAAAGAGTGCTCTCACAGAAGCCGACCCTTGCAGATGAAGATTTTGACCAGCAACGAAAAGATTTGCAGATTTATTCATTTGGATGAGGATATTCATTTGTGGAGGTAGCTGAGGACAAAGGAACAATAAGTATTGACGAGAAACAATTGATCCAGGAGGAAGATGAGGTCAAGCTATGTCCAGATAAGTAAATTTTGAGATACAACCGATTCAAGTGATTAGGTCCATCGAACAATTTTTTATGAGCCTATTCGCTTGAATTTTTCGTGTCTAGACTTATTCCTTTTTATGTCTTCTTTTAGCTCGTCCCTTATGTAAAACAAGCCAAATAACATCTATTTGTGATCATTTAGAAGAGATGACCAATTCATGCGATTAGGCCCATCCGAGACTTTCTAATGATCCCATTCGCTTGAATCGGTCATCTCCTAGATTTCTCTATTTCATGATTTATTTTCCTGATCCAATAACTATTCCTCATATTCTTAGTGTGCACATCACAAAAGGATTATTTTCTCTAATGAAAATGATGATCTTTCAAGTCCCACCGATTCAAACGATTAGGCTTACCCGAGCCTTTTGGATGAGCTTCTTGGCTTGAATTGGTCATGTCTATGAAGTTCCTCATTTGCTCTTTATTAAAGGCCTTTATCACTCAATAATTATAAATGGAAGGTGATGGTAGGTTTGTAATGATTCTGGATAACGACCGGTCAAGCAATTAGGCCCATCCAAGATTTCTTAATGATCCTAGTTGCTTGAGTTGGTCATCTCCTTTATTCTTTTTACATAAGTTCATTTTTGTCCCAAGTCATTCAAAGTTGTTTTGCTCTCTCTGATCTTGCTTTGTCATTGTTTCCATAGTTACCTATATTGGACGAGGACAATTATCTTGGCAGGGGGAAGGGCACAAGAAAATCTATAGAGAGTAAAGGAAAAGCAAAACTAGATATACATTCATTCATTCATTTGCTATCGTCCAAAGTTGAATCCAAATTTATTCTATGTTGTACATAAGCAATATAGTGAGGACCCTGATTTTGCATTATTCTCTCTGAAGACTCTTTCAAAGTGCATGGGCTTTTCCTCACTACCCTTTAAGGCGTATAGGATTTTGCTTCTTGAGAGAATAGCAGCATTCAAGATTTTTGTCCATGCCCCAGGGCTCAGTGCTTCTAGAGCTGGATATTTCTTTCTTATTCAAGCAATGCAATGGCTACAGAGGTCTAAGATGTACAAAGTATTGCTAGATACAGGAGAAAGGAGTTCCTTAAATACAGAGGAGATTTATGAGAGTCAAGCTCATTCAAAAGATTGAAAGAAGAATAAATATTTCATTTCAAAAATTTCATGAGTTCAGAAAGTGTATATACATCCATATGTATTTTTTGGCCAGAAGAATTGTAAAAGATAGTCTAAATATTATAGCTTCAAACTGGAATGAAATCTCATTCTTTTTTGTAATCCATATTTCCTAAAAGAAATGACATCTGGTGATAGTCCTTATTGACATGATCTGTATAGATTATATGGTGATGATATTTGGCATGTGCTCCTTTGTAATTGTCTTCTATAGAACCAATCAAAAAGCTCTTTGAAAGCATTAATTTTTGTGACTCCTCCTCCTTTTCTTGTGCATCTAAAGAAGCTTGTTCTTGCTTGATAATGAGATTTTTCCATGCCCTCGGTGTTCCATGTGGCAAGCATTTCCTTTTTTGCAAAGAATGGACCATGTAGAAGAAGAATATGTTGTAAAAACATAAAGCTAAATATCATGATATGTTTATTTCAAAACACACCAAGAATATTGGTGGAGTAAATTTCTTTGAAACTCACCAAGTAGTAAGTTATGTCTTTGACACTCCATGCCTCTGTGATGGTTTCTATAAGCTCTATGATTGCGCTTCTAAATTCAATCACATAGGTATCAGATGTAACTTGTTGCCTCATGATCTTCAAAAGTTTATCTAGTCTGACCCAAACTTCCATTCTTTTTTTTGCTATTTCCAAATTGCTTTTTACATTTTTTGCAAACTCGCAAAATTGATTCCAACAATTCCACATTGCATTTAGTCATTTTCCATCAGTGTTGCTGAAGAATCTTCTTGCTTTTGCATCCCCCATTGACACATCCTGTAATACATCACCTGTATTTTGTGAAAGCTTCGGATCTTTTCTTAGATGAACATTTCCACCATGAAATCCCATTTTTGAAAGGAGAGATTCACACTTTTTTATGCACTCATCTGCAAGCGTTGTAGGCTTGATGGAATATGCATAATCCAAGTGAAGACAGACCAATTTATCAATGATCCTTAACTCTACATGCAACATACATATGTGTACATTAATCAATTCTATTGGAAGTATGGGATCCCAAATCATGGCAGAAGATGAGTAATTATGTAGATTAAAAATTTTTCTAGAAGGAGCTTCCTGAGCCTCATTTCTAGCAATCCATCCTCTTGTACCTAGACTTTGCATGCATTACAAACAAAGGTACTTACTTTGCACCCTCTCTTATACCAAACATGCATTTTAGAGTCTTTAAGTCTCCACTCAAATGCCACTCGATTTTAAAGCTTTTGTAGTCATTCACATTCAAGAATTCTCTTGAATGATGCCTTTGGATAGCATTTGGAATGTTTGTTGTAAGAATAACCACTTAAGTGTTTTATGATTCTTAGATGGAACTTGAGCACACCCAACCCACCATAACTCCATTTCTAATTGTACTTTGAGAGATGGAGTATCCAGTTTCCCAAGGGTACTTGAGAGGTAGTGTCCATGTAGCGGGGTCGATTGTTCGGTTCTTCATTTTTTACTATCCTTTGTAAGTTGTAGTCCCTTTGTATGTACTTCTTCCTTGTATTCCAACTTGATGGTGTATTTGTGAGCTTTCAAAAATTGCTAGCTACTCAAAAGAGGTTGTCAGTGTTGAGTGTGAGCAGTTCTCAACAGTGGGCTGATTCCTTGCTCTTACTATTGTCACCTTGATGTCCTCTGGTTCTTTCAAAGATGGCTTTCATAGTTTTCATGTCAGGTACTTGTAGCCCATAATGGATGATGGGTACGTATGTTAGTGCATGGGTTGAAGAAAATATATGCCTTGTGCATGGCCTTGTAATGTGGCCCTATGCATGCATACTTGGGAAATGCATTGGAAGAAGTATGGTGCAAGAAATTGGGTCTTGAGCAAAGTTCTCAAGGGTATGCTGACGAAGAGGTTTCTTAATCTATCATGGTTAAAGTGTTGTCGAGATAAGCCATGCTTACCATGGTCAAAGGTCCATTGATATGCGTCTCTTTGTGTTGTTCTCCCATCACAGCGATTGATCATTAGCTTGTCTTTCTGTTGTTGCATGTTCTTGTTTTCATTGATGGGATTCTTCAAGCGCACAGTCCTGATCATTTTTTTTTCTTTTGTGGGGAATAATGTCACAAACTAAGGAGAAAGAGGTTAGTATCAAGAAAATATTTTTTCATATGTCAAGTGTGTTTCATGGGCCTAGGATTTCTCAATTGTGTCTATGCACGGTCATGTAATGTGGCCCTATCTTAATGCATGCTTTGGAAATGCATGGTCTAAATGGTGCAAAAGACAAGGTTATGCCAAAAGCACATGGTTGTTGCTCATCGAGGCTTTCAATGTTGCTGATGGACGTTGATGCAGTCTTTGTTGGAGGTAGCTAGTGGATCTTGAAATGATGTGATTAGTAGATGGTGAAATGAAAACTGACATTCCTCCCTTTAGGGATCCATTTGAGAACAGTGTTTGACTACGTAGAGATCAACTTTGGCTTCTTCAGTTGTGGATGGTTGCTTGAATTTTTTATCCCTCATGGTTAATGCTTTGTTTTTGTAGGTGCTTTTGATGCTTTTGGCTTCCAAAACCATATCCTTGATGAGTGTCTTCTTACGTTTGCCGAAGGGGTGGGTTTATCTGCTTTTGGTCTCTGTGCTCGATTTTTACCCTTTTATCTCCTTGGCTTCTTTGTTGAGACCTTTTGCATGGTGGAGAGCATAGGCCTTTGTGCATGTGCAAGTCTTTTGGGAACCCACTTGTGTAATCGCCCTTGTTGAGCTGCAAGTAATTTCTTAGGCACCCAAATGTGTCAGAGACCTTCTTGTTGAGCTGGTCTTGGTTGCTTGGTTCTTTTCTTTGGATGGTTGGCTTGCCTCGATGGGAATTGTGTTGGCAAGGCTGGTGATTGCTCTCCTTTTCGTACCCAGATTTGCTTCATGCCCGGAATTACTTTCTTCTTGAAATCTCTTTGTCTATTTGATATAGAGGTTGTCCTGTATTGTTTTGCTTGCCTTTTTGGTTGAGTTGTGGTGGTGGCATTAGTCCTTGCATAAGAGGAGGAGTCTGCTTGTCTTTGAGCCTGTTCTTCCATGATTGAGTTCTTCTGGAACATAGAGCTTTTGACACATACAACATCTTTTTTGCTAAGATTAGTCCTAGAAGAACTAGGAGAATGTGTGACATCTAGACTTGTGAGCATGCAATTCTCTAATTCTAATGTAATGCATTGTCCTTGTACCCAAACTTGAAGAAGTTGACTTTTTCGGTTCAAGTTGATTGCATGGTCGTAAATCCAATCTTGACCCAAGACAAGTGGCTCTGTAAGGTCCTCATCATGAGACACTAGCATTTTGACTTTCATTGGAACATCTTGAAGGTAGATGGGAATTTCCACCTCGCCCAGTCAATGGGTCTCCATGCCTCCCAATCCTATGAGATAGGCTTCAATGGAATTGATGTTTAGTTGCAAAGGCAGTATGAGAGTCTGACTGCACTAGTTGATGCACCTGAGTCAACCAATACTCTCATAGTCCTTACACTCTTGCCTCATCCTACCTCTATAGTCACAAAGGGGTGTCGGTCGATTATTCGAGACATAATTACATCCGATGTGTGGCACATGGTCATGTGATATTGTGGGGTTTCACGATTGACATCTAGGCCTAGTCACCTTAACTTATTTTGCCTAATGCACTCTCTCGCTTCTGCCTATGCTTCTTCTCTAACCCTAAACTCTTCTTCTTTTCTCTTCTTAGCAATGTTGAGTCTCCTGAGCATATTCTCTATAAGAGGTTCTTGATATAGCTTGACTCTACATCCACTAATATAATTTGGCAAGATGTCACCTTCCAGAGTGGCCAGTTGAACCGCACCGCTAGTGGAGATTCTATTAATGATCATGGGTCCATATCCTCTTTTTTCCAATTTATGTGCATGTTGCTTTAGTGTATAAACCAACACTAGGTCTCCTTCTTTTAGTCCTTTATCCTTGATGTGTGCATCAAAGTATGCCTTTTGCCTTTTCTTTGCAGCGTAGATGCCTGCAACTGCTCGTAGCCTCATCTCACCTAAGCATTCTAGATCAAAGATCCTAGAGGACAACTCGTGTCCATTCCACTCCTGCTCTTGTGCTACTTTTAAAGCTGGGATTAGGAAGTCCAATGGTAGCACATTTTGACCAAAGACCATCTGAAATGGGGTGGCATTGAGTATCATTTTGTAGGCAACTCGATAAGCCCAAACAACATGATGAAGTTATTTGTCCCAATCAAAGCGTTTATGATTTACCAATTTTGTTAGCACATTACATGGAATCTTATTTGTGCTCTCGGCTTTTCCGTTAGCTTGTGGATGATAGGGGGCACACTTATTATGTATCACCAAGAATTCTTGGAGAAGGTTTTCAATGACTTCATTCAAGAAGTGTGTGCCTCTATCACTTACTAACTCTATTGGTAACCCATATCTCATGAACATGTTCTCAAATAAGAACTTGGCCGTAGTTTGAGCATCATTCTTTGTTGTGGTTTTTACTTCCGCCCACTTCGTAAGATAATCTGTGGCTACAATAATGTACTCTGCATGGGCGTTTCTAGCTGGGGGGTTGATAGGACCTACAAAGTCTATACCCCACTTCGAGAATGCACATCCTCCCATCATTGGTCTTAAAGGCATCTCATCTTTTCTGATCGGATATTGTGCATGTTGGCATGTGTCACATTTCTTCACATAGGTATGTGCATCCATATGAAGAGTGGCCCACCACAGTCCTGAGAATAGAATGGTCTTGATTACTCGGTTAGGACCAAAGTGTCCACCTGCAACTCCATTGTGTGCAGTTTCTAAGATTTTCAAATAATTTGATTCATGAATGCACAATCTTAAGTATCCATCTTTGCCTCTCCGATATATGTTGTCTCCTACTAAGGCATAGTCCTGAGCCTCTTGCTCCATGCTTCATCTTCTTGGTAGACCAGCCTCGTTCGGTAGTGTTCCTTATTTCATAAATTCTACCAATGGAGCACTCCAATCTGGAATTAATGACACGTGATAAAGGGTAGCATGCTCCATTGGAGATCTCTCTTTGCACACTCGACAATTCTTAATCCATTCATGTAGTTCTTTTTCCATACTAGGCCAATACACTCCTAAATATTTTAGATTTTGCAATGTTCGTTGTTTAGAATAGTGATTTCCTAGCAATCCTTCATGGGCTTGTTGCAACCAACTTCTATGTTCATCCTCCTCGACACAACAAGCTAGTACACCCTCTGTATCTTGCTTGTACATACTTCCCGCCAATATTTGATATTTTTGTGACTTAACAATTTCATCTGTGTTCATTTTCTCATTCTTATGTGCGGGTCCGAAGGTCAAGAAAGGTACCAACTTATTTGCCCATTTAGGAACAACTTCTAAATTGAACAGATAAGCAGCAGGCAAGTCATCAGACACTCCTTGCGGTGACTCGCTTGAAGTGATGCAAGAAAGGTGATCAGCCCTAAGGTGGGTTTTACCTTTCCTGACAACAACTTCAAAGTCATATTCCATCAGTAAGAGGAACCATCCTACTAGGTGTCCAATATTTCAAGGTTTATTAACCAAGTATAATAAGGCTTGATGATCAATAAAAAAAGTGAACTTGTTGGCCAATAGATAGTGTCTAAACTTCTTCACAATGTATACCATGCCTAGGCCTTCTCTTTCAGTTGTTGTATAGTTTTGTTCAGCCGCATTCAGTTGTCTGCTAGCATATGCTATAGGCAAATCTAGATTTCCTTCACTTGTGGGTTGTGACAGCACACATCCTATTGCATGATTGGATGCATCCACATGGACATGGAATGGTTTATTCCAATTAGGAGTGGTTAGTATTGGTGTTGTGCATAAACACCTCTTCAGCTCATTAAAGGATTTCTCACACTCATCATTCCACTCAAAATTCCTCAACAAGGCATAAAGAGGCTTTAGCTATGATTGCATACATGTGGATAAATTGCGATAGTATCCACAATGTCCCATAAAGGCTTGTACCTCTTTAACATTCCTTGGCCTCGGCAATTCTACTATGGCTCTAAGTTTGTCCTCATCTATAGAGATTCCGTTCTTAGAAACAATATGACCTAAGATTTTACCTTGTCGTACCATGACACACTTTTTTGGGTTTAGACACACCCGATATTCTCTACACTTGTTGAAGATCTGTTTGAGCTCAGGGATATGGTATCTTCTTTCTTGGGAATGAGCACATAAATCATCCACATATACTTCTAAGCTCCTTCGCAAGAAATCTTTGAAGACATGACACATGAGTCTTTGGAATGTTGCAGGTGCATTGGTGAGCCCAAATGGCATCACGCGAAATGCAAAAATTCCCCACTCCATGGCAAAGGCCATTTTGTGTTGATCTTCTGGGGCAATGGCTACTTGGTTGTAACCTGAAAATCCATCGAGGAAGCTTTAAATCTCCTTGCCTGCAACACGTTCCAATAAATGTTTGGTGATTGGAAGCAGATAGCTATCTCTGATCGTAGCGGCATTAACTTTTTTAAGGTTAATACACACTTGTGACTTTCCATTCTTCTTGGGAACCACTACAATGGGGGACACCCATTTAGTATGCTCAATCTCATAGATGAATCCGGCTTCAATCAGTCTATCAATTTCTTCTTTTATCTTGGCTGCATAAGTGTCATTATATGTGTACAGCTTTTGTTTGATGGGTTTGGCATCAGCAGTCATGGGGATAGTATGAGAGCAAATTTTCAGATCTACTTCCTTCAAGTCTCTATAGTTCCATGCAAACACATCCTTGAATTCCCTTAATAGAGCTACAAGCTCTATTTCTTCTTCTAGACTTAGGTCTTCTCCTATGTATGTACATATCTCTCTTCATTGTCTTCAATGGTGACTACGATTTTTTTGTTCTTTTCTTCATTATCATATGCTTATCTTGTGGTGGCCTCTCTCTTAGGAATTCGTACCAAAATTTTCCGATCTTCAACTTCATATTTCTTGAAATTCTCTAGTACTTCATCTAATGATTCCTCCTCTTCTTGTTTTATTGCTTTTCTTTTCTTTTTCTTTTGACCTCCTTCACTTCCATCCTTTGAATTTACCGTTTTAATACTTGTGAGATGTTCTTCTTCTTTTTGGGTAAATACTCCTAAATCTTCTAGATAGTGCTTCTCTGAGTTAAAGCAACTATCCATCACAATGGACTCCAGATCATCGTCATTCTCTTCTTCTTTTATGACATCACTAGGGTCACATTCTTCTAGCAGGGGTTGACACATGAACACATAAATATCATACCCCTCCTCATCACAATGAGGTGTCCATTGTTCTTCATTGACAACAATGTCCATGGTGGCTAGAATTTTTGCCCAAACATGAGGCTCGAATTCCTCATCTGGAAATATCATTGGTGTATAGGCTAGGTCTTTAATTGGTCTATCTCCTGGAGGATCTCCTTCTTCTCTTGCTTTTAGACGTCTTTCCTCTTCCTCGACGACCCTGCACATCCACAAGTGAGTATCTTCATGCATCCAAGATGGATCAGAATTACTTTCAAAATGCACAGAGATAGAATCTTCTTTCGCTTTGTGGATAGGATTCCACTGTAGGGGTGGTACGTCTCTAAATGTATAGTCTTTTAGATTGACCTTGGTTGTGACCCCTAAGTGCTGCAAGTACAAAGAGTTGGTTCCCCAATCTTGCACGATTTGCAATTGTCATAGGAAGGGTCTTCCTAGGATCATCTCATAGACATTATTTTTCTCAAAGTCACATATAGCAAAGGTGTGCTCGAACGCAACCCCACAAGTGGTTAGAGTTATCCCTTCTAGCAATCCTAGAGGTCTTTCAACATGGCCATCAGCCATCTGAAACTTTGTTCTAGTTGGTCTTAATGTGGGTTTGCCCCATTGCTTCCACAAGAAGGTGGTCGCAATAGCAACACCATCACCTGAATCTAGGATAGCCTTGGTTTTGTAACCTTGGTAGGTGATTGGAAGATAAGTATTACCTTCTTCACCTTCAGTCATGTCCCCTATTTTGTCTAGAGGAATCTTTGGGACTTTTACCTTAGAGCCTACTTTTGACATATAAGAATCAAGTTCTGGAACCTGATTTGCCACATGTTTCCATAGCTTAGGTTTTACTTTGAACAGCTCTTCTACAATAAGATGACACTGAACCTTAGTGTTCTTCATGACATCGGTGTTTCTTGGAACCACTGAGTCTTCATTTCCTACCAATATTGTGGGAGCTCTGATCTGAAGAGATTTAGATTCCCATGGGCCTATGAATTGTGGCAACTCTTGTAGAGAATTAGATTCAAAATCTAATATTTCATCTTCTTGTTGCTCTGCTTGGTCTCCATAAATAGATGGAATGTCTTGGGGAAATTGATCATGAAGATTGCCAATTTCAAGAATAGGAGGGGGATTCTCCTTCTCCTTGGCCCATTTCTCTTCTTGAATTTCCCACAAGAGCTCTTGAGAGTACTCTTGAATTGAAAAAGATGTTCCAGCATCCACCGAATCAGGAACATAAGACTTCGTTGGCAGTGCGCTTCCTCTTTCAACAACTGGTTGAGCCTGTGGCAGTAAAGAAACTTGGGGCTTGTTTACCAACTACTCTAATCTTTCTAGTAAGCCCTTGAAATGTAAATTCGGTTTGATAGAGTTTGTCTGATTGAACGATTGATTGATCTCAAGCATAGCTTGAGCTAGCTCTACCATTTTCATGCACATTTTTGTCCATTCAATCTCTAAATCTACTCTAGGGTAGCTCTTGTCTAGGTTTGCAGTTGTTGGCCCTTCTTGAAGTCGAGCCTGGTAGGCCTTGAACATCATGTCCAAGTCTTCTGGGGTTGGATCTGCAAGAACGGACCCTGGTTGTGGTTTATTTACAATGGGTGGTGGGGTGGGATGAGGTGGAGTGGATGGAGCTTTAGCATGCGAGGGGATTTGAGATGCAATACCTTCTATTTTTGTTTTTGCATCTTTCAAGCTTTCTTCTAATTTTGATAGCTTTTTATTCCACTTACAATTGGTTCTCTCTCGGGTATCCTTCCAAGTTCTTGTTGTCCTCTTACTAGGCTCTCCTGATTCACTTGACTCTGATTGATCAGCTGGTTTTGCTTGTTGTACGGATTGTGCCCTAGTAACTACCTGTATAGGAGCCACATTATTGCTACTTGAACTTGAATCCACCACTAAGCCGACCACATTAATGGGTGTAACCTTGGATGCACTAGAGGGGTTCCTAGGACAATCTCTCGGGAGATGTTCTTTGCCGCACTCAAGACAAAAGCCTTGTATTGTGATGTTTTGTCCTTGTCCCGGAGTCAGTGAGTGGGGACATTCATGAATGAAATGGTCACCTTGACATCTAAAACATGGTCCTCTAGGGGCTTGTGGTCTTACTTGTCTCAATTGTGGCCTAGGGTTTGGATTTGTATACATGACATTGGAGTATTATGGCTCCCAATTTTGTTCCATAGGTGGTGCCTCATATTGATACGAATAATTCTCACTAGGCTTAGGTGACTCTGTGTAATAACCATATGGACTATCTTCATGGGAGTAGTCTGAACTATGAGCATGAGAGTCATTTTCTGAGATCAAAGGGATCACTGGCACCAGTGCTCTATTAAGGTTCTCCTCTGCCACTGCATACTTAACTCGAATCACATTAGCGAGAGCTGGTGGTTGGTTTCCTAGGATTGGATGTGGCCTATATGATGCCTCATATTGCTGTTGTGGCCTATAATATGGCTGTTGGTATTGATTCTGATACCTATCCTGTGGATAAGGTTGTTGATAATTCTATATGACAACCTGCCTGTCGTATGGACAATTTTGAGCCGTGTGGTTCGTGTATTTTCTCTCAATAGTGCAATACAGAGCATTAGAGTTTCCTTGGGGTTGAGCCATCGTCGGACAAACATTAGCCATGTGGTCTCCTCCACAATTGTAACATCGCTTCAATGGTGCTTGTTTATTTTGAACTCCTAGCTTCTTGGCAACTTATTGAGCTATCTCATCTATCTCTTTGGAGGTTTTGGAAGTATGACTAATAGAACTGTTTGAATCCTTATAGAGTTTTGACAATCCTAACTCCTCACCCAAATTGTCTTCTATGTCAATACATATCCTCACACACTCTTCTATGGATCTAGGCTCTTTCAAGTACACATATGATCTCAACTTGGTGCTTAACAAGCCATCTAAAAACAAAGCCACTTTTTTGGCTGGTGTGGGTAACTCGGGAATAGGGCATCTTTCTATGTATTGTTTGAGCTGTCTTCCTACAAGTCACACTGTTTCTTGAGGTATGTGCTTGAAGCTATGGATTAAGGATGATGTATTATGCCTGATGTCACTCTTGGAAAATTCTACAATGAATTCCTCTAGCAGTTGACCTATGTTCTGATAATTGCGACTGCTCAGGGGTTGGAACCAAGCTAAGGTAGTGCCCTTGAGAGTCAAACCAAATGCCTCGAACTGAGTGAACAATTCCTCCACTTGTTCAGCTCTTAGCACTTGTTTGAACTCGGCCACATGATCATAAGGATCTCCTGACCCATCAAAGTAGTTCTTCATTGCCTTAACCACCTGAGAGGTTCTAAGGGTTCTTGGGTGCTCTCGGGGTCTAGGCAATGGAAAATCATGTTCATGTCTTTGATGCCTATGTACTCTATGTCTCTCCCTTCCAAGTGTTTCATTTTCGAATCCTGATTGATCTCTACCCACGGTATGTGCAAAGCTTACCTCAGGTCTCTCTCTGGTTCTTTCCCTCTGGATTTCATGAGCCTGGTATGATCCTGCTCCTTGGAGGCCAGGGGGAACATTAGATCTTCATGGAGGGAAAATCAATTCGCTCTTTCAGGTGTATGTGTGCCTATTATGTTCTGTTACCAAGAACATTTTCTCTGATGTGTTATCTAGATAGAAAACTTTGTATGGTGTCTTCGGATCCTTGAACTCGTAGATGGTGACTATTGGACTAGGTTGACCTGGCTTGAATCTTCAAAAGGCTTCCTCCGTTTCTCTATTCACGAATAGTTCTATGCTTTTGTTGTCTTGAAATATCCAATATGGAGTGATTGCTCTAGTCAAGACTAACTTACCTCTGGGAGTCTTGGGTTCTCATCCTAGGTCTCCTTGCTCTAGGTCTCCTATGTCATTCTTAGGAATGATATTTCCAAATTCATTTGTCCTCTCTGGTACACTGGTCACTACATACATGGTTCCTTCCTTATCAATGTATGACCCCTCTTCGAACTTGACCAGTGTGTGTTCAAGTCAAAAAGGTTGATCTCGATTTTTAAGTTGGACCATTGATCACTTAGGCCATCCTCATAGATGTGCGCACCTAATTGGTTGGTCCTTATATACTCCAATTGGGTCTTATAGGGGCCTTCTAGTGTCTGTAAATAAGCAGTACCTGAGGTACGTGTGGGTCTCTCCATGCTAAAAGACATTTCTGAATCACTTGTGTCAAAACTTAGCATGTAGGGATAACCACTTAGTTGTTGTGCCCAAGACTTAGGTGTATGGTTGTCACTAGCCTCAGATGATCTAATGCTTTTTCTATCCTTGCCTAAGTGTCTGCCAGATCTCAGGTTCATAAGCCTTGTCTTCTGGGCCCAAGGTTCTCTTGTATTGCTCAAAATCCTTTGGGACTCCTTGGTTTCGTAGTCCCACATGAGGGTCAACCTCAAAATAATATATCTAATAATCCCCACGAGCTTTCCAATGAACCCAAAATCACAACAAACGGATTTTGTATGAGAAAGTTATGCCAGTTCACGGTTCTGGGGGTTAAAATAGGGAAACATGACCTCTATGGGATTGCTTCAGAACATGCGATACATGATACTTAAGAAGTATCGGTGATACTTGGAAATAGACGATACACGATACTTGCCTTACCACGATACACGGTATCTGAACTAAACGATACACGATACACACGAGACGCGATACGATACTTGGTTTCAGACGATACATGATACTAGATGAGTATGTGGGGATACACAATACCAGGGGTAGGTGGTACACAATACTTGTACTCCCACGATACACGATACTGACCTTTTTGGGGATACACGATCCCACGATTGACGATACATGATACTTAGTGGGCGATGATACACAATACTTGAGGTTGGTGATACTTGGACTTCACGAGACACGATACTTGAGCTACCGCGATACATGATACTTGGGAAGTATCACGATACACACTTAGGTGATGTATGATACGTGATACTTGACCCGATGATACATGATACATGATACATGATACATGATACTTGAGGACTTCACGATACACGATACTTGAGCTCCCGTGATACATGATACCGACCTTTGCAATACACAATACTTGGGAAGTATCATGATACACACTTAGGTGATACACGATACTACTCGACCCGATGATACACAATACATGATACTTGAGGACTTCACGATACACGATACTTGAGCTACCACAATACACGATACTGACCTTCATGATACACGATACTTGGGAAGTATCGCGATACACACTTGGGCGATACACGGTATGCAATACTCAACCCGCCGATACATGATACATGTGAGGTATCACGATACATGGGGAGATGATACCCGATACTTGATAAGTATCACGATACATGGGAGTTCTGGTATCGCGATACCTGAACTCAATCGGACATGATACTTGGAGTTTTTGAATTCCAAATTCAAAAATGTTTGCAAATATGCGTACCTTAGGTTCTCCTTGTCACTTCAATGTGCCTGTAAATGCAAGAGTTCTCACCAAACCCACGATACCACACTCACAATACTTGGTGCAGGTCGTGTCATGTTCGAGAATAGTCACTCAGTTTTTGGGTATATTGAGGTGTATTTCTTCAGTGTTTCAGCTCTGCGCCTCCTCTACACTTCTTGCTCATAGCCACAAGTGAAAAGCGAGGTAAATGTACACTACAAAATGGAAAAATCTGAGAAGATGAAGGTGGGAGAAGGTGGTGATGATGATGAAGATGAAGGTGGAGAAAAACTCAAAAATTGAACTGAAAATGGTGATTTTTTACCTTCCAACGTCACTACTCTACGTCTTACCGTCACATGCTCGTCCTTCAAGCTCTCTCCCCGGCAACGGTGCCAAATTTGGTGTCACTCAAGCGCAATGGTAAGTACCAACATGAGGAGATTCACCTCATAAATGTCAATCCATGGAGACTTGAGGACTGGTATGAAGATCGTGAGCAAGTGATGGCACGTGCGTGAGTGAAAGCATACAAGCATGCACACACATACACACACAGGCGCACAATGTAAGATCAAAGAGTGGAACAATGGAAGGACTTTGATTGCAAAAGAAATCTATTACAAGAGCTCAAATCTCTAACAAGCTAACCTCAAAAATGAGCTCTCCATCCCTTTTTATAGTTTTTTGAGTAGTTTTGACCCTATCCAGACCTAGTGTCCGGCCTAGTTGAAAATTAGGTTCTAGGGCTTATTTGGGGGTTCAAACGGAGTCTAAAAATTATGAAAATTGGTAGGCTGGTACTTCTAGTAGTCTTCAAGCTCAAGGACTCCTTGGCTTCAGCAAATGGAGTTGCAAAAATGGAAAATGGTATTTACAATGGTTTTTAGTGATAAAAATCACTATTTTTATAGGGATTTCTTTTAAAAATTTGACATGTACTTCTTGGAGCTCCCTACATGCTCCTTCTTCTTATGTGTCCACTTCCTTGATGTACTTGCATGCTTGTGCTTGACCTTGAGTGTCAACAAACCCCATCACAAAACTCTTGAATTTGAGATGGTTTTAGCAATAAATTCATTTCTTTCATGAGTTTTTGAAAAACAAATCGTTTCAAGCATACATTTTCATTCAGTTTCAAAATGTCATTCTGACTCATAATTTCATTACAAAAATGAACACGCTCAAAATTGCTCAACATGTTTAAACCTAGCACATTTGTTACATGATCTCTTACAATTTTCATTCTCTTTTTCTTCTGACCAGATTTTTTAGTCAAATCTAAAAAAGGCTTTACTCATTTTGACTGCATTCTCAATCCTATAGGAGATTCTTTCATTTGTTTGAAAGCTTTTAACTTAGAAGACAAATGTGAAAACTTTTTTTCTAGATCCCTATGATGTAAGTCTCTCTGATGTAGTACATTTACAGATAGTTTATGTATTGCATATAGTTCTTCGAAATCTCATAGAGCTTTGAACAATAGCCACGTAAACCGTCAACACATCTCCTATAAATCTAATCAGATCATGAAGATTATGAAAAGGTGGATACCTTCCACTTTGTGGATCAATTGGATAAACAGTTCCATCTGCCCATATGTCGATATGTTTTTTGCCTTCTTTGTGCAATCCATCAACCTCACAAGATTGAAGAGCTCTTTGGAATACCTTTTTTGTTGTTGCATACTCTTGATTGATTGCAATGTTGATATGGCCGAATGAAAGGTCTATGAGAGTGTTTGGATTGAGGTTCTCCATGGTGAAATTGTTCAAATTTTGTCTGCTATGGAGAGGAGAGTAAAAAAGTGCAAAACATCCTAAACACACACTATATAAGTCAAAGAACAAGAGGGAAATTTGAATTTTGGTGAATGCCCGACGAGCACAAACTTTGAGGCAAATCACTTTTCATGATTATCACACAAACTTTCTCTCTCTTACAAACTAATATATTTGCATAAGATACGTTTTAAATGCACATACGTGGAATTTTTTGAAACGATTTGGCAACATTAATCCAGATTAAGCAACTAATTGAAATCCTTACACATCCCTTTTTTTTAATTTTTCACCCTAATGTTATGTGCATCTCTAATTGAATGATCTTTTGGGAAGGAGAGCACTATATTCTTTTCCAAACAGCCTTCACATACCTGTTTAGAGGGTGCCTCAAGTTTGGGCAAAGAGGACACCATTTTATATTTATGCAAGTGAAGCTAACTAGCAAAATTAAGATGAACAATGCATGCATGCCAAATCTTTCCATCTGAGATAGCTTGACAATCATGAACTGCACATGTTGAATTATTCACAAATTTCCCATAGTATATGATCTTATACAGCACAGCACATAAAAGTGTTGACGACATGATTGCTCCTACATCATCTATATTTTTATCTGCATGAGTGCATCTCCATTTTGTATCTATGAGGCACTCCGTTTCTAGTTTATTTCCATTTTATATTCCATCTCTTTTGTATTTGGGTACCTTGCCATTTGCTTCTAGCATTGTATTTATTCTCCTTTCAAGGGAATTATCCCACATTAGATGTACTTTGGAGAGCCCCTCCCAAATCTAGTTAAGGAGGGCCTCTCCCCCCATTTATACTTGGTTAGAAGCTTGAAGAAACTACTCCATGCTCCTCAAAAGCTTATTTGTAATCCATGTGAGTTTACCCATTTCTTGGTCTACTTACTTTGAGTCTCTCACACTCTTTCTTTCGTGAGTACACTCTTCTTTTCATTTTGCTTCCACACATGTACTCTCTACATGGCATCAAAGTTTTAGGTGGAGGTCTTGCTGGTGTGTTTGGCAATGATCTTGGTGGTGGTGGTGCTTGAGTTTGTGGTGTTGCTCTCCACCCATTTGGAGAAGCTTTTTAGAAGGGTTTTATTGTAGCTCGAAGAGGTCTTAAACCTATCACTCTTGGTGCAACACTTTGGCACTAAGTGCCCCTTCTATGTAACTCAAGAAGATAAGAAAGAGGATTATTGTGTGTGCACCTTGGAGGCTATTGGCTCTCCAAGGAATCTCTCTCGCATTATTCAGTGTAGGGCTATTCTAAGTCCCCCCTCTCCAAGGTGTCTCTCTCACATTATCCAGTTTAGGGCTATTCTAAGCCCCCCTCCCCTCTCCAAGGGGTCTATCTCATTTGCAAGTGTAGGGCTATTCTAAGCCCCCCTACCCCATCTCAATTTTTGTAACAATTTTGACCACAATTTTGCAAGTGTGGTAACTTCGCTTGGACATCGACCATGTCAACAATTTTGAACACAACATCCTCACTTCAATTGTATCTACCCTCCTTTACACCAATCATCATGCCAAAAGATGAGATAATCAATGGCACAAACTACATTCTTTGGAAGAATGCCGTTAGGGCTTATCTCTATACAAACCTCTTGTACGAGATAGTTGAAGGAACCAAATGAGAGTCAGACAAGGAAAGTGATCTAGGAGCTTGGAATGTATGGAATGTAAAGGACAAGCAAGCCTGACGCTAATTACTTCTAGTTTGCGATGAGTTAACCAAAGGCCATATAATTACTTCCTGTAAAACTTCCTATGAGCATTGGAAGATCCTCCAAGATTTGTATGAAGTCAAAACTCCCTCAACCGCACGTATACTCTCTACAAAAAGGTGAGAAGCAAGAATAACATCACCATTCAAGTGATCATGAATTGTACATATGTCATTAATAATTTTGAAAATCAAGCAAATCTTGGCTAATGTTAAAATGGATAACAATTTTTTATTGATCCCAAGCATAAACAATGCATTTGACACTGCTTCATCTCGGATGTCGTCGACACCCCTCCAATCACAGTCTCAAAATTCCACAAAAATCAGTGAGCATACTCAGGGTGATTAGGATTAGAGTTTATGTAAGCAATTTTGTCCTTTTGTACCAAACATATATACAAGTTTTGGTTTGCCAATACAAGTGCCTCAAAGTCTCCTACATGTTTAGTAGAGCTTGATAGGAAGTTTGTGTTCAAATTTTTAAGATACAATCAATTTTTTGCATCACGATATTTAGTCGGTGGCCATGGCTGAAAGCAATGATGTATTCCGTATGTTGGCTATTGAGGATAAGTTGGATGCTACTAATTACCCACTATGGGCATATATGATCTGTCATGTATTAGTAGCAAAAGGGTTTTTGAATATTATGTAGGGTGTTCAAAAACATCCTACTACACCTGCAAAATAGTTATTGAAGGTGCCATTGATGGGGTTGAAGATGATTATCTTCAAATTCCTATTTGTGATGTGACTCTTGTTGTACCTTCTATGGAGAAACCTCATTGGGGTGGCAAAGATACTCAAGCACATGCATTAGTAGCTTTGTCTGTCAGGCATGCCATTATCCCCTCACATTCGCTCCTGCAAAACAACAAAGGATGCTTGGGATATACTCACAACTTTATACTAGGCAAGAAATGAGGCTCATGTTGCTTATCTTTGAAAATATTTGGAGAGTGAGCATATGAACAAAGGATATTCTATGGATATTCTTTTGACAAAGATCAAAGATTTGAAGGAGCACTTGATTTTGTTGATGAAGTCTTACCAGATATTTCGCTTGTGTAGAATGTTCTTAATTGTCTTCCAGGTTCATATCAAAGATTTTCTTCTACTCTTCGGTTGATTTTGAAAGGAAATCAAAATGTCTTAACATTTGAGGAGTTATTCTTTCTTTTGTTGCAGGAAGATTAGCCCAGGCAAAATAGGTCAATTATGTGTGTTGTAGATCGAGATTTTTTAGCTAGTTAGAAGGGCAAACAAAAATGGAGCTCATCTATCCGTAAGAAAAAATCTTTTAATGTTGCATAGATGAAGATGGAAGATAAAGATCAGAAGAAAATAGAAATCAGAAATAGTTTTGCAAATATTATAAAGGAAATGATCATCTCATAAAGAGTTGTCCAAAACTAATTGCAAAAGAGGCAAAGAAGAAAGAGGAAGAATGGTTTCTTCTCATGAGCAATGTACATTTGCATCTCCACAATTGAAGAAGGAAGATAATGAGACGAAAATAGAAAATCATAAATAGTTATGCAAATGTTATAAGGGAAATTATCATGTCATAAAGAGTTGTCCAAAACTAGTTGCAAAAGAGGCAAAGAAAAAAGAGGAGGAATGGTTTCTTCTCATGATCAGTGTATGTCTATAGTAGACTCAGATGTTTGGTACTTCGATAGTGGGGCAACGACAAATATAACCTTGTAGCATAATTTCTTCAGTTCACTTGACCCTACCCTACATGGAATATTGTCACATGCACTAAAAACTCCTCTTATCCTATAATGGGAGTTGGTAAGATCATTTTGACTATTGTTAATGGTAGTTCTTTCACATCGTCATATGCTTTGTATGTGCTAGGATCAAGAAAAAACTATTGTCAATTCTAGCATTAGCTAAGATTGGCTTGGTTGTGAAATTTGTTGATGACAGAAGTACATTTCATGATCTCTCAAATGGTGATGTTATTATTGCTCTCGCATTTTCTATCATGGGGTCGTAAGCTCATAGACTATGTGAGATATCTGAATGATTAAGCATGTGTAGTTCAAGATTCTCAGGCTATCTCAGATGCAAAGCTTTGGCATGCACACTTTGTTCATCGGAATTTTGCAAGTTTGCCATGCCTGTAGAAATTTGAAATGGTGTCCTCTCTGCCCAAACTTAAGGAAAATTGTAAACATCTATGTCAAGGTTGTATTTTGGGCAAAATGTGACATTCCTCCTTCCCAAAACATGGGTTCAGTTCGAGCTACTCATAAATTGCAACTTGTTCATGGTGATGTCTATGGTCCTATGCAGACACCTTTGTTTCATAACTACCTTTACTTCGTGAATTTTATTGATGATTCACCAAGCATGCATGGGTGTATCCATTGAAAGCAAAGTCCAAAGCATTTATGTGCTTCAAACAATTTCTAGTGATGGCTGAAAATCTATCAGCATATAAATTGGCCACCCTCTCATCTGATCAAGGGGGGAATACACATCTTCTAATTTTAATGCATTTCTGGCTAAGCATGGGATAAAACGTCAGTGTATAGTGCCGTATACACCTCAACAAAATGGAATTGCTGAAAGAAAGAACGTTTCTCTTATGGAGATGGTGAGGTGTATGGTCAAAAGTTAGGCTTTACCACATAGCTTCTGGCTTGAGGTTATTATGTGTGTAGCATATGTACTTAATAGGTGTCTCACCAAAGCACTATAATCAATCACTCCATATGAGACTTGGCATGGCCACAGGCCATTTGTTACTCATCTACGTGTCTTTGGTTGTCTAGCATATGCATTAGTGCCTTAAAAACAATGCAAGAAATTGGATGATAAAGTAATGAATTGTATTTTTGTTGGGTACAGTTCAAAAAGCAAAGGTTATCATCTGTATCATCCACATATTAAATGCATTCTGATAAACCGTGATCTTATTTTTATGGAAGATGTAATTCAGCCATTACTTTCATGTACTAGGGAGACATTAGTTAGCTTTAAAGATGTGTCTTACACTTTGTTGTCTCTTTTTACACGTGGATAGTCAAGTGCTGGTTCACATGGGGCAATTTCTCACCCTTTATAGGTTTCCCATGATGATGTAGATCATTTCATTTTTTATGCATATTTACATGATGCACTGGCTGATGAGCGGGCTGACATAGAAGAGGCTAAAACTATGCCAAAATGGTTGGTATAGGCTTTGAGACATAGCAAATTAGGTGCAAATCTATCATATTATACTCCTTTAGGCTCTCATAGTTCCTTTTTCCATCAGATTATTATGCAATGGCTACCTCTAGTCTTTGCAATGAGAATGAGCCTATTTCTTTTGATGAAGCACAAAATTCAAAAAATTGGATGGCTACTATGTAATAAGAATATGATGCTATTATGAAAAATGGTACTTGGTCTTTATGTGAATTTCCTCCATAAAAAAAGGCCATTGGCACTAAATGGGTATACAAGCTTAAACTCAAACATGATGGAATAGTTGACAAGTATAAGGTGAGGTTTGTTACAAAAGGTTATGCTCAAGAGAGAGGCATTGATTTTGATGAAATGTTTGCTCCCCACATGTTGAATGACCATCGTTCGTAGCATCTGTGTAGTTGTATCTCATCATGGTTGGAATGTACATCAATTGAACATTAAAATTGCATTTCTAAATGGTGACTTACATTAGTGTACGTATTTCAGCCCCCGTGGTTTTGTGCAAGAATGGCATGAAAACAAAGTGTGCAAATTGAAGAAGGCATTATATGGTTTGAAGCAAGCACCACATGGTTGATATGAAAAGATACATGCCTACTTGTTTGCACATGGTTTTGAGAAGAGTCCAATTGAGAGCGCCTTATATGTTAAGCATGCAAATGATGTACTTCTGATCATTGTTGTATATGTTGATGACATGCTGCTCATTAGTCCTAATGAGAAGCATATTGCTAATTTTAAGGCTGATTTGCATGCCTCTTTTGAGATGTCATATGGGACATTTGCATAATTATTTGGGCATTTATTTTATGCAAGTTGATGGGAGAATAACTTTGTGTCAAAAAAACCACTCCTATGGACATAGGTTTATGGTTGAGTCTTCATGATGTTGGAGATGCATTTGATGTTGTTCTCTATCAGTGAGTTGTTGGATGCTTGATTTACTTATGCATAACTTGGCCTAATGTTCAGTTTGCTATCTCTTAGATGAGAAGGTTTATGCATTTCCCAAGTGTCAAGCATTGGCATGCGAATAAGCACATCTTTTGCTACTTGAGTGGTACCCAACTACTTGGATTGTTTTATCCTAAGGGAGGGATCATGACCACCATATTTACATGCTTTCTCTGAATTAGAATAGGCTAGTTGTTATGACACTTGTGTGTCCACTAGTGGTTTCACTAGTGGTTTTTGCTTCATGCTTGATAGCTCGTACATATCTTGGCTTTATCATCCAATTTTTTGTGTTGTTGTTCAAACACTAATGCATATACCAAACAATCAAAGACACATAGATGCACAATAGATGGCTTGCAACCATGCCAAGCCTCATATGGCATGATAGACTGTAATGCTTTGGTGGGACACATGTTAAGTACATATGTTGCACACATAATAGCCTTAAGCTAGAAGTTATGCGGTAAAGCTTGAGTTTTGACCATACACCTTGCCATTTCCATGAGAAATGTGTTCTTCCCTTTAGCAGATCCATTTTTTTAAGGTGTATGTGGAACTATACACTAATGTTTTATTCCACACTTAGCCAAAAAAGCATAAACTCAAAAGACATATATTCAACCCTTCAATCAGAATGGAGGGTGCCCATTTCTACATGTTGACAAACTTTTAGCCATAGCCAGGAACTATTTGAAGCACATAAAAACTTTGGACTTTGTTTTCAATAGATACACATATGCATGCCTTGAAACGTCATCAGTGAAATTCAAGAAATATAGGTAATTCCCAAATGAAGGTGTCTGCATAGGACCACAGACATCATTATGAACGCTGCAATTTATGTGCAACTCTAACTGAACCATCTTTTGGGAAGGATTAATGCAATATTTTGACCAAAATATAGCCTTCACAAAATTTTTTAGAAGGTGCATCAAGTTTGGGTAGAGAGGATATCATTTCTATATTTTTTTAGGCAAAACAAACTAGCAAAATTCAGATGACCAAAGCATGTATGCCAAATATTTGCATTTGAAATTGTTGAGAATAATGAACTACACATGTTGAATTATTCACAAGTTTTGTACAGTCTTTGAGCTTATACAAGCCATCGCATAAAATGCTAGAAGCAATAATAACATCACCATTCGAGAGATCATGAAGTGTACATTTTTCATCGACAAATTTGACAACCAAGCCAATCTTTCCTAATGTTGAAATTGATAACATATTTTTCTTGATCCTTAGCACATATAAGGCATCTGAAAATGTAGAAGAACTACCATCACTAGTAGTTAGGATGATTGTCCCAACTTCCATTACAAGATAAGAGGGTTTATTGGCACATGTGACAATATTCACTATACAAGAAGGCTTAAGTGAAGTGAAAAAATTGCATTACGAGGTAATATGTTTGGTTGCACCACTATCAGAATACAAAACATCTAATTCTACTATAGATATACTAGTCATGAGAAGATGGATCATGGTTGCAAACAATAGTGAATGCGTATTCTTCATTTCGAACAAGATTAGCACACTCTATTTTAGGTGTAGAGGCCTCTACAACAAGCATTCAAGCCTCTGCATCCTTTGGAGCCAGTTTAGGACAACTCTTTATGACATGATCATTTGTCTTACTGTCCTTACAAAATTGTTTTTGGTTTTCTGTTTGCTTGTCATCTTGTCTTCCTTCTTTGATTGTGCAACATTAGCATATTTCTTGTCATTAGTAGATGAGCTCCATTTACCTTTGCCCTTATCACTAGCTAAGAAAGCTTGATATCAACATGCATAATTTACATGTTCTACCTCGAGTAATCCTCTTGCAAGGAAATAGATACTAACTCCCAAAATTTTAAGGAATTTGGATTGGCTTTCATCATCAATTGAAGAGTAGAAGCAAAACTCTAATATGGATCTAGAATTCTATTAAGAGCAATCTGCAAAAATGAACTATCTGGCAAGATTTCATCAGTAGAAATGAACTACTCCGTCAAATCTTTGATCTTTGTCAAACGTTGTCCATTGAATCTCTTCATTCATATGCTCAATCTCCAACTATTTTGGAGATAAGCAACATGAGCCTGATTTCTTGCCTAACGTAATGTTGTAAGATTATCCCAAGCATCTTTTGTTGTCTTGCATGAGAGAATGTGAGAGATAATGGCACATTTGTCAGATAAAGCTGTCAATGCATGTGCACATGCATATCTTCCATCCCAACAAAGTTGCTCTATAGTAGGCATAATAAGAACCACAATAGACCAAGAAATTGAAGATCATCATCTTCAATACCAAGTGCATCACCTTCAATCATTGTATTTGTAGGTGTAGTAGAACATTTTTCAACACACTAGACAATATTACATAGATCTTTTGCTACCAATACATTACACATAATGTATGCCCACAATGGGTAATAAGTACCATCCAGCTTATCCTAAACATCCAACATACAAAATACATCATTGATTTCAACCATGGTCAATGACTAAATACCTTGATGCAAAAAAATGATTGTATCTCAAATAGTTGAACAAAAATACCTTGTCGAGCTCTAGTAGGCATGTAGCACACTTTGTGGTGCTTGTATTACCAAACCAAAATGTTTATATATGTTTGGCACAAAAGAACAAAATTGTCTGCAATTTCATTGTGATAATACGTTCAGAGGCTTAGATGATCTCAAATCAAAATTTCAACACCACATAGTGAAGCTCTTTTGAACTCCAAATCACCACAAGTATGCTGACAAATTATCATGCAATTTTGGGACTATGATCTGTTGGAACATCAAGCTTACACTATGCTTGAGGCGGATTTTATCTACATCAAAGGCTATTGCATCGAAAGAATATCCATTGGAGAGTTCTTTTTCTTATGCTCACTTATTGTATATTTAAAAAAAGTTTTTTCATGGATCTTTTACCATTGTAAAAGCTTTGAGCTTTACACATGTAAAAGTAGAAAGATAGAGACCAATTCCCACGAATTTGTGGTGGTTGAGTTGCATTCAATCACTTAAAAGTAGATCAAACTAGATCTTCACTTTTCCTAGATTGTAGGAAGGTGAATTCATTCCCTCCAACAACCATTCCCACCTTCATTTGAATTCAAAATCCACTTGTAGAAGTTATGGAGCACTTTTAGAGTCTATATAAAGACTTGAAATCACTTGTACAATACATGGAAGCAATATACATACATTTGTGACCATCATTGTCTTGCTCCTTCAATTTTCTGCATCATCTTCTTCACCAACAGTAATCTTGTAGATGTTTTTTAGCTCATTGGAAAGATATTAGTTTTTAGTTTATGCATATAAATTTTCATAGGATTTGGTTCATCAAATTAGGAGAAATATCACCTTTTCTGTCTCGAGGTCAATCTCTGCATATTCCTAAAAAATAGGAGGTACCACCATTGAGTATCTGATTCATTCCTATAGCACATTTTGCTTATTCCTTATACTTTTGTGCATGCTATACACTCAACCCTATGTGTATAATTCCCATAAAAGGATTTTTTATAATTGTAATCACCTTGGTCGCTATAGGCATTTGAAGTTCATCGTCTCTTCCATAGATAATAAGTTTTTTGAGATAGTCGACACGTGAACCTATCTATTTTGTATCGACTCCTTCTCCTTGATGCTCCAAAGTACATAGTGCATTTCTTTGCACTTTCGCATGCCTATAAGGTCTATTTGAGTCTCCATAAGCTCAAGGGCTGGTCTTGTGTTGATGGTTGGACCAAACTTCGTTGCTTCAAAACACACTTTTATACCTCCTATAAGCTTCTCCAAGTTCTTTCACTGGTATCCAAGCTAGATCAAGATGGGTGACCGCTTTCCCTCAATGATCAGAAGCTTGATTGATGCAACTATGCGGCTTGGCAAATCAGAATGGTGGCCTATTTTCAAGGTAGAAATCTTTATGGAATTGTAGCAGCTGATGAAGTTATGCCTATTCCAAGATCCAAAGGAGGACCTACACAAGAGGAGACAGATAAGCTCACACTTTGGTGTGCAAGGGATGCCCAAGCAAGGTCATACATACTAAAATCTATCTCTAACTCTCTATTACCACATATTAGAAGATGTAACACATCTCAAGAGACTTGGGATGCCCTCGAGACTTTCTTTTCTGTTAGTACCAAAGCAAGAAAGAATCATCTTTGGAACGCATTCAACCAAATGAAGAAGACACCTAAACAAACCATCACAGAGCTTGTTACCAAGGTCAAGGAGGTTGCGGATTAGTTAGCATCCATTGGAGAGTTGATTGAAGAAGAGGTCATCATGAGGCAAATTCTCAATGGCATTCAAAGTGATAACCAATGGAAATCTTTCACTACGGCATATGATCTCATCATGGATGTGCATACTCCAGACTTCAACATCTTTCTTGGACAACTCTTCAATCAAGAGGCCAACAATAGCATAAAGGAAGGTTACTCCTATCATGGTAATTCAACTAGTGCTCTATATGCAGATAACAAAGATAAGAAGCACAAAGGCAAGAAGAAGGAAGAAGATGAAGAAGAGACTTCCCAAGCCAACTTCACAAGCAAGAGCAAGTGGAAAGGGAACAAGAAAGGACCAAAGCAAGACAAAGCCAAAGGTCAAAATGTTCAACCTTGTGCCATCTGCGATAAGACCAACCACGCCACTTAGAATTGGTGGTTCAATGGGAAGACCCAGAAAGGAAGTGGAAGAGGTGGATATGGCAACAATAGAGGCAGAGGTGGACACAACTTCAACCATAACAATAGAGGCTATAATACAAGGGACTACAACAAGTATTTAGAAGATCAACCACATGAATACTCATTGCTTCTCATGAATCTAAGCCACAAAGAAAGTAAAGAAGATGATCATTTATTCTACATAGATTAAGGTTCAGGCAACATTGCTCTTCTGTATGATTTGGAAAGTACAAAGCATAGACATGAAGTACAAACAGGGGATGACACAAAGCACAATGTGGAGAAGATTGGTAATGACAAAGCTTCCAATGGCAGGACAAACATTCTAAGTAAGGTTCTCTATGTACCCACTATCACTAAAAACCTAATAAATGTAGGCCAAATAGTTGAAAAAGGTTTGCAAGTTAGGTTCACCCAACATGGAGCTTTTGTGTAAGATCCATGTCAAGGCTTCAAGAAGATAGCTAGAGGTGAGAAGCATGGTAGGCTCTTTGCTTTTGAAGTAGGAGAAAACAGGAACATAGCTCTATTCACTTTTGGGTCTCAAACCCTAAGTGAGTTTGAAGTGTGGCATAAGAGACTTGCTCATGCGAATGAAAGAACGTTGAAGGATATATGCGGGGATCAAAGTGTTCTAAGACTGCCGAACATATCAAAGCAACACATAATCAATAGATGTGATGCATGTCAGATTGGGAAGGCAAAAAGACAACCATTCAACCACAAAGGCTACATCCACAACAACTTATTGGACTTAGTACATACAGATGTATGGGGACCAAGTCAAGAACCTTCATTGGCAGACTCAAGGTATTATGTCTCATTTATTGACGAGCATAGTAGATGTACTGTTCTATAATTTATCAAGAGTAAGAATGAAGTGTTTGATTGCTTCAAAAAGTATCTAGCACATGTGGAGAATCATACAAGTAGATCACTAAAGAAGCTTAGATCTGATGGAGGGGGAGAATATGTCTCCAAAGAGTTTGATGAGTTCTTATAGGATAAAGGTATCAAAAGGGAAGTGACTACCAGGTACTCTCCTCAATTAAATGGAGTTGCTGAGAGGAGAAACAAGACATTGGTTGGATCAGCCACAACAATTCTTGAAGAGAAGAAGTTGCCACATTATCTATGGGCAGAGGCTATTTCAACTGTTGTGTACCTTGTCAATAGACTACGATCCAAATCACTTCAAGGTATGACTCCTTATGAAGCATGGCATGGAAGAAAACCTAGTCTTGGACATTGCAAGGTTTTTGGTTGTTTAGCTTATGTTCATGTATCCATCACAAATAAGAGGTAAGCTATATGAAAGGGCAACAAAGGTAGTGTTTATTGGATATGATTCAACTCAGATGGGTTACAACTTCTATAATCCTTCAACCAAGCAATTCACTACAAGTAGAGATGTTGTGTTTGAAGAACACATGTCTTGGTATGATGAACAAAAGGTAACTCTACCATATGATCTTGATTCTCATCAACTAGGAAGCAAGCATGATACACACGTCCAGGATCCAAGAAGTATACAGAAGATAACCAAGATGAAAGAGAAAAGGATTAACAAAGATGCAAGAGGTTGGAGAATGCTCCAAACAAGCACTTAGAAGATCAGCAAGAGAGAAGAAACAACCATAAAGGTATGATATGATTCCACATTCGTTACAAAGCATTCAATATACTTGGCAAAAGACTTTATTTTAGAGGAACCCTCAACCTATGAAGAGGTAGGGAAACCCTAATTGGGAAAAGGCCATGAAAGAAGAAATAGATGCATTGAAGGAGATGGACGCTTGGGAGTTGGTTCCAATGTCGTTGAATCAAAAGGTATATGGTTGCAGATGGGTGTATAAAGTTAAAAGAAATTCCGATGGATCAGTTTGCAGGTACAAGGCAATATTAGTTGCCAAAGGATGCTCACAAACTCATGGTATAGACTATGAGGAAACATTCTCACCAATTGCAAAGATAACTACAATAAGAACATTGATAAGTGTAGCTGCTACTAGGAATTGGAGATTCCTCCAACTTGATGTGAAAAATGGATTCTTAAATGGTTGGATAAGTGAAGAGGTATACATGTCACGACCACCAGTTTTTGAAAACCTTAATCATCCATCTTATGTTTGAAGACTTAAGAAAGCATTGTATGGATTGAAACAAGCTCCTAGAGCTTGGAATTATAGGTTGGTTACATATCTTCAAGATCAAGGGTTCAAACCTAGCAGCTTAGATCCTTCTCTATTCATCAAAAGGGATCACGATGAGGTTATCTATTCATGTGTATATGTAGATGATATTATTGGGACAGGTGATTATCTAAATGACATTCAAAGGATCAAGAGACAAATGCAAGAGGAGTTCAAAATCAGTGACCTAGGTGAGCTCACATATTTCCTAGGTATGCAGGTGATCTACACATATGAAGGAATGTATTTGACTTAGAGAAGATACATTCAAGATCTTCTTCTCAAGTTCAAAATGGAGAATACTAAACCTGCAGGTACACCTTTGGAGATGAATCATAAACTTAGTGTTTATGAAGGTGAGAAAATTGAAGACATTAAAGAGTATCAAAGCTTGGTAGGTAGCTTGATATATGCTACTCATACAAAGGCAAATATCTCATATAGTGTGGGAGTGCTTAGTTAGTTCATGCACTCACCAAGAAGACCACACGTGGTTGCAGCTAAGAAGTACTTCTGGTTACTTAGCATTTGCAGGCTCAAAGCTAGTGTCATGGAGGTCCAAGAAGCAACCAACAATTGCTTTATCCTCAACGGAAGCAGAGTACAGAGGCTTGACCATAGCAACTCAAAAGGCAAAATGGTTAAAGGCATTGTATACAGATTTGGGACTTGTGAGTTCCAAACCTCACATATTTGGAGATAATGTAAGTTCCATGCATCTAGCAGCAAACACTATTTTCCATGCAAAAAGCAAACACATAGAGGTGCATTACCACTTCATCAAAGAGAAGCTCATGGTAAAGGAGATTGACATTTCATTTGTTCCAACTGAAAAGCAAGTAGCAGATATGATGACGAAGGCACTTGATGGAATAAAGCTTTGTAGATTCAAAGCCATGGCATGTATTCAACCTATTAGAGAATGAAGACTCAAACATACTTTATCTTGAGGGGGAGCTATTGTAACATCAAGCTTACACTATGCTTGGAGTGTATTTGATCTACATCAAAGGCTATCGCATCGAAAGAATATCTGTTGGAGAGTTCTTTTCCTTATGCTCACTTATTGTATTTTTTAAAAAACATTTTTAAAAGCTTTGAGGTTTACACATGTAAAAGTAGAAAGATAGAGCCCAAATCCCACAAATTTGTGGTGGTTGATTCGCATTCAATCAAACAATCAATCGCCTAAAAGTAGATCAAACTAGATCTTCACTTTTCCTAGATTGTAGGAAGGTGAATTGATTCCCTCCAACAACCATTCCCACCTTCATTTGAATTCAAAATCCACTTGTAGAATTCGTGGAACACTTCTAGAGTCTATATAGAGACTTGAAATCACTAGTATAATACATGGAAGCAATATACATACACTTGTGACCATCATTGTCTTGCTCCTTCAATTTTTTGCAACATCTTCTTTGTCAACAGTAATCTTGCAGAGGTTGCTGCTCTCTCTACAGAGTTTCAAATTGAGTGCAAGATAGCTCCTTGGAAAGTTATTAGTGTCTAGTTTATGCATATATATTATCATCAGATGTGATTTAGTAGATTGGGAGAAATCACAATTTTTTGGTCTCGGGTCAATCTCTACATATTCCTAAAAAATAAGAGGTACCACAGTTATTCCTATAGCATATTTTGCTTATTCCTTATACTTTTGGTCATTCTATACACTCAACCCTATGTGTATCACTCCCATAAAAATGATATTTCTAATTGTAATCACCCTGGTCGCTATGGGCATTTGATGTTCATTGTCTCTTCCATAGATAGTAAGTTTTTTGAGCTAGTCGACACACGAACCTATTTGTTTTGTATCGACTCCTTCTCCTTAATGCTCCAAAGTACATAGTGCATTTCTTTGCACTTATCGCATACCCATAGGATCTATTTGAGTCTCTATAAGCTCAAGGGTTGGTCTTGTGCCGATTGGCTCGACCAAACTTTGTCGCTTCAAAATGCACTTTTCTACCTCCTACAAGCTTCTCCAAGTTGTTTCATTGGTATCAGTGCTAGATCAAGATGGCTGACGGATTTCCCTCAATGATCGAGAAGCTTGATCGACACAACTCGGTGGCTTGGAAAATCAAAATGGAGGCCTATTTGCAAGGTAGAAATCTTTATGGAATTGTAGCAGCTGATGAAATTATGCCTATTCCAAGATCCAAAGGAGGACCTACACAAGAGGAGACAGATAAGCTCACACTTTGGTGAACAAGGGATGCCCAAATAAGGTCGTACGTACTAAACTCTATCTCTGACTTTCTATTACCACATATTATAGGATGCAAGACATCTCAAGAGACTTGGGATGCCCTTGAAACTTTTTTTTCTGCTAGTACCAAAGCAAGAAAGAATCATCTTTGGCACGAGTTCAACCAAATGAAGAAGACACCTAAACAAACCATCATAGAGTTTGTTACCAAGGTCAAGGAGGTTTTGAATCAATTAGCATCCATTGGAGAGACGATTGAAGAAGAGGTCATCATGAGGCAAATTCTCAACGGCATTCAAAGTGATAAGCAATGGCAATCTTTCACTATGGCATATGATCTCATCATGGATGTGCAGACTCTAGACGTCAACATATTTCTTGGACAACTCTTCAATCAAGAGGCCAACAATATCATAAAGGAAGGTAACTCCTATCATGGTAGCTCAACTAGTGCTCTATATGCAGATAAGAAGGATAAGAAGCAAAAAGGCAAGAAGAAGGAAGAAGATGAAGAAGAGACTTCCCAAGCCAACTTTGCAAGCAAGAGCAAGTGGAAAGGGAAGAATAAAGGACAAAAGCAACACAAAGCCAAAGGTCAGAATGTTCAACCTTGTGCCATCTACGATAAGACCAACCACACCACTCAGAATTGTTGGTTCAATGGGAAGACCCACAAAGGAAGTGGAAGAGGTGGATATGGAAGCAATAGAGGCAAAGGTGGACAGAACTTAAACAATAACAATAGAGGGTATAATAGAAAGGACTACAACAATTATTCAAAACATCAACCACATGAAGAACCATTCCTTCTCATGAATCTAAGCCACAAAGAAGGTAAAGAAGGTGATCATTTATTGTACATAGATTCAGGATGTTCAAATCATGTTGCAGACAACATTGCTCTTCTATCTGATTTGGAAAGTACAAAGCATAGACATGAAGTACAAACATGGGATGACACAAAGAACAATGTGAAGAAGATTGGTAATGTCAAAGCTTCCAATGGCAGAACAAACATTCTAAGTAAGGTTCTCTACGTACCCACTATCACTAAAAACCTAATAAGTGTAGGCCAAATAGTTGAAAAAGGCTTGCAAGCTAGGTTCACCCAACATGGAGCTTTTGTGGAAGATCCATGTCAAGGCTTCAAGAAGATAGCCAGAGGTGAGAAGCATGGTAGGCTCTTTACTTTTGAAGTAGGAGAAACCAGGAACATAGCTCTATTCACATTTGGGTCCCAAACCCTAAGTGAGCTTGAAGTGTGCCATAAGAGACTTGCTCATGTGAATGTAAGAACGTTGAAGGATATATGCAAGGATCAAAGTGTTCTAGGACTACCAAACATGTCAAAGCAACACTTGATCAACAGGTGTGATGCACGTCAGATTGGGAAGGCACAAAGACAACCATTCAACCACAAAGGCTACATCCACAACAACTTATTGGACTTAGTACATACAGATGTATGGGGACCAAGTCAAGAACCTTCATTGGCACGATCAACGTATTATGTCTCATTTATTGATGACCATAGTAGATGTACTGTTCTATACTTTATCAAGAGTAAGAATGAAGTGTTTGATTGCTTAAAAAAATATCTAGCACGTGTGGAGAATCATACATGTAGATCACTAAAGAAGCTCAAATCTAATGGAGGGGGAGAATACTTCTCCAAGGAGTTTGATGAGTTCTTGCAAGATAAAGGTGTCAAAAGGGAAGTGACTGCCAGGTACTCTCCTCAACTAAATGGAATTGCTGAGAGGAGAAACAAGACATTGGTTGGATCACCCAGAACAATGCTTGAAGAGAAGTTGTCACATTATGTATGGGAAGAGGCTATTTCAACTCCTATGTACCTTGTCAATAGACTACCATCCAAATCACTTCAAGGTATGACTCCTTATGAAGCATGGCATGGAAGAAAACCTAGTCTTGGACATTGCAAGGTTTTTGGTTGTTTAGCTTATGTTCATATACCATCACAAATAAGAGGTAAGCTAGATGAAAGGGCAACAAAGGTAGTTTTTATTGGATATGATTCAACTCAGATGGGTTACAGGTTCTATAATCCTTCAACCAAGCAATTCACTACAAGTAGAGAGATTGTGTTTGAAGAACATAGGTCTTGGTATGATGAAGACAAACAAAAGGTAACTCTACCATATGATCTTGATTCTCATCAACTAGGAAGAAAGCACGATACACAGGTCCAGGATCCAAGAAATGATACAAAAGATGACCAAGATGAAAGAGAAAAGGATTACAAGTTATGGAAGTCAAGAGGCAAAGCAAAGATGCAAGAGATTGGAGAATGCTCCAAACAAGCACCTAGAAGATCAGCAAGAGAGAAGAAACAAGCAGAAAGGTATGGATATGATTCCACATTTGTTACAAAGCATTCAATATACTTGGCAAAAGACTCTATTTCAGAGGAACCCTCAACCTATGAAGAGGTAGGGAAACCCTAATTGGGAAAAGGCCATGAAAGAAGAAATAGATGCATTGAAGGCGATGGACACTTGGGATTTTGTTCCAATGTCAGCGAATCAAAAGGTAATTCATTGCAGATGGGTGTATAAAGTCAAAAGAAATACAAATGGATCAGTTTGCAGGTACAAGGCAAGATTATTTCCCAAAGGATGCTCACAAACTCATGGTATAGACTATGAGGAAACATTCTCACCAGTTGCAAAGATGACTACAATCAAAACATTGATAAGTGTAGCTGCTCCTAGGAATTGGAGACTCCTCCAAATTGCTGTGAAAAATGCATTCTTAAATGGTTGGATAAGTGAAGAGGTATACATGTCACAACCACCAGATTTTGAAAACCTTAATCATCCATCTTATGTTTGTAGACTTAATAAAGCATTGTATGGATTGAAACAAGCTCCTGGAGCTTGGAATTACAGGTTGGTTACATATCTTCAAGATCAATGTTCAAACCTAGCAGCTTAGATCCTTCTCTATTCATCAACAGGGATCATGATGAGGTTATCTATCTATGTGTATATGTAGATGATATTATTGGGACAGGTGATGATCTAAATGGCATTCAAAGGATGAAGAGACACATGAAAGAGGAGTTCAAAATCAGTGACCTAAGTGAGCTCACATATTTCCTAGGTATGTAGGTGATATATACAGATGAAGGAATGTATTTGACTCAGAGAAGATACATTCAGGGTCTTCTTCTCAAGTTCAAAATGAAGAATACTAAACCTACAGGTACACCTTTGGAGATGAATCATAAACTTAGTGTTTTTGAAGGTGAAAAAATTGAAGACATTAAAGAGTATCAAAGCTTGGTAGGTAGCTTGATATATACTACTCATACAAGGGCAGATATCTCATATAGTGTGGGAGTGCTTAGTCAGTTCATGCACTCTCCAATAAGACCACACATGGATGCAGCTAAGAAGTACTTGTGGTTACTTAGCATTTGCAAGTTCAAAGCTAGTGTCATGGAGTTCCAAGAAGCAACCAACAGTTGATTTATACTCAATGGAAGCAGAGCATAGAGGCTTAACCATAGCAACTCAAGAGGTAATATGGTTAAAGGCATTGTATATAGATTTGGGACTTGTGAGTTCCAAACCTCACATATTTGGAGATAATGTAAGTTCCATGCATCTAGCAACAAACCCTATTTTCCATGCAAGAACCAAACACATAGAGGTGCATTATCACTTCATCAAAGAGAAGCTTATGGCAAAGGACATTGACATTTCATTTGTTCCAACTGAAAAGCAAGTAGCAAATATGATGACGAAGGCACGTGATGGAATAAAGCTTTGTAGATTCAAACCTATGGCATGTATTCAGCCTATGAGAGAATGAAGACTCAAGCATACTTTAGCTTGAGGAGGAACTATTGGAACATCAAGCTTACAGTATGTTTGAGGTTGATTTGATCTACATCAAAGGATATCGCATCAAAAGAATATCAGTTGGAGAGTTCTTTTTCTTATGCTCACTTATTGTATTTTTTAAAGAAGATTTTTCATGGATCTTTTACCATTGGTAAAAGCTTTGAGCTTTAAACATGTAAAAGTAGAAAGATAGAGCCGAATCCCATGAATTTGTGGTGGTTGATTTGCATTCAATTCAAGAAATCAATCACCTAAAAATAGATCAAACTAGATCTTCACTTTTCCTAGATTGTAGGAAGGTGAATTGATTCCCTCCAACAACCATTCGCACCTTCATTTGAATTCAAAATCCAATTGTAAAAGTCATGGAGCACTTCTAGAGTCTGTATAGAGACTTGAAATCACCTGTATAATACATGGAAGCAATATACATACACTTGTGACCATCATTGTCTTGCTCCTTCAATTTTTTGCATCATCTTCTTCCCCAATAGTAATCTTGCGGAGGTTGTTGCTCTCTCTAAAGAGCTTTAAATTGAGTGCATGATAGCTCATTGGAAAGTTATTAGTATCTTGTTTATGCATATAAATATTCATAGCATTTGGTTCAATAAATGGGGAGAAATTTTAGTTTTTCTGTTTCGGGGTCAATCTCTATGTATTCCAGAAAAATAGGAGGTACCACCATTGAGAGTTTGATTCATTCCTATAGCATATTTTTTTTATTACTTATACTTTTGTGTATTCTATACACTCAACCCTATGTGTATCACTCCCATAACAGGATTTTTTCTAATTGTAATCACGCTGGTCGCTATGGGCATTTGAACTTCATTGTATCTTCCATAGATAGTAGGTTTTTTGAGCTAGTCGACATGCGAACCTATCTATTTTGTATCGACTCCTTCTCCTTGATGCTCCAAAGTACAATAGTGCATTTCTTTGCACTTATCACATGCCTATAAAGTCTATTTGAGTCTCCATAAGCTCAAGGGTTGGTCTTGTGCCGATTGGCTAGACCAAACTTCGTCGCTTTGAAACACACTTTTCTTCCTCCTACAAGCTTCTCCAAGTTCTTTCATGATCGGACCTAAATATACCAACAAGAACTTTCACTAGAGGCCTGAATGCCTTAACCGCTAGGCCACACCACATTATTTGTTTTAGAGAGCATATGAACTTATACTTAAATCTAATTTTAGGACTTTGGGCCTACATAACTACCATTTGATGTTCAATTTCAAATATGTATGAAACAAGTGTACACTAACATGACAACCTTAATTTACAACATCCAATTTCCATGGTACATGTGAATGTGGTTGTATGTTCAATTTCTTCTTATGATTCTTGAAATATGGAGAAAGGACTTTGTTGAAATTGGAGACATGGAAGATGAAAAGATAGGAAAATTTTCAAAAATAGGCAAGATATGAATAGTAGATGATGGGGGATTTACTCGATATTCATGCAAGTTGAGTAGTTGAGCTTACGTGGTGATTCCCTAACCCTCTTGCATTTTATAGGATTTAATTGCACTCAAATCAAACATTGAATGAGGATTTAAGACCTCTTTTTAACTAGGGTGGATACTAGAATGTGCTCGAAACTCACATATAAAAGTGAGCTAATCCTCATTTTTAAGGAGTTTCTTGTAATTTCTCTCTTCTAATCAAGTGTGAGTTTCTTGGGAGCTATTGTGCCTTGTTCATGAGTGAGGCTTGCTTGCATGTGTGTGTGCGTGTGTATGTATGTGTATGTGAGATTCTTTGTGTGTGTATGTGTGTCTATGTGTGTGACTCCTCATGTAGTGAAGGTCTTCATACCATCGATTTGTCTCTCAATTTGACATTTTTATGGGTGAGGATCCATTGATTGATGCCAACTGGTACATGTTTCGTGCAAGAAGGTCTACATCAAACACTTTGGCACCATTGTCAGGGGAGCATCTTTTCAATCATCATGCTTGGAGGATGGCACCTCGCAAGTGTTAGACATTGGCCATAGAGACCTCTATATATGTGTGTGTGTGGGAAAAGGGCTAAGGTTACCCAAGGTTCCTATCTCAATGCATATCATATAAATGTGACATTGCTTACTAAAAAATCTCTCAAAGGAAGCTTCAAATAAAGACTTGATTAGTTGTGTGCGCAATGCACCTCCCATACTTTACATCCTCGTGCATCCAAGATAGTAATGATCTAGAATTCTCTAGTGTGGACATGTGGCCATCATGCACACTCATTCCCATTACCCTTTTAATACCTTAGGATATCCCCCAAGCTAGGGGCCTTGGCTAACCTTAGCCCTTGTCCCACACACACATAGAGGTCTCTTTAGACCAATGTCTAACACTCTCTCCCCCTTTCAAAGATAACTGTCCTCAATTATCAATGAGAGAAATTACTTACACTAGAGCTTATGATTCCCAAGTAGAGTCTACAAGCGATAATCCTTTCCAGTTACTACTTATCCCTGGATGACATTGTCTCTCAACCTTTTCTATGTCCTATCTAGTATCTTATCTAGAGAGTGATGTATGTTGTCACTTTCTTGCAAAGAAAAAATACCTTCAATTAGATTATCCTCCTTAGAAATATAATTTCTAAGTTTACTGACATGAAACATTGAATGGAACCTACAATCTGGAGGAAGCTCTAATCGGTATGCAACATCACTCAGCTTCTTAATTATCTTCCAAAGTCCACAAAACCTTGACGAAAGCTTAGTGAACCTTGGATAACGCTTATGGGATCCTAAAACATGATAAGCGATCAGAAGTAATGATGTCATTTTCAATGAGTCTAAGATGCATAAACAACCCATTAAGGAGGTTGAAGTGAGAAGATTGGTGTTTGAGGATACTAGTCCTCTAGTTAGCATGCATAAAAATGTTGCACATATGGATGTTCAACAGAATGTCTGCGCATATCACTATGTAAGTGTTCTTGTTCAGCAAACATTGAGATGCTCTACATGTGTCTCACATCCACCTGATGGATATGTTCCAGGTTTGAATTTTGTTATGCTAACATATGCAGGCGAGCCTTCTTACTACAAAGAGGCTATGCAGACAATGGATCATGTCAAGTGGGAGCGTGCCATGAAGAGTGAGTTGGATTTTTTTCACAAGAATGGTACTTGGGATTTAGTACCTTTGCCAAAGGGAAGGAAAGCTTTACCATGTAAATGGGTCTATAAGCTGAAATTCGCATCAGATAGTGCTTCTCCAAAGTATAACATGTGACTTGTTACAAAGGTTTTTAAGCAACAACATGGTGTTGATTTTTGAGGAGATCTTCTCTCCAATGGTCAAGATGACTACCTTGTGCATGTTTCTTGGATTCGTTGCAATGGAGGACTTAGAGCTAGTCCAAATGCATGTGAAAATTGCTTTCTTGCATGGAGATCTTACAGATGAGATCTATATGAAACAACAACCAAAGGGTTATGTAGTCCTTGGCAAAGAAAGTCTAGTTTGTAAGCTCAAGAAGAGCTTATATGGACTTAAACAGTCCCCTAAACAATGGTACCAAAATTTTGATGCTTTTTATGAGTATCAAAGCTATTCTCGAAGCAATGAGGATCATTGTCTCTACACAAAGAGATGCTCAGATTGCATCTTGATATGCTTGATACTTTATGTCAATTATATGTTGATTGTTGGGAAGTCCTCTTATGACTTGTAAATTCTCAAAAAGAAGTTGAGTAAGACATTTGATATGAAGGGTTTGGGGGATGCCAAACATATTCTTGGCATGCGCATTACTTGTGATAGGAGTAAAAGATGCATATACTTGTCTCAAAGTGAGTACATATCCAAAGTACTTCATAGGTTCAATATGCAAGGTGGAAAGGCATTGAGTACACCTTTACCCACATATGTGAAATCAAGCAAGGATGATTTCCCCAAATCAGATGAGGAAAAGGAATTCATGACCAAAATTCCTTATCAATCTATTGTTGGCAGTCTCATGTATGCTATGGTAGCTATGAGACAAGATATTGCATTTGTAGTGGGAGTTGTGAGCAAATATATGTCTAATCCTAGCAATCAACATTAGGCAGTGATCAAGATGATTTTGAGATATCTAAGTGGCACTAAGGACAAATGTCTATGGTTAGGTAGAGGAAAAGCATCCATTATTGGTTACACAAATTTTGACTATGCTGGTTGTGTAGACAATTGTAAGTGTACATCAGGGTACATTTTTGGGTTATCGCTTTGAAATCTCATCTTAAAGAATGTACAATTGTTTCTACCATAGAAGTAGAGTATGTTGCAGCAACTGAGGCATGTAAGGAAGCATTGTGGCTTTCTTTCCTTGCTTGTGATATGGGTCTACCTCAGCATGCACCTCATTTGCTCGGTGAGAGTTAGAGTGCCATTGCTTTGGCTAAGAATCTAGTCTATCATGCAAAGACCAAACACATTGAGGTGAGGTATCAGTTCATTAGAGATGCTTAGACATTGAGCACACTATTCTTGAAAAGTTTCATACTCGAGATAATGCTATGAATGCTTTGACTAAAGCTCTACCACAAGATAACTTTCGACATTGTTGTCACTTGATGAGGGTTACTTGATTCATGATCTTACACAGTCACTTGTATATTGTGTAACATGCCCATCAGGTGGGAGGAATAGTTTGTATACTTACACTCAGGTATTCTTTATCATTCTTCATTTTTCTCCCATAGATAATTTGGCCATATTGGCCTCTAATGGGAGGTTTTTATCCTTAATATCCATGTGAAAGGCCAAATGGACATCAAACACTTTTGTATATGCTCTTTAGTAAAACATATAGTGGCCTGGTTAAACATAGACTATAAGTTCAACCTCATTTTGTAACACCTAAAAAGTATGTGTTCATGCTCCCTGTTACTGCGTTTTTCTATGTATTCTATAGCCTTTGTGTGGAGTATCGTGTGCAGCATCACGAGCTCAGTTTTCTATTATGAGGATATCATCGTGGAGCTCTCAAGAAGGAGAGCACACTGTGGTGCATCGTTGTTAAAATACTTCAATGACCTCTGGCCGTGTGAGCCTATTTTTGGAGTTTGAGGTTTGAAGAAGCACATGAACAACATAAGGAAGAAGAAGAAGAAGGTTGAAGCACAAGACACAATATTGAATGTATTACTAGGAGAATGTACAAAGATAAGTTACTTGTTAGGGTTATAGATGTATTTAAAAGCTGGGGGGAAAAAACCTCCTAAAGAGGGAAAAAAGTACCCCAATAGTCCTAGTGCATTCACACACGTCACTGCAGAATATATCAACAAATCCCATCCTATGAGTGATACGGGAAGTGCTAAGCTATGTGGAATCAATCCACAAAAGCAAGTAAGCCCAAAGCTTTGCAGAAAGCCTCAAACTTCTCCGTAGGCAGAGCCTTTGTGAAAAGGTTTACAAGGTTCTCTTGTGTGGGCACATATGCCAAACTGATCTTTCCAGCAGAGAACCTCTCCCTGACATAATGATAGTGCACCTCAATGTGCTTAGTGCAAGCATGAAACACATGGTTCCTCACAATCACCAATGCGCTCTGACTATTAGTGAAGATGGTGGTGGCACAAGACTAACCAACACCCAAATCAACCATAAGAGTCATAGCAACGAGCCTAGCGAGAGTCATAAAAAGCATGTAAAGCTAGCAGTAGTGATCCCCCTCGGGATAGGTATAAGGCTAGGCTTGTTGCAAAGGGTATGCTCATGAAAGAGGCATTGATTTTGATGAGACCTTTGCTCCTACTTGTCGAATGACTATTGTTCATAGCATCTATGCACTTACAGCTCATCATGGTTGGAGTGTACATCAGTTGGACATTAAAACTGCATTTTTGAATGGTGACTCGCATGAAGAAGTGTATGTTTTTCAGACCCATGGCTTTGTGTAGAAAAGGCATGAAAACAAAGTGTGCAGGTTGAAAAAGGCATTGTATGGTTTTAAACAAGCACCACATGCTTGGTATGAAAAGATACATGCCTATCTAAGTGCACATGGTTTTGAGAACAGTCCAACTGAGAGCACCTTATATGTTAAGCATGCAAATGATGTGCTTCTAATCATTGTTTTCTATGTTGATGATGTGCTGCTCACTGGTCATCATGAGAAGCATTTTGTTGGTTTTAAGGCTGATTTGCATGCCTCATTTGAGAAGTCAGATTTGGGGTATTCGCATCATGATTTGGGCATTCAGTTTATGCAAATTGATGGCGGAATAGCTTTGTGTCAAACAAACTATATTTACACATTATTGCAGTATTTTGGCCTTGAAGACTGCAAACCTATTGCCACTCATGTGGAGATAGGTTTACAATTGAGTCTTCATGATGCTAGAGATACATTTGATGTTGTTCTCTATCAGCAAGATGTTGAATGCTTGATTTACTTATGCATTACTCGGCCATATATTTATTTTGTTGTCTCATAGATGAGCGAGTTTATGCATTGCCCAGGTGTCAAGCATTGGCAAGTGGTTAAGCGCATCTTTTGCTACTTGAGTGGTACCTGACTACTTGGATTGTTTTATCCCAAGGGGGGATCACTACCGTCATATTTACATGCTTTTTCTAACTCTTACTAGGCTAGTTGCTATGACACTCGTGTGTCCACTAATGGCTTTTGCTTCATGCTTGGTAGCTCATGTATATCTTGGCTGAGCAAGAAGCAACCTACTATGGCCACTTCTAGTTGTGAGGTTGAGTATAGGGTAGCTTTCACAATGACTATTGAGTGTGTGTGGCTCAGATGCCTTATGGCTAATTTGTGTGTTAGTCAGTCTTTTGCCACCACTGTCTTCACTGACAGTCAGAGTGCATTGGCAGTTAGGAGGAACCCTATGTTCCATGCTCGCACTAAGCATATTGAGGTGCACTATCATTATGTCAGGGAGAGGTTCTCTACTAGAGAGATCAATTTGGCATATGTGCTCACATAGGAGAACATTGCAAACCTTTTCACAAAGTCTTTGCCTAGGGAGAAGTTTGAAGCTTTTTGCAAAGCTTTGGGCTTACTTCCTTTTGTGGATTGATTCCACATAGCTTGGCACTTGCTTATACATGAGTCTCAAATCCTTGTTCACTGCATCACTCCTAGGGGGGGGAATTGTTGATTAATTTAGGTATTGACGTGTGTGAACACATTAGGACTACTGAGGCATTTTTTTCCCTCTTTAGAAGGTTTTTTCCACCGGCTTCTATATATGTGTATAAACCTAACGGGTCACTTATCTTTGTACGTTATAGTGGTAATACATTCAATATTGTGTGTTGTGCTCCAAGCTTCTTCTTCTTCCTCTTCTTCCTTGTGTTGTTTGCATGCTTCCACAGACCTCAAACTCCAAAAAGGTTTGGAGTAGTTGATTTCTGTTGATGAATTCTTGCCAGATAGTTCACTTATGCAGACTCTTCTTAACAGTCCTCTAGATTCATATCATAGTTTTGCTTCTACTCTTTGAGTAATGATGAAAGAAAATCCAAATGCCTTAAAATTTGAAGAGTTAATCTTTGTTTTGTTGCAGGAAGATGTGTTCATGTAGAACATGTCAATTATGTGTGTTGCAAATCAATCTTTCTTAGCTATTCAAAAGGGAAAAGGCAAATGGAACTCATCTAGTAGTAAGTAGAAATCTACGAATGTTGCATAGTCAAAGACAGAAGGCAAATATGAGTAGAAAACAAGAAAAAAAAAAACAATTTTGTGAATATTTTAAGGGAAATTATCATGTCTAAAAGAGTTGGTAAAAAATAGCTACAAAAGAGGCAAAGAACAAAGAGGTTGGAATGGTTATTGCAGATGCCTCTAAACCTAAAACAGAGTCTGCTAATCTTGTGCAGAATGAATAATGGATGTTTACTTATATTTGCAATTATGATCCATCTGCTCATAAGTGGTTTTTGTCTATAGTAGACTCAGATCTTTGGGGCTTCGATGGTGGGGCAACCAAACATATTACCTCATGGCATAGTTTCTTCAGTTCACTTGAGCCTGCCCCTATATGGAATACTATCACATGTGTTAACAACTCCTCTTATCCTCTAATGGGAGTTGTAAGATAATTTTTTACTATTGTTGATGGTAGTTCTTTCACATTGTCAAATGCTTTGTATGTTCTTTGGATCAAGAAAAACCTATTGTCTGATTTAGCATTAGCCAAGATTGGCTAGGTTGTCAACTTTTTTTATGATAGATTTACAGTTCATGATCTCTCAAACAGTGACATTATTATTGCTTCTGGCATTTTATGTCATGGGCTATATAAAATCATAGACTATGCATAATCTATGAATGACTCATCATGTGTAGTTCAAGTTCTTAGGCTATCTCATATGCAAAGCTTTGGGATGCACACTTTGGTCTTCTGAATTTTGCTAATTTGCTTCGCTTACAGAAATCTAAAATGGTGTCCTCTCTACCCAAACTTAAGGAGCTCTTGTAAACACGTCTATGAAGGTTGTATTTTGGGCAAAATGCAACATTCCTCCTTCCCAAAATATGGTTTAATTTGAGCTTCTCATAAGTTGCAGCTTGTTCATAGTTATGTATGTCATCCTATGCAGGCACCTTCATTTGGGAACTACCTTTACTTTGTGACTTTTATTGATGACTTCTCCAAGCATGCATGGGTGTATCCATTAAAAGCAAAGTCTGAAGTGTTTGTGCACTACAAGGAATACGGGCACATAGCGATGTTTAAGGCGACACAATTCCGTCGCTATAAAATTGCAAAAAGCATCACAAGAAGCATCGAGCATAGACCGTCGATTAAACGACAAGCTAAACGACATTTTTTTGATGTGTGGCACGATGGGATGTGCGACGCTTGCATTGAGTGTTGCTAAAGCGACGGTTTAAAAAAGTGTCACACAAGCGATGCTTTTTGCATCGCATAAGTGATGCTAACAACATCACTTATGCGACGCCAATTCCAGTGCTTTTTACGATGCCTTACCATCACTTACATGATGGTCTGTTGACAAAAAAAATAAAAACATTGGAGGCTCTTCGATCGGCATGTTCATGCATCTGATCGAAGAGCTCTCCAACATTCGCAATTGCGTTGCGCTTACGAGCTGAAACAAGTATATGCAAAATTGTTGTTTTGCCTAATCTCTATCTTACTGTCTCTCTCTATCTCTATTTCTCTCTTTCTATGTCTTTCTCAACTGAATACTTCATCTTTATGTTTCATGAAATACAAGATAGTCCACCTACTGAAATCATCAATAAATGACACATAGTATCTTGAGCCTGAAATTGAAGGGTCCTTGCTTGGTCCCCACACATCTGTGTGGACAAGTTCCAAATAATTCTCATGCATATACCCTTTCTTTGTAAAGGGTAACCTGTGTGATTTACCAAACTGACAACAGCAACATACAGTTGCTTTGTCATCTACAGTAGCAGAGTACAAAGGCATGGTGGAAGATGCAAAAGAAGTCATATGGCTAAAAACTCTTGAGTTTAGAACTCCTCCATGTCAAGAATACTCAAGACCCTTACCAATTTTTGGAAATCTTTGCCAAATTGTAAACACTTAATACTTCTATAAGCTATGGCTTCACTCAAAAAAGTCTGCCTCACAAAAATCACTCATTGACTGATGAAATAATTAAAGTTTTCTATGAAACTTCGATACAAAATTTTGCTAATGTTTGTGCAACTACTCCAAGTGAAAGTTATTTTTGAAAAGAACTTACAAAACTTCATATTTACTTCAATAAGTAAACCTATGTCTGAAGCAGGCTTTCTCTGCAAGCGACTTTCACATATGCAACTTTAAAGGCATAGTTCTCACAACCTAGACCCCCTTTGATCAAATGCTTTTAGATATGGGTTGCTTACCTTCCAGCTTAAATTTTGAATGCTTACTTTTGCAAAACTTTACACTGTAGACTGAGATCTGATAAAATCTTTGACCATCAATTTTGTGCCTATTTCACGAGTCACTTATCACCTCTTACACATATGAATGTTCCTACATAAAATTCCCTTAGCTTGATTACAATTAGACTCTCAAAAGTTGACCATAGATGCATCAACTATAAACTTAGAGACACACAAAAGTATTTCTCAATTGGTTAAGCACAGAAGGAGAAAGAAAAGAAACATCGAGGTGCAACTTCTTGAAAAAACTTCTTTTATTTTGATAAGAAGTACATCTTATGAATATTTCTCATTCAACTTATGATCTAATCATCTATATCTCATCTAGTCTTCATATCACGTCCATATACAAGTGTTTGTGTGTGTGTGTGTGTATATATATATATATATATATATATTTATATGAGTGTGGATTCAACACTACTTCAAAGTATATGTGAAGTATTTACAATATTAATGTACATGTGTATAAAGGTCATCCCTTCCTAAACTTCCACTTCACTTCATACTTCAAGCTTAACCTTTCCTTCATTTCTTCACTCCTAATCTTCATGTAATCATTAATTGATAATCGTCTTGCTCCAACAATAACATTGTGTCAAATAAAATACATTGGCATATCATTGTAACATTTTAGCCTTGAAGATTTTGAACCTATTGCCAATCCCATAGAGACATGTTTATAGTTGAGTTTTCATGATATTGAAGATGTATTTTATGTTTTTCTCTATCAACAGGCTATTGGAGCTTGATTTACTTATGCATGACTTTGCCAGATATTCAGTTTGTTGTCTCTTAAATTCGTAGGTTTAGGCATAGCTCATGTGTCAAGAATTGGTAGGAAAACTAAAAACATGTTTTGCTATTTGGGTGGTACCTGACTACTTGGGTTTTTTTATCTGGAGGGAGGATCCTTAGCATGAGATTTACATGCTTTTTTAGACTCAAAATGGGTTGGTTGCTATGAAACTTTATGTGACCACAATTTTTCCTTACTTCATGCTTGTTATTGCATGCATATCTTGATTGAGCAAGAAGCAACCTCCTATGGCCACTTCTAGTTGTGGGGTTGAGTATAAGGCAACTTTTACAACTATTATTGAATGTGTGTGGATCAGATGCCTTTTGGATGATTTGGGTATTGGACATTCTTCTACCACCACCATCTTTACTATCCATCAAAGCATATCGGTGATTGTGAGGAACCATGTGTTCCATGCTTCTAGAGAGAACACTAAGGTGCACTATCATTATGCTAGAGAGGGGCTCTCTGTTTGAGTGATTATTTTGGTTTATATGCCCACACCTCCTTTGAGCCAAATACATTCCTTCATCTACGTATATGACCTGCATACCTATGATGAGTGTGGGCTCACCTAAATCATTGATTTTGAGCTCCTCTTGCATGTGTCTCTTGATCCTTTGAATGTCATTCAAATCATCACATATCACAATTATGTCATCTATTATACACATAGATAGATAACCTCATTGTGATCCCTTTTGATGAATAGAGAAGGATCTAAGTTGTTAGGTTTGAGTCCTTGATCTTGAAGGTATGTAACCAACCTATAATTCCAAGCTCTAGGAGCTTATTTCAATCCATACAATGATTTCTTAATTTTGCAAACATAAGATGCATGATTAGGGTTTTGAAGACCTAGAGGTTGTGGCATGTATACCTCTTCCCTTATCCAACCATTTAGAAATGCATTTCTTACATCAAGTTGGAGGAGTCTCCAATTTCTTGCAATAGCTAGACTTACCAATGTTCTTATTGTAGTCATCTTTGCAACTAGTAAGAGTGTTTCCTCATAGTTCATACCATGAAGTTGTGAGCATCCGTTGGCAAATAATTGTGCCTTGTACCTACAAATTGATCCATCTGAATTTCTTTTCAGTTTATAGACCCATATGCAATCAATTACCTTTTGATTGGGTGACATTGGAACCAAATCTCAAGTATCCATCTCCTTCAATGCATCTATTTCTTGTTTCATGGCCTTTTCCTAATTAACATTTCCATTTTCCTCCTCATAGGTTGAAGGTTCTTCTGAAATTGAATCTTTTTCCAAGTAGATTGAATGCTTAGTAACAAATGTGGAATCATGTCCATACCTTTTTTTTGTTGTTTCTTCTCCCTTGTTGATCTTCTAGGGGCTTGCTTGTAGCATTCTCCATAGTCTTGCATCTTTGCTTTGCCTCTTGGCTTCCATAGTTTGTAATCCTTTTCCCTTTCATCTTGGTCATTATCTATATCACTTTCTTGGATCCTGGACCTATGTATCATGCTTACTTCCTAGTTGATGAGAATCGGAATTAAGATCATATGGTAGAGTTACCTTTTGTTAGTCTTCATCATACCAAGACCTATGTTCTTCAAACACAAAATCCCTACTTGTAGTGAATTGATTGGTTGAAGGATTCTAGAACCTGTAACCCATATGAGTTGATTCATACCCAATAAACACTTCCTTTGTTGCCCTTTCATCTAGCTTACCTCTTATTTGTGATGGTACATGAACATAAGCTAAAAAACCAAACACCTTGCAATATGGGTCTCCACATGTGCAGATACTTATTAAAGCAATCAAACACTTCATTCTTACTTTTGATAAAGTATATAATAGTCCATCTACTATGGTCACCAATAAATGAGATATAATTCCTTGATCCTGCCAATGAAGGTTATTGACTTAGTCCCCACATATCAGTGTGTACTAAGTCCAAATGGTTGTTGTGGATGTAGCCTCTATGATTGAATAGTTTTCTTTATGCCTTTCCAATCTGACATGCATCACATTTGTCCAACTTTGATTTGTGCATATATCCTTCAAGGTTCTTTCATTCACATGAGCAGTCTCTTATGCCACACTTGAAGCTCGGCCAACACTTGGACGTTAGTATCCACCTGCTATAGTGGGTAGTCCCTTGGAGAGAGTTATATAGAGGCATATGGTTGGGAGGAAAATAGACTCATCTCTCTTTGTAGTTTGTCATAATGTTTCATTGGTATCAGAGCAAACTTTCATGGAGATCTTGTCTCATCATCTTCTTCTCCAACCTTCCATGGTGATCTTGAGCTTAGGAAGAATAAAAAAGATTTCTTTGTTACCGTTAGTGTTCATGTGAAAGGCCAAATGGCCACCGGACACTTCTTTGTATATGTTCTTTAATAAAACATATAGTGGCCTGGTCAGTCACAGACTATAAGTTCGACCGCATTTGTAATACCTAAGAAGTTTGTCTTCATGCTCCCTATGTACTGGTTTTTCTGTGTATTCTGCAGCCTTTGTACGGAGTACTGTGTGCGGCCTTCGGAGCTCCATTTTCTACTCCGAGCATATCATCGTGGAGCTCTCAAGAAGGAGAGCACAATGTGCTTTGTTCCTTTTGTGCGAGCGAAGTGAACCCTCCCCCAAGGCTTACGGCGACCAAAGCATAGACCTTGGCATACCTTGTCATCCGAGTCACCGAAGTCACCATTGGCACTGCTGGCTGCACACGAGGGAGGACCTCAACGATCAAGGAAGATAGAGGTTCCCGGTACTTCTCGGGAGGTCACCCATCTCAGTACTATTCCCCCCCAGAGCTCACTTAACCATGGCAATCGCTTGCCACTAAGGTACGCTCTTGTGGTATCTGAAGAAGAGGAAAAAGTAAGGTTGACATTACGTTGAACATATTTTGGTCCCTCAAAGCTTCATTCTTTGCTTTCAAAGCCTATTTTTGAAGCATTTTTGGGTGTCTTTTAGAGCCATTTTGGAGTATTGTTGCATATAGTTCATTTCACACAAGTCCAAGAACATCAAGAAGAGTGTTCTTTGTACTTCTCCGACAATAAATATCAACTTTTGGGGCTGTGTTTTCAGCCACACTCGTAAAACTACAGGTTTCTCAAAAGGCTTTCAGTTTTGGTGGGAGCAACTGTTGCAAATTTATGCAGGTTTTTTGAGCCTAAAACATGAGATTTGACAGACCCTTGCAAGTGTTAATGGCTAGTTTTTGGGTTGTGCATTCATCTTTTTAGTATCATTTTACTGCATATATTGAGCACATACACACCATGTACGCTTCTATGGATACTTCTTATGTACGTCCATGTGGTCATTGATATAGCAGTTACGTTTTTGCATAAAGCCTTTTACATTTGAAAACAAGGGTCGTAGTGAGGTTCTCTTAACTGGGAGACACCCAGATGTCGGGGTCTCTTCGGTGATGCAGGTGGAAGACTTACCCAGCCTCGCCATAGAAGTTGTATGATAGTTGTTCATAAGTGCTCGATAAGCCTAGTTGGCTTCTATTGGGTAACTGATTATATGCAGTGGAGTAAGTGATTCACTATGCAGGTAAACATCTCACTACTTGCAGTTTAATGATATTTTGACACTGTTCATATGCTCATTTTGCAAAGGATACTCTGGCAAAATTTTTCTAGAGTTTTGCTTTAGTCAACTATACAGTGGTCGATTTACTCTTTGATACACTTATTCGTTGGCGTTTGGACTCTTATAGCTCCATTATCATTCTATTCAGTTCTCTACTATCATGGCATCAGAGATCTCAGGCACATCTGGTGGATCAGTGTTCCAAGGAGAATCTATAACTTGCACAGCAAAGACCATTTTGAGATCCAAAAATTTGATGGCACAAACTTTGCTCTATGGAAGAATCAGATTTCAAAGGAGGCAATGGAAGCCAGTAAATGGGATTTCAAAGAAGCCTGCTGACATGGATGAAGATGATTGGGATGAGTTAGATGAAATGGCCAAGTCTACCATTCGCTTGCACCTAGCAGATAATGTTTACTTTACAATATTAGACTGTGAAAATGTAGAGGAACTTTGGAAGAAGTTATGCAATACATATGAAAAAGAGACGGCATCAAATAAAGTGTATCTGATGAGAAAATTATATGACCTTCGCATGAAGGACACAGATAGTGTTGTTGCTCATCTAAATGAGTTTGATGCTATATTCTCCCAGTTACATGCTCAGAAAATGGATATGGATAATGAAATGAAAGCAGTATTGTTGTTATGCACCTTCCCATCATCATGTGATAAATTTTGCACAGTTATTAGCAATAGTGCACCTCGTGGTAAACTTTTCTATGATGACATATGTGGAGCACTCTTGAGTGAGGAGATTTGCAGAAAATCTATGGTTGGCACTCAGAGTGGAGATGCATATAATGTTCGTGATTCTTACCAAGGAAAGAACCAGCAACATGGCAGGAGCAAGAACAAGGAAAAGAATGGTCAACGGAATAAGAGCAGAAGTAAATCAAGGAAGATGGATATTGAATGCCATTATTGTCATGAGAAAGGACATATGAAGAAAGATTGTTATGCATTAAAGAATGCTAAAGTTAAAGGACAAAACGTTGATGGGCATGTTAAACAGTTACCTGCACCATCTACTTCAACTGTGGAGATTGAAGAAATTAATGCTATTTCTGATGATGTTGATGTGTTGACACTTGATAGTACTGTGCCAACTGAGGCGCTTATGGCTGATTCTCTTTCCCACACATGGCTTCTAGATTCTGGTGCTTCTTTCCATGTGGCACCATACAGAGAATGGTTCTCTAATTATGCAGCAAAGTCTCTTGGTACCGTGAGACTTGGTGACTCTTACCAATGTGATGTTGTGGGGATTGGAGATGTGGTTGTGCATTTCATTGATGGTCAAAATTTACTATGCATAATGTACGCCATGTATCTCAGTTATCACGTAGTTTGATGTCAATTGATCAACTTGATGACCTTGGTTACAAGGTGGTCTTCTATGCTCAGTCCTTTCGCATATCAAAGGGCAATATGGTTATTGCAAAAGGAAGCAAAATTGGCTCACTTTATCCTTTATTTGTATCACAGAAAGAACACTTGTTAGCTGTTACTGAATAGCCTATGGCTTGTATTTGGCATGGTCATTTGGGCCATATATCTCATAGTGGAATGGAAAATATTTCTTGTTCTGGCTACTTACCTATGTTATCTTTCTCTAATTTTTCATTTTGTGAGCATTGTCAATATGGAAAGCAAACTAGAAATGTGCATAGAATGCACATTTGCCTTTCAATTCAGCCTTTAGATCTCGTTCATACAGATGTGTGTGGTCCTATGCCCACTAGGTCCTTAGGTGGCTCTTTTTACTTTGTCACTTTCATAGATGATGCTACTAGAAAAGTTTGGGTATATCCTATCAAATTGAAGGATGAGGTATTCCCTACTTTCAGAAAATGGCTTGCTTCAGTTAAGACTAAAAAAGGAACTAAGCTTAAGGCTTTACGTTCAGATAATGGGGGTGAGTATACCTCACATGAATTCATCCTTTTCTATTAGTCTAGAGGGATTTGTAGAGAGTTTACAGCTCCTTATACCCCAGTACAGAATGGTGTAGCTGAGAGGATGAATAGAACTATTCAAGATAGAGTAGTCTCTATGTTGCATCATGCAAACCTCTCACAAGGTTTTTTGGCAGAAGCAGTATTGGCTGCAGTTCATGTGATTAACATTTCACCTAGTACTGCCAAAGGTCTGAAAGTGGCACAAGAGTTGTGGACATGGAAGCCACCATATTATGATCATCTTCTAGTTTTTGGGTGTGAAGCATATGTTCATATACCCAAGAATCTTAGACAAAAGTTGGACCATAAGTCAAAGAAATGCATTTTTCTTGGATATGATCAAGAAGGACAATTTGGATATCGCTTATGGGATCATGAAACACGGACAGTGATCAGAAGTAGTGATGTCATTTTTAATGAGTCTAAGATGCATAAACAACCCATTAAGGAGGTTGAAGTGAGAAGAGTGGCATTTGAGAATACTAGTCCTCCGGTTAGCATGCATAAAAATGCTACACATAGGGATGTTCAAGAGAATGTCCATTCATATCAGTCTGCACATGTTCCTATTCAGCAACCATTGAGACGTTTTGCACGTGTTTCACATCCACCTGATAGATATGTTCCAGTTTTAGATTTTGTTATGCTAATAGATGTCGATGAACCTTCTTGCTACAAAGAGGCCATGCAAACAAAGGATCATGTCAAGTGGGAGCGTGCCATGAAGAGTGAGTTGGATTCTAATCACAAGAATGGTACTTGGGATTTAGTACCTTTGCCAAAGGGCAGGAAAGCTTTACCATGTAAATGGGTATATAAGCTGAAATTCACATCAGATAGTGCTTCTCCAAAGTATAAAGCACGACTCGTTGCAACGGGTTTTAAGCAACAACATGGTGTTGATTTCGAGGAAATCTTCTCTCTAGTGGTCAAGATGGCTACCCTACACATGTTGCTTGGATTCGTTGCAATGGAGGACTTAGAGCTAGTCCAAATGGATGTGAAAATTGCTTTCTTGCATGGAGATCTTATAGATGAGATCTATGTGGAACAACCACTGGGTTATGTAGTTCCTGGTAAGGAAAGTCTAGTTTGTAAGCTTAAGAAGAGCTTGTATGGACTTAAACAGTCCCATAGACAATGGTACCAAAAGTTTGATGCTTTTATGAAGTCTCAAGGCTATTCTCGAAGCAATGAGGATCATTGTCTCTACACAAAGAGATGCTCAGATGGCAGCTTGATATGCTTGATACTTTATGTCGATGATATGTTGATTGTTGGGAAGTCCTCTTATGATTTGTCAATTCTCAAAAAGAAGTTGAGTCAGACATTTGATATGAAGGATTTGGGGGATGCCAAACATATTCTTGGCATGCACATTACTCGTGATCGGAGTAAAAGATGCATATACTTCTCTCAAAGTGAGTACATATCCAAAGTACTTCACAAGTTCAATATGCAGGGTGGAAAGGCATTGAGTACACCTTTACCCACATATATAAAATTGACCAAGTTTGATTGGCCCAAATCAGATGAGGAAAAGGAATTCATGACCAAAATTCCCTATCAGTCTGTTGTTGGTAGTCTCATGTACACTATGGTAGCTACGAGACCAGACATTGCATTTGGAGTGGGAGTTGTGAGTAGATATATGTCTAATCCTAGCAAGAAACATTGGGAAGTGGTCAAGATGATTTTGAGATATCTGAGTGGCACTAAGGACAAGTGTCTATGCTTAGGTAGAGGGAAAGCATCCATTATTGGTTACACAGATTCTGACTATGCTAGTTGTGTAGACAATCGTAAGTCTACATCAGGGTACATTTTTAATTTTGTTGGAGGTGCTATCTCTTAGAGATCTTGTCAAGAATGTACAGTTGTTTCCACCATAGAAGTAGAGTATGTTGCAGCAAGTGAGGCATGTAAGGAAGCATTGTGGCTTTCTCGTCTTGCTTGTGATATGGGTTTACCTCAACATGTACCTCGCTTGCTCAGTGATAGTCAAAGTGCCATTGCTTTGGCTAAGAATCCGGTCTATCATGCAAAGACCAAGCACATTAAGGTGAGGTATCACTTCATTAGAGATTGCTTAGCCACTGAGCACATTATTCTTGAGAAGGTTCACACTCGAGATAATGTTGCAGATGTTTTGACTAAAGCTCTACCACAAGATAGCTTTCGACACTGTTGTCACTTGATGGGGGTTACTTGATTCTTGCTCTTACACAGTCACTTGTATACTTTGTAACATGCCCATCAGGTGGGAGTTATAGTTTGTATACTTACACTAAGGCATTCTTTATCATTCTTTATTTTTCTCCCATAGCTACTCTGGCCATATTGGCCTTTAGTGGGAGATTGTTACCGTTAGTGTCCATGTGAAAGGCCAAATGGCCACCGGACACTTCTTTGTATATGTTCTTTAATAAAACATATAGTGGTCTGGTCAGTCAGAGACTGTAAGTTTGACAGCATTTGTAAGACCTAAGAAGTCTGTCTTCGTGCTCCCTATGTACTGGGTTTTTTGTGTATTCTGTAGCCTCTATGCGGAGTACTGTGTGCAGCCTTCGGAGCTTGGTTTTCTACTCTGAGCATATCATTGTGGAGTTCTCGAGAAGGAGAGCACACTATGGTGCATCGCCATCGAAATAATTCATTCTTATCTTTCTTTTTCTCCTCTGTGGCTATGGGTTTGCATCATTATCGTTGCGATTATCATGACTCCCGATTGCTCTCAGTAGAAAAAAAGAGCAAGATCCTATGTTAAGTATTAGACACGAGTTTTGAGCTCTAATCCTCCCTTCCATAGTCAAAGCATCTAGCCACTATGCTAGCCTCTTATGTTAGAAATCATACTTGAGAAGTCTTAATCATTCACGGATAATGCAATGCATCTCTGATGTTGCAAAAGGGTGATGAATCACAAGTGTGCAAGATGGGTTTTGAATGCGGTTGGATTTGCTTGGAGGCAAATGCTTTAACCATGCAGGCATAATCACATCTTGAATGCACCTGCATAGTTAAAGCATCTACCTCCAAGAAAATCCACCCGCATTGGAAACCCGTGCTCTACACTTGTGATTCGTCATCCTTTTGCAACATGAGAGATGCATTGCATTATCTGTGAATGATTAAGTGGTCACTTTGGCTGAGTGGTTAATGTGTGTGCTTGCTAACGGTACACGGGGTTTCAAAAAGTTTTAACCATAAGATCAAACGACCAATGGCACATGCCATTCTCTATAGCATAGGGCTTGCAAGCCCATGGCTTACATGCCATATACTCAAATATGAACTCCATAGCCTACAAAAACATAAAATGCTTCCAACAACATATTCATTGCATAACATTGTACTTCCTACAAACCATCAAAAAGTGTATTCATAACAAGTTGATCCATAATTTAGAATTAAAACAATGACCAACTTCGATGCATGCATTTCAATCATAAAACATGGCGAAGCATAAAATCATTAAACATATTATATGCCTAGTTCTCGTTATTAAGATGGAACTCTCATATATCCTATCTGGTGGATTCTCATGAATCCCATATGTTATAACTTCCTAACTGAGTGGAATCCACGTCTCATAAGTGAGCTAAGGTCAATATTAAGACCTAGGTGAGTCATGTGAGCATGAATCAATGCTCCTTGTAAAACCCATAAGTGAAGCCAAACACTCTAAATGGTTTCCATCTAGGCTATGTCATCTAGAATAGCTAGCTTTAATGTCAAGTGACTACATTGCCTTCTAAGAAATCAAAATACCACTCCATTTGGGCGTTTCCCTCAACACCCCATAGTCTCTAGTATTATGAGACTCTTTTTGAAGGTTCCTATCATATGTGCCTCTTAGTCTCCATGAAATAGTCCATGAGACTCTAATGAAAATTCAATGATATTCTCTCATATGAAAATGAATAGGATTATATCCCATCACATAAAGTAAAATTTTGGATATCAAATAATATCCCTCTACATAATAACTGTGTACCTACTTCTTTGTCATAAACTTCCGTAAGTTTTAAAATTAGCATACCATGGATAAAGTTACAAAATGCATGGAACTGGATATGGATATTGTTCCTTTCCTTCCATAAATGAAGATGTACAACTCTTTTATGAATGCCTAAATAAAAAGAGTTTAATCATTCCTACAATTCATCTTCATAATCATGCATATGCCCTAAACTATGCATTATGTAATTGAATCAAATAAGAGAAAACAAGAAATGGAAAGTAAAGGGGTCTTCCTTGTCATGATCCATGATCCATTGGCTCTTCAACATTGCAAGAAATGCTTTGCATTGAGCTTTCCATCTCTGACAGCCCTTGGTGCCTTGAAATGCACTTGCATATGCTTTGTCTGTCCTCTTTCTATCTTACAAAACAAATATAATGTTTCCCCCTTAACATTGGGGCATAATAAATGTTACAAAAGCATGAATATGTGCAAAAATAAATGTCCTTAAGGCACTTACATGTGCCAAATATACATATAGAAAATTCTATAGGGCACATAAATGTGATATATATACAAAATTACAAGGTTAAGTAGGAATTTCCTACTTTTACAGGTTTAAGAGATAGTTGTTGAGAACAAATTTGTTGTGCAGACCTTCTAAATCTCCTATCCTTCTAGTGATCTTCATATCATTTGAAAGCTTCTAAGAAGAGCTTTCTAGTAAGCTAAAAACCATCAAAATTGGACAGTCGACCAAAGAGCAATATGCATCCAAAGTTGACTAGCTGCCAGGTTGTCATCGGCTAGAAACATGTTTGAAGTGCCTATTTTGGATGCTTCCCAAAGTGAAACTAGAGACAGATTCTCAAATTTGAATCTATATTCCTGTAGAAAATATTCCAAGCAATACACATAAATAGAAATCATCAAATTTGAACAACATATAATACCTTTTCAAAGGGGTCAAAAATGCTCCCTTGCATGATTTGCACTTCTCTTCTTTGTGCCATAAATGCGTTTGATTTCCCAATACTTGCTTATACATCTTGGGGCTACATCTTCTTGGATAAAGCATCATCCTAGTTATGCATAGGTCTTGGGTTCAATTCGTGGCTCCCATTGAATTTGAAGTGTTTTCTCTTCTACAACAAATAGGTAGTGGGCTCAAGGCTTGGATCCCAAGTGGGAAAGGCAATAATACAGGTTTGATACTAGAATCAAGCATGCATCAGATTGTGGTGCAATGGTAAAACCTTTGCCTAACTTGGTGAGGTTGGCGGTTCAAATCTTGGAGATGGCACATCTCAAGCATGATTATTGAACCTTAAGTTTATTTGAAAGGCAAAGAAAGATGCACAAAAGTGCTTGTCATAATTCGTAACTTAAGGGAAAGCATATGTGAAAATACACATGCAAGATGTATAAATGAAATAGAACCTCATCACATAGACAAGATGAGCAAACCATCAAATTATCCATGACATCTTAAGGAAGGAGATGATGAGAGCAAGGTCTCCATCAAAGCTTAACCAAGCTTTGCTACCCATGAAGCATTACGATGACCTACACAGAGAGATGAGTCTCTTTTCCTCCCAACCATGTGGCTCTATATATAGCTCTCTTCAAGGAACTACCCACTATAGCAGGTGGATAGTAAACATCCAAGTGTTGGCCATGTAACTACATGTGTTCCTAGTGTCTTAGTTAGTTAGAGTTAACTCAAGTGGATGCTTCTAGAAGGCTCTAGAGCTCTTGGGGCAAAACTCTCTCCCATGTCTTTCATATGACTTGAACCCAGGACCTCTTCCTTCTCATCCATATGACTTAACCACTAGGCCAAGCACCTTTGCTTGTACAAAGAGCATAAGCACCTTTGGTAAATATATTCTTGAGACTTTTGCAAAAACGTGAATGACCAAATGATGTTTGATCTCAGATCCATCTGAACCTGTCGAACCCTCATGTCATAAAACTTACTTTATAACATTCTTCCCCTTGGAAAACATCTTTGTCCTTGAAAATAGAGCTATACAAATACTCTAGACATCCCCTAAGCTTCATGTACAAATTTTACATGATCATCTCTCTATATTGTTTTCCCGTATCCTTCACCTTAATAAATCTCATAAAAGATCATCTTAAAGGTGGGAAACCATCTATGTGGTGCCTACTCTCCCATGTATACCTAGTTTCCAAACTATCACTCCCATAACATATAAGATCATCCAAATGACCTAAGTCCATATGATATATTCTACAAAGTAATAAAAAACAAATGTAAGGTGCCAAGCTTATAGGCTTACCAGACCAAAATGGAGATAATAAACCATATAATCCTCTTAAATGTAGATCAAAGCCCCATAAAAAGTGACTCCAAACCCATCTAGACCTAAGATGATAAATTTGCCCCCATGTCTCTCAAGGAATTCATATCCTTGAATGTAGTCACGAGTGATAGTTTTTACCTAACCATCCTTGTGATGTATGCATATCCATCATCCTAGCTCTCATAAAAGAATTCGTTGGTAGTAAAATGAATTCTCTACATTCCACTAACCAGGAAGTATTTGGTTTGTCATCCATTACCTTTGGAATAAGCTCTATTAGAATAACATCAAATATCACTAATGTAAACTCTATTTTTTATCTTCATTCTAGTTTGCCATATGAATGCAAAAAGCGTTCCTTCTTGAGATTTAGATAATCCATAAGTACCCATCCTCCTAATTGATGTGCAATCATCATCCTCATGATGATACACCAACTAAAAGTTTGGTAACCCAATGGTTAGATCTATCCCTATTGCCTACTAACTCCAAAGAAAAGAGTCATTAATATATTCCCAGTCTCACTAATGTAAGTAACTAGATCATCTCATCTAGTCAAGGACCATTACTTGAAATAACATAACTACTTCTCTGTAGAGTCTTCATATGAGACTCAACCTAACCACCATGATTAACTAATCTTCCTCTTGTCTTTGATAAAAGAGTGCCACTCCTATCTAGACAATCTAATCTAGAGAGAATATGTATCCATACTAATGAAACTCTCTCTCTCTCTCATCTCATCTAAGGAAAAGTTCTCTAGTAGTGTAATCTATTCCACTCTCCCTTTCCCTTTGAATGAGATTCTCTTGAATCCAATTGCTCTACTCATCCATAATTGAGAACATGTATATAAGTTCTGCATGTTTTTTCCTTCCAAGATAGTGGAGAATCAAACTCCCATGTGAAGGAAAATTACACTCAAAGGTAGAATAAATGAATTCCTTCTAAAATGTAGACTCAAAGGTTTTCTAAACACCTCTTCTCTCAAAAGGAAAACATTCTTCTTCTTCTTCTCTTTCAAAGAATGGGAGCTAAAGTGAGATAAGTGAGATCTCTACTCAATCTCTAAGCTAACTTCCACTTTCTCCTTCCCTTAAAAGAGAGACTTATGAATTCATCTCCTCCTCTCTGCCATAAACCAATGACTAATCCCTCATTTACATACATTCATATGAAGGTGGAGAATCAATGTCCCATAAATAATGAAGGTGTATTTAGTGGAGTGGAGAAAATAAATTCCTTCTAAGGATCAAAGCCCTCTACTAAAATGGTTAGCAATGATATGACATGATATTATAATAAATAGATGTATATCCTTATTAAAGAAGTTATCTGTGTCAACCACCTTTGTGCATTAATCTATATGATCCGTCCACACTAATGGAATCATCAATCTTGAAAACTATAAAGTGAGTATGTGATGTCTATGGACATAAAGGGACCCAACTCATACTCTATTGAAAAATAAATCTTCCATAAACTATGAATGATATCTCCAAATCCTAAGGAAATATCTTCTAAGAGCTATTCTCTGATCTAATGAGACATGTCTATTGAAGGAGATGATGGATAATCACAAGAGATGAGATGGTGTAGCTAAATCCTGCTTCACATCTGTTATAATTGATGGCTGGAGAGTATTGTGGGCCTCCTTAGCTAGCTAATAAGCATAAATGATCATATATGTTGCTTGGAAGATGATGCACAAATGATATGATCAAAACAGATGGATAGTCATATGATCCAATGCACAAAACTTACTATTTTGGTTGAGATACTTGCTCAGTGTTTCACTTAATTCTCTGTGTACAATAGCAATTAGCAAAATTCCTTTTCGAGAACTTTAACTAGCTTACTAAGCTTCCATTCATGAGTGGAATCATCTAAAATGATAAAATATATGCTGAGAATTATGTTTAGCAAGTAAAGCAACACCCCCGACTTTTATGGGCTTACATAGTCACAAACCAGTTAGCATTAGTAGATTGATATCCAATGATTGAGAGAACCAAATTCAATGAAACTTTGTAGGATCATAGTAGACAGTATGCTAAATATGTCGTGCTTTGAATCATGCAAAATGATGCACTACACAGTAAGAACTAGCTCTGACAAAGTCACTATTCTGATAGAGTGTGACAGAGATATGAGAGTAGGAAGTAATGAACATGTATTGACTCAGTCATATAAAATTACAGAGTCATTGGTAATAAGACATTGCTCAATGAATGTAGAGTGAGTGAGCTATGATATGAGCTCCTCTTCACAATGAAGGTACAAAGAAATGATCTCAGAACCTCGAGATACACGCAAGATCTTTATCTTCATGTTTTATAGCTTTTTGTTGGAGCCAAGCATTTGAATTTGAATTCAAATCTCCACCTAAAAGTTATCCTAAAGTTATAGGATTGATTCTCTCTTGACTTCATCTACCAAATGGATACGAGATAGATGCTTCCTAACTCCTTGTGGGTTTACATCACTTTTACTAAGAGCAATTACACTCAAAGTTATAATGTAGTGCAATGTGCTTAGTCAAGGCATGGTACACAAGATTAGCAACTAAATGAAGTGAGCTGGTATTATCTCCAAATATGGTTGGAGTGTAGGAATGTATCTCCAAATCTACATACAATTGTGTAAGCCACATAACTTCCTAAGTTGCATTAGCCAAACCTCTATACTCTGCTTCTATGGAAGATAAGGCCATAGTTGGTTGCTTCTTGGATGACCATGATATGAGCTTTGAACCTGCAAAACATAGGTACCCTAAAGTGCTCCTCCTATCATCCTTGGAGCCAGCCCAGTCTACATCAGAATATAACTTTATATCTATGTCAGAAGTGAAGAGATATAATAACCCTTCATTCATTGTACCCTTTAGGTACTTAAGCACCCTCTTTGCAGCTTCCATGTGTGGCTTCCTTGGTACATGCATGAATTGGCTCAATGTACTCACAACATATGCACTATCCACTCTTGTCAAAGTAGCATAATTAAGACTACCCACAAGTTGTTGATACCCTGTAATATCATCAAGTGGTTCACCTTCAAGTGAACTTAGCTTATGATTGATCTCCATAGGAATACCTGCATCTTTAGTGTTCTACATTTTAAATTTGACCAACATATCATTTATGTATTTCCTTTGTGTGATGAATAAACCTGAATCTGTATACACAAGTTCTAAGCCAAGGAAATAGGTTAGAAATCCTAAATCACGGATTTTGAATTCTTTCATCAATTGAGCCTTGACCTGCTTGATACCATTAGAATCATTACTTGTAATAATGATATCATCTACATAGACACACAAGTAGATGATCTCTGATTTATTCTTCTTCACAAACAAAGAAGAATATACCTTGCTTGCTACAAAGCCTTGATCCTGCAAATAGGTAACAAGTCTACGGTTCCAAGCTCTAGGAGCTTGCTTGAGACCATAGAGTGCTTTTCTAAGCTTGCATACATACCCTATTTTTTCTTCATCTTCAAAACCTGTGGTTGTGCCATATATACTTCTTCTAATATCCAACCATTCAAAAATGCATTCTTGACATCTAATTGATATAAATTCCAATTTTGGGATGTAGTAAGACTTACTAATACCCTGATTGTTCGCATCTTTGCCATAGGTGAAAATGTTTCTTCATACTCTACTCCATGTGTTTGGGCGAATCCCTTTGCCACTAGTCTTGCCTTTGTTGATATATTTAGGTAGTGATGTGTGTGAACACACTAGGACCGCCAGGGCACTTTTTTCCCTCTTTAGGAGGTTCCCCCCCCTTGTATATACGCCTATTGCCCTAATGGGCTACTTATCTTTGTACATTCTCTAGTAATACATTCAGTATTGTGTCTTTGTGCTCCAAGCTTCTTCTTCTTCCTTGTGTTGTTCGCGTGCTTTCGTAGACGTCTAACTCCAACAATTGGTATCAGAGCAGGTCATCACTTCATCTAGGGCGCCGTCGACACTCCTCCGTTTGCAATCTCAGATCCGCATGAAATTTGGTGAGCATACTCAAGGAGATTCAGAGATCAAAATGGCTTTGCTCTATCGTGCCGAAATCGTGATCTGAGCTCGTTTCGACCTCCGAACGCACTATCATAGCGCTTGTGCAGGCTATTTCGTCTTTTTGTGTCAAACATATATACCAGTTTTTGTTCGCCAGTTTAAGCGTCTCGAAGTCTGCTACAAGTCTAGCAGAACTCGTCTTGGCAGTTCTGTTCAACTTTTTGAGATACAGTCAATTTTCTGCATCAAGGTATTTTAGTCACCGGCCATGGCTGAAAGCAGTGATGTATTCCGTATGTTGGCTGTTGAGGATAAGTTGGATGGTACCAACTACCCACTATGGGCTTATATGATGCGACATGTATTGGTTGCAAAAGGATTGTGGAACATTGTGCAAGGCGTTGAAAGACTTCCTGTTACACCTCTGACTACAGGTACTACAAATACAGGTGCTGGAGCTGATGAAGATGGTGTCGAAGATGATGTTCCGCAGATTCCTGTTCGTTCTGTTGTTTCTACTGCACATACTGCAGAGCAGATTCCCTGGGATGGTAGAGATGCCCAGGCACATGCATTGATAGCTTTGTCTGTCAAACGTGCCATTATTCCTCACATTCGCTCTTACAGAACAACTAAGGATGCTTGGGATACACTTACCACATTGTACCAAGCTAGGAATGAGGCTCGTGTTGCTTACCTCCGAAAACAGTTGGAGAGTGAGCACATGAATGAAGGTGATTCTATGGACAGTTTCTTAACGAAGATCAAAGACTTGAAGGAACAGTTAATTTTTGCTGATGAGGTTATACCAGATAGCTCACTTGTGCAGATCGTTCTGAATGGTCTTCCTGATTCATATCAGAGTTTTGCTTCTACTCTTCGGTTGATGATGAAAGGCAATCCAAATGCCTTATCATTTGAGGAGTTAGTCTCTGTTCTGTTGTAGGAAGACCAGTCCACACAAAACATGTCCATTATGCGAGTTGCAGATCAAGCTTTCCTGGCTAGTCAGAAGGGCAAAGGAAAATGGAGCTCTTCAAGTAGTAAGCAGAAATCTGCTAATTTTGCATATTCGAAGAAGGAAGATAAAGATGAGAAGAAATCAGAAAAGCAGAAATTGTTTTCTAAGTACTGTAAAGGGAATGATCATATCATAAAGAACTGTCCAAAACTGGCTGCTAAAGAGACAAAGAAGAAAGAGGCTGGTTGTTGCAGAGGCCTCTACACCAAAAACAGAGTCTACAAATCTTGTGAAGGAAGAAGAATGGGCGTTGACTACTGTCTGCAATTTTGACCCATCTTCTCATGAGCAGTGCATGTCTGCAGTAGACTCAGATGTTTTGTATTTTGATAGTGGGGCGACCAAACATATTACCTCGCAGCGCAGTTTCTTCTCTTCACTCGAGCCTACCCCTACAGGGAATACTGCTGTTACATGCACCAACAAATCCTCTTATCCTGTTATGGGAGTTGGTAAGATCATTTTGACTACTGTTGATGGTAGTTCTTTCACTTTGTCAGATGCTTTATTTGTGCCAGGGATCAAAAAGAACTTGTTATCAGTTTCTGCATTAGCCAAGATTGGCTTGGTTGTGAAATTTGTTGATGACAGGTGTACAATTCATGATCTGTCAAATGGCGATGTGATTATTGCTTCTGGCATTTTATGTCGTGGGCTGTACAAGCTCATAGACTATGAAAGATCTGAAAATGATTTGGCATGTGCAGTAAATGATTCTCAGGCTATGTCAGATGCAAAGCTTTGGCATGCACGCTTTGGTCATCTGAATTTTGCTAGTTTGCTACGCCTGTAGAAATTTGAGATGGTGTCCTCTTTGCCCAAACTTGAGGCACCTGGAAAACATGTTTGTGAAGGCTATATTTTGGGCAAAATGCAGCGTTCCTCCTTTCCAAAAGATGGTTCAGTTCAGGCTACACAGAAATTGCAGCTTGTACATAGTGATGTTTGTGGTCCTATGTAGACACCCTCTTTTGGAAATTACCTTTACTTCGTGACTTTCATTTATGATTTTTCCAGGCATGCATGGGTATATCCACTCAAAGCAAAGTCCGAAGTTTTCATGTGCTTCAAACAGTTTTTAGTTTTGGCTGAAAATCTGTCGACATGTAAAATGGTCACCCTTCGTTCTTATCGAGGGGGGGAGTATATGTCTTCTGATTTTAATGCATTTCTGGCTGAACGTGGGATAAAACACCAGTGTACAGTGCTGTATACACCTCAACAGAATGGAGTTGCTGAACGGAAGAACAGGTCTCTCATGGAGATGGCGAGGTGTATGGTCAAGAGTCAAGCTTTGCCTCATAGTTTCTGGCTTGAGGCTGTCATGTGTGCAGCATATGTACTGAACAGGTGTCCCACTAAAGCGCTACAGTCTATCACTCCATATGAGGCTTGGCATGACCGCAGGCCATCTATTGCACATCTGTGTGTTTTCGGTTGTTTGGCATATGCACTAGTGCCTGAACAACATTGTAGAAAATTAGATGATAAGGCAGTAAAATGTATTTTTGTTGGGTACAGTTCTGAAAGTAAAGGCTATCGTCTGTATCATCCCTAGACTAAACGCATTCTGGTTAGCCGTGATGTTGTCTTTGTGGAAGATGCTATTCAGCCATTGCTTTCATGTACTAAGGAGACATTTGTTAGCTCCAAAGACATATATGATACTTTGATGCCTCTTTTTACAGGTGGACAGTCTAGTGTTGGTCCTAATGAGGCAACTTCTCAGCCTTTGCACGTTTCATATGATGAAGCAGATCATTCCATTTCTGATGCAGATTTACATGATGCACTTGTTGATGAGAGAGTTGATATTGAGCAGGCAAAAACTATGCCAAAATGGCTGGTGCAGACTTTGCGTGACAGCAAATTAGATGCACCTTTGTCATATCGTACTCGCTCAGGCTCTCATAGTGCCTCCTTTGCATCAGATTGCTATGTTATGGCTGCATCTAGTCTCTGTGATGAAAATGAGCCTGTTTCTTTTGATGAAGCATAGAATTCAGAAAATTGGATGGCTGCTGTGCAATCTAAATATGATGCTATAATGAAGAATGGTACATGGTCTTTATGTGACTTGCCTCCTGGCAAGAAGGCCATTGGCACTAAGTGGGTATACAAGCTGAAGCGTAAACCTGATGGTACAGTTGACAGGTATAAGGCTAGGCTTGTTGCAAAGGGTTATGCAGAGGAAAGAGGCATAGATTTTGATGAGACCTTTGCACCTACATGCCGTATGACTACTGTTCGGAGTATTTGTGCACTTGCAGCCCATCATGGTTGGAATGTACATCAGTTGGACATTAAAACAACATTTTTGAATGGTGACTTGCATGAAGAAGTGTATGTTTTTCAGCCCCGTGGCTTTGTGCAGAAAGGGCATGAAAACCAGGTGTACAGGTTAAAGAAGGCATTATATGGTTTAAAGCAAGCACCACGTACTTGGTATGAGAAGATACATGCCTATCTGGTTGCACATGGTTTTGAGAACAGTCCAATTGAAAGCACCTTATATGTTAAGCGTGCTAATGATGTGCTTCTGATCATTGTTGTCTATGTTGACGACATGCTGCTCACTGGTCCTATTGAGAAGCATATTGCTTATTTCAAGGCTGATTTGCATGCCTCATTTGAGATGTCTAATTTGGGGCATTTGCATCACTATTTGGGCATTCAGTTTATGCAAGTTGATGGTGGAATGGCTTTGTGTCAAATGAAATATATTGACACATTATTGCAGCGTGTTGGCCTTGAAGACTATAAGCCTATTTCCACTCCTATGGAGACATGTTTACGATTGAGTCTTCATGATGTTGGATATGCATTTGATGTTGTTCTCTATCAGCAGGCTGTTGGATGCTTGATTTACTTATGCATTACTCAGCCAGATATTCAGTTTGCTGTCTCACAGATGAGTTGGTTTATGCATTGCCCAGGAGTCACGCATTGGAAGGCGGTTAAGCGCATCTTTCGCTACTTGAGTGGTACTCGACTACTTGGGTTGTTTTATCCCAAGGGGGGATCACTACCGCCAGATTTGCATGTTTTTTCTGACTCAGATTAGGCTGGTTGCTATGACACTCATGTGTCCACCAGTGGTTTTTGCTTCATGCTTGGTACCTCATGTATATCTTGGTTGAGCAAGAAGAAGACTACTATGGCCACTTCCAGTTGTGAGGCTGAGTATAGGGAAGCTTTCACAGTGACTGTTGAGTGTGTGTGGCTCAGACTCCTTATGGCTAATTTGGGTGTTGGCCAGTCTTCTGCCACCACCATCTTCACTGACAGTCAAAGCGCATTGGCAGTTTCGAGGAACCCTGTGTTCCATGCTCGCACTAAGCACATTGAGGTGCATTATCACTATGTCAGGGAGAGGTTCTCTGCTAGGGAGGTCAGCTTGGCATATGTGCCCACGCATGAGAACATTGCAGACCTTTTCATGAAGGCTCTGCCTAGGGAGAAGTTTGAAGCTTTCCGCAAAGCTTTGGGCTTACTTCCTTTTGTGGAGTGATTTCCACATAGCTTGGCACTTCCTTATACATGAGTGCCAGCTCCTTGTTCATCGCATCACTCCCACGCGGGATTTGTTGATATATTTAGGTAGTGATGTGTGTGAACACACTAGGACTGTCGGGGCACTTTTTTCCCTCTTTAGGAGGTTTTTTTCCCCCGGCTTGTATATACGCCTATTGCCCTAATGGGCTACTTATCTTTGTACATTCTCTAGTAATACATTCAGTATTGTGTGTTTCTGCTCCAAGCTTCTTCTTCTTCCTTGTGTTGTTCGCGTGCTTCTGCAGACGTCTAACTCCAACAGCCTTGTACCTATTTATGGAACCATCAGTGTTCTTTTTAAGTTTATATATCCACCTTGAACCAATTACCTTTATATCTGGTTTCTTGGGAACTAGGTCCCAAGTGTGATTCTCTTGCAATGTGTCCACTTCTTCCTGCATGGCATCTCTCCACTCTTTCTTCTTCTTAGCCTCTTCAAATGAAGAAGGCTTATCTCTCTCTCTCTCTTGTGTTTTTTGTTTGCCATTGAATCTTTTGTGATGTACACAGAGTGCTTTGTGACTAAGGATGTATCATATCCATATCTTATGGGCTTCTTACTTTCTCTTTGTGACCTCCTTAAAGCTTGATTGGAAGACTCGGGTAGATCCTCTAATTGCTTGTGTTTGCACTTGCCTCTTGACTTCCAAGCTTTGAAGTCAACGTGCTCCTCATCTTCAGAGTTGATGTCCTCTGCTTGGTGTTGGTCTTCTTGAGTTAGGGTTGCAAAATCATGTTCCAAATCATATGGTAATTTGACTTTCCTGCAATCATCTTCAAACCAAGAGTTATTCTCATCAAATACTACATCCATACTAACTATGAATGCCTTATTAGTGGGATTATAAAGTCTATACCCCTTTTGATTCTGATCATCCCCAATGAATATGCACTTCTTAGCCTTAGGGTCAAGTTTCCCTCTGATTTGTGATGGGATGTGTGCATAGGCAATGCACCCAAATATCTTGCAATGATCCAATGAGGGTCTCCTAACATTCCAAACTTCATATGGTGTTAGCCATCCAATGACTTGGATGGAAGCTTGTTGACCAAATAGGTAGTTGTAGAAACACCCTCTGTCCATAAATAATTAGGTAATTTTTTCTCATTTAACATAGACCTAGTTGCCTCAACAATTAACATGTTCCTTCTCTCTGCCACTCCACTTAATTCAAGAGTATAAATGGTTGTTACTTCCCTCTTTATGCCTCTGTCCTGTAGAAATAGATCAAACTCATGTGAAAAGTACTCACCACCTTCATCAGACCTGATTCTCTTCAAGCTTCTTCCTGTTTGGTTTTCCAGCGATGCCAAGTATTTCTTAAAACATGCAAACACCTCATCCTTATGCTTCATAAAATAGAGAATTATCCACCTACTGTAATCATCAATAAAAGAGACATAGTACCTTGATCCTGAGATGGATGGATCTTTGCTAGGAACCCACACATCAGTGTGTACAAGCTCCGAATAATCTTCATGAATTTATCCTTTTCTGTTGAATGGTTGCCTACGAGCTTTGCCAAATTGGCAATATCCACATTTGTAGATCATATGTTGCTTGGTCACATTAGGAATCCCAGACACACTTTGATCCCTGCAAATTTGCTTCAAGGTTCTCTCTCCTATGTGTCCTAGCCTCTTGTGCCATATTTCCAACTGTGATAGGGTTTGGTCTCTATAACTGAATAGTGCTATGTTCCTTGTGTCTTCAATTTCAAAAGTAAACAATCTACCTGACTTCTCACCTTTGGCTATCCTCTTGAATCCTTGTTGGGGGTCTTCCACATATGCTCCATGCTTTGTGAACTTGACTTGTAGACCTTTCTATACTATCTACCAAACACTAATTAGATTTTTGGTTATGGTAGGCACATACAAAACTTTGCTCAAAAGGTTCATACTACCATATGATGTTTTAACATTTCCAATTTGCTTGATTGAATGCTTGGTGTCATCACCTGCTTGTACCTCATGCTTTCCCTTTGGTTCTTCTAGATCAGATAAGAGTGCTACATTCCCTGCCACATGATTTTAACAACTTGAGTCAATGTAAAAGAGATGCTCATCATCTTTACCTTGCTTGGATGTCGTGTTCATAATGAGCAGAGAATCCTCTTGATTATTGAAATTCCTTCTTCCTCTAAAGCCTCCTTGATATTTGTTGTTGTTGTATCCTTGATTCTAGTTGTGGTTGTAGTTGCCTCCATCATTGTTGTACCTGCCTCTTGTTTGTCCATAGCCTCCTCTATGGAAGCCTCTTCCCCTTTAGTTCCTTGTCTTTTTGTAGCATTCTTTAGTAGTGTGGTTGTTGAGACTACATATGTTGCATGGTGAGTTGTTGTAGGGTCTCCCCCTACCTTGCTTACCTCCTCTGCCCCTACCTCTAGCACCTCTTCCTCCTCTTGCATAATTGGCTTGAGATGTACTAGCCTCTTCATCTTTTTTCTTACTTTTAGCTTTATCCTTAGCTTTATTCTTACCTGTATAAAGGGCAAAAGATTGGTTACCTCTTGAGTTGTCACCATTTCTATTGAGTTTTGCTTCATGGGTGAAGAGTTGTCCCATCCATGTAGAGATCCATTGCAGTGGTGAAGGATTCCCACTTGTCATCAACTTTAATCCCATTGATGATCTGCCTCACTATGTGATTTCCTCTATCTCCTCTCCAATGCTTGCAAGTTGGTCTGCAACATCCTTCATTTTGGTTACATAGTCGGCCACTCCTTGCTTTGATTGCTTCTTGAGAGTTGTGAATTCCATCCACAACCGATTCTTCCTTGCTATTCTGTTGGAGGAGAATATGATGAAAGCACTTCCCAAGTCTCTTGGGAGGTTTTACAGTTTCTAACATGAGGTAACAAGAAATCAGAGATTTAAGTTTAGTAAGTATGACCTTGCACGAGCATCCTTTGCACACCATGTGGTTAGCTTCTCTTGCTCTTCCCTTGTTGGTTGATTCTTGCTTCTGAAGATTGGCATGTCTTCATCTCTTGAGATGTATCCATACAAGATTCTCCCTTGGAGGTATGCTTGCATCCTTAGGGACCATGTTGAATAGTTGTTCTTGTCCAATTTGTCAATAAAGGATGGAAAACCATCTCCCATCTTGATTGTGCTTGCTCTGATACCACTGTTGAAGGAGATGGTGTATAATCACCAGAGATGAGATGGTGTAGCTAAATCTTGCTTCACACCTGCTATAATTGAAGGCTAGAGAGTATTGTGGGCCTCCTTAGCTAGCTAATAAGCATAAATGATAATTATGTTGCTTGGAAGATGGTGCACAAATGATAGGATCAAAGCAAATGGATAGTCATATGATCCAATGCACAAAACTTACTATTTTGGTTGAGACACTTGCTCAGTGTTTCACTTAATTCTCTTTGTACAATAGCAATTAGCAAAATTCCTTTTGGGAAACTTTAATTAACTTAGTAAGCTACCATTCATGAGTGGAATCATCTAAAATGGTAAACTATATGCTGAGAATTATGGTTAGCAAGTAAAGCAACATTCTCGACTTTTACGGGCTTACACAGTCACAAACTAGTGAGCATTAGTCGATTGATATCCAACAATTGAAAGAACCAAATTCAATGAAACTTTGTAGGGTCATAGTAGACAGTATGTTGAATATGTCATGCTTTGGATCATGCAAAATGATGCACTACACAGTGAGAACTAGCACTGACAAAGTCACTATTTTGATAGAGTGTGATAGAAATATGAGAGTAGGAAGTAATGAACATGTATTGACTAAATCATATAAAATTATAGAGTCATTGGCAATAAGACATTGCTCAATGAATGTAGAGTGAGCGAGCTATGATATGAGATCCTATTCACAATGAAGGTATAAAGAAAGGATCTCAGAACCTCGAGATACACGTGGGATCTTTATCTTCATGTTTTATAGCTTTTTGTTGGAGCCAAGCATTTGAATTGGAATTCAAATCTCCACCTAAAAGTTATCCCAAAGTTATAGGATTGATTCTCTCTTGACTTTAGCTACCAAATGGATATGAGATAGATGCTTCCTAACTCCTTGTGGGTCTACATCACTTTTACTAAGAGTAATTACACTCAAAGTTACAAGAGGTAATACATATGAAGCTTCTTCAAGTGATATGCCAATACATCAAGCTAATGTGTTTACATCAAGTATGTAGGCTTGAGCTTAATTGCACCAACAATGTCCCCATGAATGATGAGTGCCTTTCTCCCTTGTCTTCCACCATCCCATACTAGTGGATCCTTCTTCCAGTTCATGGTATCATATCTATTCCATATATATATGTAATGGAGCATGTAGGTGAAGTCAAATGAATCCCATACTCATGTAGGTGGACTCAAATGAATCCCATATCCTTGAACTAGTTTAGTTTAGTTCTAATCAACATGTGACAGTGAATATCTCTTTCTATTCCAAACTATCTTGTTCTTAGGTACCAAGATTGAATCTAAGTACCTCTCTCTAGATCCCAATATACATATATGCATTGGGTATCCCAAATATTCCTCACTAATGGATCGATGCTCTAAGTCAAAGAGCTAGTGCCATGACTATGGGCTTCATAACTATTAGTGGAATCACATTAGCACCCATCAATGCTCTCTCATGAAACTCATCTCCATGATCCCATCTAATTGGTTTCATTAGTAATGTAGCAAAAATGCTTCACTACTAACTCCAGTGATATGCATGAGTGAAACTAGTCACTCTTTGGATATTCCTCATGATACCCCATAGTCTCCTAATCATATTGTGAGACTCTTTTGAAGGTAAGTAAAACTTCAGTACATTGTAGACGATCATAATGTATCTTCTGTAATCCTCTATAAAACTTCCTAAAATCTATAGGAGTGTTTGTGTATTGGAAGTGGGGTGGGCCACAATAACAATAAATTGCAGGTTTACAGGATCTTTCAACACATGAACCTTAGCATACACACCTTAATACTAAAAAAGATTATGAGTGAGAGATAGAGAGAGAGAGAGTAGACAAACTTTTAAAGTGTACGGCAAGCTAGAATGCTCCCCTACACTATCTTATATTCAAATGTCAAATCACAATGCGTGAATATGATACAAACTGACAAGAAATAGGCACTAGATTAAAAAAATTGTATGCCTAAGAGCTATGAAGAGTGTGTGTGTGTGTATGAGAATATGGAGAATATGAACATTTTAGAACTGTTTTACAACAAACCCAAATTCAGACTATCCTAAACTAGGAACTAGTGAATGAACAAGTGAGGAAAGATGTAGACTTGTTACTCACAGTATGTTGGCTGACATGAACTCCTCTAGATGTCTCTAGATGTAGAGCACACCTCCTCCAAATGTTGAGTACACTTCCTCCAAGTAGAGGACCTCCTCCTTGATCACCTCTAAGATCTCCTCCAAGAGTGTAGACCTCCTTGTAGATAACTTGATGTCTAATGCTAGACCCTTGAAGCTTGAGATGATATCCAACAATGACCCTTGGTCCTGATTTTATAGCTTAAGCAACCCCTTCACAAGCAATCTTTCATAAAGCAAGATGTAAGCAAAAGAAGTCCCGAAAGCCTGCGATCGTATTCCAAAAAAAAACAAAGATCACCAAATTTTTACGATCTTTGAAAAGCACAAAATAACTTTACCGCTTTGCCTTTTTTTAGAAAACATTTTTGTTTCCATAGTGATGTCGTTGGGTAGGGTTTCGAACCTAGGTGGGTTCTATTTCAGAGTAAGGCGCTTGGCTTAGACCACAATATCCACACCTTTTTGTTCTACAAATTCTACTAAAGATGAGAACATATGATTGCAGTTTTTGACCATTTGAGTTTGCTTCCAACAATCCCCCCTTGAATGTCATAATGGTACAAGGTTCAATAACTTGCAAACTTCTTATGACTCTGCAAATCTCTTAACTAATTTCCACTAAATCTTGAGCTGATTGTGCATGAACTTAGAGAGAAATTGCAAACTGAATGTTTGGATGTGTATTACATAGATATATCAAGCAACCCACTACTTGACTATATAATGTAGCATCAAATGGTTTTGAATCTGCTTTTGCCTGTAATGAAAACATTGAGCCATATGTGTTTGGATAAGCTTAGAATCTGACATCTCAGACCTATCCAATAATTTCTCAATGTATGTTTATTGTGTCATGTAGATACACTCATTTCTGTATATGAACTCAATCCCAAGATAATAATGCAAAATGCTTAAGTCATTTAGATTAAACATATGCTTAAGTTGTCCTTTAAATAACTAAAGATATGAATCTTTGGTACATGTGATAATCATATTACTTTGTAGTGCATCTTGAACACTAGCTAGTTCATTCTCATATGAAGTAAGAGCTAAAATATTATGACTCTCAAAATGTTCTGCATAATTTACTTGTTTTCTTTTTTGTTTTCTTGTTTGAATTTTGATTCTTCTAGTGTATTCCTTTATACCTCTATCCTTCCAGGTTTGCTATACCCACTTTGGCATATTCTTGAAAAGTGGTGGTATCCTTTCTAGTTCTTGAGTATCTCTTGCTTTTGGAACTCTAGAACCTTTTCCAACTTCATAAGTCGAAACTTCAAGAGGTATTGATGGACTAGGTACAAATGTAGGTAATGAAACTCTCTCTTCACCTGAATCTCTTAGGGTTTGAGAAGGTTCATCACCCCCCTTGTATCTTTGAATATAAGAATCCAAATTCCTTCTAAAAAATGCATAGTCATCTGCTTTTATGAATTCTAGAATCTCTTCCTTCTTATCATAAATCTAACTCCTGCAATATATGCATTGTGTGAGAGTAGGATATCACTTGTATCACAAACATAGAATTTGTATCCTTTGCTTTCAATTACATAACCAATAAGGACAGCTTTAATGGCTTTTACATCAAGCTTACCATGATCATTCTCCTCAATGTGACCATAAGCTGGGGAACCAAAAACTTTGAAGTAACTCACATAAGGTTTCTTCCCATAATAAGCTTCATAAGGTGTGACAACCTTTAAAGCTTTTGTGGAAGACCTATTCAGAATGTGATTCATTGTATGTATTTCATCAAACCTTTGAAGTAATCACATCAGTTTTCTTCCCATAATAAGCTTCATAAGGTGTGTTAACCTTTAAAGTATTTGTGGAAGACCTATTCAAAATGTGATTCACTATATTTGCTGCATCAAACCAAAACTTGGGATAAAGCTTTTTGGATGAAATCATATTATGCATCATCTCAATAAGTATCCTATTCTTTCTACCTACAACATCATTATGTTCTCGCCTGTAAGCAATAGTGATTTGATGAGAGATACTTTTGTCTTCAAGAAAAAACTTAAAGTCTTTAGACATGTACTCTCCTCCTCTATCACTTCTCAAAATTTGGATATTTGATTGATTTTCATTTTCAATCATAGATAAAAACTTCTTAAAAGTAGGAAAAAATTTTGCTTTCACTTTAAGACCGTATCCACGAATATCTTGAGAAATCATCAATAAACATAACAAAGTACCTAAAACCTTGAATAGAATCCATTCTCATTGGTCCATTCACATCTGAATGTATGATCTACAACTTCCTTGTGAACGTGATGTATCCATGCTTCTTGAAAGGAAGTCTTTGAAGCTTTCCTTCAAGACATCCTTCACATGATTTTGCATCATCTGGTAGAGCAAAAGTAGGAAAACTCTTCATCATACCTTGATTTTGATATGTTTGAGAGCTATGTACTGATATGACCAAATCTAGCATACCATAACTTCATGTTGTCCTTAGGTGTTGTAGACCTAGCAACATTAGCATGACTTAATTTGGACGATACAAACATGCCACTTCTAATTTCACCTTGAAGTAGACAATGATCCTCATCAAGTGTGAGGATCTGACATGATCTTTCTTAAAAACAACTTTATAACTATCTTACAAGAAAGTAGAGATAGAGAGCAAATTCTTCTTCATGTCTAGAACATAAAAAAACTTAGAATTTGTGAAATTTTCACCTTCTCTTGACTTTAGGCTTACTTCTCTGACACCTTCAACATCTAAATCATGACCATCTGTAATGGGCATTGTTCTACTTGAAGAGCTTGAAAGGGAAGAAAGTACCTTTCTGCAACCTCTCATATGCTCCAGAAAAAAAAATCCAAGGATGATCTGAGATTGCATTTAATACTACCTGATCAAAAGCTACTTCTTCATTAGTAAAACATGCGTATGAATCTACCTTTGAAGATTTAGGTTTTGGATCATCTTCAACATTATTACGTGATGTTTTCTTTTTTGCATTAAAGATCATTATTTTGTATTTTTCTATGTAATGACATTGTTTCTTACAGTAATGGCATACTCCTTTCTTTGAATCAGATGTAATTGAAGACTTTTCTTTGGGTGTAGAGGAAGCATTAGGAGAAACATCGGTAGACTTATGATTCGAAGACTCACTTTGCTTCTTGGATTGTTGACTCTTCTTCTCCTTCTTCTTCTTTCCCTTTGATGATGATAACATGGCTTCATCATTCTCTTCCATACCCTTTTGTTGATCTTCATCTTGAAGTAACGAGAACTGTAGCTCTTCAAATGAAAGTTCTCTATCTCTTGTAGAGAGAGATAAAGAAGTAACAAAAGCATGATATGTAGATGGAAGTAAGTTTAGAAGTGTGTTTACCCTCTTTTCATTTGAAATGTTTACTCCAACATTGAGTAACTAATCTCGTAAATCTTTGAGCTTCAAAATATGTGATTGAACTGATTCACCAAATTTCATCCTTGTGTTAGCTAGTTGTCTCCTAAGATGAGCTTTCCTAGCAGGGTTTTTGCTCTTATAGAGATTATCCAACTCCAACCATGCTTGATGAGAGGATCTATATGGCCTGATTTGGGGTATAATATGTCTCTTGACTCCCATAGCAATATATGAAAGTGCTTGTGCATCCCTTGAATTCCATCTGGATTGCTCTTTGGTAGGAAGTAATCTGGTAGTAGTATGGACTCTTGATGATGAAGTAGTTCCTTCTTCTTCACTAACCTCCTATTAATCAGAAATAGGAATAATGGTTCTTTTATAAGATGAAGTAGCCTCTTCTCCGACTTGTATTGGCCTTGGATAAGTGTCATTGACAATATTCCACAAACTTTTTGATACTAACATATTCATCATCATAAAGCTTCACATTGGATAGTTAGACATTCCTTCAAGATTGTCTTCTTTCTCAAGTCTATAGTCACTCATCTTGTTAAGGGTTTATGTCAACTATGCTTCGATACCGAATGTTGGAAGTGGGATGGGCCATAATAACAATAAATCATAGGTTTACAAGATCTTTCAACACATGAACCTTAGCATACACACCTTAATACTCAGAAAGATGATGACTGAGAGGTAAAGAGAGACTAGACAAGATTTTCAAGTGTACAGTAAGCTAGAATGCTCATCTACACTATCTTATCTTCAAATGTCTAATCACAATGTGCGAATATGATACAAACTAACAATATCTAAATTGAGGCAAAAATAGGAACTAGATACAAGAAATTGTGTTCCTAAGAGGTACGATGTGTGTGTGTGTTTGTGAGAATATGGATAATATGAACAATTTAGAATTGTTTTATAGCAAACCCAAATCTTGACCATCCTAAATAAAAAACTAGTGAATGAACAAGTGATGATAGATGTAGAGTTGTTACTCACAGTATGTTGGTTGACACAAACTCCTCTAGATGTCTCAAGATGTAGAGCATACCTCCTCCAAGTGTTGAGTACACTTCCTCCAAGTAGAGGGCCTCATCCTTGATCACCTTAGACCCTTGATCTTGATTATATAGCTTTAGCAACCCCTTAACAAGCAAGCTTTCATTAAGCACAAGAAATCCCAAAAGCCTGCAATCGTATTCCAAAAAAACAACGATCACCAATTTTTCACGATCTTCGAAAAGCACAAAATAAGTTTATTGATTTGCTTTTTTTTTGTTTTTAACATTCTTGTTTTCACAATGCTACCACCGGGTAGGAGTTTTGAACCCGAGTGGGTTCTATTTGAGAGTAAGGCGCTTGGCTAAGATCGCAATGTCCATGCCTTTTTGTTGTACAAAGTCTACTAAAGATGACAACATACAACTGCAATTTTTTACCATTTGAATTTGTTTCCAACATTGTGCACATTCCTAATGGTGAAGGTATATCTCTTTCCCCTTAGCAATCCTATAGTCTAAATCCATAAGGATCATGTGTAGAGATCTAATTACTACTAAAGTTTCCTCTTCTACTACATGTTAATGGTCATAATTCCATCAAGAACATGCTTACATCATGCTTACACCTTAGTGATGTTTGCAGAGAAGGTGTGTGACTATGCCATAAAAGTCTTACCCAAAGGTAAGTGCATATCTAATGCCATGAGGTGGGAAAATTTTCGATAGCATTTCCCCAAGATTTCTCTTGGTAGCAAAAAAGAGCAAGATTGTATGTTAAGTAGCAAATAGGAGTTTCAAACTTTAATCCTCCCTTTCATGGCCAAAGCATCTAGCTGCTACATTAGCCTCTTATGTTAGAAATCATTCTTGAGACCTCTTAATCATTCACAGATAATGCAATGCATCTCTCATGTTGTAAAAGGGCGATGAATCACAAATGTGGAGCACAAGTTTTGAATGTGGGTGGATTTTCTTGGAGACAGATGCTTTAATCATGCAGGCGCAGCTACATCTTGATGACAAGTTGCTTTTGTAGAGGAAAAAAAACTAATCACAGAGAACAAAAGTGCAAATCAAGCAGGAGGGCACTTTTGATCCCTTTGAAAAGGCATCATATGATGTCCAAATTTGATAATTTTTCTTTATATGTGTTGCTTGGAGTATTTGCTAGAAAAATATAGACTCAAAGCTGAGACGAAGTCTCCACGTTCACTTTGGGAAGCATCCAAAGTAGCCACTTCAAACATGTTTCCAATCGATGATAACCTAACAGCTAATCACTTCAAAATCGTGTTGATATTTGCTTGAGTGTTCGATTTTGATGATTTCTAGCTTGTTGGGAATCTCTTTTCATAAGCTTTCCAATGATATCATCATTCATGATGGAATGTCTCATTATATCAAAGGAGAGCTCTTAGTAGACATCTCCTTACGATTGGGAGTTATCTTTCATAGTCTATGGAAGATTTGTTCTTCCAATAGAGTATGTGATGGGTGATTTTATCTCCATATACATCACATAATCACTTTATAGTTTTTAGGAAGGATGGTTCCATTAGTGTGGATGGATCATATAGATCCATGCACAGAGGATGGTTGGAAGAGATAATTTCTTTAGTATGGATACACATCTATTTATTATGGTATCATGTTATATCATTGTTGACCATTTTAGTAGAGGGCTTTGACCCTTAGATGGAATTTATTTTCTTCACTCTTCACTACATACACATTCATTATTTATGGGAGATTAATTCTCGACCTTCATAGAAATGTATGTAAATGAGGAATTATGCATTAGTTTATGAAAGAGAGGAGCAAACAAGTTCATAAATCTGTCTTTTTAGGGACGGAGAAAGTGGGATTTAGCTATGAGACCGAGGAGAGATATCACTTATCTCACTTTAGCTCATGTTCTTTGAAAGAGAAAAAGGAAAGGAAAATGTAATTTCTTCATAGGAGAAGAATAAAGTATGTTTTCCTTTAGGGAGAATAGGTGTTTGGAAAACATCTCTTAGTATATATTTTGAAAGGAATTCATTTACTGCATAATTTTCCTTCACATGGGAGTTTGGTTCTCCACTATTTTTGAAGGAAAAAACATGGAGAACTTATATATATGTTCTCAATTATGGATGAGTAGAGCAATGGTTTTATATAGAAATCAATTGAATCTATTCTCATAGCAGTGTTCCTTCATTTAGGAGTTTGTTATCCATTGATTAGGAAGGAAAACAACTTGAAGACTTATGTGATCTCACTTGTGGAACAAAAGAAATTTAGTATTTCTCTATTAAGGGAAAGGGAAAGTGGAATAAATTCCACTACCAGAGATCTTTTCCTTAGATGAGATGAGAAAGAGAGATTTTCACTTTTTCGCTTTAATCCTTAGATGAGATAAGAGAGAGAGAGAGGGATTTTCACTTTCTCACTTTTAGATCATCTAGATAAGAGTGGCACTCTTCTATCAAAGTCAATAGGGAGATTAGTTAATCATAGTGTTTAGATTGAGTATCATATGGAGACTCTAGAAAGAAGTAGTTATGTTATTTCCAATGAAGGTCCTTGACTAGATGAGATGATCTAGTTACTGACATTAGTGAGACTGAGAAAATAGAGTAATGAATCTTTTCTTTATAGTTGATAGGAGATAGGGATAGATATAGCCATTGGGTTACCAGACTCTTAGTTGGTTTTTCATCATGAGGATGATAATTGAACATCAATTGGGAGAATATGTACTTAGGGATTATCTGAATCTCAAAAGGAAAGGGTTTTGCATTCATATGGAAAACTAGAGGGAAGAGAAAATGATAGAGTTTGCATAGTGCCTATGCATGCTCTTCCAATAGAGCTTAGTCCAAAGGCAATGGATGACAAACCAAAGACTTCCTGATTAGTGGAATGTACAAAATCCATTTTACTACCAAGGAACTCTTATATGTGAGCTAAATGATGGATTGACATAGGACACATGATGGTTTAGGTTAAAGCTATCACTCATGACCACTCAAGGATAGGAATATCTTGAGATACATGAGGGTAAATCTATCATCTCACGTCTTTGTGGGTTTGGACTTGCTTTTTATGGAACTTTGTTCTGCATTTTAGAGGAATATATGGTTTATTATCTCCATTTTGGCATGGTCAAGCCTACAAGCCTGGCACCTTACATTTGTTTTTCATACCATTACTCCATCAAGGATATATCATATGGACTTAGGTCATTTTGATGATGTTATATGTTATTGGAGTGATAGTTTGGAAATTAGGTCTATATGGGAGATAATAGGCACCATGCAGATGGTTTCCCACCTTTCATATGATCTTTTATGAGAATTCTTAAGGGGAAGGATATGGGGAAACAACACATAGAGATGATCATAGTTTGTACATGAAGTTCAAAAGTTAACTAGAACACTTGACATACATGTAGTTACATGACCGACACTTGGATGGATAGTATCCACCTGTTATAGTTGGTAATCCCTTGGAGAAAACTATATAAAAGCATATGGTTGAGAGGAGAAAGGACTCATCTCTCTTTGTAGATCGTCGTAATGTGTGTGTGTATATATATATATATATATATATATATTATTATGGGTGCCCACTTCATAGAGGTAATATATTTTCTTTACTATCCAAACATATTTTTCCTAACGAAGTCTCTTTTGCACGAGAACATATGCAAATTAATCTTCTTTTGCGAAAGGAAACACACATTTTATCACCGTCACGAACCATCACATCAAATGAAGAAGGTGCTTAAACTATCTCTTTCCCTCTTCCTCTTTTTCATGTATTTTAATTTCATTAATAAAAAGGAACATCACACATACTAATGTGGAGCAATACAGAGATGGTCTATAAAGACGTTGTCTCTTGAACGGGGATGCAAAACTAGATTCATGGCTTTGTCTTGCACCTTTGTATGCATGATAATGCATAAAAGGAAGTTTGTTCTAAGACTCTTCATTATCTTCATAAGAAGCATTCAAACACTACCTAACAAGGAGTCCAAATGAATTACTCAGAAGTTTACTACATTTTATTATAACCAAATTTCATATGATGCTTTTCCTTTCACATTGGAAGGTTGCACCTATCAAACAATTGTTTCTCCAAGAGAAGAGCTTGCTAGCAAAAGACATATTTTAATTATAATCTCAAAAGAAGTCCTCAAGCATAGCTCTTAGGAGTATTGCCTATCAAAGGATTAGCTTTTTGGAGCATGAGGAGATTCCTTAATGCATGCCAAACTCTAAAGCTCACATAGAAGGAACACAATAGATGATATGCATTCTTTATTTTGAGTTTGACCCTTTTTTATTCAATAAAATATTTTTGATATTACACGAGAAATTGTACTTATGAGACTATCATATCACACAAAGCACAATTTAAACTCTTTGGACAACGCAAAGTTTAACAATGCAGTTGTTGAAGGCTAACCTTTGCAATTAAAACGAAGTGAGTTCAACTCTAGGCACACGTTTAAAGCCTACATTAATAACAAATAAAATTTATATTAACAAATATAAAATTTACCTTTTTAAATTGTTAACCCATAGAGAAAACATGTGCAATCGCATGGAAGCGAGTAGACTCGTTTGGAATAAACATGGCTTGAAAGGTTAACTTGTTTGTGACCTAAAAACCAAACTTATTTATGATTCAGAAGTATGCTAGTTTGTGGCTTGAGGCGCACTACTTTGCAACCCCCAAATCCACAAGCTCATAACTTCAAATTCGAGGGATTTGTGGCTTGAAGCTTCACTAACTTGCAACCCAAATCCATTGCAATTTATTTGAAAATGCATCATTTCAATACCTTATCTTTTATCTTTCTATTCGAGCCTGCATTGCTTAGTGGCTGATGCCTTGAAGCTGTGCGAGGAAGTCCTGAGTTCAAATCTTGGCTGGACATGTCCATGAGATTCTCATGATGGATGCATCTACCTTACGAGGTTGGGTGTATGAATGTGTATTTCCAATTCATTGTACTCTCTCAAAATTCTACTTTCGTTGTTCTCTAGTTTTTTATTATCATACGTCTATTGCTCTCAAGTCATTCTTGCACATTTTCGTTCATCTTTTTGAGCAAATATTCTTTAAATTACAAACAATTGGTCTAAAAGAAACTTTAAAATAGATACCAAGGATGCTAAGGAGCCTTGCATATGCATTTAAGCTCATTGCCACAAAAAAACAAAGCTACTCATGTTTAAATAAAGATTACTTTTATGATAACTAATTCTTATGGTTATTAATTCTTCTACTTAAGTAGTCTAAAGACTTCTTTATAGATCATTTTTTTAGGAGAATCGGTAATGTTTATTGCGCATTTTTTTTTTCAACTTTTCCACAAAGTATTTTTTAAAGGGCAGTAACGCAGCTGATTACCTTTTCATAATTATAAAAAAAAGTAATAAGATGTTTGCTCTTATTTTTAAATTCACAATATTAATGGTGGTCTTTTGTTAAAAAGCCATGCATGTGAAAAGGAATGGGATAACATGGCTTTCGGGCCTTAGGAACGTTAATGTTAACGGGGAGATGACGGCCCCGTGAAGGCTCTGGGCTTCCTGCTTTCGTTAACAGGAATGCAAAGGCACACTAATAAGTCGGGGACACAAGCTTCCCCCTGCTTTCCCCTTTTGATCACATCTTCCGTAGTCACTTGCGAACGCGCGCAGCAATCTGTGTGTGGCATGCGTGCGTGCACACACTATGTCGCCCGCTTTCTGACTGGCTGCGGGTGTAGTTAAGCGCTGAACGCTAGGTGGAGCTTGTTTACTTCTGACAAGGTGACTGTTCATAAACATTTTATGTTCTTCATTGCACAATGTCAGAGGAAATTTCTTTGTTATCTTCGATTTCACTTCTTGCATGCCGATCCTATGGTCAAACGCGTTTCAGACTCGATTCTGGACTTTGGATTCCCGTCGATCACTTAGTGGAGAACGCAAAGGAGAACTCAGATTTTAGCCGTGATCAGTCAAAGCATGAAATGTAGTGTCCTGGCCCGCATTTGAGGCTTGTAGCTCTGCATGCAGCTAAAAGGAGATCATGTACGCGTTAGCAATTTCGCATGTAGCCTGAAGAGACAGAAACGAGCGAATTTGTTTTTCACCCATGTTCTTGGTTCTTGGTTATTGAGTTCAGAATATGCACTACATTGCAGCATCGCGCGGAGTCGTTAAGTAATATCACCTTTACTTGTTAAAGCGCCTGCTTAAGGTCTCCTAGAGTGTGTTTGGTAACGTCCCTCTTCCATCGTTCTGTTTTATTTACCTCTTAAGCTGGCCGGGGGCGGGTTCAGATTCCACTTCGTTCCTTACATACTTTTCCCTCTCTCTTTCTTTGCCCCCTGAAAGACCCAACTTACAAGGATAGAATGCATACATGATCGCTGGCTTGCAGTGCGGTCAGTCAAAATGAAATTTATTGTCTTAATTGAATTGCTTGACATGTTCAGAAGTGATTTTGACTTTTTTTCCGCAGAACCGTGGATTTGTCATGGCATCGGGTGGTGGTGCTCTTGATGCAAAGCATGCAACGGAAGCTTCTCATTCTGTCGTTGAAATCAAAATTAAGACTATGGACTCTCAAGTATATACCTGCCGAGTGGAGAAAAACGTACGTTGATCCGATTTTGTCTCAATATCTTCATTTTACTCTCGAATTAAATTTCCTCAATCTATTATTTTCGCTCGCTCTTGAAATAACATGTCGTGTTCAGTTGAAGCGTGTCTCATCTTGTTAGGCATTCCATGCACAATTCCTTGTTATCAAGCTTCTTCTAGTGCCATCGTACTTTAGATTGCTGTGTCTGGATTTTCATAGTTCGTTTGGTATCACAGTCTGCCGTTGTTATGTTCAGTCTCTTTTCCGCTTAAGGCCTCATATTGCAGTGAGTGTCCTGCATGTTTTGTGGCTTTTCTCTTCTGTTTTGGACTCACGGCGTGTGCAAGCCTTGATAAATACGTACGCTTATACAGGTTTGGACTTAGATATAGGTACACATGCATTTGGGAAATTGGTTCATATCGTCTGGGTTTTTCTTCTCTCCCTTGTGATGAAAAAACAATTTACTGACTTTTGAAATGCATTCTCAGGTTTCAGTTCCAGATTTGAAAGAGCAAGTAGCACTTGTGACAGGTGTACCCTCGTGCAGTCAAAGGCTGATTTGCCGTGGAAAAGTGCTAAAGGATGACCATGCTTTATCAGCGTATGGTAGTATACTAACTGTGCCTTGTTCTAGAGTTGGGATTGTTTATTTTGTGATTCACAGTCTTTAGTGCTCTGCAGAAAGCTTCATAACTTAATTTGGAATAATTTATTTTGCAATTCACCCCCACTAATGTGTTACAGAAGTCGAAGATGGTCATACTCTGCACCTGGTTACAAGGCCACCATCTGCACCTGCCTCAAGTGTGCCTGTTGGAGCTGACAGTGAAGGACAAGGCAATCACTCCTCAACCAATTCTAGTGTTTTTCATGTTATCTTCATGGATAGTTGTACGTCTTGCCTGCTGTTAATGTAGATAACAACGCGATACTTTTTATTACTCATGCGCTTGCCATGTTTGACTGCAGAATCTCATGACTTCTCATCTTCATTTAGTAGACCTGGACACATTGCCCACAGTGTGTTGGTTGGTACATTCAACTTTCCAGATCGTGGCAGTGCAGTCCTTCCAGAAATTAACAGGGTAAGTTAATTGTTCTAATTTTTTGTTCAGGGTGAGAATTTGGTTGTTTCAGCATTATTATTGTTGACACGCTTTATGGCATTAGCTTTGCTGAGAAGAATAATACATTTACTGGAAAATGTCATTAATGAGATAGGTGATCGAATTATCCCTCTCCAGAATCATAGTTGACGTATTATTGTTTATTATCCAAGGTTTCACAAAGCTGAATTACCAATTTGTGCATGCAGTAGCATTAGGTTATTTATGCGCTGAACATGTATACTTTTGAGTCGTTGTTTTTCTTTCATTTTTCTACCTATACTGTGCATTTGAGAAGACTCTCTCTGGTAGATGAATTCTGGAGTTTTAAAAATCCCCCCCCCCCCCCCCCCCCCCCCATTTTCAGAATTCTTATTATAAATATAGTAATGGTAAAATTTTTATGGCTATTGTCAGTATTTTATTTAGGTTAGAGAATGAGGAGCTCATTAATCTCAAACCTTCAAGCAGATCTCTAGGTTTCAACTTACAATTAGATCAATCCATAAAGTTTTTAAAGTAAAGAAATGATCTGACATGAGGCCCAGGTCCTGCAATACTGACTAGTGTTTCTGCTGAGTGGAAAGGTTATCTCCTTCTTCTTTTTAAAACCAGAATTCAGTCTTTAAATTCTTATAACACGGCATGTTAATGCATTTGTCAGTCTACGTCATGCCCTTGGCCCAAAATGATGGCACTCTTAAGGTTATTGAACAAATGCATGATGTAGAACCTTGTCATTTTTCCCTTGGTCATTTCTGGCAAATTTAATGGTGCTATTTGAACAGTTTTTCATTGTTTTCCTTCTGTTTTTGGGCAGCTGATGTGCTTGCTGATCCTTTTACTGTTAATTAATATTGATATCTTTACTGCCTGTACTTCTTGCTTTTCGCTACTGAATAATATGTCTCAAAAAGAAGTAATGATTTAGTGTCAGTAATATGCATCACTCACAGTGAATTAATAGGTTGTAATATGGAAGCTCCTTTGTTTCGTTCAAAATCACTCAATTCTAGGCTCATGTTCCTACTTGAAAAAAGAACATTACAAAAGATTGTGATGGCCTCTCTTGCTTTTTTCTTTGTATGTATGTTTAGATTTTTTCATCAGTCTTGAGCTCACTCCAAATTGAAAGCTTCTTTCCACATTTGGGAGCTGATAATGGAAATACATCTGTAAGTCCTCAACTTTTTGACTATACACTCGTGTATCTTGGATCTGTGATTCCAAGAAGTTTTCAAACATATTATTATGTATACGTAAGGTTCGCAATATTGAACCATTTTTTATGGTTAAACAGGATGTTTATCAATGCCTATTGTTATCTGCATGTTGCTGAAGTAAGTTTTAACAGTATAGTAGCACACATACTTGCAGAGTTGATTCATTCAGAAAAGTTCTTTGCATTTATCATGTGCTTGTGGTACAACTTACGAGGTGTGGGATGATATACCAATGCTTGGATGTTATTTATGTGATCTAATGAATTTGGTGTTGTATGCTCATTGAAGAAAGTATGACATTTTACACTCACTGCATTTTGTTTTTTGGGATCAAGAATTAGCTTGTGTATTAAGTCTTTTGGATGGTATTTTGGGTTGGAAATTGGGCACAGAACAAGTTTGGTTCAATGTACTGCGTGGGCCCATATTCAAACATGCATGTATGTATGTATTCTTGTAAGATGCATGTACATGTACATATTTACATATGTATGCATGTATCTCTGTAATATGTATGTATGCATAATATGTATGTATCTATGTATGTATGCATGTGTGTTTTTCGGCTTACTTATGTAGCTAGGTGGAAGTGGAAATCTTAATCCATTAAATGTTGTAGGAGCATAGCTAAAAAATATGCAATTTTTGAACATCAAAATTGTGATTTATATTGTTATTTGAACGGTTCGGAGTGATAATTTCTCATTTTTTTCAAAAAATTATCTCATATTATTTTATTTAAAATAATTATTTGTTTGACATTTTATGTTTTCATTTTGTTCTTGTATACTTTAAAGATATATAAATCATTAAGCTTTATTCATCCATTCTTTTTTGATTCATATTATTTTAATTCTTTTTAAAATGTTGAAATTCTAAATTTTGTTTCTCTATTTTTATTTCATTAAGTGTGGACACTGGATACATAGGTATATTTTTTGGTAGGTAGGTTCGTAGATGGATGGATGGATGGATGGATGGACGAATGAATGGATAGATGTATGCATGGGTAGATAGATGGATGGATTGATGGATAAAATAAATAGATAAGAGGGATAGTACTCCATGTGAAAGTAAAAAATCATAGACAAATAAAAATTGTGACTTTCTTGTTATGATTTAAATCTCTACGATTCAAATGAATCAAAATCCCAATTTGAATAAAATAAAAAAATATTAACTTTGCCATATGTGTATCAGCTTGGTGTGCAAGTGCTTTGGGGGGAACTTGGGAGGTCTGCAGCAGCATGTATTCATTCTTAGTTTTGAGCCCACTATTATGCATTGAGATTTTAGTGGATGTGATAGTACTTATTTGATACTACAGATATTGGAGTTGATGGCTATGTAGTCTTTCGATTGACAACATGAGCTTATAGTTGCATTTTTCCTTTGGGGTAAGTCTTAGTTTGCTTGCTCATCTTGATATGTATTCAATTAGACAACTAAGCTCACTCTTTTCAATAAGGCTCTCTGGGGGAACAATAGGGAAATTGTAATGAGAAAGAAGAAGAAAGCTGCATATACATGCATGATGCAAGGAAGAGCAAAGTAAAAGATTACTTAGGTGATAAAAAAACCTTTTTCCTCCTTCGTAAACAAGAATTTTGGCAACATCCTCTAGTTGGAAAAATCTATCCCTTCGGGCTTCAAACTTTTGACTTCACCATTTTGTATATAAAGTGAGACTTGAAAAATTTGAAACACATGATTTTTCTTTAGTTAGGAAAGTTTTCTCTTTTAAATTCACTAAAAATAGACGTAAGGCTCCTTTTGGTAGAAAACTTTGCACTTCATTTTAATCTTTTATGGTTGAGATTCAAGTTCGTAGATATATATTAGAAAGAAATGTTACACTAAAATAGTAGATGAAAGTGATATTCTTGTTTGGTTAAAGTTTCTTTTGGAGAACTTTCATATTTCAGTTGGTGATGCTTTACTGAAAGAATGTATTTGAATTGCTATGGGTACAACTTGTTTTGTCTATATTTTATCTTTTTACTTATGGGTCGAATGTATGGAAAGGCTTGTTTTAGCTAATACTTATCCTATCATTTTACAAAAACTTTCTAATATTAGACGCCTTGTAGATGATATGTTTATCCTTGACTTTAGTTCTAACTTCTTTTCAAAATTTTAAATAATGATGCATTTGGCGGTGGTATATATCTCAAAGATTTTTGTGAGTTGAATTGTAAGTCACATGGTGATTGTTGTGCTTTCCTAGATCTAAAAATATTTCAGTCTCCTTTTGCTATGGAAGTAGGCATTTATGATAAAAGATTAGAACTGAAATTCACTATCATCAACATGATTTGAATGCCTTGTGTTGATTCAATTATTTCTCATTTAGCAAAGTATCGCGTTGTTTGCTTTCAGTTGTTTAGATTTTCTCGTCTTTGTTCAAGCTTGTCTTCATTTGTAGTTTATGTTGTCAACTAATCTCTTTGCTTGTTAAAAAATGATATTCATTGAAGAAATTTAAAGAAGGTAAGGACTTTCATACTTCGTAGCAAGTTCCTTAACTGTTTTGCTTCTTTTCATTCGTTCAAATTGATCATTAGTAAATTCAATAGAAAAGGGGATTATAATAATGGATGGTAGATTTTCTTTGGGGGTTCTTTGATTCTTTATTTATAGTTTCATTCTAATCTTCTTGTTCATTTTCTGTTTTTTCATTGATTCTTTTTCGTTTATCTTATTAAAAAAAAATTTATTCTTATATATATTTTGGGATTTTTTAATTAATTAATTAATTTATTTTTTTATCATTTCTTTGTTTTATTCTTATATTAATTATTATTCTTTTAAAATTTTTAATGATTAAAATTATTATCTTTAATTTCTAATTCTCTTTGTACTTTATAGTTATTGTTTTATTATGATTATTACTATTATTATTGGTTTGGTCTTTGTGCAAGACTTTATCATGATTCATGGCTGAGTTTGCCATTCACTTCTGAAAGTGGTAGAAACTTCACTCGTTGACCTTATTAGAAGTCTTTATTAAGAAAGATTCTTTATTAAAGTTTGCATCTATTCTTGGGCACTATGACGTGAGTAGGGATGTCATAGCTATTTGTCCAAGCTATGCATGATAAAGTTAAAATTCTGATACCTCTTGTTTTGGACAAACATAGAAGTTTACGAAGGACTTTTTGTTTTGTTTTTGTTTCTTTTCTTATATTTATTTATCATTATTATTATATTTCTTTCCTGTTTAAATTTATCCAAATGTTAATGTTAATTTTTTTCTCTTTCCATTTTTATTAAAAAATCTCTCTTTTTAATTATAAGTTTTATTTTTATTTTTCAATTGTTATTTTATTTTGTTGTTATGCCTTTAAAAAAATCATTTATTGATAATTATATTTTAAAGTTTTTATTTCTTATTTACTATCATTATTATTATTGTTTTTCTTAAAATACCTTTTGTTGTTCTTTTGTGTTTGACTCTTTCAGATTTTATCCTTACTATTTTTAAATTTTAAATTTATTTTTAATATGAAATTTGTTAACTGTTTTTAATTCTTGTCCATTTTGTACACACACACACACACACATATATATATATATAATTAATCTATTTATTCAACATACATCTATTTTTGTGTGTGTGTCTATGTATACGTATATGTACATGTATATGTATATGTATATCATAATATGTACGTGTCTTTGTATATATATGTGTGTGTGTATGTATGTATGTATGTATGTATAGGTCTGCATGTGTGTGTGTATGTGTATATATATATATATATATATATATATATATATATATATATATATATATATATATATATATATATATATATATATATATATATATATGTATATATGTGTGTGTGTGTGTATGTATGTATGTATGTGTATGTGAATGCTTATATATTTATATATACACACACACACACACACACACACACACACACACACATATATATATATATATATATATGTGTGTGTGTGTGTGTGTGTGTGTGTGTGTATGTATGTATGTATGTACACACACACACACATATATATATATACACACATGTGTGTATATATATATATATATATATATATATATATATATATATATATATATATATATATATATATATATATATATATATATATATATATATATATATATATGTATGTGTGTGTGTGTATGCATGCATGCATGTATGCATGCATGCATGCATGTATGTATGTATGTATGTATGTATATATACACACACACACACGCACGCACATATACACACACACATATATATTTATTTTTATGTGTGTGTCTGTGTATATACACACACACACACACACACATGCGCGCGCGCACACATACATATATATGCATATACATGTGTGTATATATATTTATATATACACACACATACATACATACATACATACATACATACATACATACATACATACATGCATGCATGCATGCATGCATGCATACATACATGTACATATGCATACACATACACAATAAGAAGTCCTTCGGGACTTCCTCTCCCTGTTTCCCTGAGCCAAAAATCGGGCTCGAGTGGAACATGTTAGGTAATGTCTTGCAAATGAGCCCATGGGCCCACTTTACACTGGGTGGCTGGTTCAACTTCACTTAACCATAGGCACCCATCCTAGATGTCCTTTGGGGATGTAACATCGGAGAGCCAAAAAAGGTGAACCGATCAGAAAAGAAATAAAGGGAAAGTTGCAGAGAAACAAGTGTCAAGAGCATGCACAGATTGTACACTACAGCATGCACAGATTGTACACCAAAGTGTCTCTCTTAGATATGAATGCATAAGGTAGTATTTTTATGAAAACATAAGATGGGTTATTACTATTCCTGAACTATAAGTACTTTTAGGTTTGTCAATTGTAGTTCTAAATCTGGGATTAAGATCCTAAATTTCTGGAAGCCCTCTTTTTATGTATGTCTTAAAACTCCAAAATTCCTCTAGACTTAATTGGCTGGCTACCCAACATTCTCTTTTAAAATTTGGAAAGGATGATTGATAAGTAAATGTAGCCCCTTCTACTCCTCAAGAGACTCTTTTGGTAGGGATAACATATAGTCTACAGTAGGAAGGACATGAAATTGAGCTGGCATGTATCTGATAGCTGAAGTTGCTGGGATGACACTTGAAGTTGAATCCAATCTGGCATAATTCCGTGCTGAAGTTGAACTTTGACCTGAGAGTGATCTTGGCAGTGTACTAGTGCTGTACAAAGAATTACTACATGTATTAGCAATTACTGTTCACTTTCAAGCACATGCTGATATATGACCATCCAGTTATTCAGATCCAAAATGGTTGACCTTTGATTGCATCAACCTTCATGAGTTTCACTTGATCAGTGAATGAGAGAAGAGCCTGTTCCTGACTGATAATGACCAAGAATGGTGTAAGAAATACTTCACCTTCGTAATCCATGAAGGATCTTTTACTTGGATGGAATAAAATTGGAGAGGATTTCTGATTCAAATAGATCCCACAAGTTTTGGCAATTTTCAAAACATGAACTGAGACGAGTACAATGATGGAGAAAATCTGACTACTGAAACACTGGTTGGATAGTCACTGAGAACCTTGAAAGTTATGGGCTTGCTGATGAAAATATCCATGAAACAAACCATACATATCCTGCTGATCACATCGTAATTCTGAGCTCGAAATGTAAAAGTGACCAAAGGTGGTGTAATAAGGAGATGTGACAAAACTGATCATACTGATATCAACTGCCTTCCAAGGACCATCTAAAATGCTTTGCAGAAGTGAGATTCATCATCCCACATTCGTGATTCTACATGGATGATTTCTTGAAATTGTTGCACTGAATTCAAATATTATTAGAAAGGGACATAAAATCATCAGCTGAGGAATAAGTGCAGCAAATAAACGGAATTTGTAAAAAAGTTGTAGCTGAGAGTAGTGTGCAACTGCATGAAATTGTGAAAAATGATACTGAACACAGTCAAACTTTTTGTATGTAGCTGTTGAGCACTCTGCTTTGACTGATTAAACAAGAAAAAAGTACAGTATCTTGAAGCCAGCAAGCTGATGAAAAGCTAAAAAAGGGCAGTAGATTGACTAGCAAAAACCTGAATCATACCGATCGGTAAACTGTTGAGAGTAGGTAAGGCACTGAATGTAGCAGAAAAGACAGGCACAAAGAGATGGTGCAGGTAGACAAAGGCATATGCTTAATAAATAAATAGGATTGAATCACAGGAAGTTAACAACAGGCTGTGATGACTGGCAGTAAACAATGCTGCTGCAGGATTTAAATTTATAGGTAATAATGTGCTTCTAAAGTTAGCACTAAAGCTTTTTAATCTTAGAGAAAGCTAAAAGTAAAGCAATTCAATAAAAAGTTGACATGTGCCTTTTGCTGGAGATAAAAATAAAATCTGCATAAAACATTTTGTCCAGAAAATATTTTGGACATTCAAATTTCGGGTAGCTAAATTTGGGCATGTAAAAAAGTTTGGGCAAACTAAATATAGATAGAATTCGAAATTTCCTTATAATTGTCGCTTCAATGTTTATCATGCTCATCAATGTGGTCTATAACAAAAAGATATCTCTTCATTGATGTTGAAAATAAGATATAAAGGTTTTTAATTTTTCGATAGATTTTTATTCATCATGGAACCCTTCTCTCCATTTAAGATGACTCCAAAGATGTACCTCTGATTCACTTAACTTGTGGAAGAATCTTTTACAAATTTTGACTTGGATTGAGAATTTTTATATTAAAAACTCTTTTTAGCTTTTGTGAGCATTTCTATGTCTTGATTAGGCCTTCGTGCAAACTTGCAAGGTTTATACATTTTTGCATCTTTTGTATGTAAAAAAAGCTTTGAAGCTTTCTGAATGTAACATGCTCAACATCACCACATATAGTGAGTGTAAAGGAGGTTAAAAAACTCAGGTACTAATTTGGCAAAGAATTGAGAGTGATATTTATCAATTTCTCATCATCTGCGAGCACATTGATGTTATTTAATTGATCAATCTGGTCTTGAATGTGCGTCAAATATTTTTTCATGTTTGAGCCTTCTTCCAGTGATAGAGAAATAACTGCATATGGTTGAGTGTCTTTAGAGTCTTCAATGTTTATGTTTTGGAGTCACTTGACCAGTAGTAGGCTCTCTTTGGGGAGTGATAGGAGAATTTGAAGTTGAAGAGGATGGCTATTTAAAGCTCTTTCCTTCTATGAGTTCTTGGTCCACTTGGACGAGGACAATCCTTTGAAACATAGCTTCATAGGTCGTTGACAACAAGCAAATTCCTGACCATATAGTTCCATAAGGGATAATTACTGGCTATATAATTCCATAGGGGATAATTTGCAGGGCAATTGGGTTTATCGTCTGCATTTAGTATGCCTAAAATGTTTGTTTGAATCAACATGTTTCTTGAAGCTGAAAGTAGTCAAACAAATTGAAAGTAGATTAATGAACTAAGAGGCATCGGCAAAGTTTCATTGAACTTGTAATAACAAGTCGAGTAAGAAGGTACTTGATGCTCAAGGAACATAACTTGAAATAAGGACTACTTATCGAACTCCAATAGGAGTAAAAGAATGTGCTGTATGAATTGAAGCACCTGAACCAAACTGGTAGCAACTTGACAAGTGAAAGAACTGATCAGCAAAATTTGAGTGCCAAAAGAGCTCTTGCACCAAAGCTCATTGAATCTGTCTCACAGATGGGTGTAAAACAATTTGAGGTAACAGCACCTTTTACCAATGGCGGATCTGTACTCAACTTTGATAATCACCAGCCATAATAATGAAATCACTTTTAATATCTTGTAGAGCACCACCAAGCCCAACTTCACAAGTGAAAGAACTGAACTCCAAAATTTGAGTGCCAAACGAGATCTTGCACCAAAGCTCATTGAATCTGTCTCACAGATAGGTGTAAAACAATTTGAGGTAACAGCACCTTTACCAATGGCAGATCTGTGCTCAACTTTAATAATCACCAGCCATAATAGTGAAATTAGTTTGAATATGTTGATGATATGTACTGTACTTTATTTCGAACACTACTAACATATGGCAACTGATGTGGTGGTAACTGATCAACAACAAGGAACAAAATCTGATGCTAACAAATCACTTAAATCTGTTGATTTATGTATGCTGACATATGCTGGCATAGTAATTATTTGGCTTCTGAATCAAAGCTCCAGCTCTTATGCTGCAAAAAACACAAGATCTGATCTTAGTAGCAAATGATGCTCTAATATAACTGACTAGCACACATGTGATTTGGTATTTATTCAGCATGAATCAAACAACAAATGATTTAGCAGACCTAAAGTTCAGTTTCATCCCGAATAAAAGTACCAGTCTTGACAAGCACCAGCATAGATCTGTTGATGTTAAAGGTTAACAATGAACTATTATACTGATCAGCTCCAGCACTACTCAACCTAAAAGACGATTTTGATTAGCTGTCTGTAGAATTGTTGATGCAATCGTCTTCCAGCACTAATAGGTAGCACCTTTTTAATTTGGGACCTGTGATATCCTGCTTGCTTTTGACTCTTAACAAATGTTGATGCAAATATCAAAATCACCTGAACTGCTAAGTCAACTTAGCACCAATGAATATGCTTTGGCTTCAGCAGCAGTGCCAACTTTTATGAGCAAACCTTCAAGTTGATCATAAGCTCAATAACCTCATATAACAGCATGTAAAAGCATGGTATGGTGAAGTAGCATGATATCCAGCAGTTGAGGTAAGCTTCATCAACAGCAGCACCATGCAATCTTTGATTCAAGTCTTGCATCTCTCTCATCAACGTGCATTGATAGAAGAGTAGGCAGACACACAAGAGATTGCACAAGTGTACAGAGACATATGCTCTGTATTAAGTAAGTAGGCTTGAATCGAAGAAAACTAATACAACAGGCTGCGATGGTTGGTAATAAACAAAGACTGCCACAAGATGTAAACTTATGGGTAATAATGGCCCTCTAAAGCTAGCATTGAAGCTTCCTAGTTTTAGAGAAAGCTTAAAAGTGAAATGATCTAATAAAAAGTTGGGGTGATTTTTTTGGGAGACAAAAGCAAAGTGTGCAAAAAAATAAATATTGTCCAATTCTTTAATATAAAATTTGGGCAAATTTAAGGGATCCCCCTGATCCCCCACTTTTGAGGGTAATATGTCAGGCTGCACCTTGAGTTCGAACCATGGACCTCATAGTTCAGGTTCTAGTGGTTTTACCACTACACCGTGGGTCCTCAAATGAAGTTTACATATTGATGATGATGACGCTTAAGCAATGAAGATGGAGCCAATGCCTCATCGTCTTCGTTCTTTGGCACCATTGTTGATTTCAACACGTAGTAGAGTACATGAGATGAGACGAGCAAAAACAAAGATAGGAAAATCAAAATGAAAGATAGAGCACATGTCCAAAGAAACAAATTCAAATACCTAGTGCAAAATAGGAGTAAAATGTTGCACATATTTAACCACCTAAGATAATGTTTTTGTACAAAGATATGATTGGTTAAAAATAGCATTGGAAGGCAAGTATTTTGAGATAATCAATCTAGTTCAAATAAGATCTTAAGTTTTTAAAAGCCCTAGCTGAATGTGAACTTTTAGAACCCTAAGAAGTTCTAAGGCAAAATGGGTCAATTGTTCCAATAAATAAAATAGGAAAATTATCATGGTTCATTCAATATTTGTTGCATGCCATAATGTGGTTTGTCTAAAGAGTGTAAAAGCTACTCCTTGCACTAAAAGGTCATAGCTACTTCACATTTTTAGATCGTATAGTGACTCTCTCAAATCAAGAAAGAGTGGATTTTGAGTTTGATCAAAGAAATTTTACTAGATTTGTTTAGAGTTAGAAGAGAGTGTCTTATAGTGATAGTGATACAATACAATACACAATGCAATTCAATGTGATACATTGTACCTAACCATGGGATACCATGTAAAACTTGTACTGAACTTGTATCATACTTGTAGTACCTAACACCTTGAGCTATCTTGGCTCATCATGTTTTTTGCTATATGTTGTTGGCTCACATAGATGCTTATCTTGGCCAAGAATGGCGAAATGTTGAAGTAGCTCCAACAATTTTTCATTTTTGACCAAGAACATCTTGCTCCTTGCATATAAGCTAGGACTCCATCCATATGGGATGATACAA